>CM039130.1:24830766-25519875 GCA_022036555.1 Microstegium vimineum
CTTGGCGCCCCAAACTGTCGATTTTTTTTCCCACCGATAGCCTGCCAGGGGGTTTTCCCCCGAGACATTGGGTTCGTGTTTCGGCGAATAGAAAAACCCTTTTTGGGGGTTGGGACACCAGGGACACACATTTTATACTAGTTCATCCCCGACACAGTCGAGTAATAACCCTATGTCCAGTTAGGTCGCTTGTTATTGCTCTGATCTCGTAATACAAGGTGTTGTGTATCGCTCTACGTGTCGGTTGTTACGTAATATCTTCAGATCGTTTTTGGGTGGTACCCTCACGAGCCCTTTATAGTCCAGGATCTAGTTGAGGATTGTTCTAGTCCTACTCGGTTACAAACTCAGAGTCCTAAGCTACGCTTTGGTCTTGTCGTTGTTACCGAGTAGAATTCGGTTTTGTTCGCTTGCCTTCCTCCGTGGGCCGGGTGATAGAGGCCCAAAGCTCCGGTAAGCCGGTCTATGGGTACCCTATAGGATATCCCATCGACAATAACCTTCTCTCACACTTGTTTACCATAGGCATAAAGTCCTGAACTCTTGGCCTTTCAGTGTTTAGAGGAAGGCCCAGATAAGTGAAGGGCAAGCTGTCATTAGATCAAGCTTTTCATCTGAGACATTGATAGGCATCATCATTAACTTTCAATGCAGTGGACATGCAAAAACTGTTGAGTAGTGATTTTAAAAAACAGTTGTATGACATCTCCTTCTACTATAATTAAAGTGTCATCTGCATATTGGATGATTGGAAAATCATTGGTTGTCCTTGTTGGTATTAGCAGATTAAGTTGTCCCATCTCCCTGGCTTTGTTGATCATGGACCGAAGAAAATCAGCGGCTAGCACAAAAAGCAAAGGGGACAGAGGATCCCCTTGCCTTACACCTCTTTTACAATAGAAAGTTTTCCCGGGTACACCATTTAGGAGCACTTTAGATGTTCTAGAGGAAAATATTGATTCCATCCATCCTAACCATTTCTGCCCAAACCCCTTGGCTTTCATGATAGTTATCATAGCTTGATGTTCTATTTTGTCAAATGCTTTTTCAAAATCCAGTTTGATAATGACTCTCCTTTTTGGAGTGATGACTGAGGTGTAGGTACTCAAAGGCCCAAGCCAAGAAATCCTAAATTGATCTGGTTTTGATAAACCCATATTGATTCCTATGTACTAGGTGGGTTATGATATGTTGTATCCTATTAGCCATTATCTTGGTGATTAGCTTTGCAGAGGTGTTCAATAGAGATATGGGTCTAAAGTCATTAACCCTTCTGGGATTATCCACCTTTGGGGTGAGGGTAATATAAGAGGAATTGATGCTTCTTAGGCAGACTAAGTTGTCATGAAATGCATTGTAGAGGTTGTAAAAGTCTTGTTTAATCAAAGGCCAACATTTCTTTAGGAATTCATTGTTAAACCCATCTGGACCCGGATATTTATCATTTGGGAGGGCTTTTATAACTCCATCAATTTCCTCTTGTGAGAAGGGTTCTTCAAGGAAACTCAAGTCAACATTATTTTGCATAAAAAATTGGGTCTACTAAAAACCCATTGAATTCAGATGTGCCTAGTCTAACTTTGAAGTCCTCCTTTAAAATTTTCTCTTTACTTATATGTCTTATAGTTGCATTAGCATGGAAGAATTTTGTTATAGCATCTCCCAGCTTGACCCACTTAATAGTACCTCTTTGCTTCTAGTAAATTCTTTGCTACTCAAGAATACCTAAAAGATGAGCTTTGAGAATCTCCATGAAATTCCATTCCTTAATGCTAAGATCTCTGTAATCACTAATTATTTCCAATAACTGCAATACCATTCTTGAGTTGGCAATGACTTCCCTCGGACTTGATTTGCATGCCTGCCATTCTTTCAATTTTCTCATGAGAAGTTTAAACTTTGCTGTTAGAGAAAATGAGCACTTGATAGATGATTTTTTAGAAGATGGGGTCCTTCCAAATGGAACATAATAAGGCACCTAAGCCAGATGGTTTTCCTCCAGAGTTTTATCATGTCTTCTGGACTTTAATATAAGATGACATGATGGCTCTATTTAAGGAATTTCATCAGGGTTCCTTGCTGCTGAAAAACCTTAACATTGGAACCATAATTTTGTTACCCAAAAAGAAGGATGTGAAAGTGATTCAACAATACAGACCAATCTGTTTGTTGAATGTCTCTTTCAAAATTTTCAACAAAGTTACAACCAATAGATTATCTACCATAGCCCAAAAGTCTATTAGATCAACACAAACAACATTTCTGCCAGGTAGAAATATTATGGAGGGTGATGTAATACTCCATGAGACGATACATAACTTTATTCAAAAAAACAGGATGGATTTATTTTCAAAATTGATAGTGAAAAGACATATGATAAGGTAATATGGAGTTTTCTACAACAAACTCTAAGGATGAAAGGGTTTTGACACAAATGGTGCACATGGGTGGAACAATTCACGTAGGTTGGAAATGTTAATGTTAAGGTTAATGACCAACTAGGATCCTAGTTCCAAATAAGAAAAGGCTAATGGAAGGGTAACCTAATGTTTCCAGTACTATTTAATATAGTGGCCAACATGCAAAGGATCCAGGTCAAGTTGAAGGGGTTATCCCTCATCTTATTCAAGATGGTTTGTCTATCCTCTAGTATGCGAATGAACACGATGATTTTTATGAGTCATGATGTTGAGAAGGTGATAAGTATGAAACTAACACTTAGCACTTTTGAACAACTATCGGAGCTTAAGATAAACTTCCACAAAAGTGAAATCTTTTGTTTTGGTAAAGCTAGAGACCATGAAGTGTTTTATTTGCAGCTGTTTGGATGTGAGATTGGGAAGTACCCCTTCATTACCTTTGCTTACCTATGAACACTAGGAAGCTAAACAATAAAGATTGGCAAACGGTTGAGAACAGAATTGAAAAGAGGCTTAGTGGGTGGAAAGGTAAAATGCTTTTGGTTGGAGGTCGTTTGGTCTTACTAAACTCAGTGCTTTCTAGTTTACCTATGTTTATGATCTCTTTCTTCAAACTCCCAAGAGGTGTGTTAGAAAAAAATGATTGTTTCAAATCAAGATTCTATTAGCAAAACGACCAACACAAGCAGAAATATAAATTAGCCAAATGGGAAATTTTGTGTCAACCAAAAATTCAGGTTGGTTTAGATATACAGAATTTGAATATCCAAAACAAGTTATTGTTGAGTAAATGGATTTTTAAACTGTTGAATGAGGATGGCATGTGGCAGGAATTTTGAGGAATAAATACATAAAAGATAAGACACTAGGGAGTTGTGTCAAAAAACCAACAGACTCTCATTTTTGGAAAAGCTTGATGAATATCAAAGACACCTCTATGGGCTTTGGTTTGTTCAAGGTGAAAGATGGGTCGCAAACTCGGTTTTGGGTAGACACTTGGTTGGAAAATAATTAAACATCTTCAAAATAATTTTCTACGTATTTAATATTGTAAGAAGAAAACAAGACTTTGTGGCATACTCCGTCCGTCCCTAAATAAATGTCATTCTCGCTTTCCGAGAAGTCAACCTTTTCAAAATGCCTGCAACTATGTATTGAAATATATAAATAATCAGGCTAAGTAATTAGTATCATCGGAAAGATCTTTAAGTCTAATTTTTTAATAAATTTATTTGGAGATATAAATGTTGCACATATTTTCTACAAACTTAGTTAAAGTTAAGGAAGTTTGATCGGCACGCATCCCATAATGACCTCCTTTTTGGGACGAAGGGAGTAGGTTCTTCTTAGTTCATCGCCACTAAATATTTCTTTTTGTCAAAATTTAGTGGGTACGAACCTAAAGGATTGGCATAAAATTGTTGCTTCTTGACACGATGTGAACTTACAGGAAGAAAGTGATGCTTTTGTTTGGTGCTATATTCACCAGATAGTTTTTCTTTCCAATCCATGTATGTTGCGTTGATTAACAATGAGGTGAGAGTGTCACAAGACTTATGGCAAGTTAAAGTTCCTATGAGAATTAATATATTTTTGTGATAACTAAAAAAGGGTGTGGTTTTAGCTACTCACAACCTTGCCCGGTGAAACTGGAATGGTGACACGAGGTGCAACTTTTGGCACCGAAACCATTCAACATATTTTTTTGATTGTCTTTATGCTAAATTCTTGTGGCGCGCTGTTCATCCTGTTTGGAATATCACCCCAAAGCATAGATGACATTTTTAATAGGTGGTCAAAGATGACTAGTAACAAACATAATTCATTATTATTAACAACATCATCGACTTTATGTTAGGCAGTTTGAATAACGAGAAACGAGGTGATTTTTGATAATTGTAAACCAAAATCTTGTTTGCATGTTCTTTCTAGGGGAACTCACTGGCTCTGGCAATGGACAAGATTGCAGCGGTGTGATGATCGACGGGACCAGCTAATCCTAGCAAGGAAGCATCTAGAGACGTCGGGCTTGTATTTCTTTGGGTCCAATGGATAGTTGTCAAATAGACATATTGGTCTTATTTAGTCAAGACTATAATTTTATTTTGTTTTTATTGTGTTTGGCTATAAGTTGGAGACTCTTTACAGTTCGTGTGCTAGTCTACAGGCTAAACTTTGTAATAATTGGTCTGATTCTATCGGTTGATAGGTGAAGCCAAATATAAACTATCCTTTCTCTAAAAAACATATAGCACATCCACTGTCTCCTTCCTCGTGACGTGAGGGCCTTGGCCCGTCGTGACGAGAAGAGCTTGTCCACAAGGCCGCAACTCACCCGGATGAGCCGTCGACGAAGGCCTACAACAATGATTGCTTGGGCGGTTTTGTGTGGGAGCACAAGCCAGTGCTGTCGCTTCAGTAAAGGACGACGTGCTTCTCTCTTTCTTGATTGCGGTATATGGAGGGGTTTCTAAAAAATACCATCATACACTTTCTGGAGCGTGTTATGCTTGTCCTTAGAATAGATAGGCATACTATAAAAAGGGAAAAATCTTTAGTTGAAATGGTTGGAGTGCCACTAAGTGTGAGGCTTTGCATTTATATTACACTTAGTGTGACATGGTAAGTAGCAAGCAAAAATAGTTATGTAAACACTTTGAAAAATGTTGACTTAGGGCTTAGATGTTTGATAAAACATTTGACATTTAACACGCTTGCAAAGAAATGAGTTTGTGCAGGTGTTGTTTAGCACTCATCAGACATGTAGATGTAGCCACCGCAGTACCGGACATGGTCACCGCTCACCAGATAGGTCGGCCTATGTGCAGACTTGTAGAGTCTTCGACCGAGCACATTGTCATCCAGTGTACACTAAACGTGTACTGATGGGAGAGGTCCGATGAAGGGTGGCTGAGCGTGCTAAGTTCAAACGTCTTCAGCAGCCGTGTCCATTGTGAACCGGACCGCCACACTACGACATTTTACCAAAGAGCTTGTAAACTAGAAGCTTGGGCGTTGTACTTAGCGAACCTGTTAGTGTGCACCGGACAGGGTCATAATTGAAACGCTAGTTTTAGATGTCGCTGGGGGCATCCAGTGATGCAGTCCGATGTGGACCGGACAGATCCTATGCATGCGCAGACCATGCAGTTTCTTGCCTAACAGCTAGTTGTCTCGTTGGTTCTATAAATATTTGTGTTTTTTTTTATAAAGAAAGCTTTTATTAAGACCTCAGTAGCAATACATCGAGTTGATACGAAGCCACGTAACACGACATTCGACATCTGTCTAACATGAGACACATAGCTAAAAAAAAGAAGAAAACTGACAATCTAGTGACTATCAAATCGCAAAACTAGACCGCCATCTATGTGCCTGGGAAAAAAATCCTTGGGCACCTGCATCAACTGTTGTGACATCGCTACAACTGTACCCTATAAATCCGGCTTCTGCAGAATAGCCCAAGTATATAGCCAGTGGGTAACCAAATAGATAATCTGCACAGGAGAAACATTTTTTTCTTTTAAAAATAATATCATTCCTGCTGAGCCAAATAGACCAATAGGTCGCAGCCGCTCCTAGCAGGAGTAACAACTTGACATCTTTGTTAACACCCCTTAACCACTTGTTGAACATATGACCTATATTATGGGTTTTAAAATTCCTATCGCAATATGAATAAAAGACCAAATTGAACAGGCAAACCGGCAGTCAAAGAACACGTGCTTAATTATCTCTTCTTTATGACAAAAACAACAAATTTTACTACCTTGCCAATTACGCTTTACTAGGTTATCTTTTATTAATATAACTCCTCGTCGAAGGTACCATAGGAAAATTTTTATCTTCAGCGGGACTTTCACTTTCAAAATGACTTTGTTGATGACTGGGAAATCAGTATGTAATAACGTTTGATAGTGTGACTTCACCGAACATTGTCCATTTGGATGTAAATTCTAGTGAAACTCATCTTGCTCATTGGTCAACTGTATATTAGCAATTCAAGGTAACAAATTATTCCATGCTACTAATTTGGGACCTATGAGGTCTGTTCATCAAGATAGGTTTGGTGGTGGAGTAGAAAGAACCTCTGCAGTAGTAACATGTTTAGGTCTGGCAATGTTATAAAGACACGGGTATTGAACCTGTAGAGATGAATTTCCTAGCCATTTGTCTTCCCAAAAATGTACTTGTGTCCTATCCTTTACAATAAAGGATCCAAAGCGGAAAAAATCTCTCTTCACCTTCATAAGTCTGGACAAAAAATGTGAATCCCCATTTTTCCATTCCACCTGTATTAATGGTTTCAAGCCTAGATATTTATTGCAGAGTAAGAGCTGCCAAGTCCCCTCTGTGGTAAGTAACTTGAACAACCATTTACTAAGTAGAGCAATGTTTTTAATGTGCAGATCATGAATTCCAAGACCACCTTTGAAAGCCCAAGTTTGGTTTTGGTTAATTGATGAAACCTATGGACTAACCCTATTGCTAAGTGTATGATCAAGCTAGGGTGATCCAACTAAATGGGGACTTGTAATTGTCATGATGGTTGATGGATCAAGTCCTCCATGGATGAAAAGAAGAAAGAGAAAAACAAAAATGGACTCAAGGCAAAGGTATAATATATGAGCCATTTTTGGTTTAGTGATCAAGACACTATAGAGAGTGTGATCACATTTAGGATAGATAGTCATACTATCTAGAAGGGAAAATTCGTGTTGATTGCGGTTATGATGTGCCACTAGGTCATTTGCATTGCATATATAAAATGAACCTAAGTGAAAGCAATGAAATTAATTCCAAGAAAATATGCTATAAAATCTATCACATGAGCATAAGTGGTGGAACACTTAGTGTTAGCACACATGAACTTGGCGTGAAAGAACCAGCTCGGTTTGGCAAAGGAAAGAGGTCCGGACGCTAGTCCGGATGCTAGAGTTGCTTGGTCCGGACCATTGGCTACACGTTCGGAAGCAAACCCTAGGTGCCTCGTTCGGTGAACAGTGTGCCTGGACGGCATTACTTGTCCGGAGGCGAGCCCCGGACATGCGTCTGGAGTCTTTGCACTCTCTAGAACTCTTTGAGATGCATCTGGACGCTGGTCTTTGGTCCGGAGGTGGTACTCCGGACGCGCGTCCGGAGCTTTGGAGCTCTCTAGATCCTTACTACGTAAGGTCCGGACGCTAGGAGTATTGTCCGGAGATGCATTGTTGCATGCGTCCGAACGTGCTTTTCAGCGTGAGATCAAGGCGCCAACAGGTAGATTCAAATTGGACAAGGGTCCGGACACATGATCAATGGTCCAGACCCCAAGTGGTGTAGCATCCGGAGCTACGCAGAAAGCTGAGGAAATGGGGCTAAACAGGTAGTTGTTTGTGGGTGGCAATAAATACGTTTTGGCTGGCCCAAGGGGCACTTTCTAGCACCTTCCATTCATTCTCACTCTTTGTGCTTGCTTGAGATAGCCCCCAACTCATCTCTCTTTGATAGAATTGCATATTCATGAGAGTTTGAGTGAACCAAGTGCTTTGATCATTGCATTGCATCTTAGTGGCACTTGGTCATTGTCATCGCCGCGGGATTTCTTGTTATTCTTGGTGTTTGCCAACACCTAGACGGCTTGGGCGGTGAAGGAAGCTTCGGAGCGAGTTGGTGATTGTTCGCGGCCAGCTTTGACGATTGTTAGAGGGCTTGTACCCAGCTTGGCGGAGCGTCAAAGGGTAACTCTAGTAAATTGCTTGTGTCATTGAGTTACCCTCATTTATGGGTTGTTGACGGTCCTTAAGTACCAATTTTAACCATCAACTAAACATCAAAAAGGATCCATATGCAATTCACATCTAGATATAGGGGGGTTTGCTAATGGAATTCCACAAGTTTTGGTGAATGCCTGTTTCTGCAGGGGGTTATCAGGAAATACCAAGGAAAGACCCACATGTCATGTTTACATAGAGATAATTATCAACCGCACAATTTTCTATACTCTAGAAGCTACCAGAAGACATGAGAACGAACGGGAGGCGGATCGGGCCCGAAGTCAGGGCACCCGCCGTAACCCCTAGGGCGCCCGCCCTAGTCCAGCAACCAATTAGGTTCAACTTTGCGGATCATGCTCCACCGCCTTTGAGGATGAATCTAAACCCTTCATATAGGTCGGTTTGATCCAACAACCCACGTTCAATTGAGGAGGCTATATAAGCAAGGCCCCTGACCCCCTGAGGGTAGACCCCCATCATCATAATTCATAGAGAGAGCAAAAGCTAGGGTTTGGAGATGAGAGGTGTCCCTCCAATGGATATCCTCTCTTCTCTAAACTAGAATAGATCTAGATAGTAGAGAGATGGAGAGCGAGGGAAGATTAGAGGAGATGCCGACCTGTCGGTGCCTCCTCCGGTTGTACTTCAACATGATCAAGCTCTAATCAAGCTTGCTCCTGAGATCACTCTGTTAATCTACTTCTTATTTCATTGAGTAATTACTATTTCTGGTTTGCAACTCTTCCGAGTACTTTAATCTATAGGACGCTATAGGTTAGAGGAGTAGTATAGTTGTAAGCACGGTGCTTAGACCTAGATTACTTGTGAATGTCTCCTACATTCCGGACTCGTGGTAGTAACGCGGAAAGTGACAGTTCCGTCAGTACCTTTGTATTCCACATCCCATTTGTTTGACTCGCAGGGCTGGATACCTATGGTTAAGCATCCTCTGTGGTGTCTCTTTTCACGTGGTACCCCAGTTATCCTCTCTATTCTCCTATTATCGCCCCTACACTAGATTATTCTCCCTTACCTTTAACCTTGTTTTCACCTTATCTTGTTCTTACCATATACTTTATTTTCACCCACTTATCTTTTTTTGGTTAAGTTAGAGCGTAGATGATTCTCCTGTTTCCCTGTGGATTCGATATTTAAAACCCGTCCCGGGTGAGAGCTACAACGGTATTTGTGTGCTTGCGGATTTATCTGTGTGCGTCTAAAATACCCAACAAGCTTTCTGGTGCCGTTGCTGGGAAAACGGTTGTTGAGTTAACTACAAACTAGCTTAATCATTTATTTTCTAAAATAATATATATATATATATCTGTATATTTCCTTATCTTTATCCTTTTTCCTATATCCTTTACTTTTATTCTTCACCTCATCTTTGCTATTCTTTCTTCTTACCTATTTCTTGATCTCTTGTCTATCATGGAGGATAACATTCCTATCCATCAATATGGTAGACTCACAGGCACAGACCTCAAACCACCAAAATCTTCAAAGCCTATCATGACATCTAGTTTTTAGATAAGCCCGAAATACATAGAGTTTCTTCAAAAACAACCTTTCTCGGGAGAAGATGAGGAAAACCCATACACACACCTAGAAGAGTTTGGATGAGTCTGTGACCTCCTTCGCATAGAAGGCATGTCCGATGAGACCATTCAATGGAAGCTCTTTCCGTACTCCTTAACGAGAAGAGCTAAACATTGGTACAAACTCAACATAGGAAGTGTTCAAGGATATTGGAAGGTGCTATCCAATAATTTCCTTAGAAAATATTTTCCAATCACCAAAGAGGTTGATCTTTGGAATGAGATTCTTACTTTTAGACAACTAGAAGAAGAATCTCTCGATGAATCATGGGATCGCTTTATTGACCTTACTCTCACTAGCCCAAATCTTTGTATTCCAAAACCTATTCTTCTGCAGCACTTTTTTATGGGCCTTAGTAGGAAAGATAAGGAATCCCTTAATACAGCCTCTGGAGGATATTTCCTTTGCCTGTCTGCTAGTAAAGCAAGGAATTTTATTGATATAATGAGTGGAAAGACTCCTTGCCCTAGCATTCAGAAGCCAATCCCCGAGAAAGTAAAGGAATCTGTTCCTGGACAAGAAGGAGGTTTCGATAGCCAAATCACAACCATTCCAATCCCAAGATTTAGCTATCGATCCTAAACCATCAATACCCCAAAATTCTCCAAGGGAAGAAGAAATTCCTACCTTGGATCTTCCAGATGCTGATGGTTTAGACTTCTGGTTTCATAAGAGACCTTCAAGCAGAGATAATTCAAATTCTTGCAAGAAGGGTTCTCTTAAAGAGTGTCTCGTCCCCTACTACGAAGAAGTCGAGGATGGCATAGAAGTAGAGCTAAGCCATAAAGAAAACTCTATCTTCCTCCCTACTATGTCCACAAATCATGAACCCATCTCTAAACCCATCCTTGACCTCGTAGATTCCTCCTATCCCTTTCCTTCCCTGTCTCATGATGATCCTAGAAATTCACCAAGACAACCGGAGCATAGGAGTCATGAAGACCACGAGGATGACCAAGAGATGCTACGACAATGGTTGGAATGTATAGAATGGATGGACGAGGAAGAAGCCTTAATGGATTCCAACCTTGGCTCAATTTCAAATGGTGAGCCTTTAACTCCCTTTGAAGATGAGATTCATCCATCTATCGAAGATAACCTAGATGAGACCAATCCAGGTGAAATTTCGAACATTCAGATTGGAGACGAAGATGACATCAATGAGCATGGGATCTATCCCATAACCACTTTATTAACTCCATGCTCATATTAAACATCTCCCCAATCAGTTGGTCTCTACAATCTCACCACATTTGAGATATCCAACCCCCTCTTCCTTTCTATTTATAAAAACTTTAATAGGGCGGTTGTCGATGCATATGTCTATAATAAATATTGTAGATCTCGTTGAGTTGATCTTGATATAGGTACACTTAGGTTGGTGTTGGAGGGAAACCACTTCACCAACATAATAGTAATTTGATGGTTTCCCAAGGACAAGCTTAGCGTCCTAAAATAAGCACTTACCAGATCATAACATGAGTTTCCACTTGTTTGCAATAATGCCTTGTGTAATGAGCATAGAAATATAATTGTAAAAATATTCCATCGGGTATTCTTGTCACTAACCTTTTTAGGATTGGAGCAAAGAGATCGAAGGGAAAACAAGCACAAGGTATGTCCAACCAATCATCATGCAACATTGAATTAAATTCATCCAAACTTGAATTTTTGCAAAATTCAAGCTTGAGGAAGTAACTTAAATAAAAACATCCTTTACCATATTGCTATCTTGGTTGTCCCTACCTTTTAAAGACATGCTCAATTTGTTAAACACTAATCATTCTCCTCAAGAGAAGGGGTGAAACCGGCCATGGTACGATTCGTCGCTCGATGCGACGGCAGAAGGGAATAGGTGGAAAAAGGACGGGCAGGTTAACGACCCTATCCGAACCACACAACCCCCATAAATCACCCCCTCAAGGACTGCAAACTCATGAAAAAGTTCCTTAATGGAGGGTTGAAGAAGAAGAAGTGGGTGAAGAAGAGAAATGACGATGGGAAGGACAACGGAGGAACGGGTGACAGCTATGCTCCAGCGAACGAAACGTTGACAATCCTCGGCGACCCGGTGGCGCGCGACCCCAGGCGTCAATAAAAGGTCACCCGACAAAGAGGTATATGCAACCACCTCCGCTGTTCCCATTTTCCCCAGGTGGTCAGAGTCTACTGTTACTTTTAGTAAGCAATCGCTCCGACTGTTTTCCTTATTTCGGACGATATCCGTTAGTTGTTAATCCTGTCGTTAGCATGAAGTACCTCACGAAAGCCCTCAGGGACAGCGGAAGTACTCTCAATTTACCCATAACGGGGCCACACGATACATAAAAAACATAAGATGTCCGACATGAGAAAAATAACGGCATATCCAAAGTTCGTAGCAATCATTCCAGCATGAATACAAACCACAAAAGGGCCCAGAAGTTATGATCAGTACTCAGAGACCTGTTCGGAAGCATTGGGGGCATCGTTGCCCTCTTTGTCGACAGCTTCATCTTCCAACGTACGAAGCATCCCGGCCACGACAGACTCCATATCCTTTTCAATCTCGGTCTCCAGTGAAGGAGTAGTCTCAGGGCACCACCCCAAACCCATCATCGGGTAACCTAGCTCAGGATAATGAGAGCGCACGATGGACACAGCTCGCAATGCGCCCCTGCTTACCCCGGTCTTGATAAACTCATCGACCCGGTCAGGCAAGCTAGAAACGACCGTCTCAAGGGAGCCCCCGAGGTCGACAGGCACCTGAAGATCTTGAAGGAAGGATATCAGAGCCCTCTCAAGCCTTGTCCGTGAGCTAGAGGACTCCGCCGCGAGTGTTTTTGCCTTAGCAGCCTCTTTCCGGAGCAGTTCTTCGCTAACTGCAAGCGAGTCTAGCCGGCCCTTGACGCCTGAAAATTGAAAAATCAGCCCACCCAGCAAGTGATAACGATATGAATCAAGACACCCCGAAGGAGTCACGTACCCTTCAGCTCTTCCGCAAGGCGAGCTGCACGATCGGTGGCCTCAGCGAGCAGCTGGGTCTGGACCTCCCGGGCCGCGACATGCTCATTTTCCAGGCGTTTGATCTCCCTCCGCTCATGCTGCAACTCGGAACCTCGAGCAAGAACAACGTTGTGATGATTGTCCCGTTCCTCCTCAGCCTGACGATGGTGGTTCTTCTCCACTTGCACCCGATCTAGGGCCAGCATTCGGGCGTGCTCTAGACGCCTCATGAGCTCCTCGGTATCCCTCAGCTTCTTCTCAGTAGCCTTACGAGCAGCTACCTGAGCCTCGAGCCCCTGACGCATATCTTTTTCGGCCTACCATGCGTCGCGAGCCTGTCCTCGAGCCTCGACCAGCTCAACCTCCAGAGTGGTGATACGCTGACGGCTCTCGGTAGGAGCCCGCCAAACCCCAATTTCCCTGCGAAGGAAAGCCAACTTGAGAGTGTTGCTCTCACATATCGCCTGTGGAAAAAGAAGCATGAGAAAACTCCATAAGAAACCAAGCACGACTAGGCCAAAAGTCTAGGCAGATCACCTCTATGTTGGGAGTGATTACGACACCCCAAAGCCTCGTTATATCCTAGACACCCTAGGAGACCGCCTGTAGATAGGAGTTCTCGAGCCGGTCATCCAAAGCAAACACAACTTCAGGGTCGCTTGGTCGGTTCCAAAGAACCGGGTGGCCGTGCTGGTTCTGAGGCCTCACGGCCACCTCCCCAGGGTCATTCGGAAGGGAGGAAGAATCTCAATCATCTCCGTCGCCGTGACCGGGCCAGCGACCACCCCGACACCTGGACCAAATTCTGTCAGGGACAAAGTTGGGATCCTGGGCACAAACACATGAGCCGGGGGCAAAACAGCCCCGGTGGCCGACGAAGGGGATGGTAACGGAACCGCCACCGGGACAACTTCCGTTGAAGGGTGCCCCGCCGAAGGGGAACCGGCGTTAAGAACGCTCATCCCGAACAGAATAACAGCACCCGCTTTGTTCCCCGCGCCATCCGGCAAGGAGGTCTCCGTGTTCCCAGGTGGGCCTCGGGGACGTGAGGCTGCCAACCTCTTCGCCAGGGCCAAGGTTAGGCGACCAACGCTCCGACTGCAGAAAAAGACACGATGAAGCAGACAAAACAACATTCCTAGAGAACAAAGCGGATCTGGCTAGGCCTACCTCGGGGCCAGCGCAAGACGCTTCGGTCGGGCACTCGACAGCACCATGCCCCGAAATGATGGTTTGCGCTTACGGGAAGAAGCCCACGGCACCGGCCGGCCCTCACGACTCGCCACTGATACCTGCGTTGCAACTTCAAGTACGGGGGCGGCGAGCGGCGCCGAGACGAAGGCATCCCCGGGGGGTGGCACGGGCAGGGAAGACGTCGCGGCAAGCGCGTCGCCCGATACTGACACGACAGAATCGGTCGGCACAAGCCCCGAGGTCGGTGCCTCGATATCGCCCGAAACCTCTACCGCCTCGAGCAGACTAGCACCCGGAGGAGATCCCAAAGGTCTAGATTGTGATGACAGACCGCCCGCCTCATGAGAAGGGGAGCCTTAGAGTCCGATAAATCATCGTCCTCACCGTCGGTATCCTCCGATGCCAATGAAACCTCTTCCCCTTTCTCCTCTCTCTTCTTCCGATCCTCATTCCAAATATGGCGAGCGCTCCTGCAGATTTTCCGCGCCTGGCTTTCCTCATTATGCTCCCTGTTAGCCCACCTCGATGCGGCGGTCAGAAGAGGGGGATGACTAGGACGGACCTCCACACAACCAACCTGCCGAAAAACCGCCTCCCAATCGGTCAACAGCAGGGGAGTAAAAAGACGATGCTTCGCCAATGAGAAGAAAAGGGAAGTAGAAAATACCAGAGTCGTCGTGTCTAGGTCAGGAAGCATCCTGGGAACGCCGTCGACAGGGTAGGACGCGTCGGCCGTCCCGGTGACGAGCCGGACGCGCGCCGCCACGGCGTCCACGTCTGCAACCTCTAGAGCGGTCACTATCCCCTCAGGAGACGCATCCCTCGTCATATGAAATAGCATCAGTGCCCGTTGGCACAAAGGCACCACCCTATTTACGGTCCTTAAGTACCAATTTTAACCGTCAACTAAACAAGGAAAATGATCTAAATGAAACCACTAGCTAGAATTAGGGTTTATACTGACAGAATTTCACGAGTTTTGGTGAATGTCTGTTTCTGCAGGGGGTTATCAGGAAATACCAAGGAAAGGCCCACATGTCATGTTTACATAGAGATAATTATCAACCACACAATTTTCTATACTCAGGAAGGCTCTAGAAGGAACTGGACCAAGCCGGAAGCCAAATGGGCCCACACCCAGGGTGGCCGCCCTAAGGTTTGGGGCGGCCGCCCTACCCCTGTGACCAATCACGGTCAATCTTGCGAATAGCGCTCCACCACCTTTGAGGATGAATCTAAACCACTCGCTTAAGGTCGGTTTGATCCGACGGTCCACGTTCATTTGAGGAGGCTATATAAGCAAGGCCCCTGACCCCCCCTGAGGATCATCTCATCTCATTATTCTTCTCCAGAGAAAAAGCTAGGGTTTCAATTAGATGTAGAGAAGGAGAGAGGTCCCTCTAGTTGTCTAGATCTAGTTCTTCTAGTTCTAGTTCATCTAGTTGTAATTAGAGGTGAGAAAGAGGAGGAGAGAGCTAGGAGGAGCCGGATCTGTCAGATCTTCCTGAACATTAAACCTTTGCAGCATCTGGTTCTGAGCAATCTCCAGGTTCTTCATTTATTATTTCTAAGTATCTTATTTTAGTTCGTACTTTATTCTATTTACGGGATCTCCGCTCGTATTGAGTGCTCTAGTCTTCAATTCGGATTAGAGTAGTAAGCGATAGTGTAGACGTGGTGTCTAGACTAGAGTTTACCTGAGTTTGCGCTCAATCCTACGGATAGTTATGGTAGCCCTAGGGGTGACAGCTCTGTAAGGCCTTTGTAGTCCACCACGTTCGGGTTGGTGTTTTCGTAGAGCTTTTGGCAGCCTCCCCCCGACTGCCTTTTTCCCAGTCTTTGTCGAGAGTCAGGAAGGTACTGTTGCTCCAAAGTAGATAGAGTATCGTGGGCCTTTGATTAGATATCCCCCTTAGAAAACTCTAAAATCTCTCTTGACCTAGTTATCATTATTTACCTATTTATCATTCTCTATCCATTTATCTTATCTACTACCAAAATATTCTATCTTATCTATCCTTGGACGTTCTTAGTTCTTCTCTAGTACACTTCACGTTCCTCGTGGAAATCGATACCCTTGGAATACTCACGGGTGAAAGCTACAGCGGTATCCGTGCGCTTGCGGATTTATCTGTGTGCGTTAAGAAATACCAATTAGCTTTCTGGCGCCGTTGCCAGGGAACGGTAGTTGTGCTAGTTTTCGAACCAAGTCATCCGTTTACCTTTTCCCTTTTTCCTTTTTGCCATCTTTCTCACCTCACCATATTCTTCTTACCACATTCATAAATATTTTACTCCAAAGGGCGACTTGTTGGAGACTCCACCTTCTTCACCCCTCATTCTTATAAATGGCTATGAGCTTCGCCCTTCTTGTATAGCCATAGTTTGGGAGCAATCTTTCTCTAGGCTTGGTTTAGTTTTAAATCCAGTTGAAAATATGAATCATCCAAGTATAGAGGAGGCCCCAAACCAGACCAATTTGAGAGTTACCAATTCAAGTGGAATTTTGAACTTACATGAAGAATCAACCATAGAGATTGGAGAGGAAGATGATATCAATGAGCATGGAATCTATTCCATATCTATCTCTTTAAATACATGCTCATATGAGACATCTCCCATACCCATTGGTCTCTCTATCATTACCACATATGACATCTCCATCACCCTAACACTTTCTGTTTACAAAAACTTCAAAAGGGTGGTTGTCGATGCATATGTTTATTATAAATTTTGTAGATCTCGTTGTGTAAATCTTGAGATAGGTAATAGAAGGGAAACCATGTCACTAAAAACACTTCTTAAAAAAGGTTTCCTAAGGACAAGCTTAGTGTCCTAAAACAAGCACATCTGAGATCCTAACATAAGTGTTCACCTTTTTGTTGCCTACCCTTGTGAGGTGAGCATAGAAATTTATGATTATTTTCCTTCGGGTATTTTTGTCACTAACCTTTCCAGGTATAGAGTAGAAGGACTGAAGGAATGACAAGCATAAGGTATGTCCAACCAATTATTATGCAACATTGAATTTCATTCATCCAATCTTGATTTTTGCAAAATTCAAGGTTGGGGGATAACCCACCATAAAAAACCTTTTGCCATGTTGCTACATCATCTTAATTGTACCTACCTTTAAGGCATGCTCAACTATATATAAAAAAATCATCATATCTCTTTCATCTTCACTTGAGTAAATCTCCATAATACTTTCATGCTACCTTTGTTTGCTATAGTATATGTTTAGGTTTTGAAGTATTTTCATATACCTTTTAAATTATGCATGGTGCTTAGTTTAAATCAAAGGTATTTTGATGTTACTTCTAAAGGCTTTTAAATTAAGAGTGGTTCTTAGGTTAAAATGTCTTCCTAAATTAATCTAGACTTGTCTAGGTTGATTTTTGAACTGATAGTATACTAGAGTAGATATTGGATATTTTTTTGGACTAACCCCTGTAGGAAAACTTTCAATATCAAATTGGGAAGTCCTGAGATGAACTCACACTAAAGATGAAGAGAGACACATGACTTCAACAACCTTCACAAGAGAGAGGTAGCTAATTCATCATGATGAATTCCATGGAGCAAGAAGAAGACATCTACAATCAAGCCACTCAATCCATGGAAGAGGGTGAACAAAACTTCAAGACAAGATCAACAAAAATTTCAAGATCGGAAGAACAAGGATGAGAGAGGAGTGGAACAAGAAGACAAGTCGTTAATGCACAACCAGTTGATCAAGGGAAGCTTCTATGAGGGTTATGATGCCATCATTCTTCAATGACAAAGGTAAAGGTAAGTAATCACCACTCTAGAAGTTTTTTTTATTCTGGTATTCACATAAATAAAGATCTAAACATGTTTGAGCTGCAACTTTACATGATCCAAACTGATTAACTCAACATGTCATTTCTTTAAAGTTTGATCCCACTTCTTGATCTCATAGTATTAACCTTATGGGCTAAAATGTTGCATATCCAAATCTTGGAAGGTGATTTCAATCATTGATACATTATTCATAGACAATCCTTCCATGTGTTATTGCAATCTGATTTACTAAGTGTTTATGAAATGCTACATTCATGCTCATCCTCTGGACTGATCACTCATGTCATGGCTAAATAAAATACAACTCATTCTTGCTCAAATATATTTAGAGATGAATGAATAAACTTTTGATTCTGTTGGTGTTTTTCCACCAGCAAAGCCCATGCACTTGATCTCTGCCTTGTTTCTATGAGCAGAACACTTCTTCACCATGCCATCAAGATCATGGGTGGATGACACCCTACTAATGAAGAAATAAGATCTAGGGAGACCTGTCATTCCAATCTCCATTGGAGCTAACACTTTTGAAGAAGTGGTCTATGACCTTGGAGCAAGTGTCAACATCATGCCAACCTGCAGATCAGACACCATGCTATCCCAAGGGAGTTCTTGAAGATAGTTTCATAGGAGTTGGACACTCATTTGTATCGGCAGACTTTGAGGTTGAAGAAACAGGTGGAGTGCCAAGATATGTTTCACAATCAAGGATGGAAGAAGAAGTTCACTTCCAAGAATCCTACGCTCAAGGCTCCTACACATCCTCAGATGCCATACACCTACGAGGATACAACTGCAGCTACAAGGAAGAACAACATCAACAATAGAAGGAGGAAGAATAAATCTCAACAACCAAGAGAAGACTCCATGTGGATGGTCAACACTATCGATTTAGGGTTTGATCACCTCCTTCTATCACAATACCTCACAAAGCTAGATGATCTAGGAGTACCTACCATTGATTACAAGATCAAGGAAAGTACATTCTATAAGATATTATGTGATATTGGATCAAGCATCAACATAATGTCTGAGAGGGAATAGCAAAAGATGTCATGGTCAACATGATAGATCACTATGTTCTCACCAACTTCATGGTTCAAGATATGGGAGATGTAGATGAAGTCCACATCATTCGAGGAAGATCTTTCCTCAACACCACTAGTGCAATCATCTCCATGAAAAAATCCACTTCCAATTTCCTAAAGAGAAGAAACAAGCCACCAAGGATGGACAGACAAACTATCTGGGAGAATTAACAGGATATGAAGATCAATTCAATAATAAAGATAAGAGTTCTCCTGAGAAAGAAGTCGTACCACCAATAGAGGATATATCACCTGCTACAGAGGAAAGAAGAAGCAGAACCTCAGACTAAGGAAGTGTGGAAGAGGAAAGAGACTTTATCGGAAACACCAACACAAGAAGAGCAAACATCCAAGTATTCATCAGGAGTGGACCATGCTCCTTAAGACATTTGAACCAGAAGAGAGGTCTGATGCAATGGACCTAAATCTCTGAACCTTATTCAGAATGTAAACTCGGTAAGTTATCTACATATATATATTTCTCTGCATTGCATTAGTTGCACTCTAGCATATTTACTTTCCATAAATATATCTGACATTATTTATATCATCCTTAGTATAATCCATTGCATAATCATCTTTATCATAGCATATCTATATTGTTGCACTGCATTACAAAAAGAAAACCCTTTAAGCCCCATGTGAATAAGTTTTCCAACTACTTACTGTGGAGGCAATAAAAAATATTGCATTAGTCATTTGCATATAAAATTGATAATCTAAAAATATTTGAATATTCGAATTCTGTAAGACTCTAGGTAATCAAGGCATAAATGGTTTACCGCTAATGCTTAATCTGTTCTACGAGCTTTGTTGTCTATTTGAGTTTAGCAAGATTTGAAAAGACTATACAGGATTAGATAACTTCATCTACTTTGAAAAGTACAACTACATCAACTATCATCTTTGAAGACTGAGAGAAGTGAAGAAAGTCTACACTGTCTAAATGAATGACTATGTCAACATCCAGCTTGGGGGAGAGCACCCCCATGTATCCAGGTAAGTATCCTTACCCTCTTAGGTTTACTTTTATATTACATAGATTAATTCAAATAAAAAAATGTGAGCACATGAAGGTTCATACTTAAATAATTATGAATCATAAAAGTTACAACTTAGACACTCGCTATATCTATGGGATTTTCATTGTCTACTTTATCCTTAATAGAGTTTCCTATTTAGTAATAATAATATGTGTGTTTAGAAGTTTCTAATAATAAAATGAAGAACTCTGAAGATAACTCTATGGAAATGATGAATAGTTGCTCTGCCATAATTCCTTTCAAGTGCCTAGTTTTCAGCCTTGAATTCTCCCGAGTTTTAGATATAACTGTTTTGACATGAAGATTTTCTCTGAACCTGAAACTTGTGGGTTGTGAATGCTTGAGCTAAGTCTGGTAGTTGATAGGTATGATATGAGAAAGTTGAGGTACTATTTATCTTGTTCCTAGCAATACTAGAGTTCTGGAGAATTTATCTTTTGAAAATTAAAAATATTACATGATGAGTCTCTGTATGATGAGAGCTTGAATTCTATACATGCCTGGTAGATTAGGAAAACATTCACTATCATATTTACTGCTTGTATTTGCATTGAGTTTTGTCAAGCTTTGTTGACCCTTAGAGACTTGTCATGCTTTTAAAATCAAGATCACGTACATTCCACTCATATATGCTACTTCTATCCTAGAGGTATGCCTCCAGATATATGCCATCCAGATCCACTAGAAAAATGCTCTACTCCTACCTTTTGAGTAGGTAACCAAAAATATCTCAGTTCTCCACCTATCCATATATTCCATTACCACATATGTAACTGCTTCAAATATTTCCTTGTCATCATCTCTTAAAAGCTTTATTATAGAAAGAGACTTGGGGTTGTGAAAAAAAAATAAAAAAAGAGAGTAAAACATGGACAAGTGTCCTATCAAAACAATGGGTACTTAGATGCCCGCCTCTCTAAAAAAACCAAGCAAGCCCAAGTTCTCTCAAAAATTCCAAGTTCTATATATATATATATATATATATATATATATTTAAGGAGCAGAGTAGAATTAGGTTTCCACCATACACCCTCATATATCCACCACATATCCACCTTCATACATCCGCCATATATCCCATACACATGCACATCTTGATTTGATTGTATGACCTATTTCTCTGGATCCATTGTTTGACATTACAATATATGCTTTGCAAGTATGTATGCATTGTTTCTCCCCCACCTATGAACTCCATATATTGCCTATTAGTTATAGGGTGTGAGAGAGAAGGCACATTGTTACTTTGCTTGTTCCAAATAATATTCTGGGAGAAGGCATAACACCATTGTTGCCTTGGTGAGGATCCAAAAATACCACATATTGAGAGACTTGAGAGGGTCATACAAAAGAGACTTTGAGTTTTATTTTGAAAATTTTGCAAAACTCCAAGATGAAGGTAAAGTGAAGAGCTTGAGACATAGTACTTGGCTTGATCATTCTACTTTTCAATTACTCAAGACCCAAGTGATGGCTATAAGCCACATGGTTAAAGGTAATATGGGTAAGTTTGAAAGTCAGAATAGTTTACTCTAATCCAGAGGAGAATTCTTGTTTGAACGCATGTGTACCTTTAAGGCGTGAAAGCATTGTAGCAACTCCTGATCCATCATTCAGTTCATCTTTGCTCAGAGATGAGCAAAAGGTAAGCTTGGGGGAGTTGTTGACGGTCCTTAAGTACCAATTTTAACCGTCAACTAAATAAGGAAAAGGATCTAAATGAAACCACTAGCTAGAATTAGGGTTTATACTGACAGAATTCCATGAGTTTTGGTGAATGTCTGTTTCTGCAGGGGGTTATCAAGAAATACCAAGGAAAGGCCCACATGTCATGTTTACATAGAGATAATTATCAACCGCACAATTTTCTATACTCCGGAAGGCTCTAGAAGGAACTGGACCAAGCCGGAAGCCAAATGGGCCCACACCCAGGGCACCCGTCCTAGGGTTTGGGGTGGCCGCCCTACCCCTGTGACCAACCACGGCAATCTCGCGGATCGCGATCCATCGCCATTGAGGATGAATCTAAACCACTCGCTTAAGGTCGGTTTGATCCGACGGTCCACGTTCATTTGAGGAGGCTATATAAGCAAGGCCCCTGACCCCCCTGAGGATCATCTCATTATTCTTCTCCAGAGAAAAAGCTAGGGTTTCAATTAGATGTAGAGAAGGAGAGAGGTCCCTCTAGTTGTCTAGATCTAGTTCTTCTAGTTCTAGTTCATCTAGTTGTAATTAGAGGTGCGAGAGAGGAGGAGAGAGCTAGGAGGAGCCAGATCTGTCAGATCTTCCTCAACATTGTACCCTTGCATCATCTGGTTCTGAGCAATCTCTAGGTTCTTCATTTATTATTTCTATGTATCTTATTTTAGTTCTTACTTTATTCTATTTACGGGATCTCCGCTCGTATTGAGTGCTCTAGTCTTGAATTCGGATTAGAGTAGTAAGCGATAGTGTAGACGTGGTGTCTAGACTAGAGTTTACCTGAGTTTGCGCCCAATCCTATAGATAGTTGTGGTAGCCCTAGGGGTGACAGCTCTGTAAGGCCTTTGTAGTCCACCACGTTCAGGTTGGTGTTTTCGTAGAGCTTTTGGCAGCCTCCCCCCGACTACCTTTTTCCCAGTCTTTGTCGAGAGTCGGGAAGGTACTGTTGCTCCAAAGTAGATAGAGTATCGTGGGCCTTTGATTAGATATCCCCCTTAGAAAACTCTAAAATCTCTCTTGACCTAGTTATCATTATTTACCTATTTATCATTCTCTATCCATTTATCTTATCTACTACCAAAATATTCTATCTTATCTATCCTTGGAAGTTCTTGGTTCTTCTCTAGTATCTGTGTGTGTTAAGAAATACCAACACACCCCTTTGGAGAAATAACCACCAGTCACATCGCGTGAACACACGCCGACTTTCCTTAAAATTTGAATGGCACGGAAGGCGTCCTCGAGCCGCCCCAAGGCCTTATCGTCGATCCCATGGTAAAAGGTGGGGAAACGAGAGGCGAGGGGTATCCCAGTATAGCAAGGGAGCGGGGTGTTTCCGTCGCTACGAAGATAGAACCACGACGTGTGTTAGCCTTTGTTCGCCGACCTGGTAGGCACAACGATAAAGTATCCCGCACGCCCTAAGCGAAGCTTTATTCCGACACAACCCATAGGCTGCCCCTTAATGAGGTCCACGGAGAACAGCCGCCGCCATAGATCGAAGTGAGGTTCGATCCCCAAGTACCCCTCACAGAAAGCCACAAAGGTCAAAATCTGATGAACACCGTTGAGATTAAGATGATGGAGCTCGAGCTTATAGTAGTCAAGCAAACCTCAGAAGAAGGGATGCGGAGGCGCGCCCAGCCCACGCTGATGGAACTCGACGAAGGAAATGACATAGCCCTCAGGCGGGCTAGGGGAAGGTTCATCTTCAGGCAGCAACCACCATGATGGATCGGAGGATGGAGGAAGACTCCCCTCTCGCACCAACTCCAGCAACTAAGCTTGGGACATGATGGAACGCAGCCAAGGCACCATGGTCGACAAAAGAGGTTAGAATGGCCGGTAAGCACGCTCGTCCGAAGAAATTTCGTTCAACTCGCCGTATTTTCTATATCCAGAATGCAGGGCGGCGGCGGCGGTGGCAAGCTTTTGCAGCAAACGACAACTCGCACCGCTCGCCACACTTGTGCGAATAACCTAATGGGCCGTTGGTCCCCTTACCTAATGCGACGCGAATCCAGGTAAGTTAACAAGGCCGAGGGATCTTGGGCTGGCCCAGTCCCGTGGGTTCGACAGCCTCCCTGACCGAAATTGAAGAGTGAGGGACATTACTAAGTGGGCCCTAGCGGCCGGAACGTAGACGTCTTCACGTCGAACGCACTTAGTAAACATGTTTAGGCTTCAACAGATAACATAATATGTAGTAAACCCCTCGAGGGGTGGCATCGAGCCCTCGGCTCCCAGCGAACGGACCCGTGTACTATACGTATTGACTGTTGAGAACAGAGATCGGTCCACGATGGACCTCTGCCGGTGCGAGCTTTTGCGGATGAGGACCCGGGGTCTCCCCTAAATTACCCGATTGTAACTCGCCGAGCACTCGATCTCGTCCATCGAGGAAAGACACGAGGCCGCTCACTTCCACATCCTAGATCATGAGGGTGAGAGGAAGAAACACGGGAGCCGCACGACGACGGTTCCCAAGCGCATGATCCGACAAACACAATAGGCAACGAACGAAGGCCTATTAAACGAAAATAATAACTGAGACAACGATTACAAAAACTTAAAACGGGGGCCAGCAATCCAAGTCCATGCGGGAAAAATAAAGCTCCCAAACCAGCACAATGCGTCCAACTTAACAGAAGACCGACGATCATGGGGCCTCCGCCCTGGGCTACTCCGCCAGAATCCCCTCCACGGGCACGACGCCGACGACGGCTTTCGCCGCTCCCAAGAGACACTCAATAAGGTCAGAGTACTGGTCAATGCCCCGCCCGTGCGGGAACCCGGCAACATCCGCCATATCCGTGCCAGAATGGACCCCGGCCATGGCAAACGCAACCCTGGCCCCACGGAAGATGGCGCGCGCAGTGGCGTTATGAACACGCGCGGGAGCAGCCCGTAGACGCCTAACAACAGAGTTCCCAAGCGCATGGAGAAGATCTGTGATGTCAGTCGCGGCAGAACGGAGCACTCGCAGCTCCTCCTCCAACGCTGCAAGCGGGAAACGAGATGACGAATAGGCCATAGCAAAGCAAAGAAAATAGCGGTCGCTTACCCATGATGCGTCCGTCGGCCTTGGCCAGCTGATCGCGAAGACGAGAGCCCACCTGCACGGACACCAGCAGACTCTGGTAAAATCCCGCGAGCATCCAATAGAGCAGTTATGTATCCTGTACCCGGCGAAGGTTCTGCATCGGACAACTGAGCAGTTCCTCCAGTAAGCTGTGGTCCCTATGCGCAAGAGGCGCCGGCACAAGCCTCGACGAGGACGGAAGCATAACCGAGTGAGAAGAGGGTCCTAGACCCGCGCAAGGCGGCAGACGAGCCAGTGCCAGCACATCAGACGGCGCCACCCACGCCTGAAAACCACGCGGAAGGGAGGTGTCGTGGGTCGGTGATGGCGTCATAATCAAAGAACGAATCTTAATAGGCGCACGAGCAGAAACAGAAAAAATAAAATAGGAATAAAACGATACAGGAACCATCCCGCCTCGATCATCCGACGATGAAGATCCCGAGCACCAGACGCATCCTCTCCGACGGAACCACTATCCATGGAACGCTTGCCATGATCCATGACCCAGCGAACAGCAACCCAAGCAGAAAGAGCTCAAGCAGGGAGCAAAGACGAAGAAGTAGAGTAGAGCACGACGACTTATCCCTCATACTGCTCTAAAAAGGCCAAATAGGAAGAGGAGTTGATGGGGCTAGAATCGCTTCGAACACCACCGGGCCCCACCATCATCACTTTCAACCCACAAGACGGTCAAAAAGGCGCGGTATCAAGTCTTGTCACAGCGAATTGGCCAAGACACCGCACACGCCAAGGGCGTGGCATGTACAACACCAACAGACGCCGCAAGGCTAAGAAGCGGCACGAGTTGTCCGACCCCTAGGGACTGACACGGCTACGCCCCGGTCGATGACAGAGTACTGCCGCTACTCCGACTCCGGTTCGAGCACAAACTGATCTATGTGGGCCGACCGAGCGACATCAGCACACACACTCGGGGGCTACCCGCCACAGAAAGTCACCATACGCCGAAGGCTCGTTAATGGGTGCATAGGAAAGCGCGACGACCGCTCCGTTGCATCTAATCATGATGGACGGGCCGAGGCATCAACAGCAGGGAAGTACGATACGTGGTGACAGACAAGAGACGGACGAGTTACCAGGCCCGACGACGAGTGGCACGTATCATCATGACTAAACGGTGCTATCAGCGGCGGCAGTAGATTGTTAGGACGAAAACCAAAATCGACCCAACCCAGGTCGCGTACGCTACCAGAAGATTACGATGCGAAGTAATCAAAGCGTATCCATCGCCTGAAACCGGATCAGTAAGATGAAAATGACAAATCAAAGCCTACGCAAGAGCTACGCTCTCACCCAGGCTCGGGGGCTACACCCGGCGGGTGCGCTCGCGCGCACCCTCTCGGCAAAGGATAAAACAAATAACATAACCAGGTATATAAAGCCTCAGCAAGGTAATCGAAAACCCTTCCTAAGACTCGGGGGCTACTGTCGGATACCTAATTTAATGGTAAACTTTCAAAAATAATTAACAACCAAAGACCTATCGATAAACATCCGAGAAAGCATAAGAGGCCCGTCAAAGTCAAAATCGTCGCAGGCCCACGAAGGAAGAGTTGCGGGGGTCACAACCCAGCCAGCCCGGGTAGGCAGACGTGCCCCAGGCAAACGTGACTCCGCCTTGCCCGACGTCAAAGGCAAGGCGGCTCCGCAACCCGGGAAGACGTGCCCGCATCTCCACCTGTACCAACACTCCCTCTTACTTAAAACAGCCCAGGTCTTCACAATAAGGCCACGGGTCACAGGAAGCACGTCGGAGGTAGAGAAATGACCCATTTGCCCCTATCCAGGAGGAAGAGGCCGTCGGTCCTTAGTCGTTGATGATGCACTCTCCCAAGATAAGAACGGAGGTACAACACAACGAAGAATGGTACACCCCGTATAATCTGGGGCTCAGGATAACGCTCTGGCCCCTGCCCGAACGGAGACATATCGAGTTCCCCAATCAGGATGGGACAGAGCGGGACTCGTGGACAGATAGGAATCATGCCTCTCACAAGAGCGGACCCAGTCTCACACGCCCCCGGCCCCTACAGGAACTCTTTGAACTGGGGTACATCGGGTACAGGGGGGCCCATAGAGTAACGGAGTCCATTGGCCGAGCACAAAGGAATCTCACCATATACAAAAAGAATTGGAAGAAGGTACAACGGTGTACCTGCCGACGGGACAATGGACTACCATGCCTCTATCCTACTGCGGGCTCAACCGGACCCCCCAGTATTCTCCGGTGGTGCAACGGAGGGCCGACACGACACTCAACCTCTGACCATGTACAAGGGCAATAGGAATATAGTATTATGAGTGTCCATTATCCTTCCTGATGAAGACAAGGACAAAGCACAACCTCCCAGGTAGATCCTTCTCGGTGCATGCTTGTAACTCCACTGAGCTCCTTGCGACTATAAATGGAGAGCAAGGGGGGGCGACACCGGACATCGAACAAGAGAGCTAGAATTCACTCATTCACTCATTCACCGAAGCATTCAAAGACCTAGGACTCATACTCCCTCTCTCGACCCAGCTTGTATACCCCCTCCCAGCAGAGATAAGGAACATGAGGAGCTACACAATGGACGTAGGGATTTCTTACCTGAACCAGTATAAACCTCTTGTCTCTTTGTCTCACCATTCGGAACCCGACACGAGTACAAATTTACTCGTTGGTAGTTTCTAAACACCGACAAAAGGTTAAAGTAAACATGAGCATAACACCTTAAGATATATAGATATCATAAAATTCATTCCAAAACATTTCTTAAACAAGTGGGATATTTGGCATTAGCTATCATATATCCTTGAGCAGTTGAAAAGTGGAATAATTCTTGAAGCAAAGTCATCTTCCCAATCCATTTCTTAGTAACTTGGAGTTTTTTAAAGTTTTCACAAGAAAAACATAGTTCACTTATACTCCTCAAATGGTACTCTCAGATCATTCATTGGTGTATGATTCCTAACCATGGTATTTTGCCTTATTTTGTTTCATCCTACTTTTAAAAGGCTTATGTGGAGCTCAGGTAGGGATAAACATGAAAGCATACTTGCATTGCATATATTGTAAAGTCAAAACAAGGATCCAAGGAGAAAAATGTCATAATCCTAGATCAAAATGTGCATGTGTGTGGAATAAGGCATAGGAAAAAATACTCCTTCATTTGATATGATCTCTTTCTAATTTATTATTTTGAGACATGGCTATCATTCTTCTTTTTTTATTTCTTTTTTTTCATGAGCCTACATGTACTCACATATTTTTTTCAAGTATATATATATATATATTATTATTTTCTCATACTTTTGCATAGCCCATGTCTCTTCTACTAAAAAAATTTTAGAAAGAGAGATCACACCTTAAGAATATGGAGCATTTAGTTGGTGGAAATGAATGGCATGTTTTTGAATACTTCCATATGGTGGCAAAATTGGCTCAAGTTGTTTGTAACAGCATCTTGTCAAGTGTGCATCACTACTGCATTTTTAGATTCTTCACTTGTGGACACAAAGACAAGAAAGAGATTAAGTGCATGAGTCCTGCTGGTGGAAAAACACCAGCGGAACCAAAACTTCACTCATCATTTTTTTAGCCTCAAGCACATTTAAGATGATTATGTTTATATTATATGCTTTGTTCATTCTCATGACATGGTTGATAAAATGAGAAGGAAGAGATGAGCATGCATGTGAGATTTGAAAACATTTTACAAAAGGGGGTTTAGTTGCTCAACCTATTGTGGTGCTGCCCAACTTACAACTTAAGCATCAATGACCATTTTTTCAAGATAGAAAGAATAAGACATTTATGAAGCATATGAGCAGGAGGTTTTGTATTATTTCATTCCAAATTTTAATGAAATGTAGTAAATTTTTTTTGAAAGGATAAGAATACTTACCTTAGTGGGGGAGGGAACCTCCCCCAAGCTTGGTCTTTTGAGTGCCCTTGCATCTCCATGTTGTGTTTAGATCTTTTTCTCCAATATTTTTTATTACTGCAAGGGATTAGTGGACAACACATACCCGAAAGGATACACATGTATTTTCAAGAACGAGTATTGTTTTCATAGAGGAAGAAGTCATTTTCTACGCTATAGAAAATTGGTTTTAGTAGTTTAGCATAGAATATTTATCATATATTTCAAATGATGTTCTCTTCTTGTTCACCAGAATTTCAGAAAATCGAGCAAGGCTAAGGCAAGGGTGAGCAAAGGTGTTTAAAGAGTACCTCAAGCCTTGATTTGTCTCCAAGAATGATCTCATGACTTACCCACCAAAATTTTAAAGGTTTTCCTACACGGGTTAGTCCAACTAAACAACCAAATTCTATACAAGTATATTCTGATTCAATAATCAAACTTGACACCATGCCTTTTTGATTAAGGTAGACTATTTAACCTAAGCACCATGCTTAATTTAAAAAGCCTATGGGAGTACCAACGTTTAGCACAACCAAACCAAAGCATATTTTGAACAGAAAAGGGAAGCATGTGAATGAGATTCATTTTATTAGATACAAGAACATGAATGGTGAAGCAAAGGAGCATTTTTTTTGTAAACATGGGTGATTCCCTTTTTTTATGAACTTTTGATCTACACTAAAGAAGAATTGATTTTAGTATTCCATTAGTGTAGATCCTATTCCCCATGTTTTGAACTATGTTCATTGTTTTCACCAGATTCTTTCAAAGTTCACACAAGGCCAGACAAGATGTGGAAGTTAGTCAAAATGTATCATAGGCCTTTACTTACCTCTGATCATGAAGTTTATCTTGGGACTTACCCTCTTGGATTTGGGAAGTTTCCTACAAGGTTAGTCACATGCGCACCCAAATTCTATGCAAACAAATTTTAGTTTAATAATCAAATTAGAGTCTAATTTGATTAAGGAAGGCTATTTAAACTAAGCATCATGCTTAACTCAAAAAGCCTATGGAAGTGCACTAGAAAACACTCCCAAACTAAAACATACCAACATAGAAAGGAAGCATGAAGGACTATACAAGCTTCATTCAAGAAGAGGTGAATGCATCAATGGTGAAACATGGATCATCATTTTTTATGCAAAACTATGTAAATGGATAGATGAGATGCATTTAAATTAAACATGATATGCTTTTGCGATGGAAAAACAATTTAAGTGATGCATATGCATGAATCTCTAGGTGAATCCTAAGAAAGCACCAGAGACATGATGATTAAAGCAAACATGCAGTGGTATGGAGTAAACAAAAGGATAACATCGGGTTGCCTCCCGACAGGGTCTCACATACCTGAATGATCCCATCATTACCCACAATTTGAGACGGAATTGTAAGTGCTTTTGCTCCGTCACATGAATGGTTTTGTTTTCTTCTTTGACGGCGACCTTCTTCAATTCTACACAGGGTTAGATTACATGCATACACATACCTATGAGATGGCAGGGTTGAAGTGTTGATTGTTCATGAATGATCAGGCACCCTGGGCTCTTTGATGTTTTTTTCATTTTTTTTCTTGTGGAAGAACACCGGAACGTCGAGACGGTTGATGTCTTGTTTATTCCACACTCAACAGAACAATGGTAATCCCACAATAGCTAGTGGTAACATAGATTAGTAGACAACAAAGTTAGTATCAAAATCTTTTGCCAATTGCTTCCCCGGCAACGGCTCTAGAAATGCTTATTGGTCTTTATTATGCTCATGTAGAATATTCCGCAAGCGCACAGAAATACCGTTGTAGCATTTCACTCAGGAGTATTCCAGGGTATCGTATTTATCCTCAGGGAAGCAATGGTTCAAGAATATGGTAGCTAACCATAATGATCCACTAACTAATATACCAACTAAACTATGGTAGGGGTAAATGGTATATATGATAAGTGCAATGGCACACAGGAGAAGTTGCAATGATAAAGAGTAGTTTAGTGAGCGAGGAGGACAACGAGCGAGCATAAGGTCTCCAAATATCTATCTCTACTTGCAAGGTTCTAACTTAGCAAGACAAGTCATATCAAGCAAGAACAATAATATTCATACACAATTGCACTTCGGGCCACTAGGCCACTTAGCAACAGAAGGTTGCTAAACCGCCTAGCACAAGAAGGCCTACGCTTTAAGAACTTGGCCGAACGTGGTGGGATCAAAGCCTGATAGGTCTGTCACCCCTACTAGGTACCACAAACAAATCGTTGGACAAGCCACAGACACAGGTAAGCGTATAGTCTAGACACCATGTCTATACTATATCTCACTACTCTAATTCGATATCCGGTGAAATTGATTAGAGCACCGGGTTAAGGGTGGTGAACCAGTGCAAAGGTATACTACCATTATCTTACTATCAAACAACTATGACTATGCTAACAACCAATACAACATAACTAGTCATGTTGCAATAAAGTAAAGTACTAAGTCAAAGTAGAGAAGATAACTATATAAAATAACTCAATTCTTACAAAGAGAGAAATGAATACTAGAAGCATACTAGACCTCCTGGAAGACTAGAGCTAAAGAGCAGAGGCTCACTCTAACTCCTAACAACACTAACACTACTACAAGTGCTACATCTTGAGAGAGAGAGAGAGAGTGGAGAGCTCCTCCTTATGGTGTGTCTTGAATGAGAGGGGGTGAGGGGGTATTTATAGTGGAGAGGTGGAGTAGGGGCTACTCCACCACCATGTCATCAATCCGCGTGATGTATGGTGAGAGCCCTTGGATCGTAACCGCCCTTTAGATCAATGGTGCAAGATAATTCAGCATGTGCTTCTTTGCATGCATCATGTGCTCTTTTGCATGTAGCCATGCAAGGGAGGTGGAAGCCCCCTAGGTCTTAGGGGGGTCAGCCGACGTCCCTATGGGTGGTGGGACCGCCCCAGTCCTTCTAGAAGATGGCCCACATGTCTTGGAGTGGGTGTGCACAAGTTGGACCACTTTTGGACGTCGGTTTGTACTCTTGCGGGCCCATGGATCCATGTGAAGTGAATATGAGCCGTTTAGAGAAAGCACAAGTTGATCCATGGGTGGAGGATCACTTGGGAGTGCTTCTCCTGGATCATTGCCAGCGTGGGAGGCTGGTGGGCCTCATAGGGTGGTCAGCGACTCCACCTATGTGGGTCCCACTAGCTCATTTCTCTCCATTTGCTATAGTCCTGCAAGAAATACACCATGGAAATGTGGAACTAGTTATTGGATAAAATATACTCATGATATGCTTATGTCCCTTCATTGTGAGGCTGTTGATGGTGATTTTGAACATAGAAAATTATGACATTTTCACCATCAACAACTATTCATTTGTATCATCCATTGAGCCAACCAAGATTGAAGAGGCATTACAAGATGTTGATTAGGTAAATGCAATGCATCAAGAGCTCAATAATTTCACAAGAAATCAAGTTTGGGAGCTAGATGAAAGACCCAAGAATTACAATGTGATTTGCACAAGATGGGTAGTTAGAAACAAGCAAGATCAAGATGGTATAGTTTTGAGAAACAAAGCAAGATTGGTAGCTCAAGGATACACTCAAGTGGAAGGTCTTGACTTTGGAGAAACATATGCACCGGTTGCAAGATTAGATGCAATTAGAGTACTATTAGTCTATGCATGTGCACACAACATCAAGTTATACCAAATGGATGTGAAGAGTGTTTTCTTGAATGGATACATCAATGAGCTAGTATATGTTGAGCAACCTCCCAGTTTTGAAGATGACAAGAAGCCCAACCATATGTACAAGTTGAGAAAGGCTTTGTATGGATTGAAACAAGCACCTAGAGCATGGTATGAAAGATTGAGGGATTTCCTTCTGTCCAAAGGGTTCATCATGGGAAAGGTTGATACTACTCTCTTCACCAAGAAGCTTGGCAAGGACCTATTTGTTTTGCAAATCTATGTCGATGATATCATCTTTGGTTCAACCAATCAAGAATTTTCTGAGGAATTTAGAAAAATGATGGCAAATGAGTTTGAAATGTCAATGATTGGTAAACTTAGTTACTTCCTTGGACTTCAAATCAAGCAATTGAAAGTAGTACTTTTGTGAGTCAAGGCAAGTACATCAAGGATATGATGAAGAAGTTTGGTCTAGAAGAAGCTAAAGCTATTAGTACACCAATGGGAACAAATGGACACTTGGATAGTGATGCTAGTGACAACATGGTGGATCAAAAGTTGTATCGGTCTCTGATTGGAAGCTTACTCTATGTGACTGCTCCTAGGCCAGATGTCATATTTAGTGTATGCATGTGTGCAAGGTTCCAAGCATCACCAAGAGAAAGTCACTTGAAGGCTACAAAGAGAATATTGAGGTACTTGAAGCATACACAAGATGTTGGACTATGGTATCCCACGGGGTCAAACTTTGATTTGATTGGATATTCAGACTCTGACTATGCAGGATGCAAGGTTGATAGAAAGAGCACATCGGGTACATGCCAATTGCTAGGAATGTCACTTATATTTTGGTCATCAAAGAAGCAAAATACTGTAGCACTCCCTACCGTCGAAGCTGAATATATATCTGTGGGTAGTTGTTGAGCTCAATTACTTTGGATGAAAGCAACTTTGGATGATTTTGGAATCAATTTCAAACAAGTGTCATTGCTATGTGACAATGAAAGTGCGATCAAGCTCACCAACAACCCCGTTCAACATTCAAGAACAAAGTACATTGACATAAGGCACCACTTCATAAGAGACCATCAACAAAAGGGTGATATCACAATCACAAGTGTTGGCCCCAATGATCAACTTGCCGATATATTCACCAACCATTAGATGAGAAAAGATTTTGCAAGCTAAGAAATGGATTGAACATTCTTGATTTCTCAAATATGTGTTGATGCACCCCATATATGACATGCCTCTCCTTCGAGCAATGCAAGGTAAAGTTGGTTGACATATCATACATTCACTACTTAGGATTTATTAGTGCATCTAGACATCAATTCATTAGGCTCATTCATGAAAATAAAATGAATTTGATGCTTATATGGTACCACTATTGCTTCTATGCTTGATATGATCTAGTGGTAGCATATGACATATTTGTAGGCTTGCAATACTATGCTTGATCTAGAATATGAACTTCAATTTCTTAATTCAACATGGGCAAGATAACCATCTTAGAATGTGTGAAGAAGCTTGTCCATGATTTAAACCGAGTTAACTATACTGAACAAGTAATCTAGATTGAGCCACTTATAACCTTCTCTCCAATAATCTACAATTTGAGTGCATCTTTTATGATAATAGATGATAAAGGGGGAGAAGTAAGTATCACAAAGAAATTTTTGAAAAATATAAGATCACACAAGTAGGGGGAGCAAGCCTATGAATAAAGTTGTTGCATTTCTATGTGCATTCATATATGCTGGCTTGCATTTGAACTTTCTTTGAGATTATTCTTGCTTGTGTGGTGAATGCTAGAAACATAATTGACATGATGATTGAAGTACTAGTATGCTTAGCTTGGTCTCGATAGTTTAATTTTCAAGTGGTATCTAGTCCTTCAAGTTGTTTTCAAGTGATTTCTAGGCATTCGTGGTGCTAAGGATGGTATAAATGTGCACTCCAATTGGTATCACGCTTCAAAGGTCCATTCTTTATAACTCATGCATCACATATGTAGGGGGTGTTGGGGATATTACCTCGGCATATCCCTAGGGACCTTATGGGCCTATCGACCAAAAGACGGCCCAGCCCACGAGACCTTGCAGCACGCAACCAGCCCGTCGTGCTCACCAAGGAAGATCCTAGTAGATAGACTCGGATCCCTTGCCTTAAAGGACCGATCGTAATCTGTTAGGATATAGAAACTGTAACCCTGCTCCCCGGCTATATAAGGCGAGCAGGGACCCCCTCCAAAATCTCTCTCTTAGATGATCTACGGATCTTGTAACCTAATACTCAGATCAATCCAGCCACCAGAACACAGGACGTAGGGTATTATGGTGATTTGCCGGCCCGAACCCGTCTAAATCGCCGTGTCTACGCTCTCTGTGTTACGCTTGATCGCCATCGCCACACCTCCGCCTACAATCTACTACCGTAGGGTACCCCCTAGGTAGACTGCGATGCATATTTCGTCGACAGTTGGCACGCCAGGCAGGGGGTGTGTGCACCGACTTCATGGCTCGTCAAGCGGTTACTTTTCCGGATTCGATGGTCCTCTCGCCGACCAGCACCGTGCTCCAGATCGGATCTATGTTCTGGACCGTCGAATCTACTCCACGCGGTGCAGACGCGCCGCTGCCCGTAACGTCGTTCTGCCACGCCAATGTACCAACTGTAAAAGAAGATTGACATCGACGATTTGGTCGACGCCGTCGATCGCTCCAGCAATGCTATCATGGATTGCCTCGACCTCGTGCAGGCGGCACGACGCCGAATCTCCGGCCACCACGGCCGCCGACCACGCCGTCACCAAGCCCCAACGAAGGCGATGACTGCGACAACCAGGGACACCCGCCCTCCTCCGATGATGCCTCATGGACTCAGCAACCAGGCGGTAGCCTTCCAACGCCAAATGTACCGAACGGTCTCCGACCAAATCCCGGCAGCCCCCATCATAAACACCGTCGTCATCTCCACGGTCCCCAGTGACTTCGACCAGGCAGTTTCCCTCGATGGCATGACATCATTGGGTTCAGCCGCCACCGCAGGGACGGAGGTCGCCGATTCCTCCGGATCGACCAACAGTTTGCCGGAATTCCCTCTGGGCTTCGGAGGATTAATTTTTCAAGTCTCCGCAGACAGCGTCGCCCCCGACAACGAGACAGATGTCGAACGTGTCGCAAGAGAACAACACAACACCGAGCGTGCGTGGAGGCGCGAACTGGAACGCCGCGAGCAAGAGAAGCGCGACGAGGAGCGCCGCGAGCACGAATGACTAGCACACAAACAACGTGAGCAGGAGCAGAGGAATCGTGAGGGCCTGCCTCGACGTAACCTCCAACAAGATTTCGACAAGGTGGGTGACGTTTCGGTCTACCCGACGCCCAACGCCAATCTAGCGGTAGCCGCCTACGAGCTGTCCAAGCTCCCTTCTACGCCCATGATCGAAAAGATAGAAGCCCACATCATGGCGGCGGTGGTCCAGGTCAACAAAGCGGGTCATCCGCCCGAATTCTCCGTCCAGTCCCACAGCAGAAACCACCCACGATGCCCGCCGAGGGATCCCAGGCGAGGATCCCCACCCCACGACGATGAAGAACTCGACGGGTCCCAGTGCGATCGAGCACCAGCACTGCCGTGCCAAAGCCCTCCGAGGGAGCAAAGGCGAGGATCACCATCTCACAACGACGGCGAGCATGAAAGACCCTGGCGTGATAGATCACTGCCACCGGTGTGCCGAAGCCCTCCGAGGGAACGTCGACACGGGTCCCCACGGTACGATGATGGCAATCTCCGACGTGGCCGGACACCGCCACAAGCGCCAAGAGCAATCGGGGCCTGTTCCCCTTTTCCGCACGTCTACGTACCATCCAGTGGCCCCCCGAATTTTAGAGTTACGTCGGTGGAAAAGTATGATGGCAAGGCAAACCCAGAGAAATGGGCGTCCACCTATGAGATAGTTGTCTACGCCGCCGGAGGAAATCAAGACGTAATGGCTAACTACCTTCCGGTGATGTTGTCAACCTCCACCAACAGCTCCCTCCAAAAGATCCCAGAAGGCACCATCGACACCTGGGAACAACTCAAGGAAATCTTCATCAAGACGTACAAGGCTACATGTGTCCAACCGGGGACGAGGTACGACTTGGAGAGCGTCCGCCAGAGGAGCAACGAGAACCTCCGGAGTACATCAGGAGCTTCTCCGACAAGCGTCTGAACATCGCAGAGATCTCCGACCCAGAGGCCATCGCCATCTTCTCCAACGGCCTGCGGACGGATGATCTCCGGAATAAGTTGGCACGGAAGAGCATAACAACTATAGAAGAGCTCATGATGATCGCGAATCCTTACACCAATCAAGATGACGCCACCCGCAGCAGGGAGAACAGGCGGCGCTACTCTTGATCCCCGGAACGTACAAGGAATAGCGACCGCTGACCAGATTACCGTAGCGAAGGAAGGGCCGGCGACCACCGGGACTACCGATCGGGCAACTCCGAGCGCTACCCACAGAGGTACGACTACAGGTGCGACAACCGCTACGTTGCCAACACGAACGCCCGACCAAAGAAGAACTACGACGCTAGCTACAAGAAGATCCTCAACGGCCCGTGCCCTATACACAAAAACTCCAAACACTCCATGCGCAATTGTGAGCTCCTCAAGTCAGCAGTAAAGGGAAGAAGTGACAAGAGAGCAAAGAAGGATGACTTCGACAAGGGCAAAGACCAAGAACCACCGGCCCTGGAGTTCCGACCAACTTCAATGACATACTCCATCTTCGGGGGAAGTACGGTTGTTGAAGGAGAAAGGAGGCGTCGTCAAGTTCGCAAGGATATCTACTCGGTCGCAATGACAGGAGATGACTTGGGCAGCGCTCGTTACCTCGACTGGTAGGAACAACCCATTAGCTACTCCGGAGAAGACGAGTGGACGGATTATAGATATCCCGGCCGCTTCCCACTCATTGTTGATCCAACCATCGCCACGTGCCGCTTCAGGAAGGTGCTGGTCGACGACGGCAGTGCCCTCAATATCATATTCGCCAACGCATTCTGCCAACTCGATTACTCAAAGAAGGACCACCTACCGGCAAACTTCCCTTTCTAGGGTATCATCCCAGACAAGGCATCCACACCGATAGGACAGATTACACTCCCCGTACAGTTCGGCGACCAGGACCACTTCAGGATCGAAAACATCAACTTCATCATCGTCGACTTCAAAACAGCCTACCATGCGATCCTCGGCCGCCCAGCACTTGCCAAACTCATGGCAGTCCCGCACTACACCTACATGGTGCTGAAGATCCCGACGTAGCAGGGCATCCTTAGTTTCCGCACTGACCTGAAAGTCGCATATGAATGCGAGCAACAGACAATAAACGCGGTCAAGAAACCCCGTACCCAAGACAAGTACAGCTCCAACACTAACGACAAGCCTGACGTCAAGAGGCCAAAAGAAGCACAAGCAACACCGAACGGAGTCGACCCCTACCGCAACTACGTGTAAAGATCTCCGGCTCCAGCGACGCGAACAGTTTAAAAGCTTCGTTTTTCAATAAAGTTTGTACTATCTATCCTTCAATAAAAAAATAAAGTGCTACATTCTTCATACTTCGTATACACAATTTAAAACGCTCACGGCATTCGGCGACTACCATAGAAGGCTCACGGCTCCCGGCGACCTCTCCAAAACACTCCCATAGTATTTGACGACCTCTCCAAAAACAGCCTGGCCATAACCGGAAGCCTTCGAATCTGGCCTATCAATTTCATAGCGCATAGAAGTAGCTACCCTATACGCTATGATCATATTGATAGACCTCTCAGATGATGTCTCTCCATCGACCGAGAGATATCACCTGTGTTGAAGGCTATGAGGTTATGTGCCCAGAATCTGTACACGACCACGGCATGGTCGACGACTCTACAAGCAGCATGGCTTTGCGCCCAGTGTCTGCAGGAACGGTCTCCACAGGCCCTAGTCACGCCACGATCGAGCCTCTTGGAAAAAGGTCCTATCCCTGGCATCTCCCTAAGCATGCATGAGTTGTTCGCCCTCTGCGCCGCGGGTTGCTAGCAGCGTACCTCCCTGGTAATCCCTATAACACCTACGCGTGCAGAAGCTTTGGGCTCTACGATCCGGGCCATAGGGAACCCAGGGCTGAACGATTCATCGCTACGGCTCATGACTTAGCAGGCACGACAGGACATACAGGTGAAACAAAAGCTCACCGCCCAGATATTATATAGCTTTGTAGTTTTCACTTACACGTCCGAATTCTTGTATCTAGGATACAAATTTTTGCTTTTCAGCAGCAAACAAATCAACATCCTTAACCACGAACTCCACTACATGATCAGCATCGATCTCTAGACGGTCCGCCTCCTCGTTAGTCATTCCTGATGCAAACCCAGCCGCAGCCCGACCAAGATCAATCTTTGGATAGTGTGACTGCAACATAGCCAGGCCATGAGCAGCCACACTTCACGCCACCAAAGTCGTAAAAGAGCGGAGCCTGACCCACAGACCACGGGCCTTCGACAGCACACCATCCACGATTCCTTGCTCAGCACGCTCAGGCATTAACGCCTGGCCGTCAATGCACTCCACCACACGGGCGACCTCCCTCGCCAGCGACCAGAAGCCATCATAGTAGGCATCCGCCCTTGCCTGCAGGTCTACGAATTGAAGTTGAACGTGCTCTCGATAAGCTGAGAACACAGAAGACACCGGATAAGGCGGCCATACAAACAAAATAACGGGTAAGAAACTGCTACCTTCGTCCATTGCCCGCATTTTGTAAATCTCCTTTTCGGCAGCGGCGACTTTTTCCTCCGCAAGGCGTTTCGCCTCGCAAGCACCAACCAGCTCTAAAAGGAAGAATAGGTCACCACACGACCACGATGACAAGCCATCAAACCAAAGAATGACAAAGACTTACGGGTGGAAAGCTCGTCGACCTTCTCAACATGAGACTGAAGCTCCACATTTTCGCGCTCACGCTCCCGGACTTCGGCCTCCAAAGCCTGCAAGAACCGATGCGCTGCCTCCAAACTATCCTCCAGCCCCACAAATTAGCCGTCGACACGAGTGACCTCCCCCCGCAGATGCTCGTTTTCAGCAACTAACTTCGCAAGTTGGTGGGCATTGCCCTGAAAAGACCCTATGACCACACAACGACAGTTCAGCAAGAGAAGACATGGCGGCAAGGCTAAAACCAAAGAGGATAATAGTCACCTTGGCCCGTCCAAGTAGGTTGTTTGCATCATTAAAGAAGACCGCCACCTCCGCCTCAGCTTCATCGTCCTCCACCACAACGAAATCCTCGCTGTCACGACGGATGGTCCGGACCGGCGTCGGCTTTGGGCAATCCCCTGCGCGCGGAATCTCCTCCACCAACTCCGGCTCCTCCAACAGCACCGCCACCCTCTTCCGCTTCACCGGCCTCGGATCCAACCCCGAAGCTGCAAAAGAACCGATCTCCGAAAAACCCGCCCGAGGAGCATCCGCGAACAGCAGCCCACCGCCCGAAGGTTCACCAATCGGGACATCCGCAACATCAGGGTTCTCCTGGCACTCCGTGGGCGCCGGAGCACCATACCCATCCGGAACAGGAACACCATGCGCACGATTAGCAGCTCCCGGTATATCACCATAGGGTCCAGTAGGATCCTCCACGTTCGGCGCCCTGCCAAGAAGCACACCATAAACAAGCAGACGAAACAACCGAAGACTCAAACAAAACAAGAACAAAGTACTTACAAGTCCGACTTCCGGTGCACCTTCACAAACCTCCGAGCCGGAAGCTCCACAGCGGAACCGCCCGGCGCAACCATTGGCGGACCCCCCCGACGCCGGAATGGTATCCTCCCCTATTGCACCGCCCCCAGCACTCACTGACGCAGGCGGGTGGACCGGCGACGCCTTGGGTAGGGGCACCTTGCTGCTCGATGCAGACCCTCCCTCACCGTCTAGATTCATAGTCTGAACATCATCCTCCCCAACCGACCACTCGTCGGTCCAGTCAGAAAGCGAGGGCGGCCGCGGGCTGACACCTTTCTTAATCACAAACTTGCCGCCGGTTCTAACCGACGGCTTCGATCTCTTCCGAGGTAGGTCGGCTGGGTGCTTCCCCAACGGATCATCGCGCGTCCAGCGCCTTCTAGCAAGAGGCTCGGGGACTCCCCTCCGCCGGGATAAACCACGACCATCCACCTCTCGCGACAAGGTCGCTCGCCTTGACACCCGGTCGACCCCCTTAGGCCACTCCTCGGATAGGACTCCGGAGAAGAAAACGGCGCAATCCTGGCCATGGAACTAGGACAGCTACATCAATAAGCAAACAAGAACACAAAAGCCAGAAGATCGCTACAAAAGTTAAAGCCAAAACTCACCGGTGGCGGAGGCACACCAGCACGGAATGAATCCCACGGATTCTCCATGTATGGGAGACTAAGATCAAAGATTACAGAGAGGCGATCAAACCCCTCTTTCGGCTCCATCCTGCGTGGCGTCTCCCGGGTCGGGTCTTGGCGACCAGTATAAAGATAGGCAGGATGAACCCTATCCTTGCAAGGCTGACAACGCCTCATAACAAAATTCCAACCAACCGAAACCACATCAAGCGGCGACCAGTCTACTAACGCGAGCAGCTCCTTCACTTACTCCATCGCCGCTAGCGAAGGAGTCGCCGACCAACTAGGCTGCGACACTGGAATTTCCGCCGGATCGCCACGCGCGTACGGCTTCTCCTGAGGAATGTAGAACCAACGAGAGTTGTACTCCGCTACCTTGGAAGGCAGTGGAGTAGCAAGATACACATCCGCCATACCTACCCGGAGCTAAAGATACACAGAACCTACAACTCGGGATGCGGCGGTCCCATTCGGCTTGAGGCGGAAGAAATAGCGAAACAACTCGAAATGTGGTTCAATCCCCAGATATGCTTCGCAGAAATGTATAAAAACTATGATGTGCAATACCGAATTGGGATGGAGGTTGCACAACGCAATCTTATAAAACTCCAACAGACTGCGAAGAAAGGGGTGAACGGGAACCCCGAATCCACGCCAGAAGAAAGGATCAAAGACGACAAGCTCACCGGTGTTAGGTGTCAGGAACTCCTCTCCGGTCGCCGGCCTCCAGTCAACAAGGTACTTATCCTGAAGAATACCAGCGGTAACGAGAAGTTTGATATCCTCCTCCTTCAGGGTGCATTTGGCCCAATACTTGGTCCAATCTGGAAGCACATCAACCACTCTTGAGGACTTCCCCCCTTCTTCACTGACGAGCGAGTACTTGGTTTTCTTCTAGGCGCCATCAACAAGATCACGGTGGAAAAGGGCTAGGGTTTGTAGGGATGAGCAAGGGCAGAAGAGGAGCAGACGAAAGGAGATTGAAGAACACGAACACTTACACACGGAGTACAAATGTGGAAACCACCGCCGCCGCCAAACTCCCCTCTTTATACCAAGCGGCGTGGCTCTCGGCATTCCAGGGTTTTTGGGAAACCGCAGCGACCAAATAAGGAACCGCCACGCCCACTTTCTGCGTCATGACTTGGGCCGCTGACCGCACAGTTATTTTGGCCCATTTACTTCTTTCCGGCTCTCCTTATTCATTTACTCCCCCAAACTATAACTAATGATTTTTGCAAATATCACCAACGCTACAGTCCCGGGGACTGGACGTGCAACTTTGTTTTAATCTATTTTGTGGAGCTACAGTAACATGGCTACAATAGTATGGTTGGCAAAACCCTCAGAGCTGGCGGTATAGGCTCACTCGGGGACTCCGTCGATAGCAACCATAACTCGGCCGCCTGGTCGCATCTCCGACCAGGCTCGGGGACTGCGTCCAACAACACTGCGAGCAAGGCTCGGGGACTACGGTCGTGGCACAGAAGGACAGCGCGAAGCAGGACAACACCCGGGGACTGACACCCGAGGACTACGAATAAGATTATATGACCCCGATGCAAGAACCTCCTAAGCTCCTTCCATCAGGCTCGGGGACTACGGGTATTCGCAGTTGTTTATTATTAAACTCGTATTCCAGTCTTTCAATTTCCAAATATATGATCCTAATACAAGAAGCCTCTAGTTTCTTACATCAGGGACTACGGGCATTCACAGTCGTTTTTTTACAAAACTCATGTTTCAATTTTTTACATACATTATGCATCTCTTTATAAAGCATGGCACCACGTGCATACTTCACCTGCTACCATACTCAGGGACTAAGTGGGTATACTTCACCTCGCGGTGAATGTATTGATTTTCTTCTCGACAAAGCTCTGCTGTTTTTGTGATGTTCTTGCAGAGCCTAAGTGGGTACACTTCACCAGGAAAGGACTTTTCAAAAGTTTTTCTTCTTCAGCACGTCACATCCTCCCAGCAAGCAGCCGCAGCATCTGACGAGGCGACCTACTCGCACATCAGGCTACAACGTTCTCGACCAGCCCGACCTGGTCGGGAGGCTTCTCCGAGCAGCACCTCGACTAGGCAGCCTGGTCGGGGCTTCACGACGACCACGATGCATGATGACGACCAGCTGAACACCTTCAAGGACAATGCTGCGGGCTCGCCGGAAGAATATAACGTGCTCGGGGACTTGTTGGGGATATTACCTCGGCATATCCCCAGGGACCTTATGGGCCTACCGACCAGAAGACGGCCCAGCCCGCGAGACCTTACGGTACGCGACCAGCCTGTCGTGCTCGCTAAGGACTCCGAAGAAGTCTTTCTCGCCAAGGAAGATCCTAGTAGATAGACTCGGATCCCTTGCCTTAAGCGACCGATCGTAATCTGTTAGGATATGGAAACTGGAACCCTGCTCCCCGGCTCTATAAGGCGAGCAGGGACCCCCTCCAAAATCTCTCTCTCAGATGATCTACGGATCTTGTAACCTAATACTCAGATCAATCCAGCCACTAGAACACAGGACGTAGGGTATTACGGTGATTTGTCAGCCCGAACCTATCTAAATCGCCGTGTCTACGCTCTCTGTGTTACACTTGATCGTCGTCGCCACACCTCCGCCTACAATCTACTACCGTAGGGTACCCCTAGGTAGACTGCGACGCATATTTCGTCGACAGGGGCAGCTAATACTACCAAAATTGATATATTCATTCAATATATTTATTTGTGAAAGGTTGTCATCAATTACCAAAAAGAGGGAGATTGAAAGCCCAAGTTTGGTTTTGGTTAATTGATGAAACCTATGGACTAACCCTATTGATAAGTGTATGATCAAGCTAGGGTGATCTAACTAAATGGAGACTTGTAGATGATCATGATGGTTGATGCATCAAGTGCTCCATGGATGAAAAGAAGAAAGAGAAAAACAAAAATGGGCTCAACGCAAAGGTATAATATAGGAGCCATTTTTGGTTTAGGGATTCTTTTACTCTAACTGAGTCTCGAGTTGCCTGACTATATTATTAGTGAGTCTATTTCTATATCCGGAATACCATTTATCATATACCTTTATTTATCATATTTATTTATCTTGACATACTTACCCCTGCCAAAGCATTAGAAAGGTTGGTCTAATCTTAGGTTTGCACATTTATAATCTAAACTATATGCATTTAGGTTTCCTTTTCTACCCCTATTTAATTCCTGCAATTAGTTGAAAGTTTTCCTTTTGGCATAAACAAATCAACGATACTCGGAGAATCTCACGGGTGAAATGCTACAATAGGAGAATTATCTGTGCGATTACGAATATATTCTAGAGAATTATTTTATAAATTGTCAAGTGTAGATTTATTTCAACATTTTCTGATATCATGGTAGGGATGACAACTTAGTGCTAAGTGATGTTAGAAGATGACTCCTGCATTTATGGTGTCGTGCTAAGGATGGGGATTTATCTCTATTTTTAGTATGTCGCTAAAAAATGCCAACAACGCGACGGGATTTATTGTTATTCTTGGTGTTTGCCAACACCTAGACGGCTCGGGTGGTGAAGGAAGATTCAGAGCGAGTTGGTGACTGTTGGCGGCCAACTTTGACGATTGTGAGAGGGCTTGTACCCACCTCGGCGGAGCTCCAAAGGGTAACTATAGAAAATTGCTTGTGTCATTGAGTTACCCTCATTTGTGGGTCGATTCTTGTGGTGCCTGAGTAGTGGGCTAGGCTTGTGATTCCCTATTAGCCACCGAATCACCAAGTGAGTGGTCGACACAACGGGGACTAGCTTGGTGGCAACCAAGTGAACCTTGAGAGAAAATCTTGTGTCAACTTTGTCTCCCGACCTCTCTTAGTTTTCTTATTATGATTGGTTCTTCACATTGATATCTTCATATCACAAGGCATTGGTATAATCACATCTACCTCTCTTGCAATTACTTTCATTTATTACTTGCTTGTATAGCGTGTAAGTTTAGCTAGTTTACTTGTTTAGTTTTCTTTGCTAGCTTAATTTGAGTATCTTAGTGTTTTTCTATTGATTGATAGATACTCAATTAACTAGAATTGCTTGGATAGGTGGCTTGCAACCCTTTGTAGTGCTAGAGCAAAAAGCTTCGCTTAGTTGTTGTCTAACCTTTTGCTCTAGTGATTTATAGAATTTTTAATAGGTTATTCACCCCCTCTTGTCATCTAGGACCTTTCAACCTTGGTCTTTGGGCTGACATAATATGCTCCACTTAGATAAACGATACTTCTTTTTTCCTCATCACCTTGCCAGTAAAATCTAGAACGGAAATAATCCAATTTCTTTTGGACTTCTTTCGGCAAGGCAAAGAAGGACATCATATACATTGGTAGGCTACTAAGTACTGAATTTATCAATGTTAAGCGTCGCCCAACTGAAAGGTGTTTCCCTTTCCAACTACCCAGTCGCTTATCAACACATTCCTCAACCTTCCTCCACTCATCATTCCTAAGCTTTCTAAAATGTATAGGAATTCCCAAATACTGGATCGGAAAATCCCCAGACTTACAGCCAAGCAATTTGTATTGATCAAGGTGGTCTTGGGCATATCTGGAACAGAACAATTCACTCTTATGAAAATTAATCTTTAAACCCGATACTTGCTCAAAAGCACAAAGTAATAACTTCATGTTTTGGTCTTTCTCAAGGTCATGGTTCATAAAAAGAATTGTATCATCAGCGTATTGTAGAATAGATAATCTACCATCAATGAGATGAGGCCTACTCCACTAATCTGCCCATCCACTTTGACCCTATTTATAAGAATTGCTAGCATATCTGCTACAATGTTAAAAAGCAATGGGGATAAAGGATCGTCCTGTCGAAGGCCTTTCCTAGTTTGAAAGAAATGACCAACGTCGTCATTAACATTAATAGCTATGCTCCCACCCGAAATGAAAGTTTTAATCTAGTTTATCCACTTGGGCGAAAACCCTTTCATTCGTAGTGTTTGAAAAAGAAAGGGTCATTCAACTTTATCATACGCCTTTTCGAAGTCAATCTTGAGGATTGTCCCATTCTGTTTCTTTCGATGCAACTCATGAACAGTTTCATGCAAGATGACAACACCGTCCAAAATGTTTGGTCCTCGCATAAACGTTGTTTGAGTTGGACTAATAACATGGTCTGCCACTGAATTTTATCCTATTGGTTGCAACTTTTGTAAAATTTTTGAAGCTTGTATTAAGATGATAGATCAGTCGATATTGTTGAATCATGTTCCCTTCTTGGACCTGGTGGCACCCTAAATCTTTTTTTCCAACGGTGTTGTGACACCCTATTTTGGGCTGGTGGCACATGTATCAGTTTGAGTGCACTTGGGATGCATTCTAAGATTGTAGGACGACCCCAGGACTCTTGTGGTCGTCCTCACCTCTACTTATATGCATCTACAACCGCCACAAACAGTTAGGGTTTCTATTTTGATGTAAGTTTAGCTCCTGCTACTTACTCTTAGACGCATGTGTCATCTAGACTATTTGTTCTACTTTCGGAACCCCACTTTATTGTGATTCAGATCTGAACCTTCATCTCATATTTGTAATTGAGTGCTTGTTCTACTTGTTCTTGCTTGTTCTTCGATTGCTTGCAGGAATAACCCTAGTAGTTTTATTGGTTGTGATGTACAATATTGTGAGCAATTGCTAGAATTGGTGTATCAATCGCTAAGGCATAGCATCCTTGGATGGTTGTAGTTTGGTCGTGAATGTCTCTCCAGTCAAATTTAAGTTATCTATCTCCACATAAAGATCGGAACACCCATACTCTTGTCACTTTTGACTTCGGATTTCTTGGTACTCTTAGTAATTGCCAGCACCTAGTCAGCTTGGTGTTTGTGGATGATCGTCGAGGGATTCTTCGTGATTGTTGTAGCCTTCGATCATTGACTATTACTATGGGCTTTGTGCTCATCCTCATGGGAGATTTGCAAAGAGTAACTATAATGAAATTAATCGAGGTTTGGAGAGATCCTTGGTGATCTCACATCTTCTATGTGAAGTGGTGATCTAAGCAACCACCTCAATAGGGATGTAGCTTGCTAGGAAGCAATCAAACCTTTGGGAAAAATCATTGTGTCACTTGCCCTCATTGGTGCACCCTCTGAACACTTGCATTTACATTTCATATCTTGTGATTGTGTTGTTTCTTGGTAGCCTAGCATAGTTCTAGTGAGTATTGTAGTTTAGTAGGCTCTCCTTGTTGCTAGGTAGTAGTTCTAGTTGCTTGCTTGTTTGGGTGCTTAAATGTTTCTTCTTGCAACTAGACCTATGTAGGGGGCTTGCTTTGTATTAATTAAGCTATAGTAGTGGAAATTAGGATTATCTCTTTTACTAACACACTTTGCCTAGCGTTTTGAGTTTGTAGATGTTTTATTAGGCTATTCGCTCTCTAGTCATTCATAGATCCTTTCACCACTCTAGAGATTGTGTGCATCAAGGGACATGTGTTGGAGTCCTCGAAGCGGTCGCACATGTCTGTGCCACGGTAGAGGCCACAAGTGATGGGTCCGCACACGTTAGGCTGTCATGCCTTGTACCATCTTTGCCACCCCTAGACGGGAGGGAGGGGAGTAAAGTGGAAGTGGGAGGGAGGGAAAGAGCGAGGGAGTTTATAGCCGACGTCGGAAAAGATGCACTCCATGAGTCGTCTCCATTTGCGCTCCAATCATGAGTTGTCAAGTGGTCGAATGAGCCCGTCTATCGGTCATCCTGAGAAAGCACGTATAGGGAGATGGTGTTATTGAATAACTTTAATTTAATGACTATTCATAATAGGAAACATGAAAATTAATTTCACCATGTTCGTAATTCGTATACTATAATTGGGTGGTGAAAATTATCACTTGTGGTTTTTATAAAACTGACAGTGAAAATATGGTTAGCGAAATGTTTTTTTAGCAGTGGATAGTTGTTTTTGGCACCGAAGGATTTTCTACTTTGCGTGGCTGCGAGCGTATCAGTTTATCCTGCTGCACACGCAGCATCCGTTCCTTGCTTGCGATTGCGGCTAGAGACACGCAAGAGCGGCCAGTCAGCACCACGGCACGACACGGGAGCGACACAACCTTTTGCCTCATTGGCTCCGTTGTGCAGTGTGCTAGGCAGGCGTCTAGTACGGTCTTCAGATTTCCATTATCCTGATGACCTTGACGACGGCCTGTGGATCTATGACCGACCGACACGGCAAGATGACTTGTCACCGAATGGCCCTGCGTGCGTGCACGGCTCTTGCTGTTCGTCCATGCACGGGGAAGCTGCTGAATGAACCGTCTTCAATGATCACTGGATGGCTCATGGCTGGATTCGTATCAGGCCTCGTCAAAATATCAACCAAACGCTAGCTTATACCGTATAAAAATGATAACCTGGTGGTGGGAAAGGATCAACTCCCAGTCCCCAAGTGACTTGTGGAATTAACCGTTCCTTTTTTTTTTTGCGATAAACTTGCCTCTATTCATCTCAAATTTGAGTTTCATATACAGGATCAATTCACGAACACAGGCCGGAGTTTCATGCCGCACTTCCGACCTATGTGTATCCGTGACTTGCTTGGCTAACAAATGTGCAACCTTATTACAAGATCTATTAGCAAAGGTAAAGACAAATTCCGTAGAGGCAAGCCTAAACTCTTCTATCTTGAACTGGATCGGTGATATGATAGACCGCTTCTTTTTTTTTTGCGATGAATGATATGATAGACCGCTGTGTGTTTCCCGTTTCCCTCAACTCCTGCATCTAGGATATTATCGTACCATTTCGCTTGCGCCAACACAAACCTTCCATGATGATCACGTATTACGCAAGCTGTAGCCTGTAGCCCCATTGCCTGATTGTGCACAGAATGCATCGTCGGTATTGATCTTTAGAACCCCTGGGTGTGGAGGCTTCCATCTTGGTGGTTCACGGCCACCCATCGGCCCCTTGATCGGTTTGAGCAAATTCTGTTAGAATTTATACAGATAATTACCTAAATCTATATAAGGAAATTTTAATACATCTCAAATGTCCGATACATGTGTTTTCTATTATGCTTTAATGTTTTAGCCCATGATGAATAGAAGTAAAAAGTGCAACATCAATTAATACCATATTGCTAGTTAATCTGTAGGTAGAGAGTTTTTCATATATATATATATATATATATATATATATATATATATATATATATATATATATATACACGAAACTACTACCCTATATCTGGCTATAGAATAGTTTATTCTGTAGCCACGTCTAACACCCGTGTCCGATGCAGCACACCCAAGACCAACTCAGGCACACCACCAGAACCGCCCATTAATCAGTCCCCTGCCATTAATAGCTCCTATCGTTTAGATCAATGACCTGTCACCTAAATTACAGTACGTTACTTGTTTCCAGATACTATAGGGGACCATCAATCGTGGATGGAGACGTCTCCTCGAAATAGCTTTGTCATATAGTCTGCCGATGATCGAGCATCTTAGACGATCTAGCTTGTCTTGTAGGCGATTCTGATTTGCATCCTTGGGCAGCTCCATAGTCATGATGACTCGTGGCCACACATGCACACTGCTGCAAAGAAGCGCTACAGCAGCTCCCGTCTATTCGTGCGGATGTGCAGCAGCTACTGCTCGTCCAATTCAAGGTGTGTTCTCTAATCCATTCTTACTTTCGATTTCTCTTATTGTCAAACTGCAATATTGTTCATCTAATTATACATTCTTATGCTATTAGCCTCATGATCTTGCTTAAAACCTTATCTTCATTTTTCTCCCTCAATTCAGGTTGCTGGTTGCATAGATCCGGGTTTGCAGCGTCTTCCCATCTTTCCATATATATAATATAAGATAACTCTAATGCGTGAATAAATTGGAGGCTTGACGTTCATTTGGCTCCTATTAACCTATTGTTTCCTGCCACTCGCCTTCTAGATTGGAATTGAAGCTGCGGTCTCCCGATCCCTGTCTCCGTAAAATAAAAAAAAAAACGGACGGTCTTATCCTCAGCCCGTTAACGCCAAAAAAAAAAGAAAACCACCGTCTTGCCTCTCCGCCTCCGCCTCCGCCAGCGCACGGGGATGCTGCACCCGGCCGTGCATCTCGCCTCGCTGCCTCCGCCTCTGCCTCCTTGGTCCTCTTCCTCTCCCCCGACTGGAGCGCACGCAGATGCTGCGCCCGGCCGTGCATCTCTCCACCGGCGATGCCGCTTCCTCTCCCCTCCGGCACCGTGCGTCGATGCGGCGGTTACGGCGACCACGTTTGGGGAGCGGGCGAGCACAGGCTGGTAGCGCTGTCAGGAGGTTGCCGTCATCCTGAATCTCAGGTTGTGTCTGGTGTGTGGTGATGACATCCTGATTCTCAAGTTTCTGTCCCTTCCTCGATCTCGATCTCAATCTCGTGTCTGATCGTCTTTTCTTCTCTCAAATCTCAGCACTGGAGGAGCTCCGGCCTACTTATTTGCATCCCATGATGATTCAGGGTTATGTGCTTCATATACGAAATTAGGTCTTACCATGCACATTCTTCTACATGCTCATTGCGTGATTATATTTCTAAGGTATCCTTAATTCCTATAATAGCGTGGCGACAGTTTGCCTCTGTCTGTTAGGTTGCTGAGATTTTCCTTTTCAATTAGTGTACCTATGTTATCGATTGGCTTTCTTCCGTACTGTTCGTGGCCTATACATTAATACATTATCTTTATGGTAAGATAGTTTGGCCGCTAATTAAATTTTCAAAGGATTAGTCCCCTAATGGTGTTGTCTTCGACCAAGACATATGCAACATTATTTTTTCTCTGTCATTACTGTTCATGGCCTACATTAACACACTATCTTTCTGCTAAGATAGTTTGCCCGCTAATTTTTTTCCAAGGATTACTTCCCTGGTGGTGTTGGCTTTGAGAAAGATATATGCAACATTAATTTTTCTCTGTCATTTAGGTTTCATTTGTATTTGACGCCACAATTGCAGTAACGACCACATAGGTTCTGCGCCCTCTACATACAACTCCACTGATTCCATGATCCATTGCACTATGCCGCCATTTGGTTATCAGGTAATAATCCCCATCCCAACCCCACCACTAACCTTTTACCAGTACAATACTCCATTTGTTAGCCTCATTTCTTTTTAACATCAGGTTTCAGAACTGCTCACAGATTTCTATTTTTTTCCAGTACATATGCAAGCTTAGTAACACACTAGCGACTGTCCATCACAGCACATATTGTTACTTTTGTAGTCCTATTCCCCATGCCTAAAGTACCCACTATTTGTAATCTATTTACATAGTGTTGCCTTTCATATTCCTTTTGGTCTTCAAGTATTACTTCAAACTAACCCCCCCCCCCCCCCCCCCCCCCCCATGTGACACAACTGAATGATAGATTTCCATCGCAATTGCCTAAAAAATATATTGTGTTTGCCTCTGTGCCTAGGTCCTTTGCATATCAATTCCTGTTCTAGGGTTTGGCCTCTAATGTTTGCTGCTCCACTGTTCGTCTTCTCCGTGCATCACCGGGAGGATGGGACCGAGCAGTTCGTCCCTTGCAGCTAAGTAATTGCTATTTGTTAGCTCATGCCTTGCTATCTTCTTCTAGCCTCGACTGAGGTGTTTGTTCTCTACTTTAGTTATCATCCATTGCTCTCTCATATCTTGACGTATTAATTTTTGAAAGGATGTCACAAGCGCTAAAAAAATATAATTGAATAACAGGGTAAATATCATCTCACATTTACTTGCAGCTTTGTTATGAAACATATATTCACAGAATATTTAGCCTTGGTTATGTTACATGTTCATCTTACACATTTCTTTGTAGTCCACCTCAATTTTTTTAATCCAATTGAATTGCCTAGATGGTGCACGACCACTAGATGGTTGAATAAATTGATATACGGTTTCTTCGGTTACACCAGCTGCAATTTATGACCATCATCATTCCACATAATTGTGATGGCCGCTGGTCTTCTCTATTATCTTATATGTTCCTAGAATGTTGATGATATGTCAGTGTCATATGCCATTGCTTTTAGTTTGATCTGAGCGCGCGCGCACATACATCTTATTAGATATGTATGCAAACTTTCCCTCTCGAGCATGGACATGTCCTACCGGATCGCGTGATAGCAGTCCTAACATCATTGAATCTGTTGTCTACAGTCACGATGCCGCTAGACCTTCTCACAACCCCTTGGGACCGCACGACCCCGATCTCAATTGTGGATTTATCGTTGTCTGTTTTTAAAATATCAGTGTAAGCATGTTGGCTATTGTATGTATCTATACACAAATCACAATCACTTTCCCTACCATCAACTTATAAAGTTTTAGCCCTGCCTTAGGCCATCAGGACACCACCAATTTTCCTGTAATTCTACACCTGCAATACTCACACCCATCAAGATAATTAGTTGTGTCCTCTTACACCGAATTCCACCTAATGAGCGTATACTGAAGTCATTTATTTCTTTGCTTACTTCATATTTCACAGGAAACAAATTCCCATATTGCTCCACCTTTGGCATATTGTCACACCGAAGGTACCAGCAGCTACATGATCTCTGATTTACATTTTCCGGCATTACTGCATGCCATGTCCTCTTAGTAGACTCATGTTGTTTTTTCATTCTTCAGATACTGACTGGGAGCATGAAAATCACAAGCGCTCTATAGGCAAAAAGTATCATAGAGGCAAATGAGAACAGTGCCAGGTAACTTCACTCTAATCTCACCTTTTTTAGGATACAATTTTTTTTTCAAACAACACATTGTAATAAACTCTCAATATGCAGACATCCTCATAGTGAAGATAACCAAAAAATTGCCTCAGTTCACTGTCTTGGTATGTTACCAATATTAGCGCATATGTGATGAATTCCGAATTCAGGATCACTAAGCCATTCTCTTGCTTTCTTGGAATGCAAGCCCACACTGTCTGGTTATTTACATGTATACATACTGTCAGATAAGGCAGTCATCTTTGGTTGATCCACTTCTTCTGGTTATTATTTATGATTGGTTTTGGTTTCAACAAAACATGCTAGCTAAAGCCTACAGTTTTAGAAGTGTAGGTCGCCCTTAAAGATGTTGTATTCATACACATTTAAATTATGGATTGGGCATTTGGGACATGAGCAACCCAAGACCATCAGTAGTTACTTATGCGATTTTTGGAATTGCCACAAATGCTGTAAGAGTTTTGAGAGTTATTTAGATTTAGATTCTATAGTTGTCAATGCTTGCGTTATGCACAATGAGGATGATTCATCAATTGCTTAAACCGGCTCCTGATTTCTCCTTCCGTACATAGTTTTAGAGTCCTACTCTGAATTCGAACTCCTGATTTCTCCTCCTGTGCTTACGAAAAAGATTATTAGCATGTTTTTACCGCTCCGTATCTCTACCGACGCAGCGTCAGCGCGCCCACTGTGCTAGTATATATAGAGAAGAAACTCTTATTTAGAAAAATACAACAACAATAGAACTACTATTGGGAGTTTCTAATTTGGAAAATCTTAAGAGTTGCTCCCAAGTTTCCCGTTCAGATTCTTTGCGCGCACAAAGGATTATAAGAGCAGGCCTCCGGAACCACCATCTGCATTTGTGACACCTGCTCGGGTGTGCAGGTGATCAAGTTTTTAGAGAGCGTCTTCGCGACTGCTCGCTTTGTCTAATTCCTCCTCGGGCGGTTTACTTCCAGGAGGAAGTTTGACAGACTGCACTGCGAACATCGTCATGCAACAATTGTGGTTCCCGACTTCGAGCAACGCACTATGTTGACTAGGCGAATGGAGCCACCAGTACCTTGAGCATAGGTTCCTCCATTGGGTATAATACTATTCTTGAATTTGTTGAATTCAATATCATTTCTGCTATGGTTAACATGTTATTGATGTTCATATTTGCGTCTAGTGCAAGTAGCAATATCATACATGTGTACATGCTTGTTGTCACATATAAGTTATTGTTTTTCTAGATTAAATTAAACATAAAAATGCCTAATTATCCAACATATTCCATACATCAAAAGTTGTATCACGAGCCTAGATCACCGCCTGGTGTAGACTCATCCCAATCTCTCCATGGTGTCGTTTATTTCGCAGATGCCAAACTGCCCACATACCACATAGAATAAGTGATCGGTCCCATTCCAAGCAGATGTTGGCATTTCTTACTATCATTACCAAGAACAGAAGTCTCCGACAATAGTGTCAAGAATGGTGGGTCACATCTACTAGCATCACTAAAGTTAAGTTGTCATCCCTAACATGACAACAAAGACATGGTTGTACTTATAATCATGACACTTACTTAAAAGATATAGAATAAAGATTATCCGCAAGCGCACAGATAAAATACACCCACTGTAGCATTTCACCCAAGAATGTTCTAGGTATCGTGATTTATACTTTACCATCAGGAGCTTTATAGGGTTTAATTATAAGAGAGTAATGTCTCGAGATATAGACAAATAAACATACTTATGATAAAACTTCAAACAACCTTACTTATCTTGAAAGGGGTAAGACAAAGGATAAATGATATATATATATATATATATATATATATATATATATATATATATATATATAGTTGAGATAATAATGGAATTCCATAGGTAATGAGAGACCTCATAAATCAAGTAGAACTAATATAGGAGATAAATTAAGAGATTATATTCCTAAATCATTTCATAATTACTAAGTCTTTAGCTTACTCTAGTATATACACTATCTTCTACAACATAGTTAATACTTCATCTATGTATAAGGACGATTACTAAGGGAAATTAAGAACAACGCAATCTCTCCCTTGTAACTATAATGTCTGCTCGGCCTATATTCGGGGAGTGGACGACAAAGGACTCAACAGGAATATCTCACCCACGATAGGGTACATTCCTATGTAAATATAGCCTAAGAACCACGCTAACACTATTTCTACCACCTAGCCCACTCGAGGATTGAGCTAAGCGCTTTGCGAACATGTGCATAAAATCATTACTAATCATAACTATATCAAATATATAACTAGAATAAACTAAGAAGATAATATTGAGAAACATAATGGTATTAAAGTAGCTCAAAGTCGAATAACGAGATATAATGGAATTACCAGACCTCTCGACGACAATCTAGAATCCTGAGCAACGCCGAACTCTACTTGAATCTAGCTAGTTCTAATTATAAACTTTATGTAGAGCTCTAATTCCCTTTTTCTGGAAACTCTACTTTCTAGTCTTGTCTTCAACAATAAAGAAGTTATCTGAGATATGAAATATGTATTTAGGAGGGGTCTAGGTCTTTATTTATACCCCGGTGGGATGCACCATAGCCCTCAGATCAAACCAACTTTAAACAATGGCTTAGATGCGGACTCTAGGTCGGTTAGGAGGTGCCATATGAAGGAGAGACTCTTTTCCATGGGGGCTAGGCCAGTCGGCCTAAGGGTGGGGCCAGCTAGCCCCACCTAGCGGCCCTTCGGCTCCCACCTCGTTCTGGTGTCTTCTAGAGTCTTCTAGTGTTAGTTTTAATCCTGTTTGCACATTAATCCATTTAGTGGTAGTTGTACCTTTATTCCAACTGATGTTTTTCCTGTTTAATCCCTAGAAAATCACAATTCATCAAAACTCGTGGAACATATCAATTTAAACCCTATTCTATGGTGGCGATTACTTTTATACCCTTTTCCATGGTTTAATTGATGGTTTATAATAAGAGTTAATTACCATCAACAAACTCCCCCAAGCTTAACTTTGCTAGTCCCTTAGCAAACCTCTTAAATGGATCAAGAGTTGCTTCAATGCTTTCATGACTCAAAAGCACAAATGATTTCAAAAAAAAAATTCTCCTCCGAATTAGAGTAAACTATTCTGACTTTCAATCTTACCCATTTTACCTTTAACCATGGAGCTTATAGCCTTCAATTGAGTCTTGAGCAATTGAAAGACAGAATAATTAAGTCAAGCACTATGTCTCAGATTCTTTGATCAACCTGTCACACCCGGTTTTAAGGACAAAACCAGATATACACTATATGTGAGCCCAGGAAGTCAATTCTCACATATAGCCACAGAAGAAGGTAATATCAAAAGACAATACTTAAATGCATAACATATAAGGTCAAATAAATAACCTTAAGAGAGCGAACAATGGAAAGACACTCCGATCTTCAGGCGAAGAGTCCACTCCACAGGGATCAACTGACTAGTTGATCACAAGCCTAACTGCTCAAGACTTGCAATCTGTTACCCATCCGGGACTTTTATCCAAATATTGAAAAGTAAAGCAAGTGTAAGTACTTTCGTACTCAACAAGTAAACATGGGGTTCATGAGGCTCAAAAAGGATAGACATGGGTTTAACTGCATAAGTTTTAAGTTATCTCAATTTTAGCATTAGAGTAGCATCAATGTTATCAAATAGCCCAATAACCATTTGATCAAGTGAACAAGCTATAATGATTATATGGACAAGTAACAATAATCAATAACAAATAACAACTGATGAGCTATGACATAAGGACATCACATAGTAAGGATCCCAAGCCACTCTTGACTGTGAGCACAGCTATTATAACAGTTTTACACTCTGCAGAGGTCGTACATTTTTACCCACAAGTCGTGATCCCCATATGCCATCACCTCTACCAAGGAAGTGGAGCAGGGTACACTATGAGACCGTTCACAGGTTCCACTGTTAGGTAACAACCCGCTACAAGTTTCCTTAATGGTTAGTGCTACCCCTCTCATGAGGGCACTAAGGTGAGCCCTTCTTGCGCCCTTTCGGGTAAGTTGCCACAAACCAGTAGAAGTCTAATATTGAGTCAAGCCAGAGCCATATAGCTTGTGGTTGCACTGTAAGTCCTGGGGTAATCTACTTATAGAAATATCCCTATGAGTAAGAACACGGGTTGAGGTGCATGTTGTTTCACCTATAGTCCACGTTGCTAAAAAGTCATCTTTTATTGTCATATATCATTGATTAAGTTTACATGATCATAGTCATTTGCTTGGCACTAGCATCATATATACTACCCAAATGCATAAATTCCTAGGGTGACAAGGTATAAGGTACAATACTAGGATAACCTTATAGGGTAACAAGGAAACTCATGCATATGATTAATGAGTGATTATCATGAATAGGACAACAAGGATGATCCCATGTAATACTTGCCTTAAACTAAGATTCCTCTTCTAGTTCAAGTCTTCCAAGATCTCCAAAAATACTAACTTCTTCTCCTTGGTCTCCAACGCGAAACTCACCGATTGGACAATAATTAATAAATCACCACACAAGCATCTGATCATACAAAGCATACAAACATGGCTAAATTAGAACAATACATCAATCAATGAAAAGGATTTAAAAAGAAATCTACATAACTCTACGATCACACAGTCGTGAAGAACACACTAATTGGAGCTACGATTAGAAAGATACGACTAACGGAAGATTTGCTTTTATACAAGAGAACTATAGGCTTTATCAATTTTAACTATATAAAAGAGTGGATAAAGTATTTCAGAGAAACACCATGATTAGATTAGGTCAAACTTGTATTTGGTTTTGAAAACTAAAGTAGAAACCATCATTATTTTATGTATAAAACAAATTGCATATTTGTTAATCAAGTTATGGTTTTATATCATGAAAATCTAGAGCTATTAACATGTTATTAAAGATCACTAATGAAAAGATTATATCGATATGAAGCCAACGCAACTTGAACAAGTTGAAACGGATCTAAAACGTAGAAGTTATGGAGAAAACAAGATTTAGGGATTAAACTTGAATTTTACAAGACATTAAATAAATCTTTATTTTTAAAGTTTCAAAACATGAGTGATTAGGGTTTCATCATGTAGATCTCATCGCTACGAATCTAACGTAATTTGAATGGGTCAAATCGGAGTTGAAACAAGTTTTTATGGGTAAAACCAAACTAATGGCAATTTTGTAAATTGAAGAAAACGTATTTTGATACAATCCGACGATAACTACGCTTTCAGAAAGAGAACACGGATTCTAAGAATACGCCAAGGACTGCGGGTTCAACATTAAAAACGAGAGGGGTTCTTCTGCAAAAATGACAGGCGAAGGGGTACGGGGCTATATGGACCGTTAGATTGGATCCGGACATCCTAGATTAGATCGGTGCTTCAAAGAGAGAAGGGTTGACGGAGGGAGGCGCCTGTGCGGCGGCGCCATGGCCGGCATCGCTTAGAGCTTGCCGAAGTTTTCGTACAATAACAGCTATCAAGAAAACATCAAAATGGCTCTGTTTGAAGCTTTGTATGGTAGAAGGTGTAGAACACCTCTCAATTGGGTTGAACCAGGAGAAAGAAGATACTACGGTATCGACTTTGTACCAGAAGCTGAAGATAAAGTTAGAACCATACAAGAACATATGCGTGCAGCTCAGTCAAGACAAAAGAGTTATGCGGACAAGAGAAGAAGACCACTTGAGTTCGAAGTAGGTGACTACGTGTATTTGAAAGTATCACCTATGAAGGGAGTGCAAAGGTTTGGAGTTAAAAGAAAGCTTGCTCCAAGGTATGTGGGACCATACCGGATCATTGAAAGAAGTGGAGGAGTAGCTTATAAGTTGTTACCACCAGAGATGAGAGCTATCTTCAATGTCTTTCATGTATCCCAGCTTAAGAAGTGTTTGAGAGTTCCAGAGGAACATGTGGAAACCGCAGGTCTGAAGTTACAGTTAGACTTGTCTTTTGAAGAGAAACCTGTCCAAATCATGGACACCACAGAAAGAGTAACTCACAACAAAGTTATCAAGTTTTACAAAATAATGTGGAACAATCAAAGTGAACGAGATGCTACATGGGAACGGGAAGACTACCTTAAGGAAGTCTACCCTGCTTTCTATGAAAAATGGTAAGCCTTGCAAATCTCGGGACAAGATTTTTGTAAGGGGGGAAGGGCTGTAACACCCTAGGTGTTAAGCTTGCATTTCATATCATTTCATGAGCATGAGCACAAGCATCATTGCATTCATGCCTTTCCATGATCACATGAAATGATAACCCTAGTGATCACCTTGTTTTTCATGTGTGTATGTGTTAACCTACACTTAGCTTTGAATGAGTTATGCTTGTATAGCCAAGTGTTTGATGTTTTGATCACTAATGGTCATCTAGAAATGCTTAGGGATGAAAATGGAACCATGTTTATGTTCATGATCAAGTCAAATTATGCTTCTAAGGTTTAAGCTTATATGTTGGCCCTAGGAACCTTTTTGTTTGATCTAACAAATTGACCTTGCTAATGACTTTGTTTGACAAAGTTGGTTTAGGCAAAGTTGTAGAGTTTTTCATACTGAACAAACTTTGTTTAACCACCTTGAGGTGATTTGGACCCTAACATACCCTAATTGGCCATTTAAGGCGGAATTGGGGGCTGTTTTGTTCTTTGAAATCACCTAAGTCCTAACTGACTTACAGTTTGAATGTTGCTATGTTTGAATGCTTGTAGTTTGAAATCTAGGCAGTTTTAGTTCAAGCAATTTGCACCAAAGTTGTAGTTAAGGTTAGTTGGTTAGCTTGTAGTTAGCTGGCCGGAGTTAGTTGAAGCAGTCTTGCCTCGCCACCGCCAGAACAGAAGCACCGCGCCGCCGTGAACTCGCCATCGTGCCGCTGTGCATGTGGCCGAGCTCATCGGAGGGCTTGCATGGCCCCAATCCGGGCTAGATCGGACAGCTAGGGTTCCGTATAGGTGTAGCCGTCGCTAGCCTCGCCGGAGGAAGCTTGCGTCGGCCAGCGTAAGAACCGCAGCGCCGCCGTGCCGCCATGGTCGCCGTCGAGCATGCTCCGATGAGCCTAGGGCACAACCAGCTACATGGTTCGATGCGGGTTGCGTAGGGGAACCCCGCCGTAGGGTCGGTTTGGCTGGAAACCTCGCCGCCGGCGAAGGGCCGACGGTCGAGCACCTCCAGTGCATCGACTCTGTGAGAGAAGGAGCTGACCAGTGGGTCCCGCATGTCATAGGCCCGAAGTGTTTTCTGTTTTGTTCCTTTTCAGTTTTGTTTGATAACTTTGGAAATGCATAATTAATTCCACAAATATGCTAAAAATGTGAAATCAGTTTTGTTAGCTTTGTTATGTTTTTCTCTATGCACGAAAAATATAATATAACCTGTTGTCACTGTTATTTTGTGCCATTTTAATAAAATGGACAGCAAGCTTTATATGCTTAATTTAACTTGTTTAATTCATAACTGGAGTTTGACATGTGATCAAATTGTGGTTTTTGTTGTGTTGAGCTTGTCTCAACATGCACTTCCCATGAAAAATGTTGAAGTGCCAGTAACCTTTAATTTAATTGCATGTTGTACTTCTTTTGATCAAATGCTTATTTATGTAAATGCAACCTTGTTTATTTTTGTTGGCTAAGTTATTTGTGTTTGTTATGCTTGGTAATTTTTGTACATGTGTTACCTGCTTAGTATGAGCTAAGAAAAATATGAAATCTGTTGTTTCACAATTTTCAAATTGTTTAAGTAATTAATGCTCAAAGTATGCTTGTTTCCTCATCACCAGCAAAGAAGTAATTTGAACCTTGTTTTATGCATGCTTTATGTTGATGTTGTTAATACCAAAGAGGTAGCTAATTATGTAATCTGGCTTGTCTAATTTTATAATAATTTTTGGAATGTTGTTTAAAGGCTTTATAACTATTCTAAGTGCTATCTGGAATCTGTTAAAACAGCTGGAACATGTTTTCTTGCTAGAATTGTTTGAGCTACTTATGTTTAGTTTCAGTAGTAGATACAATTAACTTTGTTGTAGATAACTTATTGGTCTATCTAGTGTTAAATGTTCATAGCCATAGCCTATTTAGTTTAACCTGGGTATATTTTACAAGTTCAGCCTTAAATCTGTGTTTTCCTGTTTTCTTCTAAACAGCTTTGCTTGATGTGTCTGTTAGGCCTTTTTAATGTTAGATTTAGCTGGGGAATTTATGGAATGTTTTGTAGACAATTTCATAATCTTTCCAGAATGTCCAAGTTTGTAATTTTTGGTTGTGTGTAGCTTCACCTACACAGTTTCCTTTCAGCTACTGTTTTTAAGTGTTTATATGCTTTGTTGGGAGTGTAATAAGTGATGTATGCCTTGTGTTATTATAGCAAGTAACTTAAACCATAACTGTGTTTAAGTGCAGGTGTAAGAGAGCTTACCTCCGAGGAGAAGCTCTATTACAGGTTGCTAAAGAAGGGTAAGTGCTAACTTCTCTACAGGAGAAGAAATTTGCACCTACTCGGTCAACGAGTATAACATGTTGCATCACACATTCATCATGAGCATCCATTCATATGCATTAGACATGTCTCATTTCTAGTATGTGACTGGACATATATGTTTGATCATCATACATGTATACATGTATCCAGGATCGTCAGAGGGAGTGACATTGTTGGAGTTCGAGGAGCTGGAAGGAGGAGTCCTACTGGAGATTCAAGCTCCAGGAGTTCTAGAAGAAGGAGAACAGGGCCCCTGACCTTCCGGAGTGCCCAAACCACCTTCCCTACACCTTTGTGAAAGGCAAGCCCCAGAGCATTTATACACCTCCCTTACTCTATTTAAAAGTAATTTACTTACAATGCCACCACTTGTTTGTGCATTAAGTTAATAGGAGTTGAATGAAACCCTTGCTGCATTATACCTTCCTTATCCAACAAAAGAACCTTGTAGGCCCAGGATCGAAACCTCTGCTTAGCCATGCTTAGACCGGTAGCGTGAGTGGTCTACCATCCCCCACAAAGATAGGTTGCTGGTCATGGTTGGCTATATTTGCTATCATGGAAAATAACCGTGTGGAAGTAATAAATCGAGACCGGGCAGACAAGGTGTTGTGAGCCACTTGACTTGGAGGTCTTGTGAGCGGGTTCTCTCCGCCTGTGTCGCTAGGCACTGGATCGTGGTTGGACATCTGCCGAGATTGAACGCATGCCTCCTTCATAGTTGACCGAATAACTCGTTTCGACCGCGAAGCCTAACTTTGTGGGTTCGGGCCGGAATTTCCCCCTACTTGGGTCATGAAGGACCGCGAGCGGCATACTAGACTGTGGGCAAGCATCCTAATCGTCTTGGCCTGGCACCAAGGGCAGACACTACTTGATCGACCTGGCTATCCGTGAATCGCTATTCATGCCTGTACCCAGGAGAACCGCGGCTACCCGAACGATAGTGAAGGTGACCCGAATAAGTGTGCCGGCAGGCATACTTGGGTGTGATTGAGGAATAAACCTCCAGCTGGATTGGAATTCGATTCGAATCGCAATCTCTCCCCGTCAATGAGAAACTTGAAAGACCTTCCTCCCACTGTAGAAACCTGAACTCTAATAAGTAACCAAAAGATGGTTATATGGTTTTGAGGCCAAGCACAATATGGTTATTATTGCTTATTAACTCAGTGATTGCTCTAGTACAATTGCTAATGAGATTTGTTTAATGCTACTCAATCAACTGTCAAATATTGTTTTATAATCTAGAGAATACATGAGTAATTAGGAATACTCTTTTATGCAAAAGTATGCTATCTCATGAGATCCACCTGATAAAGCCTTGCATAATCCTTGAAGTGTCTATGGTTATATATCTATCTCTCTGTCGGTTAAGTCTAGCTGAGTACAATTGAGTACTCAGGGTTTCTTTACCCTTGTTGCAGATGGTATGGTCTATTCTAGCTATTGTCATGCATGCCTCTATCCTGCATGTGATGATGAGTGAAGACCATGGGCAATGGTGGATTCTGATGTCTCTCCTCGTTGCTTTTGATGGGACTGTACTAAGCATGGAACTACATTTACTTTAAACAGTTTGCAATGGGTGTTTGTGAAACAAGAACTTCTGCTACTTTGATTTGAACTTGGTGTTGTAATAACACTTCTTTAAATGCTATTGTAATATTATTTCATTTCGAACTTATCACTGTCGATGTGTGGTTACTAAATCGAGTACGATCTCGGGTTGTTACTTATTTGTGGTTTGAAATCCTTCGAGATTTCAAGGACTACCGGACTTATATGGGGTCTAGTGTGACAGTGTTGTCGAAAACGGTGACCATTGCACTAGTGCTCTTATAGGTTGGGCGGTTCCGTGACAAAATAGCCCCGGGGCGGAGCTGAAGAAAGGAAGGGAGGGATTGGATGGAGGATTTGGCGCCGGCGAAGAATGAAAGAGCTGCAGCGGGGAGAAAGGAAAGAGGAAGAAGACGACGCGGTGTCACTGACAACGGTGGCCCACCTGGCAGCGAGAGAAAGGGCTGATATGGGTTGTCAGCCGGAGAGGGGAAAAGAGAGGCGTGTCTGCGCAACCTCCCGACCGATCTGGGCCGGCCTGCCCAGTTGGGCCTGCAGGCGAGGAAGGGATAGGGAGGGGTGGGCGGTGTCGCCCAGGTGGGCCACGGGAGGGGAAGAGGGGAGCCGTGGGCTCTGCCAATGGGAAGAGAGGGCTGGGGGGTTCTTGGGCCAGATAGAGGGGTGGAGGGTTTTCCATTTCCTTTTCTTTTCTTTCTATTTCCTTTCACTTCAAACCAATTTCCAAAACACATTTTGAAATCAAATTTGAAATTTGAAATTCCACTCAAGATAATAAACCAAATGCACCAGCATGAATGCACCAACAATGTTTCTACCTCCTAATAAATTTTAATTTCATGAAAAGTTTTATTTCCTATGTTCTCATGAGCACCAAAAATTGTAATTAAATCATTTTATTACTATTTTTCCAGAAAGCAAAATTTGGAGTGTTACACAACCTTCAATCCGGAGTTTTTTAGTATTTTCAAAATAAAACTTAGAGATTCCTTTGTATGACCCTCTTAAGTCTCTCAATATGTGGTATTTATTGATCCTTACAAAGGCAATAATGGTGTTTTGCCTTCTCTCTCGTAAAGTATGTAGTATTTTTGGAACAGGCAAAGTAGCATTATGCCTTCTCTCTCTCTCACCCTATAACTAATAGGCTTATATGGAGTTCATATATAGGTGGGCAGAAGCAGCACATACATACTTGCATAGCATATTTTGTAAAGTCAAACAATGGATTTGAGAAACAAGTCATACAATCAAATCAAGACACAACACATACATACTTGCATAGCATATTTTGTAAAGTCAAACAATTGATCTAGAGAAACAAGTCAAACAATCAAATCAAGATGTGTATATGTGTGGAATATATATATATATATATGTATATGGAATAGGTGAAAACATGGTGGAAACCTAATTCTACTTTGCTCCTTGAAAATATATCTCTCTTTTGGACTTTAGGATTTTGAGAGAACTTGGTATGTGATTTTCTCTTTTTCTCTTTTTTCAAGGGAGACATGCATCTAAGTACCCAATATTTTGGTAGGATACTTGTCCATGTTTTACTCTTTTTATTTTTATATTTTTTTACACGGCCCCAAGCCTCTTTCTACAATAAACTTTTGAGAGATAATGACAAGAAAATATCTAGAGCATTTATAGCTAGGGTCTTGAAACAAACAGGTAAGTGGAAAACTTGAATATTTCTGGTTGCTCACACTCAGAGTAGGAGTTGAACATTTTTGGGTGGATATGTATGGAGTGTGTGGATGCGTACTTCTAGGGTAGAAGCAGGATATATGAGTGGAGTGTGTGTGATCTTAATTTTAAAAGCATGACAAGTCTTAAGGGTCAACAAAGCTTGACAAAACTCAATCCATATACAAGCAACAAAAATATGTAAGTGAAGGTTTTTCCTATCGTAAGGGCATGTATATGGATATGGTAGGAATTCAAGCTCTTGTCATACAGAAACTCATCATGTAGCATTTTAAATTTTAAAAGATAAATTCTCCAAAAATCTAGCATCACTAGGAAAAAGATAAATAGAAGCTCAGACCTTCTCATATCATATCAGTCAATTACCTAGACTTCGATTAAGCATTTGCTACCCATAAGTTTTAGATTCAGAATAAATCTTAAATCAGAACAGTATATCCAAAACTCGAGATAATTCAAGGTTGAAAATTAGGTAATTGAGAAGAATTATAACAGAGTAATTATTCATCATTTCCAAAATTAAAGCTCATACTTCAAGTTTAATTTTATTTATTATAGCACACATATTAAAACTTACTAATATATAACTATAGATAATAAAGATAATTATAAATACCAGGCATAAAACTTACCTAGTCTTCGGGGGCATATCCCCAAGTTAGTTGTTATCATAGGCGTCTTACTGGTGCGGTGGACTGTACTAGGGGAGTGACCAAAATCTCTCCCAGTGTTAGTTGTTTTGCTCTTAATTTTGCATAATAGTGTTGAGGGTGTTGCCAAATTAGGCATTCCATTTCTGTTGTTCTTGCATCTGTTGGTTTAGGGTTGTCTAAACTTTTTGAATGTTGTGCAACTGGATACGAAGATCCCTGTGCTCCATCTGCCAATCATGGTATCCCATACCAGAGTAAGATTGTCTTGGTGGTTGCTGGTGATATCCACTAGATGATGCTTCTTGATGGTCCATAGAATACCGTGCATTCCATGGAGCAGCGTGTCTACGCTGTTGACAGTCGTTCGCATCAACTTTTTATACAATTATAAACATGATAAACGGATCAATCACATATAAAATAATAAAAGTATAGGGGGGTTATCTAACAAATTCCACGAGTTTTGGTATTCTATTATTTTCCAGGGACTATTCCAGAAAAGCATAATAAGGAAAGCAAATCAGAATAAATATAGAAGAAATTCCGCGGAGATATCGTTGCCATTTAACTCAAGAAGGATCTAGAAGACACCCGAGCGAAGCGGGGCCCGAGATCCTGACAGGTGGGCCCGGCCGGCATGGAGCGGTCGCCTTCTGGAAGCTTCCTCCACCGCCTATGAGGAGTCATCTTGGCCCTACATTAAGTCGGTTTGATCCAACGGAGGGCAATCAACGTGACACGGATCGATGACGTGGCAGTTCCTTGCCCCCTACTCCATCGGTTCCTTGCCCCCTACTCCACCGGTTCCTTGCCCCCTACTCCACCTCGGACTATATAAGAAGCCCTAGGGGCACCCCAAGATGCCATCTCATCTCATTATTTTCTCCAGAGCAAAAACTAGGGTTTCATTTATAAGTAGAGAAGGAGAGTTCTAGTTCTTGTAGTTCTAGACCTATTTCTAATTGTAAATTAGAGAGAGATTAAGGAGAGAGCTACGGAGGAGCCGGGTCTGTCGGATCTTCCTCAACGTTGTACTTCTAGTTTGTCTTTAAGCAATCTCCAGGTTCTTCAATTCATACTCCCTGAGTTCTTATTTTACTTTCCATATTTACTTTCAAGTTATTTATTGGTTTCCCGCTTGCATCAACTGCTTTAGTCTTTATAAAACTAGAGTAGTAATTAATATGTTAGGCGTGGTGCCTAGTCTTGCAATTACCTGGAATTACACCCAGTACCACGGATAGTTGTGGTAGCCCTAGGATCGTGACAGCCCTGACGGCCAATGTATTCCACCACGTTCGGATTGGTGTTTGTAGGAACGTAGTCAAACCTTCCTAGCCCCCTTCTCATCCCTCTCTGTGGCTAGGATCTCTGATGTCCCGATATATCTAATCTTGAAGTATCTTTGATTCTTAGATCAACTAAAGAACTCTTAGGAAACTTACTCTCTACCCACCAAAACAATATATCTTGTCTACCTATTAAAATAATATATCTTATCCACTAAAATAATATATCTTACCCAATAAAATATTATATCTTATTTATCCTTGGATGATCTTTGTTCTTTACAAGTTCACTTCGCGTTCCCCATAGAAATCGATACCCTTAGAATACTCACGGGTGAAAGCTACAGCGGTATCCGTGCGCCTACGTTTTTATCTGTGTGCGTAAAAAATACTAATAAGCTTTCTAGCGCCGTTGTCGGGGAACAATAGTTGTGCTAGTTTTGAACTATGGTCATCCCTTTACCTTTTTTCCTTTTCCTTTTTACCATCTTTCTCACCTTACCATATTCATCTTACCACATCTATGAATACTCTGCTCCAAAAGTTGACTTGTTGGAGACTCCACCATCTTTATACCTCATTCTTATAAATGGCTATGAGCTTCGCCCTACCTATATAGCCATGGTTTGGGAATAATCTTTCTCTAGACTTGGTTTAATTTTAACTTCCTTTGAAAATATAACACATCCAAGTATAGAGGAGATCCCAAACGAGACCAATTCAAGAGTCACCAATCCAAGTGGAATTTTGAACATCCATCTAGAATTAACCATAGAGATTGGAAAGGAAGATGAAATCTATGAGCATGAAATCTACTCCATACCCATATCTTTAAACCCATGCTCATATGAGACATCTTCTGTACCAATTTGTCTCTCTATCATTACCACACATGACATCTTCAACATTGTCACAATTTATGTTTACAAAAAACTTCAAAAGGGTGGTTGTCGATGCATATGTTTATCATAAATATTACAGATCTTGTTGTGTTAGGTAATGGAGGGAAAACCATGTCACTAAAAACACATCTTGAAAGATTTCCCAAGGACAAGCTTAGTATACTAAAATAAGCACTTCTCAGATCTTAACATAAGTTTTCACCTTTTGTTGCCTACCCTTGTGATCTGAGCATAGAAACATATGATTATATTCCTTCGGGTATTTTTGTCACTAACCTTTCCAGGTATAGAGCAGAAAGAATGAAGGAATGACAAACATAAGGTATGTCCAACAATCATCATGCAACATTAATTTCATCCTATTTTAATTTTTGCAAAATTCAAGCTTGGGGAATAACCCATCATAAAAACATCTGTTTCCATGTTGCTACATTATCTTAGTTGTCCCTACCTTTAAGGCATGCTCAAACTGCTAAAACTGCTAATCATGCTCTTTCATCTTTCACTTGAGTGTATGCTTGGTTTTGAAGTATTTCCATATATCTTTTAATTTACGCATGGTACTTAGTTTAAATCAAAGGTACTTGGATATTACTTTTAAAGGCTTTTCAATTTAAGCAGTGCTTAGGTTAAAATGTCTTCCTAAATTAATCTAGACGTTTCTAGGTTGATTTTTGAACCGAAAGTATGCTAGAGTAGATATTGGATATTTTGTTGGACTAACCCCTACAGGAAAACTTTCAAAATCAAATTCGGAAGTCGTGAGATGAACTCATACCAAGATGAAGAGAGACACATGAGCTTCAACAACCTTCACAAGAGAGATATAGCTAATTCATCAAGGATAGATGAATTCCATGGAGCAAGGAGAAGACAAGTGGCAAAGAACAAAATCTATAATCAATCTATGGAAGAGGGTGAACAAAACTTCAAGACAAGACCAACAGAAAAGGCAAGATCAAAAGAACAAGGATGAGAGAAGAGTGAAACAAAGGAGACAATTTGTTAATGCACAACTAGTTGATCAAGGGAAGTTTTACTTAACAGTAATTGATGTAATTTTGTAATTTTAAACTCAAGTATTGCTTTATCTGTAGGTTCACACAGTCTTTCTCTAATCAGGTTGAGTTTCTGGTTGTCAAACTGTGTTGTATTGCGAGCAATTGTTACTGAAACTTCTAGGCAATCGGGCACTGCAAATAGTATCAGTTCTGGTGATTATAATTCCAAGACAACATACAGGAAAAACTCCGCGTCAATGTGGGAGTCACTTAATAGGAAGAAAGGAAAATTACTTTCCCCTGAGTTTGATAATTGGGAAGATGTTGACACATTTATAGCTGCGCTAAAGAAGATTGAATCATGGATATTTTCACGAATTGTTGAAACCCTTTGGTGGCAGGTTTGTTCTCGTTACCGATTGCTGTTATCCCTTCCTTCATAGGAATTTATTGAACATGGTGTCATAAAATCATGATTTGCAGACATTCACACCACATATGCAATCTGCCAATATAACTGGTGATTTCAAAAGTAGTCCAAATCCAAAGAAAAGCTATGGAAGGATTACTGTTGTGGGCAACCAGCAACAAGCAACTGTATCAATGGACATATGGAAGAAGGCCTTTATGGAAGCGTCAGAACGGCTTTGTCCAGTAAGGGCAGCTGGACATGAGTGTGGATGTCTGCCTATGTTGACCAAATTGGTGGGCTCCAAATAATTGATTAGTAACTTATTGTTCACTCTCATGCAGATACTTTTTAAATAGTTTCTCAGTTATACTTTAGACTGGAAGGTTTATTGAACCTATTACTGTATTATCCATGGTATACTTGAATATTTCTTTTTTGAAGTAAATGGTAGCTTTGCAAAGAAGATCCCGAAAATTCTTTACTAAGAATGTATGATTTACTGGTATAAGATTCCCATGTATTCTGTTTTGAAATTTTATTTTCCTTCAAAAAATTGTGGAGCTTTGGAATTTCATAACTTTTAGAACTAAGATTGCATTAAAATTGGTGTGGAATCACACTGTCCAGTGCGATACTTACTGGTCTGGGCCTACAACTGTAGCCAGCTGGTTTTTTATCGTTGTTGAGCACTTGGCACTTAAATTTTCATATTGCACTTCAAATGTTTATTTTCAGACTTTCTCAATGCAACTGGATCTTGATTCAAGATTGGGGCACTGAGAATAAAAGAAATACACACTACTCCCTCCGTCCTGTACAACTTAATGGAATCCTCAAATGACGAATGTACCCATAGGTTAAATCCAATTAAGGCGTTTCTCCTCAAATTATGATTTCCTTTTTAACAAACTTTGCTAAATCTAAGCATTGACATCATGTAGAATGCATTGTATTTCAGTACAAATTTTGGAAGTCATAATACGCCATATTCCAGGGTGGAGAGAGTATGTATAAAATCCTTTGACTCCTAATTCCCAACAGTATTTCCCTTTATAGGTGATGGAGCAGTGCATAGCTAGGTTGGATGTAGCAATGTTCAATGCTATTTTGTGCGAATCAGATGATGAAATTCCAACAGACCCAATGTCTGATCCCATAACTGATCCTAAGGTTCTTCCGATCCCATCTGGGAAATTCAGCTTCGGTGCTGGGGTCCAACTGAAAAGTGCTGTGAGTTAAATGAAAACTATGTTTGTTGAGTTATTTTGAGATCACACAACTTACCACCAATGGACCTTTTGTTCTCTCTTGATTCTCACTTGTTACAAAGACCATTGACCTGCTTACCTCTTCTAGATTGGCAGCTGGTCTAGATGCCTTACTGACTTGTTTGGCACGGATATGGATGACTATCCAGAAGCTGAGAATGGGTATGGTGAAAATGGCTTTGGTGAATCTTTAAAGCCATTCTATCACCTGAATGCACTTAGTGATCTTCTAATGCTCCCCAAGGATGTGCTCATGGATACCAGTAGCAGGAAAGAGGCATGAACTTCTATCTTGTTCAAAAGAGTGCTCTATGACTTATTAGTTATTGCTGATATAAACTATTTTATGTTATTTTATGTCAATTTGAAACATTTTTAAAAAAAAATCTTATACTGTCATGTCATGTTTTACAGCTTTGCCCTAACTTTAGCTCATCAATCATCAAGAACATCCTGGATGTCTTTGTACCAGATGAATTTTGTCCAGATCCCATTCAAGGTTCTTTACTTCAAGCGCTTGAGTTGGAGGTTAGTTTATTTAACTCTTCGTACACTGAATGTACTCAAAAAGGTTAAGCGCTTAATTTGCTTGATTCCCTGCACTCCATCAAACCATTAGATGTCAATTCAATCCAGTTGCTATGGGATATAAAACCCATCCCGACTTTGAACACACAAGGTAGGCTGTTACTGAGTGGGAATCTATGTTGCACAGACCTAATTCCTTTTAAATTTGTGACTAGTATATATAACTCAACATGTTTTCCAAATAAATCAGCATTTTTTTATATCACCAGCACAACTACTAAAACACAAAAGCAGCAGTTCTATGATGCTAAATATGAAACTTGAGGGTGCTACAATGTTTTCAGGTCGTCTAGTCAAACTTAGTCGTCATGGGACCGACTAGGCAACTAATCGTGATTAGTCGTCGACCAGGCCGATTAGTCGAGGCTAGTCGACCCTGGTCATCCATCTAGTCGTCCATGTATATCAGGACATATACCTACTATATATATAATACACACAATCAAGCAAGCATCAAGACTACATTAATGTTTAGCTGGTGACTTACTTGTGGGAGTTGTTTTCTTGTCTTCTATGCAGATTTTTGGGTGCCTATTCTAACCCTAACAGGCCAAACCGCTAGCCCAGTTGCCCACATGTCCGACCAGTTAAATAGGTCCAAAAAAACAGAGCAATCAAATAAGTCGTCATTGTCCTAGTCAGACGATTAATCGCAATTACTCGTCGACAAATCGGACGACCAGCTTTTCTAGTTAAGCTAATCGAGTCAATCCTCCTAATTGAACACCAAGGACCGATTAGGACGACTAATCGCGATTGATCGTACGACTTGAAAACATTGGGGTGGTAACCATTTTGTGCATGACATATACTCCCTCTAACCCAAAAAGAAATGGAACTATGGGTTGAGTAAGTGGTTCATGTTTGACCAAGTTTCTAAGGCTAGTCTCAATGCGAGTTTCATATGAGTTTTATTCACATTAAATGTATTGTCATATAGACACATTTGATGAAATGATAGTATATTCAAGAAGAGAAAAAAAATGGGTTTCATCTAGATGAAACTTTCTTGGCATGAATATCAACTTTTTATGAGTCATAATATTAAATGTCTTTGAAACTATAGAATGAAACTCTCCGTTGAGAGTGGGTGTTTTATTAAATGTCTTCCTGTACAGTTGTACAGCTTGTAGACCTCTCTCTTACCCCTTTATCTTTGTACAGTTTTCTTTATTTATTTATATTTACTAACAGTAGGGGTTTCCCTTGCTGTATTTATGGTTCAAAAAAGAGTGGGTGTTTTATTTTATTTAATATGACATAACAGTCTTGGAAACATCGTCATAAAACTCTCTATTGAGACTGACCTAATGAATGATATTCACATTTATGACTCAAATCAGTTTATTATGAAAATAAATACATTTCGTAATTAATGTAATGGTATTTATTTGATATCATAGCTATTGATATTTTTTTATCTATAATTAGTCAAACTTATAGGATACTAAAACATGACACTGTGATAGGTATATTATGGAAGGTATCTGACCATGGGAGCCATGAACATCCCCTGTTAATAGGACCACCTGGAGATTAACAAGGGCATACGATCGATCCCCTGCAGTGCATCGCCAATTTTGTACAATGCCCCTGCATCTGGGGCAATACTAAGTGTCATCGGTGATCCTAGGAAGAGCGGGTCTGCCATCCTTCGCAAGTCCAACACGAGCGATGACGAACTTGATGAGCTGAGCTCACCACTTACCTTCATCTCCAACACCTCGTCGAACCCGCTTGCAAAGCTGAAGCGGATCAGCAACTCGAGCACAGCGAGGTACAGGCTCCTCCATGAGGTGTGGAAGTTGGATGACCAGTAGGACTTGGTCCTGTCACCTCCATGGTTCTCCCTTTTGTATATGTATATAGAGGTTTTTCCCGTATGATTCCGGCTCATGTATAAGATTTCAGTCTATTTGTTATGTTATGTTATGTTATGTTAGTGTTACAATAAGATAAGAAGCGAGAAATCACAAGGTTGAATCCTAATAAATCTGGTGTGTCTAAATGCAAGATTGTTCGATCTGTGGTGTGCTCCGGGGTGAATTATTGCTATGTGTTTTGCAGATGTGGTAGGCTAAATGCAAGTGGGCCAAATACTAAATGCAGGTCAGCAAGCAGTCGAGGTCTGAGTCCAGTGCGCAGGCCCATTTCTACCCCCACCTGCAGTAATACTGGCGCAGTGAAAATCTTTAGTCCCAGACCGCTGGTCTGCAGTGGCACTCACTGCTTTATATTGCTGAGCTGAGAGGCTATTGTCACTACCAGAGGGTGAATGATGACCTATGGGAGGGGGCTCTCCCACGTTCCACCTGCACGGCCCCCGTGCTGTTGTAACCCTAAACCTCTACTGCGCTTCCCTCAGGGGAAGTTTGCGGGTCCGAACTTTTGTGGCCTTATAAAGGCTTGTTCTACCGGTGCTTTGGCCTTCATAATATAAGCACCGATGCCTTGCGTGGGCGTCTCCTCCCAGGTAGGGTTGGTGGGTCCTGATCTTATGGGCCCTATATATCCCCCTAGTGTAGCCCTCTTTTTTATTTTGTTTTATAGGGTTGGTGGGTCCTGATCTTATGGGCCCTATATATCCCCCTAGTGTAGCCCTCTTTTTTATTTTGTTTTATTTATTTATTTTTTAAAGAGATCTAGGGCCCTATATATACCCCTAGTGTAGCCCTCTTTTTTATTTTGTTTTATTTATAAAGATACCGTGAAGGCTTTCTTTTTCCCTTTGGAAAAACGGTACCTGTAGTTTTATTAAGTAAATAGAAATAAGAAATCAAACCTTAAAGCGTGCTTATAAACTTATTATAGCCTCCTAGTAGCACTCGTTTTAATCCATAATCTAAGTTTTAATTCGTGCTCCCCCAACCTAAAATAAAAGTTATTCTCGTTTATCGAGAAGTCAGTACGGTACCCACAGTTTTATTATTAAGTAAATAAAAATAAGAAATCAAACCCTTCAGTGTCTTTGTAAACTTATTATAGCCTCCTAGTAGCACTCGTTTTAATCCATAATCTCCAAGTTTTAATTCGTATCCGTTCCAAAATAAATGTCATCCTCGCTTCTTGAAAAATCAGTATTTTTAAACTTTGATCAATTATATATAAAATATTAATAATATTTATAATATATAATTAGTATCATTAGATAGATCGTTGAGTGTACTTTCATAATAAATTTATTTGAAAATATAAGTTTTACACGTATTTTTTATGAACTTAGTCAAAGTTGAGAAAGTTTAGAGTGTAATTTTATAATAAATTTATTTAAAAATATAAGTTTTATATGTATTTTTTATGAACTTAGTCAAAGTTAAGAAAATTTAATATAGACCATTGCATCACATCAGTTATTTTGGAGCGGGAGGAGTACTCTCCTGCTATCACAAGTCCCAGGCATTGAAGGAAGTTGTGTGAATGACAGGAGCGGTGTATCAGTTCGAATCGTCATATCAAAATAGTAATGGATAGAATCGCTCGAACATTATAACACATCAATCGATAAATTCAGCAGTGGTCGCCTCAAAAGGAAAAAATAAGAGAACCAGCTGATGTATTAATTAAACGGATGGTAACATGGTATGGTAAACTCCATTATATCACCCAAATGCATTGGGACAGACTAAAAAAAGGTGTACAACACAATCCCACCAAATACTCATCGGTCTGCAACCACTGGGAAACTCCCATGAAGGTATTTTTATTTCTAAATCAAACAGGCAACTACTCAGATACCCTTCTCCAGCATCGCCCGGACCCGTGCCGGAAGACCATATAGCCTGATGAACCCCTCGGCGTCAGCCTGGTTGTAAATCTCCCCATTCTCAAACGATGAGATATCTTCCCTGTACAGGCTGTAGGAGCTCTTCCGGGATGCGACGTTCACGGATCCCTTGTACAGCTTCAGGGTCACAGAACCAGTGGTCGTCGCGGTAATCTTCTCCATGAAGGCATCAAAGGACTGCCGGAGTGGGTCAAACCAGCGGCCTGCATAGACCAGCTCAGCGTACTTGAGGGCAATGATGTCCTTCCACTGCATTGTCTCCCTGTCCAGTGTAAGGGACTCCAACTCACGCACCACGGCTGCCATGATGGTGCCACCTGGGGTCTCATACACGCCACGTGACTTCATGCCGACCAGCCGGTTTTCCACCATATCGATACGCCCAATTCCATGCTTTCCACCGATTTCATTGAGCTCCGAAAGGAGGGACACTGGCGAGAGGTCTCGGCCATTGATTGAAACAGGAACACCAGCAACGATACCAATCTCCAGATACCTGGATGTATGCGGCTCAGTATTAAGCTATCACAGCATTGGGTACATATGCAGTGTGCAAATGAAAAACCTATGTTAATACTAATCATATGAAATTCCATGCCAATCCTGCTTGGATGCATCCAACTTTGGAATACCAGGTGCAGTAATGGTCTATGTAAAATGGGGTGAATGCTCAATTGTGCATCTAGCCATCTACTATGCTACAGACTGCAGCAAACATGAAAAAAAAGATATGAGCGAAAAGATTTAATATTGATCACTCACTCAGGTTTCGAGGGTGCATTTTCTGGAGCAACAGACATCATATACATACTCTTCCTTTGGCTCATTTGCTGGGTCCTCAAGGATATCACCCTGCAATGTATAGAGAATGATTTACTTCATCTCGCATCAATCAAAGATAACAATCATGTTGTTTGGTTTAAGGCATCAACAAGGTAAAGATGCAGAATATTAATGGATAACACTAATATGACATTTTGCATATATTGGCTAAAAAGTTGGAATGTGACCATCTTGTAAAATTCTGGTCTACATGTAAACAAAAGATAATAAATCACAAAAATGCTTTGATAAAACTAGAAGCAATAGACAAGAAAATGGATAATACCTCATGGCTAAGGTGCCACAAGTTTCGATCTCGGCTGTATATTGATTTCTTTGAAACTGGAACAGGTACATTATGTTTCTTTGCATATTCAATAGCATCTTCACGTCCTGTGATATCCCACTCCCTCCAAGGTGCCACCACTTTAAGTTCAGGATTTAAAGCATAGAATGTAAGCTCAAAGCGAACCTGCAGAATAGGGTAGCATTACAAGTTTTTTTCTTTTGAACGCAAGGTAGCATTACAAGATGACCAGCCATATTAATATTCAAGCTAACAGCATCATTACCTGATCATTGCCTTTGCCAGTGCATCCATGGGCAACTGCATCTGCACCAACTTCCTTGGCAACATCAACCATTGCCTGCAGTGGAGATATAATTTCTTAATATACCTCTGTTAGGCCATAAAACTTTGAGCATTAAGAAGAATAAGAGCGTATTAATGCTGCAAATACAGCCCCACCTACAGATCCTAAAGAATATATGCAGCATTCAGCATATTATTTGAAGCATATTTTAATATTTTATTTCAATCAACTAAATAAATCAAGAAATACAAAACAACACGCCCTAGCCCATGATATTCTTGTTCCAATAGTTCTACTGCATGATGCCGATAAGACTCACAATAGATTAACTGAACAGATCATTCCATGCCAAACGACAGCTGAGCCACCTACTCTAAGGGACTAGCAGATCAAATCAACAAAATAAAGATGATCATCCAATGGAACAAATAACAATGTATTAAAGAAAAAATTTGCCAAGCCTATGTATACCAAGAAGCATACCATGTTCTATTGAAACAGATTTGATATATTCTAGTATTCTACCTAAACAGTAAATGGCTAACAAAACTTACATCAAGTTTACATGAGCAACTTTGATGCTGTAGGAGTGATTATAATTCAAATTATATTCTTCCATTGTGTGCATTAGTACACTGTAAGCCATGACGTCAACCAAATCTCAAGGAAGTATGCAATATCAAAATTTACTTTTTAAGAAATTATGATGTGCATTATTTGTGATTATACAGTAATAAGATGCAGTTATTGTATTAATTTCACCTTAGCAATAACAGGCCTAGCCATCGAAGTCCCAAGCAGATACTTTCTTTCATAAATTGCACCTGCACGCAGGCAGGGGTATATATATTCACTAACAAATTCTTCTTTCAGGTCCTTCACAACAAGCTGGCATGCACCACTGGCTTTTGCCTTCTTCTCCAACCCTTCCAATTCAATGGCACCCTAAGGAGGGTTAAGTAAATGTATTTAAACAGATGGTTAGCTACAAGAAAATGGATAGAAAAACGAAACTATGACGCTACCTATTTACATATTGACAACCAAAAAAAATAATAAATCACTAAAGATTAGAATATAAAAAGATTCACAACTTTAGGAATTAGGACAATGCAAAGCTATAGAAACAACAGGTGAAGATACCATTAGTTTTGGAACTCCTGACAGGAATGCAACCAGCAGAAAAAATATGCAAGTGTGCGCTAAATAAGAAAGAGACATGGGAGGGAAAGAAACAGGAATATGTTGGTTAGACATTCCAAAGCTTTCATTAGAATTGTACAGCAATTTCATTATGTATGCTCGGAATAGGTCAAGCTATAATATAAGGTTACAAACCTGGCCAACATCAGCAGTGAAACAGACGACTTCACAACCATAGTTCTCCCTTCAATAATTAGTAAACAAAAAAAAAAATACAGCTCGCACAAGTTAGGTAAATGTAGACTTCAAGCTTCGTAAAAGACAAATTAAAATAAGGAATATCTATACCTGAGCCATGGAACAATAACAGAAGTATCCAAACCACCACTATAAGCTAAAACAACTTTATTTAATTTTCCACGCAATCCGCCCTTAGTTTGATCACCGCTACTAGCAGTGGAAATTGCACCCTGCTCTTTTCCAGTTGCCATTGCACACCTGATAGCTGTGTATTTTCACAAAGATGCAGGAGTTATCATCATAGTAACAGAAATTACTATTCTGATGTCTAGATAGCAGTTACAAAAATAAATTAAGTCTCTAAAGTTTCCTGTTAGAAGCAGTAAGAAGCTATTTAGTTGTACAGGTAAGTTTATGAAGAACAGCAATATTGCAGGACCACCCTTCCAAAAACTTTTTCAACCAACCCTTTTTGCCTAAAATGGTTGGTCCATACTCCATAGTTGAGAATAAGCCAGTGTCCACCAAAGTGAAAAGAAGAAGATGAAACTAAACATGGGTTCAATTAGATTTCAAGTCATGTCCCAAGCGGCAGCTGATATTTTTTGCCACTATAAGACCATTTAACCATAGACGGTTAGGATCACCAAGCAAGGAGGAATCATAAGTGCAGTTTGGTTGGAACAAAGCAATTCAAAAAAGCGACATGATTTTTGCAGGCCAAGAAATTTATGAATGGTCAAATTCAGAACCTCTAAGATAAATAAAATCAGAGTGTGAAGTAAAGAAAACAGGTGGTGCCAGTAGTATGTGCTACACTGCAGGTATAGAGGTTCTTAACATGTAAGACTGACAATACCAAAGACTATTAAAATATGATACCCCTAGTTATGCGCAGCAACCCTCGGATCTTTGAAAAGACAAGTTTGACAGTATTAAGAACAGCGTAGACGGATCTTGTAGAAAACCCCTCTCACAACTCTACTTGATCCTAAAGCCCCTCCGATTCTTGTCCTATACAAGAACCTAGTGCAATAGAACTGTCTAACCTAATCCTCTAGAGCGCTTCTAATGGCTCCTTATACAAGGCTTTGATCAGACCCTTGTGTTGGCTTGATTAAATACCTATGGTCTCCACCCCTTGTTTATATAAAACCCACTAAGACCCGTTCATGCAAGTAGAAGTTATATTCCTAGTAGGATTTTACACACGTAATAGAATTAGAACCTATTAGATAGAATTAGAAGTCTTTATACTTCACCCTCGTTGATGAGAACTAGTCCAAGTAGGATTTGTACCTTGGCCATTGCGGACCTTGTTCTGGTGGCGGTGAACCTGAACAGCCACCGCGCCAGGAAGAGAATTCGACGGTGCTCCAACCTGGCATCCATATCAACGGTTGGCATGATTGCTGGTTTGTCGTAACAAGTGGAAAACAGAGGGTGGCAAGACCGTCGTTTTTACCTTGTGAATAAGGCAGGCCGAACTGGAGTCGGGACGGACACTGATCCCTGCAGGGCCACAGCAAGAAATCATTAGAGCAGCAGCGTAAATAAACACGAAACAAAGCCTAGAAACATCTAACGCGCCGTGTCAAGCAAACACGCAATGCAGGACAGGGACGGACTCGGCGCCGGGGTTCAGCTCAGCTGAAACCTTGCACGAAGATTTGGGATTCAGGAATATGAATCAGAACGGAGCACGGGACAAGACGAATCCCTGGTCGCCTCAACGGGATTGCGGTGCCCGCCGGGCCGCGCCGCGTCCATCCCGGCGAGACGGATTGGGTTTCGTCGCTAGCGACGCGACGCAAAGAAGGGCACGGGTTAGAACAGAGTGAAGCAGGCGAGCCGCGGCTTACCGGCGATTCGGGAGGAGAATCCCGCCGACGCCATTCCCAAAGAGGAGGAGAAGCGGAGGGGGCCTTCGAGGACGCGGGTTGGCGGCGGCCGCGCGAGTAGGAGGGGGCGGAGGAGAGGTTTACCACTGGGCTCTGACGGCGGAGTTCGCGGCTTTTGTCCAGCGGGGTGATCGACGGAGCCGCCAGTGCTACTGTGGGGCCGACCTGGGCCGGCCCACGGAAAGCCAAGGCCGAGGCCGATTGCCGGTCTCATCTTCTCTTTTTGTTTATTTGTTTATCTCTACCAATATATATAGCTACACAGTGAAACATACCAACAGTCATGACTTTACTAACTGTACCTAAAAATTACCCCCACCAAAATGAAAAATTACCCCCACTAAAATAAAGTCTTTCAAAATAAACGACTCAACCCAGATTTACTGTAGCCTCTTCTCAAATCTACTCATACATATCCAACGGTGAAGTTATTTGGATCTTCCCTCATCACTCATTCCTCCCGTCCCGTCCCGCGCCTCTCATCCCGCGCACACCCCATCCCGTCACGCACTCCCGTCCCCGGCATCATCACAAATCAGAAAAAAAAAGCCGCCGCCGCTAGGAACCCGCGCCCCGCAATCTCTGATTTCCCGCAACGCCGCCGCTACCTGCCACCCCTGCGTCGCCGGCTACCTGCCACCCCGCGCCTCCCAGAAGCCCCCGCCGACGCACCGCCCAACCGCGACGCGCCGCCGCCGGCGCGGGAACCCGCCCTCCTGCGCCGCGCCTGCCCACCGCCGCCGGCAGCCCGCGCACCTCTCGCGCTCCCGTGCCGCCACCTCGTCAGCTTCATTCATCTCTGTCACGGAACCGCCCAACCTATAAGAGCACTAGTATAATAATCATCATTTCTGACGACACTGTCACACTAGAGCCCATATACGTTCGGTAGTCCTTAAAATCTCGAAAGATCTCAAACCACAATAAGTAACAACCTGAGGTCGAACACTAGATTCAGTAACCACACATCTACAGTGATAAGTTCGAAACAAAATAATATTACAACTGAGTTTAAGAAATTGTTATTACAACACCGAGTTCAAATCAAAGTAGCGGAAGTTTAGATTTCACAAAACCCATTGCAAACTGTTTAACACAAATATAGTGCTGAGCTTAGTACAGTCCCATCAAAAGCAACAAGGAGAGACATCAGAATTCACTATTGCCCGTGGCCTTCACTCTTCATCACATGCAGGGTAGAGGCATGCCTGGCAATAGCCAGAATACACCATACCATCTGCAACAAGGGTAAAGAAACCATGAGTACTCAATTGTACTCAGTTAGACTTACCCGACAGAGAGAATATATATAACCATAGACACTTCAAGGATTATGCAAGGTTTTATCAAGTGGATCTCATGAGATAGCATAATTTTGCATAAAAGAGCATTCTAATTACTAATATATTCTCATCATTAGAAAACAACATTTGGCAGCAGATTAAGTAACATTAATCAGATCTCATTAGCACCTGTACTAGAGCAATCACTGAGTTATCAAACAATAATAACCATATTGTGCTTGACATCAAAACCATATAACCATCTTTTGGTTACTTATTAGAGTTCAGGTTTCTACAGTGGGAGGAAGATCTTTTAAATTTCTCACTGACGGGGAGAGACCGCGATTCGAATAGAATTCCTATCCAGCTGTAGGTTTATTCCTCAATCACACCCAAGTATGCCTGCCGACACACTTATGCGGGTCACCTTCAATATAGCTCGGGTAGCCGCGGGCCCCCAATTACAGGCATGAGTAGCGACTCACGGATAGCCAGGTAGCTCAAGCAGTGTTTGCCCTTGGTGTCAGGCTAGGACGATCAGGAATACTTGCCCACGGTCTAGTATGCCGCTCGCGGTCTTCATGACCCAACTAGGAGGGGATTCCGACCCGAACATATAGAGTTAGGCTTCGCGGTCGAAACGAGTTATTCGGTCAGCTATGAAGGAAGCATGCGTTTAATCTCGGCAGATGTCCAACCACGATCCAGTAGCTAGCGACACAGGCGGAGAGAACCCGCTCACAAGACTCCAAGTCAAGTGGCTCACAACACCTTGTCCGCCCGGTCTCGATTTATTATTTCCACATGGTTATTTTCCACGATAGCAAATATAGCCAACCGTGACCAACAACCTATCTTTGTGGGGGATGGTAGACCACCCACGCTACCGGTCTAAGCATGGCTAAGCAGAGGTTTCGATCCTGAGCCTACAAGGTTCTTTTTAGTGGACAAGGAGATATAATGCAGCAAAGGGTTTCATCTCAACTCCTATTAACTTAATGCACAAACAAGTGGTTGTATAGTAAGTAAAATGCTTTAAATAGAATCAGGGAGGTGAATAATGCTCCGGGGCTTGCCTTTCACGAAGGTGGAGGGAAGGTGGTTTGGGCACTCAAGAAGGTCAGAGTTCTGCTCTCCTTCTCCTGGAGCTTCTGGAGCTTGTATCTCCGGTGGGACTCCTCCTTCTATCTCCCCAAACTCCAGCAATGTCACTCCCTCCGGCGATCCTGAATGCATGTACATGTATGATGATCCAATATATATGACAAATCATATACTAGAAATGAGACATGCCTAATGCATATGAATGAATGCTCATGATGAAGGTATTATGCAACATTTTATTTCATTGACCGAATATGTGCAAATCTCCTCGCTTGGAGAGAAGTTACACTTACCCTTCTTTTGCAATCTGTAATAGAGCTTCTCCTCTGAGGTAAGCTCTCTTACACCTGCATTAAACAAGTTTCATGGCTTAAATTACTTGCTTAACTTACACAAAGCACACATCACTTGTAACACACACAACATGGCATACAAACACTTAAAACAACAGTTGAAAGAAAACTGTGTAGCTGGAGCTACACACAACCAAAAATTACAAACTTGGACATTCTGGAAATCTTATGAAATTGTCTACAAAATATTCCATAAACTCCCCAGCTAAATCCAACATTAAAAAGGTCTAACAGACACACTAAGCAAATCTGTTTAGAAGAAAACAGGAAAACACAGATTTAAAGTTAAACTTTTAAAATATACCCAGGTTAAACTAAACAGGTTATTTTTATGAAAATTTAACACCAGATAGATTAACAAGTTAACTATAACAAAGTTTATTATAGCTACTGCTGAAACTAAACATAATAGCTCAAACAAATCTAACAAGAAAACATGCTCAAGCTGTTTTAACAGATTTTAGATAGCACTTAAAACAGATATCAAGCTTTCACTAGCATTCCAAAAATTGTGATAAAATTAGACAAGCTAGGTTACATAATTATCTACCACTTTGGTATTCATACCAACAACAACAAACACATATAAAATAGGGTTAAAATTACTTCTTTGCTGGTGATAAGAAAACAAACATACTTTAAGCATTAAATACTTAAACAATTTGAAAAGTATGAAACAACAGATTTCATATTTTTCTTAGCTTATACTAAGCAATTAACACATGTACAAAAATTAACAAGCATAGCAAACACATTTAACTTAGCTTAGCAGTTTAAACAAGGTTGCATTCAATTAAACCAGCATTTAATCAAAAGAACTATAACATGCAAATAAATTACAGGTTACTGGTACTTTAACATTTTTCATGGGAAGTGCATGCTGAGACAAGCTCAACACAACAAAAACCATGATTTTAGCACCTACCAAACTCCAGTTATAAATTAAACAAGGTAAACTAAGCATATAAAGCTTGTTGTTCATTTTTATTAAAACAACACAGAAGAACAGTAACAACAGGATACTTAACATTTTTCATGCATAGAGAAAATATAACAAAGCTAACAGAACTGGTTTCACATTTTTAGTATTTTTCTGGAATTAGTTATGAATTTCCAAAGTTAGCAAACAAAACTGAAAAAGACAAAACAGAGAAACACTTAGAGTCTATGACACATGGGACCCACTGGTCAGGTTCTTCCCCACAGAGCCGATGAACCAAAGGTGCTCGACCGTCGGCCCTTCGCCGGCGGTGAGGTCTCTGGCTAAACCAACCCCACAGTCGTGCTGTCCTTCGCAACCCGCATCGAACCATGTAGCTGGTTGTACCCCATTCGCACCGGAGCATGCTCGACGACGTTCATGGCGGCACGGCGGCGCTGCGGTTCTTGCGCTGGTCGGCGTAAGCTTTCTCCGACCAAACTACGGCGGCTACATCTACATGGAACCATAGCGGTTCGATCTAGCCCGGATTGGGGCCATGCAAACCCTCCGATGAGCTCGGCCACATGCACAGCGGCACGGTGGCGAGTTCACGGCGGCGCGGTACTGCTGTTGCGGTGATGGAGAGGCACAGTTGCTTCAACCAACTCCGGCTATCTAACCACTAACTAAACAGCTAACCCTAACGCGACTTAGACGAACTCAAACGACACTGCAAAGCCCAGCGCAAATCTCGCCGGCGTTGCGGGTGCCATGCGCTTGCGCGCGGCGGAGTTCCCATTCCGGCCAACCCTAACCCTAATCACTTCAACCGACTCCTCGGCGAGCATCTACAACCTCTAGGCTACCGCGTACAAGAGCTAGAAGAGAGGGAGATGCGCTGGATTGGGCTGGCCACGACGGCGCAAAGCTCGGCAGAGCTTAGGTCGTCAATGGTGCCTCTGCTCTGCACGGTCTGACTCACCTGCTAGGTTAGCGCGGCAACGGAGCGGTGCAAACGATGGAGCGGAGTAAGGCGAAGTTGTGGCTGTGTTTTGGCGGCCAATGCGGCGGTGTGCTTTGCTGGTGAGCTCGGCGACGGTGGTGCTGCGGCAATGGCGCGGCACTCCGCTTTCATGCGTGAAGCAGAGAGGAGAGGGAGAGAGTGAGGGCGAGTGAGCGTTCGGTCGCGAGGTGGAGTGTGCGGGCGTCCAAGGCGCGGCCGGCGTGGGCCAAACGCCGACGTATGGTCGACATGCGGCGCTCGATTCCTGAAGCGGTCGGCCACCGACCGACGCTCGGCTCTGCTCTGCTCGTTCGAAACTGCCATCAGGCTGACTGGCAGAGCAAACTGCAACGCGATTAACCCTATAACCTCGGTGTCTTAGTTTCAACCAAATGTACATTTTTGTAGAGCTATAGTTGAACTCCAACTTTGGTGTACTTGGTTTGAACTGAAACGGTTTAGATTTTAAACTACAAGCATTCAAACAGGGTAACATTCAAACTGGAAACCACTTAGGACTTAGGCAAATTTTAGAAGCTAAACAACCCCAAATCAGCCTTAATTGACTAATTAGGGTATTTTAGGATCCAAAACACCTCAAGGTAGTTAAACAAAGTTTTTGCAGAATTAAAAACTCTACAACTTTGCTTAAACCAACTTTTTCCTACAAGGTTATTTACAAGGTCAATTTGTTAGATCAAGAAAAAGGGTTCCTAGGGTCAATCATTAGAGCTTAAACCCTAGAAGCTTATTTGGGCTTGATCATGAACATAAACATGGTTCCATTTTCATCCCTAAACATTTCTAGATGGTCATTAGTGATCAGCACATCAAACACTTGGTTAAACAAGCATAACACATACAAAGCTAGATGTAGGTTAACACATACACATATGAAAACAAGGTGATCACTTAGGGTTATCATTTTATATGATCACTGAAATGCATAAATAGAATGATGCTTGTGCTCATGCTCATGAAATGATATGCAAATGCAAGCTTAACACCTAGGTTGTTACAATCTCATCCCATCTACCTCTTGCGCGACTCCCTCTCTCCCCCGACGCATCTCTCCCGCACAAGCATCGCGGCCTGGATCCCCGACCCATCCCCTTCTCATCATCCTCCCCAGCCGGCCAGCCGCCGCTCTCGCCGACGCAGCCCGCCTGGCCACGGTTATCGGTGCGTGCAGGCCGGTAACGGTGCCCGGCCGCAGGCTAGAGTTGCGCGGGGCGGCTGCAGGCTCCCGCGGTGGCCGCCCTCCACCGCGTCCAGGCCCCAGCGGCTGCTAGCCCCCCACCCCCGCCATGATGTATCTGCGCCGGCGGCCTCTAGCCCCTCACCCCCGCCATGATGTATCTGCGTCGGCGGCCTATGTGTGGCACCACTGTCCCCGGCCGTCGTGCAGCTATTGTTGGCCGAGGCTACGCTCCGCTAGCATGATATGGCTGGTACGGATGATCACTGGTGCTGCTTCGGCACTCTGTAGCCGTTCAGGGATGATGCCATGGTTCAACTCATTCTATTTTATTTAATTTCCCTTCTTCACTGAAACTAACTTCACGTTGTTGCTCATGGAATCGAAACAGGAACTGACGAGCCTTTGGATCATGTAAGAGTCAGTATGCTTGGTGATAATCTATTTGAACTACTGCTTATGGAACGAAACTTCTCAAGCCAATGATTTTTGGTGCCACAAGGTCACTTCACATTTATCCAGATGTTACATTTTTTCTTCTAAATTCTGCATTTATTTATCTTCGAATCATTCAGCCATGCTAATAGGACAAGAATTCTCTACCAATTCAATACAAATTTCCTTTCAAAGGTATGTTTAGTGACTATTCTTGAATATTTATTTGAAATTAACTTATTGTCTGCAATTTTTGTGACTACATGTTGTTTCCTATTAGGTCGGTGATAACTTGAAGATGCTAAGATGCTTTACTGAACAAATATCTCTTTTGCAAGATGAATGCTTAATATGTTTATCTTTTGATATTCATCCAGACTAGGTTCCTGTTTGGTATTTGGTATTCACTCAGGCACCTTTTAGAAAAAATGCTGTGATCCACTATTGGGTCAAATGAGGACAGTTCTTGGACAACTCCTAGCCATCTGGTCAATGCCTGGTTCATTGTGGTAGTTTGAATGTCCTACTTATTTGTTTACAACATTGCGCGATCATTTTAAAACTAAAAAATATCTTTGTTTCAGTTAGCTTCACTCATTTTGCGGCACAGAGATACATGGTCATGGTGATCATCTTTGTTATTCTTTGTTTCAGTTAGGTTCCTGTTTTGTATTATATATTTCAGTTTGATGACAGTTAGCACATATATCAAAGAAAAAGGACAAGTGAACTGATATGCTGACATTCATAACTCAGTTTGGTTGTGTGTGTACACATACAGAGGGTGAGGCTTCAGGCTCGGCTCGTAGAATCCCTCAGCCACCGTCGTTTTGCATCCGAGAGCTTGGTAAGTAGTAAGAGATGTCGTCCTTGTGGTTTTCTAAACCAATGCTTGTTTTACCTTATGCTTGTCATCAGAGAAGATCCTTATATTTTTATCAAAATTAAATTGACCATAAAGAATGGGTAATTAATGCTTTCTTTATGTGCATTCTTGTAGCTTGACCTCTGTGTTGTTTCATTCACTTTGGAGTATATTTTTTGTATTTTCTTCGATTTTTAAGTTACTGGCACGTAGATGTTTTCCCCTGCAAAACTAAATTTCTGGGATATTGATTACTTGTTTAACTCCCATTGCAATTTGATTTCCACTTGAGTTGTATCTGATGATTGTTCATGGTCATAGCTCCAGAGAGAACTGGATCAAGAAGACCTTGTACTATCAACTTGCCATCCTAAACATATTTGCAAGGCTGATCACAACAGTCCATTGTGATCAGACCACAACATCAAGACAAGTGCCTGATAACTTGATCAGACCATGTCAACTTGTATGAAGGAGATGAACTTTAGGTCACATAATGATCAAGCGAGATCAAGCTTGGAGTGTCATTTAACACATCACATATGCCCTAAGTTCTCCTACTAATGCATTGTTAGCTGAACAATGGTTTATTTTAATGGTATATTGGTAACTCTGCAAAGTACAGCTGAGAATAGCTGAGAATATCTGTGATATGATTTGACATATATAGCTGAGAATATCAGGTGCTTCCATGTTTCTAAATTCTAAATTCCAGGAGCTTTCTGGTCTGGTTAAAATCCATATCCTATTCTTCACAAAGGCTTTCTGTTTGGAGCTCCCTTACAGATTTATTGAGATGTTTCATCTATTGTGTATGATTTTTTTTTGATATCTACTCATGGTCCTTCCCAGTCTCTTCATCCGGCCTGAATAGATTGGAGCAGAACAACCTAAAAAAAATAGATGCACAAGCACAACTGCATACTCATGTGTAGGTTCTGTTTCCTACGGTTATCCAAGATTCTACTTGTTTTTCATAAAATCGTTTTTTATCTGTTGGTGGATACAGCAAAGCCATGATTGGATTCTTGTCACAATATGATACTTTGTAATGTGGAGATTGTCTGATTTCATCTTCCTCAGGTTGGTTTTGCATGTTGGCTGCTTGAATAAAAAAGGAAATGGACAGAGCGCATTGCTTTAGGAGAGATCACTAACAACAACACAGGTATGAGTGCTTCCTCAGCTGTGATGGAATTGTTGTCAATATATTTGGTGTCCTCTGTAATCGTTTGTCATTTTTGTTTCATGTTTTCTCCATACTTGACTAAATTATATTGACTTAGCATGGACAAAGTCATATGATCATGATACGACACGTCCTTTTGGCAGTAGTCTATATTTGTGCTTTTGAGCTGTCTTTGTTTCACTGTAAATTCTACCAGACATGATTCATCAAAGGACACTGGCTATGTTGGCTGTGTGTTGACAAGCAACATGGTGTGCATGACTGATCGTGGAGCCATGAGGATCTGATTATGATGGGTGAGGGGGACCATGACATAGAGGAGCAAATTCATAACAAAAAAAAAATCAGTTGTACTTATTTGCTGTCCTGAAATTTCTACTTGCTCCCAGAATTTTTTCCCTGCATATTTAGAAGCTTTGAGGTATAACTGTTTAAATTCCAGGGTGTCTTGTATGGCTCAGTTGGATTTGTCTGTGGTATAATTGTTTAAATTGCAGGGCATCCATTCATTCTCTTTTGTGTTTGTTTGCAACGATCTCATTTTTATTCTAACATTGTATCTTGTGCATGTCTGTTTGGAGTGCAGACATTCAGTCTGGCGGATTCAAATGGAGATGGCATGATATGTCCTGGAGAATGGGAATGCTCTGCAGTTTGAGAGGTGGGCAAACAGATTCTGACATAAATTTTGGATCATATATTCTTTGCCTTCAATGAAATTTAAGTCATTTTCACTAATAATGAACTCTAGATCATATGTTCTAATTAGCATGTCAGAATACCACCGTAGCATTAGTATAGGCACACTACTTCTAAAATAGGATCATAACTTTACTAGATGATATAAAATAAAACAAGATATTGCTTGATGTCAAATCAAAAAACATAGAGTAGGTTGTTCTTTCCAGCAATAAACTAGCAAGCTTTGTTTATTAAGTAATGTGTATGGCTACTACTGATGTGCATTTTAACTTGTGTACAGTACACGATCTTGAAAAGATTTCCCTATGCTTTCACAGTATTTGTTCGAGTCCATGAAGGACATTAGTGTGCTGCAATGTGGGCATATCGTTAATGTATATGTCAAATGCATAGGGAACTGAATGTATTGGTGGAAAGGAAATATCTATGGGTGATCTTGTTATTAAGGTAATTGCTAAGTCAAACCTTGAAAGTGCATCTAGCCCTTTAGTGGGTTTTGGTGAATTGAGTGACAACACAATTAAAGGTCTAACAAGTTTGCTAAGTGTATCAAAGGTTAAACAAGAAAAACAAACTTGATGGTATTCCACAAAGTGTTGAGATGAAGGTCAAATTGTGTATTATTGTATTAAAAGACTATGAAAACAATCTAGTTCAAGCAAAAGACAACAATGCAAATGAAATCAATGAAATGACCTTTATGTTGTGAAATATCATAGTATCATGTGAAAGCAAGCATGTTTGGTAAATGGCAAATGAGACATGAGTTGATAGCTATGGATTAGTCTCTATATTGGCTTGCTTTGCATGAACAAGAAGAGTTGGATAGTGGACTAGTGATTGATCAAGGAATGAATAATGAATCAATAGTGCATTAGTGAGAAAACACCAAGCAAAGGTCAAATGACAAAGAAGACAATGTATATTAGATATAAGATGGTCTCTACTTTAGTTTGCTTGTATGGACAAAGAGTTGGAAAATCATTTTGCATTAGTATGATCAAGCTAGATAGAAATGTCAAGCCAAAATGAAGAGGATTTAAGGAACAGTGAATTGACTTGACCATATTGATGTGGAGTCTCATATATCAAAGCTTGATTGATCTCAACATTCATATCTATAAGATATTCAAGCAAGGATCACAATATTGAAGAAAGGGTTTTCAATCGATGTTTAATATGAGGTGACTTGAGTATGACTTGATAGGGTGAAGATAGCAAGGAAAGGACTTCGAGGTACTAAGCGAAGGTGAAGGTCAAGAGACCGAGGTACTATGGCTAAGGTGAAGAAGAGAGTACTTGCATTGAGTCGAAGTACTAATCAAGCTATGAGAAGTCATATTATGTTGATGATCAATTTATTAGTGGAAGTGACTTGAAGCCATGGGCTGAATTCATATGTGTTGGAAAGATTCAAGTCACAAGCTCTAAGGTGTGTTTGCTCAAAGAGATGAGATAATGATGATTGCAAACACATGCTCAAGGTATTACAAGAATGAGGACAATACATTCAATGGTGCAGCCCCAAATTATTAAAGGATGTGGTGACCAACTCAAAAGCATTTAAATTATTTGATGTTTTGAATTTGAGTTTAGTAAAGGACGTACTACAAAGGGGGATGCAATGTGCATGCTTAAATGTGCAACTAAGTACTCAAAATCCACCAAACATCTTCTCATACCTTGCCCAGACTCCCTGCAAAACAGTTTTTCATTCGCAACATTTTTGGGCAGCGCAGTAGTGTTGTTTCCCAGAGCAGCAGTGCTGCGGTCCAGCAGTGCCGGGCCTTAGTCCCGCAGTGCCGGACCTAAGCGGCAGTTCCGGGCCTTGGTCCAGCAGTGCCGGGACTTAAGTTACCGTTGGACAGCATGGAGTATTTCTATCCCCTCCTTGCTGCCCCAACGGTCATCTCGACCATTCCAACCAGTGCAGCAACACAGAAAGCTCTCTCCCTCTCTCAAACTCCATTGGAGCCCTTCAAACTTCTCCCTTTGATTCCTCTCCAATCCTTTGAGAGATTGAGTCTCCAAACTCCATTAGAGAGCAGCCCAAACTGTTCTTCAACGCCTAGAGCACTTGGTTCGCATTCAAGCCGGTGGATTGCATTTGTTACTCTTGGAGCTTGCTCCTAGCCGGCTAGAGCGTCGCCCGTGGAGTTTGCCAACTTGTGTGGCAGCCCCGGGAGGTTTGTAACTATTCATTGCAGCTAGTAAATCACCCCTCACTTCAACAGTTCACTCTCTTGATTTGAGAACGAGGGAAAGACAAGCCTTGTGTGGCGAGCCTAAGCCTTGTGTGGCGAGCCTAAGCCTTGTGTGGCGAACCTCAACAACGTGGACTTAGGCCAGCCTTGGTGGCGACACTGAACCACGGGATAAATCTTGTGTCACTTGTGTTTGTATTGTTTGCTTCACTTGCATTTGTCCTCAAGGTGATTTCTAGGGTTTGGTCTCGATCTACTTGGTGGTGCAGCTCCTACATATTCTAAGAGGTTCTACAGGTTCTATAATATCCTAGGAAGGTTTCTATTCAAGTAGAATTTCGTTTTGCTGGTCAGATTTTGAACTATATACTTCTCTGTCTGAGAGTCCAGCACTGCCGGGCTTAGAGCAGCAGTGTCTGGCTCTAGAGCGGCACTGCCGCGCCTGTGATCTAATAAGTTCTGTAGCTAATTTTTAAACAGGCCTATTCACCCCCCTCTAGTCCTCCTACGCGACATCAAGGTCGTTTCAATTGGTATCGGAGCTTGGCTCTCTTTTTCGGGCTTAACCGCCTAGAGAGAATGATGTCGACAAGTGGGGAGGTATATCTAGAACTTCTACTTTTAGATGACTCAAATTATGTATCTTGGTCTGCTCATGTACTTGATGTTTTTAGGACCATGGGTCCTCATATAGAGCAGATTGTAGATTTGAGCACTTCACCTCCTAGTGATGATTTGGACAATCTATCTAGAGAGGAAGTGAAATGCTTACAATACAATGCTCAAGCTACTAATGTCTTATTTAGTGCTTTGAGTGAAGATGTACTTGATGCTGTCCATTTGGAGATGATGAACCACTTGAGGATGCTCATCTCATTTGGACTGCTCTCAAAGAAAAATATGACAAGTCTAATGAGTTGCTCTCATTGGAAGTATCACTTGAGGAGTGCTCAACTTCACCAACACATGTAGAGCCTCAAGTGATTCTCTCAAAAGGTCTAAGTGATCATGTCACAACCACCTTCTCACCGACATATGAATTAATGGAAGGTAATAAAATTGTTGGTGAGGACGTTGCTTTTACATGTGGTACTTCTACTTACTTTAGTTCTTGTGAGACTAACATTTTGAAGAAAGAAGAAGCTTGTGATTGGTGGAGGCCAAATGATGAATCCACCTCACCAAGATTCCTAACTCTCTATACCACTTCTTATATGGGTCTCATGGCAAAGAATGAGAAGAATGTGACAAGTGAGAGTGATAGTGAGAGTGAAGATGAAAGTGATGATGATGAGATCACACAACACCTTGCTCGGTTAGGAAAGAAAGACAAGTTAATGGTGATCAACCTCATGGAGAAATTAAATGAGCAAAAAGAAACACTTCATAGGCAAGAAGACTTTCTTGTTGAAAAGATCAAATGCTTGGAGAAGTTGCCAATAAGCATGAAAAGCTTAAGTGCTCTCATGCTAGTTTAGTGGAAAGGTATGAAAACTTGTCAATTGAGCAAACTTGTACTATTAACTCTCTATCTTGTGTTGCTCAATTAGAAGATGAGAATTATATGCTTAAAAAGAAAGTGGAAATGTTCACTAGCAAGGATGAGACTTTGCAAGAAAGTCATGATAAACTATTGTGCTCTCATGAGAAGATTATGGATTCTCATATCATGTTAGAGATTGCTCATGAGGTTATGATAACAACGGTAAAATCATATCAACCTCACACCCACAAATGCACATGTACACAAGTTTAATCTATTTTATCATGTGCTAACAATTGTTGCTCTCAAGCAAGCCAATCTTCCATTGAGCATGTATATGTAGAAATCTGTGATGACTCCATCACAAAAGAAAATGAACAACTCAAGGAAGAGGTTGAGATGCTAAGAAGGGACTTGATTCATTGCAAGGGATCAACCAATTCATGCACCAAATCCCATCAACTAAGTCGCAAGTCCAACAATGGATTTGAATGTGCACAGGTTGAGAGCAAGGGAAAAGTTGGTACAGATCAGCATGCACAGATAGTGGCACAACAGCAGCCCCGAGCAGCACAGCTACCTAAGGGCGGTAGTGCCACTGTGAAGGGCGGCAGTGCCGCTCCCCACAGAAAAGGGAAGGCTACCACTTCTATCCCTGCTCAAGTCAATCTCAAGAAGGTCTCCAAGCCAAAGCAAGAACCTCAGAAACCAAAGAAGGTTTTCATCACTTGCTTCAAGTGCAAGAAAGAGGGTCACCATATGAAAGATTGCACTATGAATAAAGAAGAGAAGGGCATTAACAAGATTCAAGAGAAGAAAAAAATGGCTCATGTTAAGTGCTCCAATTTTGGACACAATGCCTCTATGTGTTCTAACAAGGTTGATGACCAAGCAACACTTTTAAACAAGAAGACAAGAATAAGTAATAGGAAGTGTTATGGATGCAATGAGAAGGGACATGAAGTTGCATTATGCCCCCACATGAATGATAAAGTCTTGGGATCATCAAGAAAGAGGCTCACTAACAAGGTAGCAAGCAAAAGGCAAGAAAAGAAGGACAACAAGAACAAAAGACACATATGCTACACTTGTAGAACAAAGGGACATTTTGGTAAGGATTGTCCCATGGGTAACACTCTTAAGCTAAACTCTTCAATTGATGTAAATTTGCTTAGGAGGCCCAAAAATGACACTTGTGCTAGAAAGGTGATTGGTTCACCACATGCTAGCACAAAGGCCATTTGGGTGCCTAAGTCTCTTGTGACTAACCTTGATGGACCCATCTTGGTATGGGAACCAAATTGTGCTTGAAGTGTTGTAGGTACTTAAAGGTGATATGAAGCTTTAGGGTGCTTGAGCAAGTTGATTTGAAATACTCACTCAAGCTATCAATCAATTCATATTATATATTCTTATATGATTGACCCAAAGATGAATCAATAGAAATATTTCAAACTTCATATTCACCTCGTTAACTAGTATGTAACCCTTTCTAGCTAGCCACTTGACTTGTGTAGTCTCTAGCAATTCACAAATATGTATGTGTTTGTGACTTGTTAAGAGTGGTTAGATTATTTCAAGTTTAAATGAATCATCTTCCATATGATGCTTTTAATGGCTCTCTAGTAGAGCAAGTTCTTATTATGTTGTAGGTTATGAAGTATAGAGACAGGAGATCATTAAGTTGCTGCTGCACCAAATTTCCGCTGACATACTCTATGAAGAAGTGCAGCACACACACCTGCTGGAAATCAACAGAGTAGTAGTGCCGCACCTATGGGTGGTAGTGTCGCCCCTCCTACCTCAGTAGCAACTGAGATCAGTCCAAGCAATGGATGAAGCCTACAACATGATCATAAGCAATGTGAAGATGAAAAGATCACCTCATCCATTACATCCATAAGAGTGAATTTCAAGATGAAGAAAGCATACTTTTAGTTGGTTTGAGGGATTCAAATACTTGGCTCACATTGAAGAATACAAGTAAATTTCAAGAAGGCCAAGAATGAAGAATCAAACTCAAGTCAAGTAGAGACACTTATCACTCACAATTCAAAAACTCTCTACTTGATGGATTCTTGTCATATGGTAGATTGGCAAAATCTCATTCTTATATTATGGCCATCTACATGCTCTAATGGTTGTAAGTATTTCTTGGCATATTTCAATTTGATTATCCTTTTGTTGCCATGACCTAGACATAGAGTGAAATCCCAAGTTCTTAATTGAATAAAGTGTTATGTGAGAAATTCAAATACTTAGAGCACTTATCAAAAGGGACTTTACTCTATGACTAGAGTTGTGAGACTAATGTTTTTCTCTAAGTGATTTGTGTAGTTTCACTAGCTAATTGAGAATGTGTTTCTCAAATGGAGTGTGCTACCATAGGAAGGTCAACAATCCAAAACTATGTGATGTATTCTCTCTCTAGTTGATTTGGAGTTGATTTGTCTATGTTAGTCACTCGTATAATATGGCTTAAACCTACCCTTTGGACTTAATTGACCAACCATGCACATTCATATTTCTATTCCACTAAAAGGGTGTGCATGAGGCTTTGAGGGAAATTTAATCCATGTTATGAGGTTTCTCTATTTTGATAGCCTACTTGCCATTCACATATAAAGGATTACTAAATGAGAAACTAGTGCTTGTGTTCCTAATGACCTTTTGTATTTAAGCTTGTTTATAGAAAATCAAGAAAAAGAGGTTGTGCTTGAATTGGATGAATCACAAGCCTAAAGGTTACTCTTCACCTAAAGTAAGAAGAGGTTGGTTTGGATAAACTATATTTGAAGAATTCACAAGAGTATAAGCATTGATAAGATGACTGAATGAAAATAACATATTGTGAGTATTCTTATCCCAAATCATCTCAAGATTGGACAAGAAGAGAAGAATTGAGAAAATCATCAAATTTGTCCAGAAAAGTGAAATTTGAGTTGACTGCCTTCAAAAATGGATTTGGATGTTCAAACTCTAATGACATAGTCTGAAACTTTGTGAGCATTCTATACACATCTAGTACTTGTTTCTGTACAATTGACATGATGATTGGTTTAGAAGAAAATCAGTTTTGAGTTGAATTCTGTCAGCCTCAGCATGCAGTTTCAGACTTGAGCAGTTTTGGTAGAAAATATATTTGACTTCTCAAATGATGTCCAAATGGGCTAAAATTTCTACAGCAATTAAAGGACATGTATATTCATACCCCTACCAAGTTTCATCAATACTGGACTAGTATTTTGAGAGATATGAAGCTTTCTCTGAAGAGGACAAAATCTGAAAATTGTGTGTATTTCAGACATTGGCAATTATTGAAAAATTGATTTGACTGATCAAATTGAGTCCAAATGAGCTGAAATTTTGATAGCAGCTAGAATACTCATGGATGCACATCTCTACCAAATTTCATGCATATTGGACTGATGGTCTGACAGATATGAATTCTTTTCCAAAGAAGACAAAATCTGAAAATTTAGTGTTTGGAATTGAATTGCAAGCTGCTTGAAGGATAATTCAGTTGGAATATAGTATAAACTTCTCCCTTGACCCCAGGATCATTGATATGCATGAGTGAACTTTGTGTACTCTTGTGTGCAAACATTAAGGGAGAGTTTAGCTAATATCTTGTGGGACAAATGGTTTCTTTCAAATTCATGATTATATTGTCTCACACATTGGAGGAACAAGGATGGATGGTTCCTTTAGATTCTCTGGCTGCCTCACATTTATTCTTGGATGTCTTGGTCTTTATAAACCAAGAGCTTCTGGTTTAGTGTTGAATGCCCCAATCCTTGGTGGAACCAGCTGTAAATGGATTGGAGAGAAATAATCTATTTGTAGACCTTCATTGTAAAGAAAGAACTAGGAACCTAATATGGATCTTGGATGATCATGAAAACTCTATGTGATCATATTTCTTAAAGTGATACCTATGACCACTCAAATCACCAATTCTTACTTATGATAGTCATACTAAAATGGTGATATATCTACTTTGGTGGTGGTATGTTGTCTTTGGCATAAGTTCAATTGTTGCAATCTTATCATGCCTTGACCAAGATATAGGATGAACTCCTCTAGACTCTTAAACCGAACTAAATGCATTTCATAAGTAATTCGAGTACTTGATGCATATATTAAGGGGGAACTCATTCTATGTTTTGTTTCTTTTGAGACTAAACTTTTTCTTCTAGTGAATTTGTATAGTTTCTCGGTAAGAATGAGTTTCTCATGAGTATGCTACACTAACTCAATCCAAATCGGTAAAGCTATCTCTCATATTTATTTGGATTGTAATTTTATCTCTCAAGTAGCTACTCTCCATAATATAGCTTAAATTCCCTTGTTTGGACTTAAATGACCAAAAGTGCATATGTTCTTGTCTTCCACATATATATGTATGCACTATCAAAAAGGGGAACTTAGTCTATGTTATGAGGTTTTGCAATTAGTGATCTACATGCCTTCCACATCCAAAATGGTCACTAATTGTGAAACTCTAGCTTGTACAATTTAATGCTATCTCTTATTTTTGTAAGCATTTACTAGGTGACATCTATGTGACACTATGAGATAAAAGCATCTATTCCAATTGGCATCAATTTATGAAGATTCCTTCAATTGGTGTCATACTATAAATATTATATTTCAATTGGTATTGATGGATAATCTTTCAATTGGTATATTAAGAAATATGTCTTCAATTGGTATCTCAAAATTACAACAAGAGCTAGCTATGGATTTTCAATTGATATCAAGCACAAGTTTGTGATGTTTCCTTCAAGATGATGATAAAGATAGATGAGCACAATTGAGATATTTTTGCTTAAACAAGTGCCAAGCCCATCAAAGCATTAAATTCAAAATAATCATCATGATGGAGATTATGCGGCTTAGAACAAAGGTATATCACTCCATGAACTCTTGTACTACCTTTGTGCATCTAGGCCCTTACATGCTAGTTTGTGCATGTGTATGTGAAAGGATCTAATTGGCCTAGAGGGGGGGTGAACAGGCAATTCTCAAAACCTGAAATTCACAAACTTGATGTAGAAATTAGTACTACCGGTGGTGGACCGGTACTACCGGTGCTACTACCGGTACTACCGGTTCCTACGGGAACTAGCAAATCTTGAATGAATTCAACTTAGATTTTAGATCCACTAATTTCTTACTATCCTTAGGTGATGTAGAGGTGGTAGATCGACTTCCCTTGTCTTGCTCCTTCACCAAATCGTAGATCGGCTCTTCCAACCCTAAGAACAAAGAGAGAGAGGAAGAACACGAAGAACAAGTGATAGCACAGAGAATATGAATGGAATAAGAGCAAGCACGCGAGACACAAGATTTAATCTGAGGTTCGGTCTCCACACAAGGAGCACCTACGTCCCTGTTGTTGAGGTGACCACAAAGGTCAGAGTCTCTTCCACCTCCTTGCCTCTCTCAAAGCAACCACAAAGGTTAGCTCGAGGTTTCCACTAAGAATCAAAGGGTGATACAAACGATTCGGGGTGCCCTCACAAGTAGAACAACACGGGCAACCACGAAGAACGCCTAGCCGGCTAGGGTTCCAAGAACCCAAGAGTAACAAACACAAATCGAACCGGCTAGAAGATGAATCCAAGTGCTCAAGTCGTAGATCGAAGTTCCCCGCACTCAATCTCACTTGCCTTGCTCTAATCTTGCAAGAATCGAAGTTGTAGAGCAAGAGGGAGAGAGAGAAGAGGTGAGACAATGCTTGGAGAGCCCTTTTTTCTCAAGGTAGGAGAAGAGTGAGTGAATGAATGGATCATAGGAGAGAGGGGGCTGCGAAGGACTAAATGTCTTCAGCCCCCGAAGAGGTACCGGTACTACCGGTCACTTTGTGACCGTTGGAGCCGAGCCCTGAAAGTGTGCGGGAAAAAGCACTACCGGTCCACATCGGCACTACCAATAGGGGCGGTCGGTACTACCGACTATGCAAGGGGACAAGCGCCTTAGGCTGTGCGGGAAAAAGTCCTACCGGTACTACCGATTCCTGACCGGTACTACCGATTCTTGACCGGTACTACCGGTCCTCACTCGTACTACCGGTGAGAACAATCGGTACTACCGGTAGCTCTGCTAATAGCTAAAAACACACTTTTAAGGATCCGTTCTTCATGGCATCTCTATACTAATAACTTGAGCACTCTTACCCACCTCTATCTAGTCCAATTTGTATCCCTCTTGGTAGTGCGGCTTTTCCTATAACTCAATTCAAAAGAATAAACTCTTTAGCACTTGAGATGGGCCGCTTTTCATAGAGTGGAATTTGGGGTGCTTCAATCACCATATTTCATCGTTTCAATTTATCAATGGACTAACACCTGTGAATATGCTTAGAGAAGCATGTTAGTCCCTAATTTGATTGTTATCAATTATCCAAAACCCACACATAGGGGGCGAATGCACTTATAGTATGCAATACTTTGAGTCACACCATAAGTTTGTTCTTGTGGTGATGATTAGAGAATGAGTTAGATATTTGGTTGATACCTCTTGTGGTGATGGTGTGAGTTTGTCTCATGTTAAATGTCATCTAAGTGAGGTATGAACTAAATATGCTAACCTCTCAAGAATCTTGACTTAATTTGTTGCATACTTTGTTTGGTAGCAAACATAGAAGAGAAATCCTATTTGCCAAACTTTTAATCTACATCTTGCCCTCACTTGTCTACCATGATTTCTTCCTTTTTGGTAGAGAGATCCTTTTTGGAGATTAATGCCAAAGGGGGAGAAATATTAAGAGTGTAAGGGGGTATAAGATTTTTTTTAAGAAAGATTAATCTGTAAGGGGGGAAATTTTGTGGTGTGTGATGCTGACTGTCATAGGTGCGGCAGTACCGCTCTCAGAGCGGCAGTGCCGCCCAGTGTAGTTTCTATTTTTTACAATCTTTGAGTGCATGATCTATCATGAGCATCACGATTACCATGTGACACCTTGCACCCCACAGATGCTATGATATAGGAGAGTTCTCACACTTGTTCTTAAATAGGTGCATATGGCATTTGAGGCCAAATTTGAATTCCCTTCAATGCACACATTTAGGGGGGGCTCACTATATCATAGTATCCAAAATCTTATCATTTATCAATCTCTTGTAAGTTTTAATTGTGTTGTCATCAATCACCAAAAAGGGGGAGATTGAAAGTGCATCTAGCCCTTTAGTAGGTTTTGGTGAATTGAGTGATAACACAATTAAAGGTCTAACAAGTTTGCTAAGTGTATCAAAGGTTAAACAAGAAAAGCAACCTTGATGGTATTCCACAAAGTGTTGAGATGAAGGTCAAATTGTGTATTGTTGTATTGGAAGACTATGAAAACAATCTAGTTTAAGCAAAAGACAACAATGCAAATGAAATCAATGAAATGACCTCTATGTTGTGAAATATCATAGTATCATGTGAAAGCAAGCATGTTTGGTAAATGGCAAATGAGACATGAGTTGATAGCTATGGATTAGTCTCTTATTGGCTTGCTTTGCATGAACAAGAAGAGTTGGATAGTGGACTAGTGATTGATCAAGGAATGAATAATGAATCAATAGTGCATTAGTGAGAAAGGAGACAATGTATATTGGATATAAGATGGTCTCTACTTTAGTTTGCTTGTATGGACAAAGAGTTGGAAAATCACTTTGCATTAGTATGATCAAGCTAGATAGAAATTTCAAGCCAAAATGAAGAGGATTTAAGGAACAGTGAATTGGCTTGACCATATTGATGTAGAGTCTCATATATCAAAGCTTGATTGATCTCAATATTCATATCTATAAGATATTCAAGCAAGGATCACAATATTGAAGAAAGGGTTTTCAATCGATGCTTAATATGAGGTGACTTGAGTATGGCTTGATAGGGTGAAGATAGTAAGAAAAGGACTTCGAGGTACTAAGCGAAGGTGAAGGTCAAGAGACCGAGGTACTATGGCTAAGGTGAAGAAGAGAGTACTTGCATTGAGTCGAAGTACTAATCAAGCTATGAGGAGTCATATTATGTTGATGATCAATTTATTAGTGGAAGTGACTTGAAGCCATGGACTGAATTCATATGTGTTGGAAAGATTCAAGTCACAAGCTCTAAGATGTGTTTGCTCAAAGAGATGAGATAATGATGATTGCAGACACATGCTTGCAGCCCCAAATTATCAAAGGATGCGGTGATCAACTCAAAAGCATTTAAATTATTTGATGTTTTGAATTTGAGTTTAGGAAAGACCGTACTACAAAGGGGATGCAATGTGCATGCTTAAATGTGCAACCAAGTGCTCAATTCCACCAAACATCCTCTCATACCTTATCCAGACTCCCTGCAAAACAGTTTTTCATATGGAGCATTTTTGGACAGCGCAACAGTGTTGTTTCCCAGAGCAGCAGTGCTACGGTCCAGTAGTGCCGGGCCTTAGTCCGGCAGTGCCGGACCTAAGCGGCAGTGCCGGGACTTCAGTTACCGTTGGACAGCAGGGAGTATTTCTATCCCCTCCCTGCTGCCCCCCCAACGGTCATCTCGACCAATCCAACTAGTGCAGCAACACAGAAAGCTCTCTCCCTCTCTCAAACTCCATTGAAGCCCCTCAAGCTTCTCCCTTTGATTCCTCTCCAATCCTCTGAGAGATTGAGTCTCCAAACTCCATTAGAGAGCAGCCCAAACTGTTCTTCAACGCCTAGAGCACTTGGTTCGCGTTTAAGCCGGTGAATTGCATTTGTTACTCTTGGAGCTTGCTCCTAGCCGGCTAGAGCATCGCCCGTGGAGCTTGCCAACTTATGTGGCAGCCCGGGAGGTTTGTAACCATTCATTGCAGCTAGTAAATCACCCCCCACTTTAAGAGTTCACTCTCTTGATTTGAGAACGAGGGAAAGGCAAGCCTTGTGTGGCGAGTCTAAGCCTTATGTGACGAACCTCAACAACGTGGACTTAGGTCAGCCTTGGTGGCGACGCTGAACCACGAGATAAATCTTGTGTCACTTGTGTTTATATTGTTTGCTTCACTTGCATTTGTCCTCAAGGTGATTTCTAGCGTTTGGTCCCGATCTACTTGGTGGTGCAGCTCCTACATATTCTAAGAGGTTCTATAGGTTCTATAATATCCTAGGATGGTTTCTATTCAAGTAGAATTTCGTTTTGCTGGTCAGATTTTGAACTATATACTTCTCTGTCTGAGGGTCCAACACTGCCGGACTTTAGAGAAGCAGTGCCGGACGGAGCAGCAGTGTCGGGTTCCAGAGCGGCACTGCCGCGCCTGTGATCTAATAAGTTCTGCAGCTAATTTTTAAATAGGCCTATTCACCCCCCCCTCTAGTCCTCCTAAGCGACATCAAGGTCCTTTCAAACCTTCTGAGTTCAGTGTAATAACAGTAGCTTCTGATTGCCGATGGATTACGCTTGAGAGCCCTGACAACTCAATCTTAGACAGATTTCTACACAAATCAATTTTCAGATTTCTCACCCTCAAAGTAGCAGCTGTCTAAACGAAGAGCCGCCTTCCATCTGCATAGGCAGCGTCGAACATTTTTTTTAAGAGATAAGGAAACACAAAGGATGGTTTTGTTTTTCACTGTTGTGTAATCATGAGCTATCTAAATGTGTAACATTAGTCATGCACATATCACAATGATGCCAAGAAACTTCTACTTGTTACTTATTGCCGAGGTTCAAAGTTTACTGATTGTTTATTTTATCGCAATGAGAATTTTTCTTAGTGCAATTTATAACAATAATCAATCCTTGTACGAAAGTATCTTTTCTCGGTACACCATCTCAACTAAAATTTGCACTGTTTCACATCAACAACTCATTGAATTACATGACCAATACTCCTATGACCACAATTTTGTGAGATTTAAACTATCAAAAAATATTGTTTTGTTATTTTCATTTATCCCTAGAATAAAGTCGTAGCGTTAGCACGGGCAATATACTAGTTTGTATAGAAGGGCCTAGTCACAAAGGATGTACAACTAGAAGAGCACTAAGACTCATACATCAACAAAGAGGATAACACACAACTAAAAAAACTACAACCTCGGTGCTTTCTGATATCCTCTCCTAAAACGGCCAGATTCGGTGGAGGGAAGTCGTCAAGTCGCCCCTAGTGCACCATCGCCACGAAGCTCCATTGTGCCAAATTGATCCATTTCGAGTGAGGTGATGTCATGCGTTGCCAGTTAGCTCACCTTCCTCCATCATCATCCAATCAGATTTAGTCAATCATACGTGAACCGACAAGCAGCCTGTTCGCTTGGCTTTTTAGCCGGCTTAAATCCAGTCGGAACAGTGTTTTTCTCTCACAAGAAATCAGCCAGCAGTGAATAATCCTGTTGGAACAGTGCATAATCCTGCCAAAGGAACAGGCCAAAGATCCACTTTGGCTTCATTGGGATCATGGCCATCGTCTTTAGCGAAGTCCTCGGTCGATGCTACTGAGGATATGCTCTTCTGCCCATACTCAAGCCTCCGCCAGCCCTAAGGTTGCCCCTGTAGATGAGATCCGCCTTCTCCTTACTGTTGCACCTGCACTTAGGCCACTTTCCTAATAGTGTAGACCTGCCCGCCGACCGATCACATCACACGGGCGCATATCTAGGCACGCACGGGCACGCGTGGTTTCTGGCTGCACCGCAGCACCAACCACATGTTAGGCCACTGTCCTAATAGTGTAGACCTGCCCGCCGACTGATCACATCGCACGGGCACATATCTAGGCACGCACGGGCGCGTGTGGTTTCCGGCTGCACCGCAGCACCAACCACATGCATGTTGCCTACCCTAGCTATCAATCGTGCACAATGGCACAAGTGCACACAGGCCTCAGCTATAGCCCTAGCCACCCTGTCATCGCCTAACCTAGTCGACGTGTGTCCACGAGGGCGCAGGGGCCTCTCCGGTTTCCGCTTGAGTTGGTTACGCAATGCTTGGGCATCCTCTTCTCTTTTTTGATCATCTTCTCACCCTTGCAGTCAACAATTACAAAATATTCACCACTTCTAAACTTATAATTGGAATTAGCACACACTTAATAAGCTTAGTTCATTCTGCTCACTTGTGAACATGATTATCCATATTTGTTATTGATTACGCCTCCTTTCCAGCCCATTGCACTGCTTGATTAGAATTTATACTTACAATTAGAGAAATAATTGAAGTCATACTCAATTTCACTTTTTCTTAGCCAAAAGAAAGTCAAGATCATTGTCAAAGAACTTGCAAAAATAATAACTATTTTTCCTTTAACACCAGAACTTCAGAGTCTAGCATCTTGCTGAGTTCGTAACCTATGGCAACAATCTAGTGTGCAACTTCAGCCAAGCGCTCTCGATCCCTTAGCGCAGAAGCTAACACATGATGAACAATATGCAACGCCGTCAGCAATACCATGTACGATTTGTAGGAACTACACTGACCAATTTTGAAGCTTGATTTGGAAACCATGGTACCCTCCCAAGTGAGAATTCTTCATTTGGTTGACAGTTCAAAACATAAATTGAACTTTAGACAAGATAGAACCACGTGTGAAAGCCCAAGTTTGGTTTTGGTTAATTGATGAAACCTATGGACTAACCCTATGGCTTAAGCATGTGATCTAGCTAGGGTGATCCAACTTGACAAGTGGAGCTAGGTGAAGGATCATGATGGATCAAGTGCTCCATGAACAAAGAAAAGAAGAAAGAGAAAAACAAAAATGGGCTCAAGGCAAAGGTATATCATAGGGCCATTTTTAGTTTAGTGATCAAGACACTATAGAGAGTGTGATCACCTTTAGGATAGATAGTCGTACTATCAAGAAGGGAAAACTCGTGTCGATCGTGGTTATCATGTGCCACTAGGTTTGCATTGCATATCTAAAATGAACCTAAGTGATATGAAAATGAAATATAATCCAAGAAAAATATGTTGTAAAAGCTAACACTTGAGCACAAAGGTTGGAACATCTTGTGTTAGCATATGGATGCTTGGAGAAGAACAAGCAACTCAGTTTGGCCAAGAAAGGAGGTCCGGACGCTGGTCTAGACGCTGGGAGTTTGCTGTCCGGACAAACGCGTATGCGTCCGGAAGCATACCCTAGCTCGGCTGGTAGTAAACAGGAGGTTCAGACGCTATTCAATGTCCGAACGATGAACTCCGGACGCGTCATCTGGAGGTTGGAGCTTACTGGACTCGCTCGGTGAAGCATCCGGACGCAGAGTGCTGTCCGGACACGGAGCTCCGGATGCGTCGTCCGGAGTTTGGAGCTCTCTGTACTCGGTTCCACAAGGTCCGGACGCAAGCTTCTATGGTCCGGACTGGTACTGTCTAGAGCGTCCGGAGGCGACGTGTCAGCAGCAGACGAAGGCGGCAACGAGCAGATTCAAATGGACAAGGGTCCGGACGCGCACGCGATGGTCCGGACCCCAAGTGAAGTAACGTCCGGAGCACCGTTTGAAGCTACATAGACAGTGGAGAAAAGAGGAGAAAAGGGCTAGTTCTTTGGTGAAGGCTATATATTCATTTTGGCCGGCTCCTAGGGCTATCTCTTGCACCTCTCATTCATTCTCACTCTTTGTGCTTCAATTGCATTCTTGTGAGAGTTTGAGTGAACCAAGTGCATTGATCATTGCATTGCATCTTAGTGGCACTTGGTCATCGTCATCGCCGCGGGATTTCTTGTTATTCTTAGTGTTTGCCAACACCTAGATGGCTTGGGCGATTGAGAAAGCTTCGGCACGAGTTGATGATTGTTCGTGGCCGGCTTTGACAACTTGTGAGAGGGCTTGTACCCACCTCGGCGGAGCGCCAAAGGGTAACTCTAGTGGATTGCTCGTGTCATTGAGTTACTCTCATTTGGGTGGATTCTTGTGGCGCTCGAGTAGTGGGCTAGGCTTGTGATTGCCTATTAGCCACTGAATCACCATTTGAGGAGTCGACACAACGGGGACTAGCTTGGTGACAACCAAGTGAACCTCGGGAGAAAATCTTTGTGTCAATCTTGTCTCCCGGCTACTATTGGTGTTCATTGTGATTGGTTCTTCATATTGACATCCATACAACACAAGGCATCGGTATAACAATCACCTCTATCCTTTGTATTTACATTCTTTCATATCTTGCTTAGTTAGTGTTTTAGTTAGCTAGCTTGTAGCTCGTTTAGTTAGCTCTCTTGTTAGTTGTTCTTGCTAGCTTGTGTTGAGTGCCTTAGGTTCTTGCTATTAATTGTTAGGCATTTAACTAACTAGAATTGCTTGGATAGGTGGCTTTGCACCCCTAGTAGAGCTAGAGCAAACAGCTTCGCTTAAGTGTTTATCTAACCTTTGCTCTAGTGTTTTGTAGAATTTTTAATAGGCTATTCACCCCCTCTCTAGCCATCTAGGACCTTTCAACGTGGTTGGCCAAACTCTAGAATAATATGTCAGCTGTGTTAACAAGGTACTGAAATGATGTTACACCTTTTTAAAGATTCTAGGCTCACAAGGCGTCTTTGGGTTGAGATCATGACTAGGACCTGAAACAACAAGTTGCACCTAACCACATGGTTTACCAGCAGATTGGTCCTATGATGACCATTCAAAGAGTGAGCAAGAGAGGGGATTCCATTGTCCTTGTTAACCCTAGTTACTTTGAAGTATGGAAGGAGAGAAACAACGGGATATTTGAGCTGACCAAAACGACAAATAATGTGGGTCTTTGGATCGCAACGGGAACAAAAACACCTTTCATGTCTTCTTTAGCATGGTTGATTGAGGTTTTGACCTCTGTGTTGAGATCTTGAGTTTTGTTGTTATTTTGTTTTGTTGTCTTTGTGTCTTTATAGTACTCGTCTAGGTTTACTTTCTCCTTTTTAATATACCAGGCAGCTCTTGTGCCAATTGGTTTTAAAAAATACATACTCAACTTCAATAGAAGTTATTAAAACTCAAAGAGATGGATAACATCCCTTCTCATACTTCTTGATTCCCTGTGTTGACCATCAATGGGATTGTAAAGAAGTAGCCGCAGTTTCCAATGGTAGAGTGAGCTTACTTAGTGAATTTTTATTAAAAGTTGATGACTATTGACCGGTGTTTCCTTGTCTCCGATGGGGACATGGAAGGGATTTCTTTGATCCTTTTTGCTCCTCGTACATGTGTCATGAGGTATATTCATGCCACAAAACATTGGGAGCGTGAAAGGGATTTTTTTCATCCTATTTGCTCCTTGTACATGTCTAGTCATAAGGTATCACCTTGAATGCTGAACTTTCAACTTAGTTTATTAGCCATGATATAATATTATTTTCTCATAATAAAACAATAAAAATAACATTAGTTGGCTTATCATACGTAGAAATCATCAACCGAACAAGCCCACAAAACTTTTTTCAACATAATATAGATCTAAAATGTTTCTACAATCTGAATAAATCTTGAGAAATAATAAAAAAGCGTATGGACATTCGACCAAAATGGAATTGTTCACGTGTGTTAACCAACCCATTCAAGATTACAAAAGAGTAAAATTCAGTGTTTTTGGCCGGCAGTGTCATCCCGGTCGTCGAACTTATAAAGTGATATCTATAGATCTTTAAATTTAGTTTGCGGTATCATCCTAGTGTCCGAACTTATTGTAAAAGTGATATCTATGGATCCCTGAAGATTCCCTATATTTACTAGTTTAGGGATGAGAATGATACCGCCAACCAAGTTTAGGGATTCACATAGATCAATTTACAAGTTTAGCGACTGGAATGATATTGCCAATCAAATTTGGGGCCAAGCCTTGAATTTTACTCGTTACAGAACCCTTCATGCATGCACGAAACCTTGGCTATCAATTGGTTTCAAACTGCGTGATGGCAGAGACCTTTTTATTTATTTCAATTGAAGTTGGAACCTTTTACAATATTGGGTTGAAAGTTCTCGTTGAAAAATATGAGTTGAAAGTGGTTGGTGTGAAGTTGGAAGTGGTTGGTGTGAAGTTGGTTGCTCTAGTGTCTCATCCAAACTTGCTTTTTTATACATCCTCTCCCTTAATAAGTTATTTCTTAGAGTTGTTTTAAATCAAATTTTAGTTTAACCAAAAATTCATAGAAAGGAACCACAAAATTTATATTGTTAGGTACACTATAAACTATTATAATATGCTTATCTGGTGTCAAAAAGATTATGCCTTTTTCTATAATTTGATCAAACATAAACAAGTTTGACCTAACATAACTCTAAGAATTGATTTATTAAGACAAGGAGGAAGTAATTTAATTTGTAACTGAAAATTCCGTTTATCACTTGATGGAAAACAATCGACAATGAGAGAACCCATGGGTGCAACGTACAAGGAAGAAGATGTACTCTCCGTCTTTTTAAATTTCGGTTCTCATTTACTAAGAAATAACTTTGACTAAATTTATAAAATAAATATAAATATTTATGATACATAATTAGTATTATTAGATAAATTATTGAATCTTTTTAATAATAAAATTATTTAAAGATATAAATATTACTAATATTTTTTACAAATCTAGTTAAACTACTGGCATACAAACTGATAGCGACAAATATTTAGGAATGGAACTGGCTACGAATTACAGTACCATGTTTTGGGTGTACTACATGTTACAAATACAAATCTTTGGAGAATTCGAATAAGTAATTGTAAGTGGACACTCAAGAAAAATCTCTGTTTGGTTCAAGAAAAGGAAAGGGAACGTAAGTTTCCCCCTGTAATTGTTGCCGAGCAATAGTTTACACCATCTGCTTGGTTCGCACGTGCAACGGTTTCCACTCCCTTTACTGTGTTTGGTTGGCAACAGTTAATGGTGCTGGGAACAATCTAAAATAGATTTTGATCTGCCTTTGGCTAAGAAAAAAAATGATTCAAGGCATATTTCAACTATTATAGAAGAAGAATAGATGCACGACAAGACAGGAGCATCTGCAACTCATACGTAAATCATTAAAAATCAAAAGGATAATTAATCGTATTTATTCAAGATAATTAATGAACTTTACATAAGAAAGAAAGGACTTTCACAAATTTGCATGCCTTTTCTGAATCAAAATCCGACAAAATGATTCATAAACTGAACAAATGGTATGGTGTCCAAACATATTATGAGTACACTTTCAAAATGCATTGTCCATGATGATAGTTTTAGAAAATTTGAAACTACATGACGCTATCTCTGCGAGTTTCAAGTGCTTCCCAAATCCCAACTGAAAATTGGTTTGCCAAATGGTTGTAGTTAGCAGCAGGCAACAAATCCTTTATTACAGAGGCAATGTCATCTAATGAATGAAACAAACAAAAATGCATGTCATTTTTATCATTTTTCCATGTTACAGAGGCAATGTTTGCATATTGGAAAAAAATCCATATGTTATAGAGGCAATGTCTACATAATGAAAAAAGATAAAAATTTACAGCAAATTTGCAAGCTTTGCGACATCTACGAGAACCTATGGAAAATTTACAACAAGGAGATTGCATTCAGCTGACTTCTTACCCATGTTTGATTTGTAAGCACATATGATAAAACACAATGCTTGAGTATGCTTTGTAGATACCCCAAACAATGTATCAGTGAACTCACAAAAATATATGGTAGAACTACAGCTAAAAAAAGTATGCAAACATTAGTATAGATTAAACACAATGTATACATGAATTTAAACCAATTTTGTAGTGTTACTATAGATTAGAATAGTAGAAGACAATCAACAAACAAGTGTATGGTCGAGCTTGTTATATGAACCCAACTTTCAATCAGGTCTTGATGCAAAGGATATGAAGTAGCTCAAAAGAAGATGCAAGTTATGCTTCTATTGACATTTCACAACAGAGTTACCAGGTACACACTACAATACTTCTCCAAATAAATGAAGCCTAAAAAAATGGTGAGCAAACAAGCCTATAAAAAGTGAATCTATAGATATTGAAGGGACAAACAAAACAGACATGCCTAAAGCAAACTATACGCCATTGCGGGCAACGGGCGGTGAGTCGCGAGAGTCTTGGACCTCGCGTCGCGGGGAAGGAGTCGATGCCGTTGTGGGACGAGATCGGGTACCGCGGCTTGTGGAGGGGTAATCGGAATGTATGGGCTGGTAGCGGATACCACTGCATTCGATTACGGGCAGCTCAAACAAAAAAAACAACGAAATCCAATAGCACCGTAAACAGGTACCAATCCAAAATGGCCGAACCAAACAACATCCCATGACTCTAGGTTTCCCTGTAGTTAATTAACGCAGTTTTTTTTATCCTTGAGGGCACATGCTCTTGCTACATGCATTAGATTCACATTTAGGTTTCCCTGTAGTTAATTAACACAGTTTTTTTACCCTTGAGGGCACATGCTCTTACTACATGCATTAGATTCACATTGAAAACATATTCGTCATCTCGATGTGAATCCAACGGTGCATGCAGTAAGAGCATGTGCGCCGTCAAGGTCACGTTTAACTTTACCGTTAATTACTGGACACCATAAAGTAGCACTTGTTCTGAATCTTCACAAGATACACATCCTTACTATCTACCGAGAAAATAAGCTGGAAATACCCTTTCTCCTACATATTTCGCTATCTCTATATACCATTACGGAAATCACGAATTGCACCCAAAAGAATAACCAACAATTACAAACAGCCAATTGCGAGGACAGCAAGGAAATCAAAAGGAAAAAACTGAATTACAAGACAAAGAGAAAATGAGGGAGGAGAAGGAAAAAATAATAAAAACAATAACGACCTTGGGTGAGCATCGCTTCTGTGTAGCTCCTGTGTGTGCTCGCGTGAGCTTGTGACTCACTCACGATCCGATCTTGTCGAGGCTGTCGGCAACGGCCTTCATCCGTGGCCGAAGCTCCGGGTCGGCCTCCGTGCAGGCGAGCGCGACGTGGAACGCCGCCACCACCTCCTTCTTCGGCAGCGCAGGGCCTCGCAGCAGCGCCGGGTCCACCATCTCAGCCACGGGCCGCGCGTCCTCCTCGAAGCCGCGGCGCACCCACCGCACCACCTCCGGCACCGCGCCGCCGCCGTGCTCCCCGCTCCCGGACCGGTCCGTCGCCGTGGCCGTCGACCCGGACACGGGCGCCGAGAACGACGCCGACGTCGACGGCGACGCGTGGTCGGCGGCCGGGCCTCGGCCCGTCAGCAGCTCCAGCAGCACCACCCCGAACGAGAACACGTCCCACTTCTGCGTCGGCTTCGCAGCGGCCTCCCGCGCTTCCGGCGCGCGGTACCCGCCGCCGGCAAAACGGTCCGAACCCGTACCCGGCGCCGCCGGTGGCTTGACGTATGGGATGGCGCCGCCGAGGAGCCCGGCGCCACCCGAGGAGGGCGGCCCGTCGGGGGCGCAGCCGGCGACGGCGAGCAGGCGGGCCAGGCCGAAGTCGGCGACGCGCGGGGTGAAGTCGGCGTCGAGCAGGATGTTGGATGGCTTCACCTCGCCGTGGACGAACCGCCGCGGGCTGCACTCGTGGAGATACGCCAGCCCGCGCGCCGCGCCCTTGGCGATCCTCAGCCGCGCTGACCACGACAAGGCGGTTTGACCAGGACGACCTGGAAAAAGGACGGTCAACTCATTCAGTCAGGAATCAGGAGTCAGCTTTGTTGCATCAGATACTGAATGACCTGTGATGTTTTATTTTCCGAAAAAAACATTTCCGTATGATGAGAAAGCATGCAAATTTCACATCGCAATTTCCAGTTTTGCAAATGTTTTTCACATTTCCTATACACGCGCCCTTAACAGTTGGTAAATCGCAGCAATATCGAAACTAATTAACAACCACCATGAGAAAACTACAGTGTATCAATTCCATCCAACAGAACGTAAACAAAGAAGGTTCAGAGTGCAGTGCACATTGCCTGGTACTGTGGCTGTCGGTAAACCTATACAGCCTTGTCTTGCCATGGCGCTGTCGACTCACTGTTCATGAGCACCGCATGCATCTCGCTTTCAGAAAGTTTTAAAAGGACAGTGATGAACAATTAAAGTTTCAGAAAGGAGTACATCAGTCGGTGACCAACAATGCCCAAGTGAACCACATTATTACGTAGGAGTACCTCACACAAACCATTGCCAGTTGCCACGCCAATCACACACTAGCTAGGTACGGTATCTCCCCTCCCAGGCTAAAGGCTCATTAGCATGCATGCAAAGGTATCGTCCTTTGTCCCATTAGCCCCCAAAAGCCCACAAATCTGGCATCACCAGCCTGAGCAACCCCAGTGACACAAATCATTAAGCACGTCGAAAAAAAAGGGGTTCTAATGATGCATTTACCCAGGCGTGCCTATGCAGCGTGTTGCCCATGCTCAATCATCACATTCTTTACGCATTTCTCTTTGTAGATTAATTAGCACGGGATCGGAGAGAGAATATTGAGTGGAGTGACAAAGGTTTCGTCAGGCTTAGAAAGGCCTCTGCTTTTCTGTTCAGCACCTCGTGCTCTGTTCGACCGACATGCTCTGCAGTCTGCGTGACGGTGGAAAGGATGGACGAAAAGGGACCTTCCATTGCAGCCCTTTGGTCTGTCAGCGTTGGTGAATGGTGACCAATTGAGTGAGCAGCAAAAAAGAAAAGATCCTTTGGAGCTTGTCAGCTGGGGGTATGATTTGGTGTAAAGCTTTTGTCGAACATCAGCGTTAACCAAGGGTGCCACTTTTTCTCTCCTTTTCCCTCGTTTTTTAGATAATAGAAGAAAAAACATCCGGCTTCTCTCCTTTTCCCTCGTTTATGGTATTGTACTATGGAGCCTTACCATATACTGTACTACTACAGATATAAACCTTCAGCAAGTAAAAATGGTGCATTGCAGTAACAACAGCTACGGTACCTTATGTCTTAAGCAACCAATCTCCACCGGCCACACCGCCGAGGATCACATTCACAACTCAGGGTGTTTAGATTCAAAACTAAAATGTAAAATGGCACTGTAGCATTTTCGTTTATATTTGATAATTATTGTCCAATCATAAAGTAACTAGGCTTAAAGGATTCGTCTCTCCAATTTCAGATGAACTGTGTAATTAATTATTATTTTAATTTACATTTAAACATTTATACATGTGTCCAAAGATTTGATGTGACGGAAAATCTTGAAAATTTTTGAATTTTAGAGTGGAACTAAACACCCCCTCACAAGGGTTCACAGGGGAAGGACGGACCAGGCAGACAGGCAGGCGCCCATCCAGGACAGCAGGCCCAGCCAGATGCAGAGATGTGTCCATAGCATATGCATGCACCGAACCGAACGACGCATGCAGATTGTGTATAGCAGAGCGTGGTGGTGGTCCAACAGCCAGGGGGACAAGACGGTGTGCCTTCTTCAGCCAAGGTTTTGGAAGCTTTCGTTGCAGTGCGTTTCCCGTGGGAGAGTGGACGTACCAGTGGTCGTCACTGTCTTTCTCTTTCCCTTTTTCTTCCTAATAATTCCTAAAGGATGATGGCAATTCACCCAGTCTGGTTAAGGTAGATGCAAGGCTGACACTAGCTACTTTCCCTTGATGAAACATGTACGTGCCAAAGGCTAATCTTTAAGCAAAATGCTCACTGACACTACCAAGGTATTCATATCATGGTTGCCTTCTTATAATAGATGCGTTGTCTTGTGCAAATTGTAGTAGTTACTAAAACCAGTGGCAAAATATAAACCAAACTGACCTAACTCCAGTTGTGCAGTGGAGTAGTGGACAACATTACATTGTGTGCAAATTAAGGTGAGCTAGCAAGCTATAGCCGCGCGCTACGCCACTCCCCATCATTAGAAGAAACACATGCGTGTAATAAGTGAGCACCCAACAACCATCATACGGCCGGATCATATATAACAGACCAAATCTGGCTACTATCCTAACACACGACGTACTGCATAGCCTACATACCCTGTACAATATCCGCTAGTTCTACCAAGGGTCATAAATTGCTCATAGTAGTACTATACATATACTCTGTCCTGTTGTGCCATGGCTTGTACGCTTAGAATTCTCTACTCTACATAGCGTCGTCCTTGGGCATGGCCGGCCCTCTCTATTAATCATGCATCCAGATATGATGGGGAAGCTTAAACATATTGCTAATAACACAGACGAGGATGAATTAATTCAAGGTACGATTAGGGGTGCAAAGGGTAACCTTTAGGTGCACCTCCAAACATTTTTAGTTTAAATATTTGTACTACTTCTTAAAAAATTTAGAGAAGTAGTATAAGGCCTTGTTTAGTTGACCCCAAAATTCCAAAAGTTTTCAAGATTCCCCATCACATCGAATCTTTAAACGTATGCATGAAGTATTAAAGATAAGTAAAAAATATAACTAATTACACAGTTTGTCTGTAAATCCCGAAACGAATCTTTTGAATCTAGTTGCGACATGGTTGGATAATAATTATCAAATAAAGCCTAAAGTGCTACAGTGCCAAAATCCCTAAAGTTTTCGGAACTAAACAGGCCGTAAATACTTGAACTAAAGAGGTTTAGAGGTGCACCTAAAGGTCACTCATTTGTACCCCTAGTTACGGTACGAGAACCACATAAATTAAATGGCGGGTATATATTGCCATGAATTGCGCTTGGGTTTGAGATCTCAACATTTTTGCATGTCGCTCTCGCTCGTCCTACGTTTTCAAGACTACTGGTAAATCAGTATCCAGGTACTGCTAAGGTTGTTTCTTGTTTATTTTGTATGGACGTGGCATGTGCTCTCTTGTGACTCGTGAGCAAAATTTGCCATCTCGAATATAATCACTGCATTAATCAAATATAAGCCACGGCATCTACCACGTTTCTCCGACAAGAAATCGGTCAGTAATGAGCAATTAACAAACGCAAATCGCATCTAAACCTACCATAAAAAAATACAACTACTCCTGTATTTCGAGCAGCAGCATTGCAGCCTTGCAGGGAATTCAATTCATTCAATGAATAATGGATCAAGGTAGTGGTAGTGTGGGTGCTTATTAGCTTACCACGCAGAGCGGTGGCGAGGTTGCCGTTGCCAACGAAGTCGGTGACGACAAGCTTCTCGTCGGCGGACCAGTAGTAGGCGCGCAAGCGCACCACGTTGGGGTGGCGCGCCCGCCCCACGGCACGCGCCTCTGACGCGAACTCCTTGCAACGGTCCGCGCCCCCGCCGCCGCCGCCCAGCCGCCGCACGGCCACGGGCGTCGTCCCGTTCGCCACCACCACCTTGTACACGATCCCCTTGCCGCCCTTTCCCAGCACGTAGGCCGAGGACCGCAGCAGCTCGTCCAGCTCCACGTGGAACCCGCGGTCGATCGCCACCAGCCCCCCCTCGCCACCGCCACCGCCGCTGTGCTTTCCGTCGTCGTCGTCGCCCGAGGACGCGTCCGACGAGCTGTCGTCGCTGCCGCCGTGCCTCCACAGCATGCAGCGACAGAGCCCGCTCTTGTTGCTGTCTCCGTCGTCGTCGTCGACGCGGCACCCGCGGAGGTTCATCTCTTTCCGGTCCTTGACCTTCCAGTACACGTAGACGAGGATGATGCCGACGAGGGCCACCCCGGCGGCGTCCGCGACGGAGATGAGCGCGATCAGGCCCGTCCTGATGGGCTGGTGGCGGTCGGCGGAAGACGCGGTGGAGGGCAGCGGGGTCGTCGTGGCCGGCGGCGTCGGCGACTGCGTGGGCGGCGGGACGGCGCGGCAGGTCACCTGTAGCGGGTAGCCGCAGAGGCCGGGGTTGTTGAGGAACGCCGTGGGGCCCTGGCTGGCGAGGGATCCCGTCTGCGGGATGGCCCCGGAGAGGTTGTTGAAGCGGAGGTCCAGCGTGACGGTGGCCGGGAGGCGGCCCAGCTCGGGCGGCACGACGCCGGAGAAGCGGTTGTGGGAGAGGTTGAGCGTGCCGGCGAGCCTGGGGAGCTCTCCGAGGTCGGGCGGGAGCGAGCCGTTGAAGGCGTTGGAGGAGAGGTCCAGCTGCTGCAGGCTTGGCATCTCGGGCCACACGCCCGCTGGGAGCTCGCCCGTGAAGGCGTTCCGGGCGAGCACGAGCCGCTGCAGGCTGCGGCAGCCGCGGAGGTCCAGCGGCAGCTCGCCCGAGAGCGCGTTCCCGGAGACGTCCAGGTTCTGGAGGCGCGGCAGGTCGCAGAGCGCCGCGGCGGGGAGGCCGCCCGTGAGGCGGTTCCCGTAGAGGTAGAGCGAGTGGAGCGACGAGGCGTTGGAGAGGGCGGTGGGGATGGCGCCGGAGAGGCGGTTGCCGTGGAGGTTGAGGCGGCGGAGGAAGAGCAACGACCCCAGCTCGGACGGGATGTACCCGGAGATGTTCTTGCCCGCCACGGCCAGGCCGACGACGACGACGCGCGGGTCGGAGGACGAGGCGTTGGCGCACGTGACGCCGGGCCACCCGCACGGGTCCGGGTCGGACTCGGACCACCGCGAGAGCGCCGAGTACGGGTCGTCGGTCGCCGCCGCCTTGAACGCCAGCAGCGCCAGGCCCTCGGCGCTGAGCGCCAGCACTGCCGGCGGCGGCAATGCGAGGAGCAGCAGCAGGAGGAGAATTTTGGTCATTAGCTAACGGCTGACTGATACAGTACTTACTGCTGCTTCGGTGTGTCGTTGTGAAGCTGCCGATGCCTAGCTTGCTAGTGTACGTGTGTTGGGTTAGTCGGTGGTGTGCGGCAGGGGAAGAGAGGCAGAGGGAGGCCAGTGAAATGCTGCAGCGCTGGCTAATTGGCAGGATGCGTGCGAGGAGGATGGAGGGTCAAGAAGAGGCGGGGAAGGTTATAGATAGATCTGCCGGTGGGCAAGGGCAGGGGCAGGCACCACCGCACCAGGCTATGTTGGCATCTTGTCATGTGGGAAAACTGCCAGTACAGAGTTGGATTCTAGAGTTTAGAATCCAGACCAGGATGGAGGAAGGCCCTGTGTGGGTAATAAACTGCTATTAATTCATTCCGACAAAATGGAAAAACACCGTATTAAATTCTGCAATGGGAAAATCTGTGCTTTGACTGACGCTGACACTCTATTTTTATCTAGTACACCCACCGTACCAAATGGTAGTTTTGCTTCGGTTTTGTGTTGAGTCAAACTTTTTTTTAGCTTCTACTACATACGTAGAGAATTTCACTGACGGCTAGTCTCATTAGAATCTTCGTGCAACACATTTTGCAAGAGAATTTATTTAAACTTACAGCTATCGTTCTAAAAATTAAAAAATATTGTCAAAATTAGAGAACTTTGACTTAGGAGAAAACTAAAATAAAATGTGATTCAAAACAGAGGGATTAATACCCTTTTTTTTATATGATCTATCTATAGTAACTTCACAACTTCTAAGGTCTTTTATCTTTGACTTGGGTTAGTGGATTCAGGGTCTAACGAGCCTCCCAAGCTTCCTTGAGATGATGTTGGCGGAAGAGTAAGATGTATAGAGGTTAGGATGCAAGGCGCAACTGGGGTGGTTGTGGTGGTCTCAGTGAGAGATGGTTGGCGCGGAGGGCGTTTGTGTAGTTTTGTTGGAGCTTCATGCCAATGGCTGCTAGAGGTGGAACAAGCTGATAAGATGGTTAGATTTCGATCCAGACTTGAAAAAAAAAATCTCGACCCCTCCCCTCTCTCAAACATTGATATCAATTATAACTACTCTGTCCATGACTTGAATGGCTGATTGCGAGTTTTGCCAATAAATTTTGACTGGTCTTCGAGAACACCACATCATATTGGCCATCTTTATAATGTATTGCCACCGCTCATAAAACTAAAGTAACAATATCACGTAGAACGAATAAACTAATTTGATATTCCATATGTTGTTATATATTTGTTATAAATCTGATCAAAATTTGTATTGTATTTATTTAAAATCTAGAACAATGTCAAAATGAAGTATAATTTAAAACACCCAAGAGACAAGATATATATATATGCTATTCCCTTGCAGGCTGCGATGTGACAGGGCAGATTTTGTCCCCTTTTAATTCCATGAGCGGGGAAGTAGGGGCATATTTTTGTTCAGTTGTAAGTGGCCACTTTAGGTGTTGAAAACTCAGTGCATGCCAGTGTAGTAGTGGTGATGGATATATTTTTTTTCTTTGCCATGTTAGTGAGGAAGTGGTTATGCATGCGTGGATGGGAGGTGCGGAGAAGATTGGGAATGTATATGGTGGTGGGATGGGGCTGGCTGGGGCCACCAAAACACATTTGCTGCTAATGGAGCTCATGGTGGTATGGACTGTACTGTACCTGTACGTGAGGAGGAGGGGAGTAGAAGGGAAGCAAAGGAGAGAGCGACGTGATGGACCTAAAATCATAAGCACTGCTAGTAGTAGTAGTAGTAGTACCAACACAGGTAATGCCGCCGTCTAGCTAGGGGCATGATGAAAGGACGTTGCGGAGAGCCAACGCCTGCAGAGATAACATCGCCGGCCGGCCGGCCTAATCATGCTTAGACGACCACGGCCGCCCTTTTCTTGGGTGCCTTGGTTGGTGTGGTGACCTCGCTTCGGCCGGGGGCGACGACGCATCATGCTCGTGCGCGCATGTAGTGATGATGAGTTCGTTGCAAATCGATCAAGCAGGAGGCTGTGGCACACCACACACTCGTAGCAGGCATGCATTGAACTGATTTGCAGATCATCGTGCAACGGTAGAGGGCTAGAGAGCGAATCAGCGACGGCATGGAAGTCGACAGGCATCACCGCCGTGCACGTAGGTAAGCCTGCCGGACACGTCCAATTTGAAAAATTGGAACGCACAAATTTCACATTTTTCTGGTAGGAATCCTTTTGGTGTTGTTCCGCGGATAAAAAAGCTGGTTAATTAAATAATATTTTGTGAGAGAGAATAAGCTAATTGAACATCGTTCTGTGAGAGAATAAGCTGAGATAAAATGAGAGCAGTTTAAGGGAACATGGCGAGAGCAGAGCCTAATTGATTTATTAGCAAAGATTGAGCATCGTGGAACCACTCTGGGCCTAATATTGATAATAATCGTCCTGATCACGGACACATAAGCGTGATCAATTGATCATTGATCCACGCATGCATGCTTGTTGTTGGTCTTAATCACTACTAGATCGTGTAGTTCTCAGTCAATCAGCAGCTATATATACAGTGTCGGTGATCTCTCTGATCTTTCCGGATGTCCCAACAAGTGCGGTTGGTGCAGGGCGTGCGCGTGCACACAGTAGCGAGATGTACATATCATGAATGCAGGGTGTACTGTACAGTGCCTCCTACTATACACTATGATACTAGGGAATGACAAGTACAGTTCAGCTTAGTTGTTGCAACTGTTATGACCGGCCAAGTCTACAAGCCCGGCCAAGTCTACAAGCGCCGGAACGTGTCAGTGGCTGAACAGCTCCTGGGCGCGGTCACCACGGCGAGGAGCTGGCGACAACAGACTTCAGTTAGCTAGATCCTATGTATTAGGGTCATTATCCTTTAGTATTTTAATTATTCAGTCAGATTAGTCAAGGTTACAAGTAGCAGTATAAGTACTGAACATTCGGTTGATTAATGATTATCCTGGGTTTTGAGATTATCAATCTCCCTTGGGCTCCCAGCCTACTGTTCATCGTCATCATCTTGTCAAACGCCGCAGGAAGTAGTCACGGCGCCCCCGCGCCGCCACACCTTCAAGCCTCGTCCCTCTTCCTCTCATTCCTGCGCATTACGGTCCCTAGGCCATACCAATCTGGTATCGGACTTCATGGCATCCTCGGTCGCTTCCACCGCCTCCATCGACGCCTCCACCGCTGCCACCGCCGCCAACACCACCACCGCCGCCGCGTCCATTGTGTCCACCAGCCCATCCCTGCCGCTCTCCACACTCACCACCGTGCCATCTGCTACACTCCAGGCGTTTACGGCGGCCATCTCCGGCCTCCAGTTGCAGCTGACCACCATGCAATATCAGATGGGCACGCTGGGCGCCCGTCTGGATGCCCTCCCCCTCGTCTACGACGTCCCTGCCATACAGACTGCTTGGCTATGGGGGGATTCCGGCTCTGACAGCTGCACCCGCGCTGTCCAGCTCGGCGTCCATACCCGCGTCGACCACGCCACCACTCGTCCATGCCACGGCAACCTCAGTACCCATGGGCATGGCCCCCCAACCATCGGCGACATACGGTCTTCCACTCCAGCAGATCTGTTGGCCACATTCGCCGTCTCCGGTGCCGTCCTTCTCGTCGATCATGCAACTGCCGGTGTCCATTCCGGCCGCCGCCATGGCGTCCGCCCATCCCCGCCCCAGTCTTCCGGCGGATCAGGAGGGCCTGCCGGTGCCGCGGTACCACAAACTGGCGTTCCCAACCTTTGATGGCGCTGACGACCCGTTGGGGTGGCTCAACACTTGTGAGCAATTCTTCCAGGGCCAGCAAACGCGCGCTGTCGATCGCATTTGGCTCGTGTCGTATCATCTGACCGGCGTCGTTGCAACAATGGTACATTGTCCTCGAGCAGTCTACAGGCGCGCCGGATTGGGCTACGTTCAAGCGACTGTGCCAGCAGCGTTTCGGCCCCCCATGACCACGAATTACCTGGCCGATCTCGCTCGGTTTCCTTCACGTCGTTCGTCGACGCTTATTGCAATGCGTTCTAGGCTCGCTTGGCGCATGTTGGCCATCTAGATCCAGTGCAAGAGGCGCAACTTTTCACGGGAGGTCTCCCCGATCACATCCGCGTCGAAGTCGAACTCCACGAGCCGGTCGATCTGCAGCGCGCCATCCGTCTCGCCGGGGCCTTTGAACGGCGCAATGCCCCCCCAGACGTTGGCACTTCCTGCGCCACCGCCAAGAGCACCCCGCCGACATCCCGCCGCGATCACCGCAGGGAGCCCCCCCGCCACGCTAGCACCACCGATGTCGTCGCCTTCGTGGCCATTCAAGAAACTCACGCCCGCGGAGATGACAGAGCGCCGTAAGCTTGGCCTGTGCTACAATTGTGATGAGCCGTATGTCAAGGGGCATAAGTGCCCACATCTGTTCTTCCTGGAAGTCATCGACTACATCATTGAGGAGCCCGACGATGCACCTGAGGATCCACCTGCCACCGACGTCGCGCCGGCGTTCGACCCCAACCAGCCCATGATCTCCCTCCATGCTATCGCTGGCATCCGCACGGAGGAAACTATGTAGTTGTATGTGTGCATTGGCAATGAGAAGTACGTCGCATTACTGGACTCGGGCTCTACCAGCAATTTCGTGAGTCCCCGCTTCGCGCACCAAACCAAGCTAGCCTTCGAGGCATGTCTGGACTCCGGCGTCGTCGTCGCCAATGGCGACCGCGTGGCCTGCCGGGGGTACTCCCACGACGTCGGCATCCGCATTGCCGATGAGTTCTTCGACATCAATTGCTACAGCATTCCCCTGGCCACATACGACTTGGTGCTGGGCGTGTCGTTCCTCCGAACGCTGGGCCCCATTTTGTGGGACTTCGATGATTTGTGCCTGGCCTTCTCGCGTGGGACGCGCCGCATGTTTCGGCGCGGCATCGGCTCGACGCGCCGTGACGTCCAGTCCACCCGACGCCTGTTCGCCGTGCGCTGCATGGAACGGGAGCTGCTGGACAAGCTCCTCGCCTCCTTCACCGACGTGTTTGCAACTCCGACGGGGCTTCCGCCGGCTCGCCCGTGTGATCATCGGATTCATCTCCTCCCCGGCGTCGCGCCGGCCGCTGTCAGGCCATACCGGTACCCCCAACTGCAGAAGGATGAGTTGGAAGCTCAGTGTCGCGACATGCTTGCCCAGGGCGTCATCTGACCCAGTACCTCTCCATTCTCAGCGCCGGTCTTATTAGTCAAGAAGAAAGATGGTTCGTGGAGGTTCTGCGTCGATTATCGCGCGCTCAATCAACAGACCGTCAAGGACAAGTTTCCAATAGCCACCGTGGAGGAGCTGTTTGATGAACTCCACGGTGCGCAGTTCTTCACGAAATTGGATCTCCGATCCGAATATCACCAGGTTCGGGTTCACGCGGAGGATGTCGCCAAGACGGCCTTCAGGACCCATGAGGGTCACTTTGAATTCCTGGTGATGCCGTTTGGGCTCACGAACGCGCCCGCCACATTCTAGAGTCTCCTGAACACTATCCTCCGTCCGTTCCTCTGTAAGATTGTTTTAGTGTTCTTTGATGACATCCTCATCTACAGTCCGTCATGGTCAGCGCATCTTCAACACATCAACGCTGTCCTCACTGCTCTCCGCGAGCACCATTTGCGTCTCAAGATCTCCAAGTGCTCCTTCGCTCAGTCGACAATCGGCTACTTGGGCCACGTGATCTCTGCCGCCGGGGTGGCTATGGACCGTAACAAGATCGACGCCATCACAGCGTGGCCCCAGCCACAGTCGGTTCGTGGACTGCGCGGCTTCCTGGGCCTGGCGGGGTACTACCACCACTTCATCCAGGGCTATGGTGCCCTCGCCACTCCCTTGATGGCGCTGCTCAAGAATACCGGCTTCACGTGGACTCCGGAGGCCACCGCAGCATTCGACGCGCTCAAATCAACGCTCTCGTCCGCGCCGGTCCTGCAGCTACCTTACTTTGATCGCCCGTTCATCATCGACTGCGATGCGTCCGGCTCCGGGTTTGGTGCAGTTCTTCACCAAGGCGCGGGTGCCCTCGCGTTCTTCAGCCGGCCTTTCGCGGCACGCCCCTCAAGCTGGCGGCGTACGAGCGGGAACTCATCGGGCTTGTCCAAGCGGTCCGCCACTGGCGGCCATATCTTTGGGGGCGCGTGTTTGTGGTCCGCACTGACCATTACGCCCTCAAGTTCATGCTAGATCAACGCCTCTCGTTGGTGCCACAGCATCAGTGGGTAAGCAAATTATTTGCGTATGACTTCACCGTGGAGTACAGGCCCGACCGCCTCAACGTGGTCGCCGACGCGCTGTCTCGGCACGACAGCGAGGTCGCCGACGTCTAGCTCCATGCTCCATGCCATCTCGACGCCAACGTTCCAGTTCTTCGACGACATCCGGCGTGAACTCCAGGATGACCCGACGCTTCGTGCGTTCCGCGACACGGTGGTCGTGGAACGTGGGGCGCCCTGGCGCGTCATCGACGACATGGTCCTGAGGAGCACTCGAGTCTTCATCCTGGTGTAACACCTCTTGTTTTTAAACACTAAAATATGCCATGTCATCATATGCATTAAGCACCATTCATGTGATTTGAGAACCTTGTTATGCATTGAACTAAAACAAGTTTATTTGTATGTGCTTAAATTAGCTTGTGCTTGTTTGTGATGTATTTCAAATACCGAGTTTAAAAACAAATTCCAAAAACCCTAATCAGAGAGGGGATAAATAGTACCCCAAACATGAAATTCAAAAACTATAAGGAATTAGCATATGAGTGTTAAAGAAAAGTTCTAGAGTAGAATAAATACAACAAAAGTTGTTTTTGGAGATTTTGACGTTATATTCAAAAATACAGAGTTATGATGAAGGGGGTAATATAATTTAAACTTGAATTCAAATTCAAATTTCTATTTTGAAAACTAAGCAAAATCTGAAAAGTGAGTATTGACAAAGTTGTATATTTTGAAATTTGGAACAACTTTCATGTGTACACTTTTTCCTGAAACTGAGTGGAAGAGGGTCTAATTTGTAAAATTCAATCACTGGCAATTCTGTAATTTGGGTGAACAGTGCCACGAGGGCAGCTGTCCTGCACCCATGGTGGCCGGCGCCTAGAACCCTGCCGTCGCCGACCTCCACTGCCCTTCTCAGACCTTCTCGGCGCCTGCAGTTGCTTCTATGAGCTTCACGTTGTCGATGCGATCCTTATCCATCCGTTGTTGACCCTCTATAAATACTCTAGAGGTCGGCTGAGGTCGAACTCTCTTCTCCGTTTCCGCCACCGAGCACCGCCTCCACTCCGGCGAGCTCTGCTACTCGTTGTGCTCGTCCACACTAACAACCTACTACCGCAAACGCTTTGCAATCATCTTGCGCACCTCCCGCACCGCTCAGTTGATTTTCGCATCCACCGAAACGCCCCGCGTGACCCCGTCTTCTCCAACTCCGGCGTCCTGATCCCGAGATCCGCCGCAACGTGGTCCAAGCACTACTGAGGGTGTTGTATCGAACCAACCCTCGTTTCTTGATCCTTGTACTCATGTGATACTCATGCCCTCGCTAATTCATGGTTTCGTCCACTAATCTGCACAGAACATCGTCCATTTGAGTTTCCACCGGCACCGCCGTCACTGCTCTCGACGGTGGCTTCATCCGTCAATCCTCGAATCCATTTAGCGTGCGCTTCAGAGTCGCGGTGAGCCCCTGAACCTCTAGGACTAGATGGTTGATCGTGTAATGGCCTAGATCATTTTGTGCACGCGTGCCGCCGCGTTCGCCGTCGCCATTGCCGTCGGCTTTCATCGTCTGTGCAATTCTGTGGTCATTGGACTCATTTAAGTAGTGCGTTAGGGTCGTGGTTAGTTGCTCAGCGTGGTCTTGTGCTTGGTTTGGCCGGCGGTAAGCCGTAATGGCCGGCATATGTTTCATCGGATCTCTCAAGCTCTTTGGAGCTGAACAGTAACATGTTTTGTTATTTTTGTATCTATTTTTCTGTGTATCCATAAATCATGAAATTAATTGTGTATACTCTCTAATATGTGTAGTATTTAATAAAAATATAAAATGATACTGTTCAGTATATTTTTGATGCTATAAAAATGTCTAGTTTAATTAGAAAAGCCATTTTTAATGATTTTTCATGCTCTGTTTATAATTCTAAAAATTATGAGAATATTTTTGCAGCCTGTATGTCACTATACCTTGCTGTACAAAAAGTTTGAGGTCCATTGGACAAACTTTTGAAACATGATTAGTTAATTAATTAATAGATAATTGATAGAATCAATTAGAAACCCTAATCACTATAGGATTTGGATGACTTTGGATTGTTTGTTTGTACATGTGTCATTGTTCAGTGACAAACAAAGTTATGAACATGTCATTTTGATGTTATGTTGAGTGTTAGTTCTTTTGGATGTAATTATTAAACATGAAATGGTTAATTACTTAATGAACTAGTTTTACTTTCTTTAGTGAAGGTAAGTTGTACTCAAGCTAATTAGTTTTGATTTCTCATCACTTAGCCATGTGCTTTTTTGTGTTAAGCATCATGTTTACATTTAAGCATCATCTAAGCATATCATTATCGTGTAGATAATATTGTTGGTGGAGGGGTCCATCACATTATTGGTTTGGATAATCAGCACTACGAAGTTGGGTTTGATATCTGTGGTACTGAACCAGGGACTGTTTATCCTGCAAACCAAGGCAAGCCCCGGTGCATTTAAACCCTACCTTGTATTTCAAAGTTTTTTTAAATACAATTATGGTTAATTATTGCATGGTTACTATTCTATCAAATTCCTACTTGATGCATAGCCTGATCCTTGAAGTATTTAATTCCTGTACCTTGATACCTGTTTTAAATACGCAAGTTACTTTCGTAGCTTAGCATGCTTAGACTGAAAAACTAGTGGGTGATTTCCGGTCATCCACACATAACGTATTGATGTGGCAAATGGTTATGCACTTTTGAGAAAGGAATGTTTTGATGGGAGTAATAATTAGGACCGGGCAGACACGGTGTTTGGGAGCCACCAGTGGTGACTGGTGAGCGGGTTCTTTCCGCCTGTGTCATTAGGAACCGTCCGTTGTAAAATGTAGAAGGGTTGTGACTTTGAAGTACCATCACATACTCCGGGAAGCTGGACTCTGGTTATTCCAGTCTTAAAAACGATTAATCCGCACTGGGAGTGGAGAGATGGCGAGAGTAGTGTGTACCCTCCAAGTTCGAGGAACTGGATGGAGGAGTACTGTGCTCTCGGATGGCGGAACCCCGGTCTTGGCTGGAGGATCCAGGGAAAGGCAGTTATATGGGTGCTTTAGTGCTGCATATGGCGTGTGGTTGGGAAGCCCCAGCTGGGTTTTAACCGGTTCGAATCGTCGTGTTCCTCGGATATGGAAACATAACCTGTCACATCCGGCCCGTTTGGCCCGTAGTGGCCCATGTGTGTTAATGAGATATTGTGGAGGGTTTAGTCCCACCTTGCTTGTTTAAGGTAGGATATACCAACATATAAGGCTTCTAGAGTCCATCCCATCATCTCCGGGTTAATCCTTTTAAGCGAAGCGAGGATGAAAGCTTAAGTGGGATGGTGGTGGGTGTGGTTCGCTCAGCGTGCAGAGTGGATCTGAACCGTTTGGACTCTGGGGCGTTACATAACCCTACCTTTTACATCGTAGTAATACACTTAAACCGATATGTGATGATTTTTTTTGGAGATGGTTCGTTGTCTCGTTATCGATCATAACTTCAGATCGGTACTTGAGTAACTTTTATAAGAACTAAATCAATTTAAATTCTTTTTATAAATGCTTATTTATGCAAAATACTTGATTCTTGAGAAAACCTACCTTGAATCCTATGACCTGCATACTGTTATACATTCACCATAATTTATTTGTCGGTTAAGTCTTTTTGAGTATTTCCGTACTCAGGGTTTGTTAACCCTTGTTGCAGATGAAGTTGAACCACCGGTCTGTGCAGCCCGTGCTGCATGACCATAGTTAATGTTGAGGATGAGGAGGATTAAAGTTAGTTGCTTAACTCCTGGGCAGAGTACTTCAGTTGGTTGTGACATAAACTCTTTTTATCACTAGCTTGATGTAATATATTCGCATGACACTTACGTTATATTTTCAAAACTTATGGTTTGTAATATGACTTATATCTTTTCCACTGCTTTAATGTAAATTAAATTATTGTATTACTTCTGTAATGTCTGTAATGAGACGATCCTGCTCGGAAAGGGGTGAATGACTCAGTTTAATCTGAGGACACCTGACGGATCTTTTAAGACTTGGATCATTTGTTGGGATTAAAGTTGGATGGACGATAATCCTGGCAAGTGGGCCCTGTTCTTAGGAGGTTCTGCCACAGTTGGTATCAGAGCCGTCTCATTATAGGTCTTACAGTTATAAGTTTTTAAAACATTTTGGATCTTAAATTAAAACCTGATTTGAGTCCAGAAACTTCTGTAACTCATCTTTCTCTATTTAGTAGAAAGGTTAGTACTTAGGAATATCAAGCTTATAGTGATGAATATGGTATAAATATTATAGCCCTATTACATATGCTAATATGTTATGGTAAATATTTTATTTACTAGGAACGTATCATGCATCATATTATTCACATATGGGATGGGTTAAATTTTTTTTTCTTATCAAACTTAAATCTATCCTATACTTATTTGTCTTCTTAAAATGTTTTCTATAGGATGGCTAGGACTAAGTTGACTCCCTGTAAGCGCACATGTCCCCGTGGTGTTCCTTGATACCAGATAGCACCCCGTGGTGATGGTGTTGAAAGTAGTCAGAAGAGGCTGAGTCGTACCGCCCGTCGTACTGCATAGATCAAGCGTCTAAATAAGGATCTCGAGGGAATGACCAAGAATCGGGATGCCTTTGCAAATCGTGTGCATTATTTAGAGCAGCAAGTCAAGGAAGGAGATCAAGATCTGGAGAAGGCTAAAGAGCTAGCATACACCATGACGAAGGAAAGAAATGAGGCTTGGGAACGTGAGGATGTTACTAATGCAAGAAACGTTACCTTAGAGCAGTATGCAGCCAATATCGAGCACTTCAATGGTGAAATGTATGAGGAAATCCAACATCTTAATAATTTAATGCACCCTGACTTTCAGCGTCAGGCGCATGCTGATGACCTTGGTGACTTGGTCCAGGGTGAGTACACTCCCACACCTGAGAATGAAGGGGTGGAAGTACCTGAACCAATGCAATATGAAGAGAACCAAGCAAATCTGGTTGTCGTGAGTGACGACGAAGAAGAAGTTGATCCTTTCTATGATGATGGCGAAGATGGATATGTCGAGGAGTTTGATACAGATTAGTTGAAGGAAGGGACATGGCCATGGTGGATGAAGACTATCTAGTTGTCCTTAGTGATGACGAGGAAGTAGTAGTCCTTAGTGATGATGATTAGAGGGTTGGATGTAGATAGTTGTTAGCTTTCAATGCGAGTATTGGCTCCTATGTAATATAGTTATCTCTTTCAGTTCAGCTATGTACTTGCAGTTATGTACATTATGCAGTCTTTTTCAATAAAGTGTGTTTGTGCAAACAGATGCCTCACACTCGTGCTGCAATTGGTGCTGCACCACATGACTCGGATCGTGAGGATGAAGTTCCCATTCCACCTCCTGGACCACCAAATCTGGCAGATGCTATGACCGCATTGATGAATGCCACTGCTGAAAATGCACGCCTTCTGTGTGAGTTAGCCCAGCATCATCCACGTGGTGGAAATGAACATCGTGGGCATAATAATCAAGAAACAACCTATGTTGATTTCACCGACACTCGTTCCCCGGTATTCGCTAAAGCAGATGAACCTTTAGAGGCTGATGATTGGCTCCGCACCCTGGAGCAAAAGTTTGAGCTTATTCATTGTACTGAGGTGTAAAAGCCTATGTTCGCTGCACAACAGCTTCGTGGCGCAGCAGGGACTTGGTGGGCAAATTTTGCTGCTATGCAACCTGCAAATCATCGCATCACATGGGCTGAATTTTGTGAAGCTTTTCGTGCACACTATATTCTAGATGGTGTGATTGCAATGAAACTTGAGGAATTCCTGTCTCTCAAGCAAGGAGATGCTACAGTAGTACAGTATGTGGGAAAGTTCAATCATTTGTCTCGGTATGCGATTGAGCATGTTAATACTAATGCTAAGAAGGAGAATGGTTTATAAGAGGACTCGCTACCAAGTTGCAAACCATGGTTACTCATAGCCCCAATGCTACCTATCACGAGGTGATAAACATAGCCATTGCTGCTGAAAATACATTGCGCCTACATAGGGAAGCAAAGAAAAAGAAGAATATTGCTGGATTCTCTGGTGGAAATCAGAAATGTCAGAAGATTATCTATCACCCACAGAATCATAACCGTAATCAGTATCGTGCTCCCCAGCAAGAGTAATTCAGACAGCAACAACAGTTTAGACAACAGTCATCTGAAGGATATCAGAATCCTAGATTGGATATCGCTCCCAATGCTCAAGTAGTGGCAAAACAGAACAATAATGTTTGCTTCAATTGTGGAAAGCCTGGTCATTATGCTAATGTGTGCCCTTTCCCGAAGCAAAATAATCAAAACTATCAGAAGTTCGCTGGAAATCAGCAGCAGCAGAAGCAAGGAGGAAATCAGAAGGCTAATGCTGATAAGAAATCTGGGAAGGCATATCATACCCAAGGAGAAGGAATGCGTGATGGTGAACCAGTTCTGCAGGGTATGTTTCCTATCAACGACCACCCCGCAGTTATTTTGTTTGATTCTGGTTTATCGCATTCATTCATTGATAAAGCATTTGTGCTTAAGCATAGCATCCCAATAACTGAGGTTAAGGGAGACTTTCATGTTCAATCACCTGGTGGTCATATTACGACTAGAGAATTGGTTTATCAAGTGTCACTAAATCTAGGTGGGCATATTTTTCCCACAACCATGATAGTACTTCAGAATCAGGGTTTAGATGCAATTCTAGGCATGAATTGGTTACAGCAACACAAAGTTGTGATTGATGTCATGAATAGAACTATTAAAATAGATGTGCCAAACAGTAAAGCTCAACTCTTGATTCAACTCTCTGTGCCCAAAAGGACTATAGAAAGACTTTGTGCTGCAACAGCCGAAGGAGTACAGAATATTCCAGTAGTTTGTGAGTTTCCAGATGTCTTTCCTGAAGACTTACCTAGTCTACCACCTGACAGAGATGTTCAATTTTCTATTGAATTAAAGCCTGACACAACACCCATATCTAGAAGAGCTTACCGTATGCCTCCAAGGGAGTTAGTTGAATTAAAAACCCAGTTGAATGAGTTGCTTGAGAAAGGTTTCATTAGACCAAGCTCATCACCTTGGGGTTGCCCTGCGATCTTTGTGAAGAAGAAGGATCACACTCTTAGGATGTGTGTTGATTATCGTCCCTTGAACGAAGTGACCATTAAGAACAAATATCCTTTACCGCAGATTGATTTACTCTTCGATCAACTCGCTGGAGCCAAAGTTTTCTCCAAAATAGATCTACGATCAGGCTACCATCAAATCAAGATTAAACCTGAAGATATTCCAAAAACAACGTTTACCACAAGATATGGCCTGTATGAGTATCTGGTGATGTCGTTTGGATTAACAAATGCCCCGACACATTTCATGTATCTGATGAACTCAGTATTCATGCTGGAGCTTGATAAGTTTGTTGTTGTCTTCATTGATGACATACTTGTCTACTCGAAGAATGAAGAAGAACATGCTAATCACCTCAGAATCATCCTGACTCGATTACATAAACATCAACTCTATGCTAAGTTCAGCAAATGTGAGTTCTGGTTGAAAGAAGTTCAATTCCTAGGACATGTGTTGTCTAGAGGGGGTGTGGCAGTTGATCCTAGCAAAGTAAAGGACATTCTTGATTGGAAACCACCAACCTCTGTTCATCAAGTCCGTAGTTTTCTCGGAATGGCTGGATATTATCGTCGATTTATTCCAGATTTTTCTCGAGTCTCGAAACCTATAACTGAGTTGTTAAAGAATCAGACCAAATTCATATGGTCTGATAAGTGTGAAGAAGCTTTTCAAACCTTGAAGAAGTTAATGACTTCAGCACCAGTGTTAGATCAACCAGATATCGAGAAACCCTTCGATATTTATTGTCATGCATCCGGTATTGGCATCGGTTGTGTTTTAATGCAAGAAGGTCGAGTCATTGCTTATGCCTCTCGACAGTTGAAGAAACATGAAGAGCATTATCCAACCCATGATCTTGAGTTAGCGGCAGTTGTCCATGCTTTGAAGATATGGCGACATTATCCGCTGGACAATACTTGCCATATCTATACAGATCATAAGAGTTTAAAGTATATATTCACTCAGTCTGAGTTGAATATGCGACAAAGAAGATGGTTGGAACTTATTAAGGATTATGATCTTGAAGTGCACTGCCATCTGGGTAAAGCAAATGTCGTGGCCGATGCTTTAAGTCGTAAGGGCAGTTGCAGTTGTCTAACAACAAAGATGGTTAATTCTACGCTTTGTCAAGAGCTAGAAAGATTGGACATATCCATAGTTCAACAAGGTAGTTTAGCAAACATCTCAGTTGAGCCCAGTATCCGTGATCAAATCATAGAAGCTCAGAAAACCAGTAAAGGCATTGCTCACATAAAAAAGAAGGTTAGGTCTAGAAAGCCTACATGCTTTAGAATAGATGAAGCCGATGTGCTTTGGTTCAAGAATTGTCTTGTGGTACCAAAAGTTCCAGAGTTACGACAAACAATACTAGATGAAGCCCATACCACTAGATTGTTAATTCATCCTGAAAGCAACAAGATGTACCATGATTTGAGGCGTAGGTTCTGGTGGACTAAAATAAAGATTGAGATAGAAAGCTATGTATCCAAGTGTGATACTTGTCAGAAAGTAAAAGCAGTTTGTTTGAAGCTTGGAGGTCAACTTCAGCCGTTACCTGTTCCAGTTTGGAAATGGGAAGATATTAGTATGGATTTCATAGTTGGTTTACCAAAAACCTCAAAAGGTTATGATTCCATCTGGGTAATTGTGGATCGGTTAACCAAATCTGCTCATTTCCTACCAGTAAAGACTACTCTACGTATCAATGCTTATGCTGAACTCTATCTATCTAGAATCGTAAGTTTTCATGGTATTCCCAAAACCATTGTCTCTGATAGAGGAACTCAGTTTGTCTCAGCTTTCTGGAGACATTTCCAAGAATCTTGGGGTACCAAACTTCTATATAGTACAACTTATCATCCACAAACAGATGGTCAGACAGAAAGAGTGAATCAAATTCTTGAAGACATGTTACGTTGCTGTGTACTTAACTTTGGTGAAAAAATGGGATGAATGTCTACCCTTGGCATAATTCTCCTACAACAATAGTTATCAACAGAGTATTCAAATGTCACCATTTGAAGCCTTATATGGTCAAGCTTGTAGAACTCCACTCAATTGGTCAGAACCTGGAGAGCATGAATTTTTCGGTGTTGACATTGTCAAAGAAGCCGAAGATAAAGTCAAACAAATCCGTATCAATCTTAAAGTAGCTCAGTCTAGGCAAAAAAGTTATGCGGACAAAAGAAGGAAACCCTTGCAATTTGCAAAAGGAGATCATGTATATCTCAAAGTCTCACCTATGAAAGGAGTCACTCGTTTTGGAGTGAAAGGCAAATTGGCACCTCAATATGTCGGTCCATTCCTAGTCTTGGAACGTATTGGTAAAGTTGCATATCGTTTGGAGTTGTCTGAAAATCTATCGGTCGTGCATGACGTGTTTCATGTGTCTCAATTAAAGAAGTGTCTTCAAGTCAAGGATACCATTGTAGAAGTTGAAGGAGTTCAACTATGTAACACCCCAAAATTTGCATTGTTTTGAAAAGTGCTAAATTGATCTAGTTATGCTTTTAGCATATATGCATTTAATCTAAATAAAATATATATGGTTTGGTGAATTAAAAACTTGTCATGTAGAAACATGAGTGAGCATTCATGCTAGAGCATTTGTGTTTATGTGCTGAGTGGATTTCGAAAACCAATCAAATCTTAGTTCGAATTTGTATTCAAAAGTCTTTTGGAAAATTATCAATTTTTGGAAAATGCCAAAAGCTTTCTTCTCCCTCTCTCCTCCATTTTCTCCTTTTGGCCCGGTATCTCCCTCCATTTCGGCCTGATGGTCCACCAGCCGCAGGCTCCTTCCCCCTCTTGGGCCGGCTCGGCCAAAGGCCCAGTGCGGGTGAGCCCGCACTCCTCCTCCTTGCACCGCTGACAGCAGGGGCCCCCTAGTCAGCTCTTCCCCCTCCCCTTGCCGAAGTCAGTCCGGCCGCAAGGCCAGCTCCTCGGCCCAGCCGTGAGCGTGCGGGAGCACCTTCCTTTCTCCTTGCACCGAGCCGCTGACGCCCCAGTCCCTCTCGTCAGCTCCCCATCTTCCTCCTTCCTTTTCCCAGCTCAGAAGAGACTGAGCAGAGCTCGACTCGGTATGGAAACCGATCCCAAATCCCTGGGATTTGTTGCTGCGCAATCGAAGGCAAGGGCCTTATCTGACCCCTTTGACACCCCCGCATGATCCTACCGCTTTCGTTTCCATCTGCAACTCGTCCCTGTGCCCTAGCGCTGCAACCCGACCCGCCGAGAGCTCCACCTGCCGCCATTGAAGGCCACCAGAGCTCCTTGGACCACCGTGAGCCCTCCATCCTCTGCAGGACGAGGTTCGAGGAACCCTGAACCCTTCCCCATGCTTGATTTTGCCTGGACTTGACTCCTCTGCCTTGTCACCACAAGCAGGAACGCCGGAGCCGCTCCCCAGCGTCGCCAGTCACCTCTGTTCTCCCTCCGCCCGCACAAAACCCCGAGGTGAGCTCGCAATACTCTCCTCTTTCTCCCGGTGAAATCGGTTGTCGGTTTGGTGGCCCGTAGGCCCCTACGCAATTGCGCTGCCGAGCTTCGCTGCTCCAGCAATGGAGCGCCGCCGCGCCGGCACTGTGCTCGGCCGACGCCATCCCCTCTCTCCTTTTCCCTTCTATCTGAGCCGTCGGATCGGTGATCGACGCTCGAGATTAGAAGATACCCCTTCGATCTGGCATCTTGCTAAAGAGCCCCTGGCAAGATTCAAGTCTCAACCCGCCCTCCATGGCGTACTTCGTTGTTATGCTTTCGCCTTTGGAAAGCGTAGTTCTTCTCGGTTTTTGTTTTTATTCAAAAATAAATGAAAAATGCTTATTTACAGAACTGCCACTCGATTTCAAAACCATATAACTTCTTCGTTTCAAATCCGTTTTGATCCGTTCCAGTTGCGTTAGATTCGTAATAAAATTCTATTTATGTTAATACTACTGTTAGTTAGATTTGAAAAAGTTTAATTTCGTGATTAGATTTAAATTAATACCTTTGTATAGGAGAACTTGTTTAATTCGTAACTTCGTCGTTTTAGCTCCGTTTTTCGTGCTCGAAGCGTCGATGTGATCGTAGCAATGCATAGATTAGTTTTATAAACTTTTCATCTTGTTTTATTACTGTTGGTGTACTGTTCTAATCATAGTCTTGTTTGCTTCGTGCATGTTTGCCCGTTGATTGTATGGTGTTGATTGTTGATCGGTATAGACGTTGAGCAGGCCGTTGAAGAACCGGAGTTTTTCTTTGATCAAGATCAGCAAGAATACTTTGAAGAAGGTAAGTATAAAATGGGATTATCCTTGTTGTCCTATTCAGAAATAATATAATTCATATGCATGATATCCCTTGTTTACCATAGTTTGATCCTAGAGATTGATATCCTGATTACCTTGACACCTATGATTTGATCCACCATATATGATTAGTTGCTAGTGCTCATACCAGATGTACATGATCTTAATTTGTTAATGACTATAGGCAATAACGATAAAACTCGCTTTTTAGCAACATTTGATTATAGGAGCTTATCTGTCGGCAAAATCTGGGATATACAGTACAACCACGAGGGCTATATGGCTCTGACTTTAGCTCAGTATAGGGACCTTTTCTAGTTTGTTCAGTGGTTACCTTTATGGCGCAAATAGGAGCGTGCCAAGACGGGTATAGTGTGGTTCCTAATCTATGGGCATAGCCGCGAAGGAGTGTGACCGTAGACAGGTTGGCTCTACATCCCCCTGCCACGAACCTTGCGGCCCTGACTTGTTAGACGAACCCTTGGAAGGCTTCATAGTGTACCCTGCCCGCTCACCTTGGCAGTGTTTTGGGAGTAATTAACCCGGGCATCTGGGTAACACGACTCGTGGGTAAAGTTGTACACCTCTGATCAGAGTTAAAAACTATCTTGATAGCCGTGCTCACGGACACGAGCGGCTCGGAAAACTCACAGAATTATTGGGTTCTTATTTCTATGTGGCTTATGCAAGTGTTATTTATTTATTGTATATCATTGTCATTTACTTTATGATCATGGATATTTGAGCTTATGCAAATTACCTTGGCATTTGTTGATAATAATATGAATTTGATCTACTTAAAATGCTCACCGCTATGAACCATGCATACCCTTTTGAGCTTCATGAACCCCGTGTTATATTTGTTGAGTACGTATGTGCTCACCCTTGCATTCAAACACCATAGATGAAGATTGGGTTGATGATTACCGCAATGAGTACTAGTCTTGAAGTCAACCAGTCAACCAGTCCCTTTGGAGCTTCCGTAGATATCTTCGTTTAGTTAAGGTTATTTGTTTCAGACCATGTAATGAATATTTATTCTCTATGTAATAATCACTATGATGGTACTTTTATGATTTGTCAACTCATGTGTGCGACTATTCCTGGGGTGCACATGAGCTTTTTTTGCACTTGTTTTTGTTCTTAAAAACGGGTGTGACAGAACCTGATGTGACTTATTCTGAACATCCTATTAAAGTCCTTGAACAAATTAAAAGATAGAGTTACACGTCATTGAACTATCAAGTTTTACAAGATTCAGTGGAATCAGCATTGGGAAGAAGAAGCCACTTGGGAATCCAAAGATTATCTCTTAGAAAACTTTCCAGAGTTTTACGCGTCCATTAGTGGTACTTCTGTGTAAACCCTAGAACACGCTTGTAATATGAAGAACAAGAAGAATAAAGTTCTTGACACATTTCCTTTTCCATTTCTTAACCTACACTCTTAAATCTTGGGACGAGATTTCTTTAAGGGGGAAGGGTTGTAACACCTCTGGTGTTTAAACACTAAAATATGCCATGTCATAATATGCATTAAGCACCATTCATGTGATTTGAGAACCTTATTATGCATTGAACTAAAACAAGTTTATTTGTATGTGCTTAAATTAGATTGTGCTTGTTTGTGATGTATTTCAAATACTGAGTTTAAAAACAAATTCCAAAAACCCTAATCAGAGAGGGGATAAATAGTACCCCAAACATGAAATTCAAAAACTATAAGGAATTAGCTATGAGTGTTAAAGAAAAGTTGTAGAGCAAGATAAATACAACAAAAGTTGTTTTTGGAGATTTTGAAGTTATATTAAAAAATACAGAGTTATGATGAAGGGGGTAATTCAATTTAAACTTGAATTCAAATTCAAATTTGTATTTTGAAAACTAAGCAGAACCTGAAAACGTTAGTATTGACAAAGTTGTATATTGACAAATTCAAATTCAAAGTTGTATATTCAAATTTGGAACAACTTTCATGTATACACTTTTTCCTGAAACTGAGTGGAAGAGGGTCTAATTTGCAAAATTCAATCAGTGGCAATTCTATAATTTGGGTGAACAGTGCCACGAGGGCAGCTGTCCTGCACCCATGGCGGCCGGCGCCTAGAACCCTGCCGTTGGCGACCTCCACCGCCCTTCTCAGACCTTCTCGGCGCCTGCAGTTGCTTCTACGAGCTTCGCGTTGTCGATGCGATCCTTATCCATCCGTCGTTGACCCTCTATAAATACTCTAGAGGCCGGCCGAGGTCGCACTCTCTTCTCCGTTTCCGCCACCGAGCACCGCCTCCACTCCGGCGAGCTCTGCTACTCGTTGTGCTCGTCCACACTAACAACCTACTACCGCAAACGCTTTGCAATCATCTTGCGCACCTCCCGCACCGCTCAGTTGAGTTTCGCATCCACCGAAACGCCCCGCGTGACCCCGTCTTCTCCAACTCCGGCGTCCTGATCCCGAGATCCGCCGCAACGTGGTCCAAGCACTACTGAGGGTGTTGTATCGAACCAACCCTCGTTTCTTGATCCTTGTACTCATGTGATACTCATGCCCTCGCTAATTCATGGTTTCGTCCACTAATCTGCACAGAACATCGTCCATTTGAGTTTCCACCGGCACCGCCGTCACTGCTCTCGACGGTGGCTTCATCCGTCAATCCTCGAATCCATTTAGCGTGCGCTTCAGAGTCGCGGTGAGCCCCTGAACCTCTAGGACTAGATGGTTGATCGTGTAATGGCCTAGATCATTCTGTCCACGCGTGCCGCCGCGTTCGCCGTCGCCATTGCCGTCAACTTTCATCGTCTGTGCAATTCTTTGGTCATTGGACTCGTTTAAGTAGTGCGTTAGGGTCGTGGTTAGTTGCTAAGCGTGGTATTGTGCTTGGTTTGGCCGGTGGTAAGCCGTAATGGCCGGTGTATGTTTCATCGGATCTCTGTTGCCGCCATTTGTCGCCGGCAGGAGCTCTCTGGAGCTCGATAGCTTCGTCCAAGTAGTGGAATAGGTGCGGGGTGTGTCGGTGAATGTCGTTGTGTGCTTCGTTGGGGCTGTAGATCGTCGACGGCGACGCACTGCCGCGTCCATTGGTCGCCGGCGCCGCTGCCCTGCTCTGTGAGGCTGACACACGGGTCCCAGCCGTCAGTGACTGAATACAAATAGGTTTTCCATTTTCTGATTCTGAACAGTAACATGTTTTGTTATTTTTGTATCTATTTTTCTGTGTATCCATAAATCATGAAATTAATTGTGTATACTCTCTAATATGTGTAGTATTTAATAAAAATATAAAATGATACTGTTCAGTATATTTTTGATGCTATAAAAATGTCTAGTTTAATTAGAAAAGCCATTTTTAATGATTTTTCATGCTCTGTTTATAATTCTAAAAATTATGAGAATATTTTTGCAGCCTGTATGTCACTATACCTTGCTGTACAAAAAGTTTGAGGTCCATTGGACAAACTTTTGAAACATGATTAGTTAATTAATTAATAGATAATTGATAGAATCAATTAGAAACCCTAATCACTATAGGATTTGGATGACTTTGGATTGTTTGTTTGTACATGTGTCATTGTTCAGTGACAAACAAAGTTATGAACATGTCATTTTGATGTTATGTTGAGTGTTAGTTCTTTTGGATGTAATTATTAAACATGAAATGGTTAATTACTTAATGAACTAGTTTTACTTTCTTTAGTGAAGGTAAGTTGTACTCAAGCTAATTAGTTTTGATTTCTCATCACTTAGCCATGTGCTTTTTTGTGTTAAGCATCATGTTTACATTTAAGCATCATCTAAGCATATCATTATCGTGTAGATAATATTGTTGGTGGAGGGGTCCATCACATTATTGGTTTGGATAATCAGCACTACGAAGTTGGGTTTGATATCTGTGGTACTGAACCAGGGACTGTTTATCCTGCAAACCAAGGCAAGCCCCGGTGCATTTAAACCCTACCTTGTATTTCAAAGTTTTTTTAAATACAATTATGGTTAATTATTGCATGGTTACTATTCTATCAAATTCCTACTTGATGCATAGCCTGATCCTTGAAGTATTTAATTCCTGTACCTTGATACCTGTTTTAAATACGCAAGTTACTTTCGCAGCTTAGCATGCTTAGACTGAAAAACTGGTGGGTGATTTCCGGTCATCCACACATAACGTATTGCTATGGCAAATGGTTATGCACTTTTGAGAAAGGAATGTTTTGATGGGAGTAATAATCAGGACCGGGCAGACACGGTGTTTGGGAGCCACCAGTGGTGACTGGTGAGCGGGTTCTTTCCGCCTGTGTCATTAGGAACCGTCCGTTGTAAAACGTAGAAGGGTTGTGACTTTGGAGTACCATCACATACTCTGGGAAGCTGGACTCTGGTTATTCCAGTCTTAAGAACGATTAATCCGCACTGGGAGTGGAGAGATGGCGAGAGTAGTGTGTACCCTCCAAGTTCGAGGAACTGGATGGAGGAGTACTGTGCTCTCGGGTGGCGGAACCCCGGTCTTGACTGGAGGATCCAGGGAAAGGTAGTTATATGTGTGCTTTAGTGCTGCATATGGCGTGTGGTTGGTAAGCCCCAGCTGGGTTTTAACCGGTTCGAATCGTCGTGTTCCTCGGATATGGAAACATAACCCTACCTTTTACATCGTAGTAATACACTTAAACTGATACATGATGATTTTTTTTGGAGATGGTTTGTTGCCTCGTTATCGATCATAACTTCAGATCGGTACTTGAGTAACTTTTATAAGAATTAAATCAATTTAAATTCTTTTTATAAATGCTCATTTATGCAAAATACTTGATTCTTGAGAAAACCTACCTTGAATCCTATGACCTGCATACTGTTATACATTCATCATCATTTATTTGTCGGTTAAGTCTTGTTGAGTACTCAGGGTTTGTTAACCCTTGTTGCAGATGAAGTTGAACCATCGGTCTGTGTAGCCCCGTGCTGCATGACCATAGTTAATGTTGAGGATGGGGAGGATTAAACTTAGTTGCTTGACTCCTGGGCAGAGTACTTCAGTTGGTTGTGACATAAACTCTTTTTATCACTAGCTTCATGTAATATATTCGTATGACACTTAAGTTATGTTTTCAAAACTTATGGTTTGTAATATGACTTATATCTTTTCCGCTGCTTTAATGTAAATTAAATTATTGTATTACTTCTGTAATGTTTGTAATGAGACGATCCTGCTCGGAAAGGGGTGAATGACTCGGTTTAATCTGAGGACACCCGAGGATCTTTTAAGACTTGGATCATTTGTTGGGATTAAAGTTGGATGGACGATAATCCTGACAAGTGGGCCCTGTTCTTAGGAGGTTCTGTCACACCTGGCGTCTTCGACAGCTCTGCTGGCGGCACTACAGCTAGTGCACACGGGCCACGAAGGTGTGCAAAAGACCCTACATCGCCTGTGCTAAGATTTCTTCGTCGAACACGATCGGCGTCTGGTGCGCGACTTTGTGGGATCCTGCACCACGTGCCAGCGCAACAGAATTGACCATCTTCACCCCACCAGCCTCCTCCAGCGATTGGATGTCCCGACACAAGTCTGGTCGGATATTGCAATGGATTTCATCGACGGCCTTCCTCGCGTCAATGGCAAGAGTGTAATCCTCACTGTGATTGATTGGTTCTCTAAGTATGCTCACTTTCTACCTCTCAGCCATCCATATACAGCTGCGTCGGTCGCCAAGACAATTTTCGACGGCGTTGTCAAGCTCCATGGCATGTCGTCGTCCATTGTTAGTGATCGCGACCTTGTCTTTACGGGTCACGTCTGGCGCGATCTGTTCAAGATGGTGGGTGTCCAACTGCGACTGAGTACCGCCTTCCATCCCCAAACGCACGGCCAATCGGAGGTTGTCAACCTGTTGACACCGTTTTTCGGCATGTGTCAAATGAGCTAAGACTTGTTTTCTATCAGCATCGGGAGGTCATCGGTCAATAACGCTGTGAGAGAGATAAGTTTGTTGCCGATGGAGGCTGGACAATTCTTGCCGATAGGAGTTAATTGGTAAAGACAAGTTACCAGTGGAGGTGAAGAGTTGCCGATCGGAAGGTATTACCGATAAGGAGATGGTGCCGATGAGCACAGGGTGACGTGGCGGTTGACGTTAGTAGGGGATTGCCGATGGCAATAGAAGCAAGTTGCGGATTGAAGAGTCTGCTGATGGAAAGTTTCATCGAAGAGAAGACATAAGGAAGCTGGTGATCTCATACCAGTATTATTATAGAAGTTTGAGTCTGACTCTTGCATGAGTCATTTATTTCCTTAGAAATAGAGGTATTTTTTTAGGAAAATATTATTGTCCGACTCCTGCGCGAGTCAGTTGTTTCCTTAAAAATAGGAGTTTTGTTTAGGAAAAGTACGAGTCGTGTCTGTCTACAACTCCTTTTTCTGGAGTATAAATATGTACCTAGGGGTCGTGAGAAAAATATCAAAATCATATATAAAACAAATCAATTACTTTTTATCTACTTTCCAGCAATTCTACTTTTATTGTATTAGATCTAGTTTACTTACGAGTTCTTCAAGTCTCGACGGGCTGCATCTCTTCGATCTCCATCAACCCTTGCAACTTCCGCGTTTGAGCAACCTGAGCCTTGACGTCCGGGCGCATCGCTGTCGTCTCGTTCAGCTCTACTTTAGTTATCCTGATCAAGTTTGAGCCTTGACATCCGGGCGCATCGCCGTTGTCTCGTTCAAATCTTGTTCTAGTTATCGTCCTTGTCGATTAACTGGTCAAATCGACTGGCACACCTTTGGATATCGAATTCGGGTATAATCCTGAGGTGTTCGCAGATCCTGACGCTTTTTGTGTCAACGCCTCTTTTGGCACGCTCGGTGGGACAAATTATACATCTGCTATGGGTGATCATACTGACGTTAATCAGAGGAACGTCATTGAAGTCTCCGAGGCCGATCTAAAAGATGATCATAAGCTGGCTATGGAGCGGGCTATGGAGGAGTACAAGCAATTGTATCTAAAGTCCTTCAGCCTAAGCAGGAGCGGCGAAGCCATCCAGAAGCAAGATTCGTCGTTGCCGCGGCAGGTCACGTTTGATGCCAATCCCGGTAAATTACAAGAGATGGTTAATTCTGCGTTAAATTAAGCATTAATTAGCCACTCCAATGTGCTGTCCAATATTGTGTACAATGCTGTCATGCAATCTTTCAAAGAAGGACAAGCACCTCAATATGTTGGTCCAGCATATCATCAACCTGGATCGGCATCTATAAACCCATTGGCAGCTTCAATGACGTCTTCTACTCCCGTGGATTCGTCTGCCGATGTGACTACACCGCCAAGGCTAAGTCCTGAAAGCGTTACCAAGCTTAGTGCAGATCCAGTGGCGTCGGCAATATCGGGACCTGCTATCCAGAATCATCCAGCTCCTGCCAACTGGTGGGGATACGGTATGCCTTCAAATCCATCTGCTAGTTCCAGTCTGGTGCAGGGAGATAGTTCAGCTTGGAAGGGCTCCACGGCATCGGCAATGCAATCACAGCCGATGTTTCCTATGATGCATTACTCTACGTCCTCTCCAACTGTGCAAACGCCATCAGAAAATCTCCAGGTGGTGATTCCTAAAATACCTCTGATGCCACCATCGACAAATGTTGTGCCGATGCAACAAAACATAGCAACTGGGAGTCAACCTATGCTGATAAATCCTCAAGCTGGAGTACTAACACATCAAGGTGACCAATTTGTTGATTACTCCAAGGTGCAGGAGCAGCAGGCGCCAGTTAACTATCAGCCATCGGTAAGTCACATGCCAATGATTCATAATCCAGCATGGACCAATCAGCCGTCGGTTCAACAGCCTGGCGTACTAATGTATCATTATCAAAGTCCAGCGAACACTTAGAGTGGAGCATCGGTACAACAACCGATGAATATGATGCCATAGCATAACCCAGTGAGTGTGCAAAGTTATCCACTGGTGAGTCAGCCAATGCATAACGTCCAGATGACTGGTGCTGCGCCCATGCCAACTACCCCGAATTATCTTCTACCAAGACCTGAAGGTGCGCATCAGCCGGCTCCACCAGTCAACAATCAGCCAATGAGTCGGCAAGAGCAGGATGCATATTGGGCCGATAAGATTGCCGAAGTGATGAAAGAACAATTCGGTATTAAACCTAAGGTCAATACATACTCTTATCGGACGCCATATCCTCTGGCGTATGACTTAATTCCTCTCCCAAATCGGTACAAGGTGCCTGATTTTACCAAATTCTCTGGCCAAGATGACACATCAACGATGAAGCACATCAACCGCTTCATTATCCAGTGTGGAGAAGCTGCCAGCAGAGAAGAGCTGAGGGTGAGATTGTTCTCATCATCATTGTCTGGATCGACATTCACATGGTTTATATCGTTGCCTCCAAACTCTGTAATCACATGGGCCGATCTGGAGAAGCAGTTTCATAAATACGTCTTCGCTGGCATACTTGAGAAGAAGATTACCGATTTGGTTAAGCTGAGGCAACGTAATGATGAATCAGTGGAAAGCTTTGTCCAGAGGCTGCGAGATACGAAGAACAAGTGCTACAGCTTGATGCTTAATGATCGACAATTGGCAGATTTGGCCTTCCAAGGATTACTGCCGCACATCAAAGATAAGTATGCGTCTCAAGAGTTTGAAAGTCTGAGCCACCTTGTGCAGAGAATTGCCGATCAAGATGTCAGGACTTTTGAGCCTAGAAAAACTTAGAATAAAAAGGTGACCTTCATTGAGCAAGAAGAGGATTCCGACGAAGAGCTAAGCATCGGCGCTGCCGAATGGGTGAAGGATAAGAAATTTGTGTCTTGTCCGTTTGGCCAGAAAGAAGCTGAAAGGTTCACCTTTGATATCACCAAGACCGATAGGATGTTTGACTTATTACTTCAAGAAGGGCGAATCAAGTTGGCGCCTAACCAAGTAATTCCATCGATCGAAGAGCTCAGAAAGATCAGGTATTGCAAGTGGCACAATGCGACTTCGCACAGCACCAATGACTACAAAGTATTCAGGCAGCAGTTGCAGTCAGAAATCAAATCTAGACGAATTAAATTTGAAAATTCCAAAGCCCAGAAACCGATGAAGATTGATCAGCGCCCGTTTCCAAACAATATGGTGGAAACTAGTGGAAAAACTAAAGTGCTGACATCGGAAGCTGCCAGGAAGAATGCATCGGTAGATCCTGGCCATCAAGTGGCTGAGCGTGATGAGAGGAGGTTTGCCGATGACAGAAGGGGCAAGAAAGTTGCCGATGAAGGTAGCAATTCCAAGAGGGCTCCTGGTGTTATAATCACGCATAAGCAGCCAAGGCAAGAGTATCGGCAATCGCAAAAGGAGCGACATCGGCAGGAAGAAGAAGAACACCAAGAGTGGCTTCGGCATAAGGACCACTGGAAGTGTCCTTTCTTCGTTCACTGCTTGGAAGAAGGCATCAAGTTACCTACTGCCGATAATTGTCCTGAATGCAATGGGTATTACCCTGCCGATCGGTTAGAAAAGAAGCCTTGTTTTGATGATCGGACGTCCAGGTATGCTAGGCCGCTCAGAGAGAAGAATTTGGCACATGACCGTGTGGGGGCAAGCTCAGCGCGCATGACAGGCTTGGCAGGCGTGTGTTGGTCAAGAGGAACTGGAGGAGATGGCCAATGCAAGAGTGCCCGACGAAGAAAATTCTCCAGGGATCCAAACATAAGGAGTGGTGCCGATGCAAACAGTGAGAGGCAGCGCCGCCGGTTTGGAAAATCAAGCTTCCTCAATGTTGCCCTAAGGGTCTGACGAAGACTCAGAAAAGGAGAATCCAGCGCGAACGCCAAAGTGACTTATATGACAGTGAAAATCCTTCAAAGGAAAAGCAGTGGAGGGCAAAGCGCAAGGATAGAGATCCATCAGCAGAAATCAATATGGTCGTCATATTGCCGATGGAGTTCATGGCACCTATCAGCGACGACGAAGGAGCTGCTGAAATGGCGCAATTAGTGTTGGATCCAATGACAGCTGTCTTTGAAAAGCCCGCCGATGATGAAAAGGGCTCTGTTCGTTAAAGGCAAAGTAGATGGACAACCTGTAACAAAGATGTTGGTGGATGGTGGAGCGTCAATCAACATAATGCCGTACGTCATGTTCAGGAAGCTTGGGAAAGGCGACCAAGACTTAGTCAAGACGGATATGAAGCTTAAAGATTTTGAAGGCAATGTGTCGCCAGCTATGGGAGCCGTATGTGTTGAATTAACCATCGGCAGTAAAATTTTGCCGAAAACATTTTTCGTGATCAGTGGCAAAGGTACCTACAACTTGCTCCTAGGAAGGGATTGGATCCATGCCAATTGCTGTGTTCCTTCCACTATGCATTAGAGCCATGTGCAATGGGTCGGAGACAAGATTGAAGTTGTTCGGAGTGAAACCCCGTCGTTTGTTGCATCGGCAGAATCGGAAACTTATGAGCAAACCAGATGCATATCAGGTGAAGCTTAGGACACAGAGTTCCTCAGAGTTGCCGATTACCGTATTACACCGATCCAAGTAGTCGGTCCTGAAGAAGAGTTTTAATGGATCGATTCGTCGATGATGGAAAACTGGGGCAGAGGTTCACATCCGCCGATGATTTACTAGAAATAGACATCGGTGATGGTAGTAAGCATAGGCCTACTTTTATTAGTGCTAAGTTAGATTCCCAATGTAAGCAGCAATTGATTGACTTATTAAAAGAATATAAAGATTGTTTCGCTTGGGATTATACAGAGACGCCTGGTTTAGACTGATCAATAGTCGAACATCGGTTGCCTATTAAGTCTGGTTTCCAACCACATCGGCAACCTGCGCGCCGATGTAATCCTATGGTGTTGCCTGACATTAAAGCTGAAATTACAAAGTTAATTGAAGCTAGGTTTATTTGGCAGTGTCGATATGCCGATTGGATTTCTAATGTGGTTCCTGTGTATAAGAAGAATGGAAAACTTCGTGTTTGTATTGATTTTAGGAATTTCAACAAGGCTACACCGATGGATGGTTATCCGATGCCAGTTGCCGATCTGTTGGTTAATGCCGCTGCCGGACATCAAATCATTAGTTTCATGGATGGTAATGCTGGATATAATCAATATTCATGGCTGAGGAAGACATAAACAAGACTTCTTTCAGATGTCCAGGTCACGTTGGTTTGTTTGAATGGGTCGTAATGACTTTTGGCTTGAAGAACGCCGGTGCTACTTATCAAAGAGCAATGAATTTTATCTTTCATAAGTACATTGACACGATAGTCGAGATCTATATTGATGATTTGGTGGTTAAATCCGGAAACTTTGAGAAGCATCTTGTCGATTTGCGAAAAATCCTGGAATGCACAAGGGGGCATGGATTGAAGATGAATCCTAACAAGTGTGCATTTGGTGTATCGGTATGTCAGTTTCTGGGTTTTATGGTACATCAGAGAGGCATAGAGATCAGCAGAAAATCTATTGACGCAATTAACAAAGTAGTTTCTCCCACAATAAAACTGAGTTGCAATCCTTGATCGACAAGATTAATTTTATTAGAAGATTTATATCCAACTTATCTGGTAAGATTAAATCTTTAGTCCATTGTTAAAGCTGAAAGCTGATCAAGAGTTTACATGGAAAGAGGAACAACAGTTAGCCTTGGAGGAGATCAAGAAGTATTTGGTAAACCCTCCAGTCTTGGTTCCACCTCAGCACGGGAAGCCTTTCAGGTTGTATTTGTCTGCCGATGATGGTGTTATCGGGTCAGCCTTAATCCAAGAATTTGAAGGGAAGGAACGTGTGATTTATTATTTAAGCAGAAGGCTGGTAGATGCTGAAGCCAGGTATTCGGCCATAGAAAGATTATGTTTGTGCTTATATTTCTCTTGCATAAAATTAAGCTATTATCTATTATCGGTTGAATGCACTGTTATCTGCAAAGATGATGTGGTTAAGTATATGCTGTCGATGTCAATATTAAGTGGGAGAATCGGAAAATTGATTCTAACACTTTCAGAGTTTGATCTGAAGTATGAATCGCCTAAGACAGTTAAGGGTTAGGTGATGGCCGATTTTGTTACTCAGCATTGCAATATGATAAGATCTGTAGAGATGCTCCTTAGACTTTGTTCTTTGATGGGTCTACATGCAAGGAGGGGGCAGGTATCGGCATTGTTTTAATCTCACCCCGTGGACGGAAATATGAAATTTCACTGCCGATTGTTGCTACCTCAACAAACAATCAGGCTGAGTACCAAGCTCTGCTGAAGGGGTTGGAATTACTCAGGGAGGTACATGCCGATGCTGTTGAAATCTTCGGTGATTCCATGTTAGTAGTTAACCAATTGATTGGAACATATGAGTGCCGAAGTGAAGCTTTAATTTCAACCCATGAAAAGTGTTTGCGGTTATTAAAAGAATTCAAAGAGTACCGCGTTGAGCATATTCCTAGGTTGCATAATGAAGAGGCCAATCGGTTAGCACAAAATGCTTCAGGATATCAGCCGATTCAAGAAGTCATGACATCGGTAATGGTTGTCGATGACTGGAGAAAAGAAATTGACGATTACTTAAGGGATCCGTCTAAGAAGGTTGAAAGGCGTCTAAGGTTTCAAGCTACTAAGTATGTGCTCCTTGACAATGAGTTGTATTATCGGACAATTGATGGAGTTTTGCTCAGATGCCTTAGTAGAGAAGAGTCAAAAGAGTTGATGGGAGAGATCCATGAGGGTGTGTGTGGAGCACATCAATCGACATTCAAGATGAAGTGGATGATTAGGCGGAATGAATATTATTGGCCGACAATTCTTGAAGATTGCTTCAACTATTTTAAAGGGTGCCAGGATTGTCAGAAGTTTGGTAATGTCCAGAGGGCATCTGCATCGACAATGAATCCTATAATCAAGCCTTGGCCGTTTAGAGGATGGGCTATTGATCTCATCGGCCAAATTTATCCACCGTCAAGCAAGGGGCATAAGTTTATACTCGTTGCTACCGATTACTTCACGAAATGGGTTGAGGCGATTCCTTTGAAGAAGGTGACATCGGCAAATATGGTAAATTTTGTAAAAGAATATATTGTTTACCGATTCGGTATTCCTCAAACTATTACCACTGATCAAGGAACCACGTTCACATCGGGAGAGTTTGATGAGTTTGCTGCTGGTATGGGGTTCAAGGTATTGTATTCTTCTCCTTATTATGCCCAAGCTAACGGTCAAGCTGAGGCGACTAATAAAGGAGTCATTAAGCTTATCAAACGCAAGATTGAAGAAAACCCTAGAAGGTGGCATATGGTGTTAAATGAAGCCCTATGGTCGTATCGGATGGCGTGTCATGGTGCAACCAAAGTTTCACCGTATCAGTTAGTCTATGGACATGATGTTGTCCTGCCTTGGGAAGTTAAAACTGGTTCTAGGCGATTGTTTTCTCAAGATCAATTAACAGCCGATGAATATGATACTCTTATGAAGTATGAGTTAGAAGACTTAGCAAGTCATCGGTTGAGGGCTTTGATCAACATTGAAGAGTATAAGAAGAGGGTTGCCAGATGGTATGACAAGAAGGTAAAGGTGAAAGAATTTGCTGATCGTGATCTGGTATGGAAATTGATTTTACCGATTGGGACTAAAAGTTCTAAGTTTGGAAAATGGTCTCCTAATTGGGAGGGTCTGTTTCGGATAAATTAGTCTGTTCCTGGTAATGCATATATTTTTGGAAACCCTCGAAGGAGTTGTGTTTCCCAAAGCAATCAATGGTAAATACCTGAAGAAATATTACCCTAGTATTTGGGTAGATGCATAAAATATCCGTTGGAATGTCGATGAAAGAAAATATTGTATAAGACATCGACAAAAAGTGTGCTGACGTTATATTACAAGCAAAATCAAGTATCAGTGTTATGCTTGCCAATACAATAGATTACAACAGATTACAACAGAGATTGAATGGATGTTATCGCACGCAGGCGAATCTGATCTGCTTCTTCTATCTCCCTGGTGTCATCATCGGCAGATCCTTCGACTGGCTTGATCTTTCTTTTTAGCAGAATATCTTGCCGAGCGTTTGCATCTCTTTCTTGTTGCAGGGCTTTAACGACATCAGGCAATTGGGCTTTCTTTTGGCTGGCCACATTCAAGGCTTCATCGACTTTTTTCAGTTCAACCAGCAACTCTTCCCTCCTTGCCGATAAGTGAACGATTTCTTGCTCAAGATTAACGTCGGAAGCTTCTAAATGGTCGATTCCCTTGTGCTTCTCATCGGCAACTTGTTTGAATTTAAGCATTTCCTCTTCAAGCTTTGATTGGGCGTTTCTATCGGCAATACGGCGTGAGGCTCGTTGGTATTGGAGTTGTCGGCTCTCGAGGAACGTTGCTTGGAAGAGTATTTCTTCGATGTCGGCAGGTAGATGACCTTGAATCTTCTTGAAAGCCACTTTCGCTGCAGTGGAATCTTGGACTAGGAGAGGTGTGCTTTGTTGCAGTGAAAGCAGCAGTGATTCGAGTTTAGACTTGATGTCTGTCGATATGGTGCCTGGAGCTGGAGCAGAGCTTTCCTCATCTTCATCTTCATCGAGGATGTCGACAGCGAAGGAGAACAGGTTATTTGGGGAGTGTTGGGCCTGAAAAAGAAGAAGATTAGGGCTTGCCGATCGTAAGTTTATGTTACGGGTTTTATGATATTCGGCTTACCATCTTAAAGCGGATTTCTTGCCTGGGACTTGGGAAGGAAGTTGGCATGGCTTCATCTTGAAGATCGGCAACGGTTGCCGATGAACTTGCCTCCGTAGGAGGATCGGTTGGTGCTGGTGGTACCGTTGCTGGTGCTGCCTCCGCTGTGGTAGCTAGCCCCTGTGGCGATGATGCCGTCCTTTGGTCAGGAATTTCGTCTGGTGTCGATGACGATGCTGTCTCTATTGGTGCAGTTGGTTCCTGCAGCGGTGGTATTGTTTCCTGGTCTGGAATGTCATCCAATGGATGCTCAGGAATAGGCGCCGATGTTGGCCCTGTTGTTGGTGCATCGACGGAAGTTGGTGATGCAGCTGGAGTTAATGGCACAGATGGAGTAGCTCGCCTCAAACGTTTCTTCTTCGGGGCAGCAGTTGGTGAACTGGTACGTTTCGGCTGCGAAGCTTGGGGGGCGTCGGCAGCATGAATCGGAGAAGTTTGTACATTTGGAGTGGCTGCCGATGACCTAGTTGCCTAAAAATATTTGGTACAAGTTAAATGAAGTGAATGTTGCCGATGAGAGTTTGTAATCGGTATAAATGAAATAAAAACTTACTGCAAAAGCTCGCGCCAAGATGGCGGCAGCAGCCGATGGGGTAGCGATGGTCCTAGCTGGTGTCAGTTTTGGCTTAAGAGTAACCTTAGGTACCCTTTGAGGTATGAAGGCAGCCAATGAAGGAGCCTTGTTGCCGATGACTGATGCGGGGCTCATCATTCGAAGATTGAAGTGCTTACCGTTCTTGCTCATTCAGGGGATTGGATCGTCAACCTATTAAGTAAAAGAGGGTCAGATGCCGATAGTAGAAGTAAATAATAAGAGATGCATTAGAAGAACTTACTGCATCATCGGGAATGATGTGATCGACGTCGATCAAATGTCGATAGTAGTGCGATGATTTGACGAACAGTTGGCTTCTCCATTCTTGCCACCAAGATTTGTATGACTCCATGATAAAGATGTTGGTGCCCAAGAGGATAGGTCAATGTTTGATGTATCGACATGAGGAGAAAGATTAGTGATCCTATTCCAGTCCATGGCACTGGAGATGACTTCTCTTGGCTTTATCACGTTGGCGTAGCTAAGTTTGATCGGTAGTTGACCAAATGCCAGCTGTCTTGCTGCTGCCGATGGGTAATAGAACTCATAAGACGCAGGAGCATTCTTCCCGATTCCAAAGATGTTGACTGGAATGGCTCGGGGAACAATGCTAGCCTTCATGATTATTTCATTTTGCGGTACATTCCAATCGGTAAGATTGAACAACAGAGGGAATCGGTTGTTCTCGTCAACGTAGGGCCACCAAAGCCGTTCTACAGCAGGAATTCCATTGTAAAGCTTTTGAAAGAACCTACCAAATTGATCTGCATTGGCGTCGGTTCCTGGTAGCACTATAATAGCCTCCCCAAAATTGAGTGGGGGACGAGTTGCCGATTTGTCATCATCAAATACATAGTCCTCCGATATATCCCTTGGAAATTGCTGATTGAACAAGTCAAAATGGAGGACTTTGTACATGTGTGCGTTTAACCACATGTTTATAAACCACCAAGGACCCCCAAGGTTGCCGATGGGCTCGCCTAGCAATAGCTTCCTGGATACTTGGTGCAGGAGGTGGTGTACCGATCCAAGGAGGTATCGCCCAAGAGGAAGTCTTGCTCCATCGGCCAGAAGCTCTGCTGCGGGAAGATACATGGGGTAGGTCCAACTGTTCTGCCACAGAAGATGATTTTTTCTAACCACATGTTTAAGAAGATGGTGTGTCCCTCTGGCTTACCGATCCAGTCTTCTGGTTCTCTCGAATGTATCCAGTCCAACCGCCGATATTGCGTGTATTCACTTTATATTCAGCTTTCCTACCGAAAAGGTTGGAGGGATCGGCAGAAGAGACATCAAGGCCGGTAAGCATATGCACATCGGCAAGGGTGGGAGTAGCTGGTCCGTGTGTGAACAAAAAGGCATTCATTGCATGAGACCAGAAATAAGAAGCAACCATCATCATATTCTCATTCTTTGCCATATCGGCAATAGAAAGTCTTATGCACTGGTCTAGGTTGCGCTCTGCCCAGTAAACTTGCTGTGTTCTGATTATTCTGAGATATTAGTTCTTCCATCCCTTGGTGGGTTTGGGCCATGAACGGAAAGCATCTTTCCATAACCCTAGGCTGAAGCACTCAGATCTGAAGGGAATATGGTTGGTCTCTGCATTAATCAGATTGGTAGGATCGGGGTTTCTCATTGGGCCTAGGCAGTTAAAGTTGGATTGCTCAATGGGGATTACTACCTTGTTGTACATTTTCTAGGTTTCGGAAAAAATCAAAGAAAGAAAGGGAAAAAGGGGTTACGAAATTGATGTGGAAGAGAAACTTGCAGAAGATGAAGCGAGAAGGAAGGAAATTTACTTTGGGGACATCGAAGTGGATCGCCATTGAAGCTGGGGAGGTCCTTGCGATTCGTGCTCTGCTTGAGGAAGTCGCCGTCGCTTGAGTTCACAGAACTGTTCTTCAGAGCCGCCGCCGAGGTTGAAGATGAGGGCAAATGAAAGTGAATGCATGTTTAGGGTGAAAAACAGATTGGATAGTGGTGACTTTTATAAGCCTGGTCAGGGGTATTTTGGAATTTTCTTTGCACTGAGCAGGAATATGGAAGGATATGCAATAGGTATGCGCGACAATCGAGGAGATATGATTGGGCTTATAACTGTTCGCGCTGCAGTCACGGAATTTTGTTGATAAATTGTGATTTTTACGCACGGTAATCGAGAAAGTCGTGCAAGTATCTTGGAGGGAGAGGTTACAATAGAGAAAATTTCGGCTCGTAAAATATTCTACACTCCGAAATTGGGAGGCATGTGTTGACACCGTTTTTTGGCATGTGTCAAATGAGCTAAAACTTGTTTTCTATCGGCATTGAGAGGTCATCGGTCAATAACGCTGCGAGAGAGATAAGTTTGTTGCCGATGGAGGCTGGACAATTCTTGCCGATAGGAGTTAATTGGTAAAGACAAGTTACCAGTGGAGGTGAAGAGTTGCCGATCGGAAGGTATTACCGATAAGGAGATGGTGCCGATGAGCACAGGGTGACGTGGCGGTTGACGTTAGTAGGGGATTGCCAATGGCAATAGAAGGAAGTTGCGGATTGAAGAGTCTGCTGATGGAAAGTTTCATCGAAGAGAAGACATAAGGAAGCTGGTGATCTCATACCAGTATTATTATAGAAGTTTGAGTCTGACTCTTGCATGAGTCATTTATTTCCTTAGAAATAGAGGTATTTGTTTAGGAAAATATTATTGTCCGACTCCTGCGCGAGTCAGTTGTTTCCTTAAAAATTGGAGTTTTGTTTAGGAAAAGTACGAGTCGTGTCTGTCTACAACTCCTTTTGTTGGAGTATAAATATGTACCTAGGGGTCGTGAGAAAAATATCAATCATATATAAAACAAATCAATTACTTTTTATCTACTTTCCAGCAATTCTACTTTTATTGTATTAGATCTAGTTTACTTACGAGTTCTTCAAGTCTCGACGGGCTACATCTCTTCGATCTCCGTCAACCCTTGCAAGTTCTGCGTTTGAGCAACCTGAGCCTTGACGTCCAGGCGCATCGCTGTCGTCTCGTTCAGCTCTACTTTAGTTATCCTGATCAAGTTTGAGCCTTGACATTCGGACGCATTGCCGTTGTCTCGTTCAAATCTTGTTCTAGTTATCGTCCTTGTCGATTAACTGGTCAAATCGACTGGCACACCTTTGGATATCGAATTCGGGTATAAGCCCGAGGTGTTCGCAGATCCTGACGCTTTTTGTGTCAACACAACCGTACGATCACCATGTATCTGCGCTGCATCACTGGTGATCGCCCTCGATCATGGCTCGGCTAGCTTCCCTGGGAGGAATACTGCTATAATTCCTCCTATCATTCGGCGCTGCGGGCAACCCCATTTCAAGTTGTCTATGGCCGCGCGCCACCCACCCTGCCGCCATACACTGCAGGTACTGCCAAGACGGATACGGTCGATACCCTGCTCGACGACCGGGACACCTTCCTGGCCGAGGTCCGGGAACGTCTTATCCAAGCCCAACCGCACGCCAAGTACTACGATCAGCGCCACCGAGCCCTCGAGTTTGTAGTGGGAGATTGGGTGCTCCTCTGCCTTCTTCATCGCCCGTCTCAGTCACTGCTCCCCGGTCCCCGCGGCAAGCTCTCACCCAGGTTTGCGGGCCCCTTTCAGATCACTGAACGCATAGGCAACGTCGCCTACCGCCTCCGCCTCCCCGACAACGCTCGTCTCTATGATGTATTCCATGTGGGCGTCCTCAAGCCATTTCGGGGACCAACGCCGTCGTCTCCACCCGAATTGTCGCCTCTCCATCATGGGCGGATCCTTCATTGCCCAGCAATGTGAAAGGATCAAGATGCCCAAGAAGGGGGGGGGTGAATTGGGCTTGTTTTAAATTTCTAAAGCAAATATAAAAACCTATCAAATGCCAATCACCCCCTAGTGCCTACCGTCCGTGTGTCCTAACTAGAAAGCGGTAGCAGTTCATAGGAGTTAAAAACAACCTAAGCAATTCTAGTAGGAAATGTAAAAACAAGACGGAAATATAAAGAGCTAGGGAAAAGAGAATCTCATGGACGCAGCGATTTTTTTCCCAAGGTATCGAGGTGTCGACACACCCCCCTAGTCCTCGTTGGAGCACCTCGCAAGGTATCGCTCCCCCTCTACCCGCGCAAGGGTAGAGTGCTCTCTACGGGCTGATTCTTCGCCACTCCGGCTCGGTGAATCGCCCACAACCGATCACAAGAGCTTGGAGAAGAGCCGCCAACAATCTTCCGGCGGTCACTTCACCCGAACATCACCAAACCGTCTAGGTGCTGTCGAACACCAAGAGTAACAAGCACAAGACCTTCACTTGACCCACTCAAGGCTAGGAAGGTGGATGGATGCACACAAGTCACTCCTAATCACTCTAGGAGGGAAGAACAAGATGAACTGTCTCTAATCTCTCCCTCACTAGACTCTTGGATCTCCAAAGGATTTCTCAAGGTGTCACCAGCTGAAACAATGGCCAAGAAGCCCTATAAGGACCAAGGGGGCAACTATAAATAGTCCCCACCTCCAAAACTAGCCATTTTTCACTTTTTCTTCTCTCTGCGTAGCCACCGGACTAGTCCGGAGCTCACACCACCGGACCATGCACACTGGTCCGGAGCTCACTACGTTTCAAACTCAAGCACCGTCGGACTACTCTGCTTGGTCCGACGCACTGGTCCGACGCTCTGGTCCGGAGCCTCGGTGCTCTCTGAGTGAAAACCTATCTCTCTTTTACACACCACCGGACCACTCTACTTGGTCCGGTGCCCTGGTCCGACGCTCTGGTCCGGAGCCAGGGTGCTCTCTGCATAGAACCAAACCCCTGTCTTGAGGCGTCGGACTAGCCGTCGGACACGCCGTCGGACTAGTCCGGAGCCTTCTGACTCTCTGAACCAGGCCACCGGACCACTCTCCTATGGTCCGGTGCTTTCCAGACAAGTGGTCCGGAGCTCCTCGAGCTGAGAATCTGCCTAAGTCAGGGACCACCGGACTACTCTCCTTGGTCCGGTGCCCACTTAGCAGAGTGGTCCGGAGCCTCTTTCTCCCTCTCTTTCAACCTGTTTTCGCTGAGGTTTCTCAAGGGATTTTGCTCCTACCACTTCTAGGGTTTGTCAAGGGCTGAAAGCAAGGTCTCTAGGACTAGTTGTGACAAGTGTGCATATACCCACTTTCCTAAACTCTCCTAGGTCAAGCTACTAACCTCATACCCCCCTTTATAGTACGGTCAAAGGAAAAACAAAAGTCCTAGCTATACTTAGTGCCCTTCTCAACCTTATGGCACTAAGAACTAGCCTAGTCTTCGTCGAGTATCTCCATCCTTTGCAACCGAAACGATTTCCATCTTGGGGGCATGAATATCCATTAAGCCCATTCAAAATACATCACTCATGACCTAACATATATGACTTTGTCTCTGCAAAACACACGTTAGTCATAGTGATCTAGTATTGTCGTTAATCGCCTAAACACAAGGGTCCATGATTCTACAATCTCCCTCTTTTAGGTGATTGACGACAATACAAGCTCGAGTAGAGAATAATGAGTGAATTTTGATAAGAGAAAGCATGACTTGACATGAGATAGGCATGGGTTAGTTATAAGAAAGACAAGTACATGCCTAACCATTCAAGCCATGACAATCACAATAGATATGAAATGAATATAGTACTTGATTTCAAAAAGGATATGCTATAGCCAAAAGATCAGAGATTAGCGCGGAAGCAATATAGCATAACCAAGTGACATGATATATAAATAAAGGAATATCCACACATGTCAACCAACCATCAAGTCTCAACCAACACACATATCATACAATGCAATAAGACGGTAAACGTGATGCATGATGCAATAGAGTTTATACACAACAAAAGAACGAGTCCTACTAGCTCCCCTAAAGCTAGCCCATCTACTCGACTCTCCCTCGCCCCCTTTGGCGTCGAAACACCTAAACTAAGCGTCTGGAGGTGGAGTGGAAGCAGCCGTGGACCGGTTAAGCACCCTGAAAGCTGCCAGATATGTCTCATCATCTGAATCCTCCCCCTTAGTGTCGGTAGCTGGTAGTGAAGCGGTCTGGGGGTCGGAAGCTGACAGGGCTGCTGCGGTCGAAGACTCGGGAGCAGTAGCTGGAGAAGCAGTAGGAGCGGTAACTGGTGCTAGTGTCTCTGCAGGAGCCTCAGGAGCTGTTGTGACCGGTGGTGCCTCATGCACTGACTCGTCTGGAGCCTGAAGAACCGGAGACTGCTGAGGCTGGACTCGAGTGGAGGTGACAACTGTAGCATCGGTAGCGACTGCAGCTGTCGGAGGGGTAGACACGGCTGGAGCCCGACTGTCGTGTGTAGCCTCTGAGGAAGCTACTGAGGAGCGGTGCTGATCAGCTGTCGGTGCTACAAGCTCGGCCTCGACCTCTGCTTCAATCTGAGGACCAGTGGGTGACGGCTGACCGGTAATGTCACTGAAGGACGCTGACAGATCTCTAGCAGTAGCACCCATCATAGCGGTAAGAGGAGTGAAACCTGTAGTGAGAGGGGTGAACTGTTGAGTAGGTCCAAAGGTGTCCAACCACTGAGTCATCTGTGTCGCCGGTGACTGGAACGGGATGGTCAATCCAGCACCCTGAAGTCCACTGGACTGTACGGCTGGGGTGGGAGTGACTGACTGACCGGCGAAGCTCGAAGGGACCACTGAGGGGCCAACTGAAGGTCCTACTGAGAACTGTGGCCCTCCAAGCTGCCCAACTGACTGTGAGGGCTGAGAAGTGCTCATCATCTGAATCTGTGGAGCTGCAGGGAACTCTAGAGGAGGAGCGCCAGTCCACTTCATCATGTGTGTCATAAATGCCATGTTCTACTGCTGCAGCTGCTGGGACTGTAACTGAAGGCGCTGAGACTCTAGCTGCATAGCGAGCATCTGTCGCTGCATCTCGAAATGACGCTCCTCTGACTGTCGCTGTATCTCGTCCTGGCGCTGCTGGACCTGTGTGACTGCAGTGACTAGAGAACTCTGCTGCTCATTCATTCTGTCAAGGAGCTTGAGCATCATCGTCTCGGTGGCAGAAGCAGAGCCACCAGCCTCAGTGTCGTGCGCCCGTGGGGACATCTGTGGAACCGGCTGGAAGTCTGCGTCTGAGCTATCGGAAGTATCCTCTGGAGTCACATCAGCTCCTGTATCTAGACCATGGAGCTCCTGCTGCTCAACACCCCGAATGGCCTCATCCTGAGCATCAACCTCTGCTCTATCAGCTGGTGCTGTCCTCTCTCTGATAAGACGGAGGACCTGGTTTCCAAACCGGCTATCAAACAACCCCAGGACTCTATAATCTGGGAAAGAAGTAGGCGACTGATCCAATAGAGCACGGAGTCCAGGGTGTGATCCCTCTAGCTCAATAGCAAGAATCGAAGAAATCCAGTGAGCATAGGGAAACTGTCGTCGGGCCCTCATGCCATCTGCTATCACATCCTCTATCTCTGACACTAGAAAGTCTGCAATATCAAATGGTGTCTGAGATACCAGGGTCTGAAGGAGAAGCTGCTGCATGTTGGTCAATCCTTCCTTGTTCCCCGTACGAGGTAGCAGAGTACGACGGAGCACTTCGTTCAATCTATGAACCGTAGGCCTGAGCTCTGCTATGCTACGCCTGGAGCCCTCTAAGAAAGGTGGCTTGAACAGAGGAGCCACCTCCTGCACTGACAAAGTACGGCCTCCTCGAGCTCTGCGAGGCACTGAAGCTCCTCGATAACACTCGTAGTGCAAGTCAAACTCACCACCCTCCTGACGGAAGCGAAAGATCTCTCTGAGTCTGGTCAAGTATAGCCTGTACCTCTCACCTCTGAAGGTGTACTGCACAAACTTGTGCTCCGGATCCACCCAAACCGAAGCATAGAACTCTCTGACCCATCGCTCTATATAGTTACCAGAACGCCTGAGTAAATCGGCGAGTCCCGGCTGGTATGTCAAGAACGGGCGAATCTCCTCACCAGCTAGCTCAACGATGCTCTCTAAGGAGCAAACCCTGTGTGGTCGTATCTGAATGCTAGTCAACTGAGCTGCCCGGTAGAAATCCTCCATGAGAGGTGTATGCCAACCTGGTGAGGCTCTGGGGTCTCTCTGATCCGGACACCACTTCTCTAGAGCAACAAATTTGAACTTCTTCACCTGCTTTGCTGTAAGATTCCTCAGATCGAGGTGAACTGAGGCTGAAGCTGCTGTGGGAGCCGCTGACTGAGGTGACTGAGTAGACTGGGAGCGGGTGGAGCGCCCCCAGGAACTAGGTGCCAACGGTGTACCCAGGGCCTCTGTGACAAGCTCTGACTCCTGTGGAGTGTCCTCAGTGTGTGACCCAGCTGGAGGAGAAGTGGGAAGATCCCGCGGAGGGGTGCCGAGTCTCACGGTACCTCGGCGACCGCCTCGCTTTGCGTGGTCCGCTGCATCGGCCACTGCCTCGGCTTTCTCAGCCTCTGTGAGCTTGCGCTTCTTCTTCTTCGCTTTCTCAACCACTGGCTTCTTGCCCTTGTCTCTGGAAGGACGTGGAGGAGGAGGAGCATCACCACCAGACCCAGCTGCGTGAGCACGTGTGCTGCGAGTCATACTAAAACAATCACAGAATCACTGCACACTGACAAGCAACCACTGACAGATCACAAGTATACTGCCTCAAGAACCACTGATCTCTGTCACAAGAAACACTGATCGCTGCAAGTAACAACTGTCAACTGATCAGACAATGTACCACTGACAGAGGGGCCTCCAAGCCATTGGACTGAACCTCTGAGGCTTTGCCTCAATCCTTACTCGCGAGCTTTGCCCCGAGTTCAACTGCTACTGACTGCTACTGGATAGAATAGACAGGGTATACATAAGCATATATAACATCTAGAGATAAGAAACCGTATAGAAGCAAGCATCTGGATAAGTGAAAGAATGAAATCTGACATGATACCTGAGGTAAGAAAGCGTAGCTATTCAGAGCAATCTCAAGTACCAAAGCACTCTCCGAACGGGATATACCAGCTGTGAATTACAATTGGCAATTAAATTTAGTGAATTGGATTGAATATGGAGACGTGATTTGCAAGGAATAATCCTAGGGCATAATTCAATTAACGACTCGACAAAACGCGATATCGTAAACCGAAACCATACCCTAGAAGCGAAGTGACGGAGTCGATGATGACGAAACAGTCGCGGACGTAGACGATGAAAGGTCGAGGGCGAACGCGTCGAAACCGATTTCGTTCGAGAACGAACACGGCGAAAACTTCCTAGGGTTAGGGCAAACCCTAACTCCTTGACTTGCAGTGGCAATGGAGATGGAGGGGGGAAACCCTAGGTGGCTCAGCTTGGCAAAGAGGAGAGAGGAGCTTGGGCGCGGAGAGCTGAGCTGCTTGCGGCGGCGAGGTGGAGGACGGCGGCGCGGCGGCGGTGAAGTGGTGGAGGCACTGCGGCGGTGCAAGGCGGCGCTGCGGTGGAAGAGAGGGCAGAGCAGCGGGGCAGTGGTGGCGGAGCTCAGGGGAGTCTCACCGGCGGCGAGAACCACGGCGCGGGCGCTGGGGCGGAGTGGTGGCGACGGACGACGCGACGGCGTACGGAAGGCGAAGGTTGAAGACAGTGAGAAAACAGAGCCGCGCGCGGGGGGTTATCCGCAAAATTTGAAAGCGTCGGACCACTCCGCTTGCTCCGGTGGCTGGTCCGACGGTACCAGAGAAGGGAATCCAGTGAGCAACCGACCACCGGACTACTGCACCGGACGACTCACCGGACTAGTTCGATGGAGCACCGAACTAGTCCGACGGTGAACAGATCAGAATGACAGAGGCATCGGACAACTTGACATTGGTCCGGTGCAGCGTCGGACATTGGTCCGACGGATTCTTTTGCTGGAGACGATTTATGCAGTGAGGGACAGGGCGTCGGACCACTGCGTCGGACCAATGCAGAGTGGTCCGGAGGGTGGTCCGGTACTTAATATTGCTCTGAATTTTCCTATTTTTCTCTCCAATCTTTTCTCTTAGCCAAGTACCAACACAAAAGAGCAAAGAGGAACACTTGTTGGACTTAACATAAGAACCATCTCTCAAACCCTCAATTTTAGAAGTAGTTTGGCATAGGCTAGAATTAGTTTTTATAAGAAAATAGTTCAATAAAGCTCCAAGGGTCACCTTAGGGGCACTAGAGGGGTATTAGCTGAAGCTAGAGCGTTGAATTGCTCCCCTAAGTGTTGAACCTAATGATGACCAACAAACTTAACCGAAAAGAAACGAAGAAGCAACACTTATGCATATGCAATGCAAAACGGAATTTGAATCTAGGTTGCTTGCAAGTTTAAATCGTGGTTAAGCTTTGTCACACGCTTTGAGGGCGGTTATCTTAACCGCGTTAGCCAAGCCTATGTGCATTACCAAATTAAACATGTTATATTACATATGAATGCATGAATCACACAAGCTCATCTTTTAGTGAAGTTAGAGTGATCAAGCACATTCAACTCGCTTCTCAACCTACAAAAGGTTGTTTCATCGAGTGGTTTAGTGAAGATATCCGCCAATTGATCTTCGCTCTTAACTCCAACTAGTGTGATGTCTTTCCTAGCCACATGATCTCTAAGAAAGTGATGGCGAATATCAATGTGCTTGGTGCGAGAGTGTTGAACCGGGTTGTTAGCAAGCTTTACGGCGCTTTCATTATCACACAAAAGTGGAACTTCTTTTAAAAACACGCTGTAATCAAAGAGTGTTTGGGTCATGTATAAGATTTGTGCACAACTTGCTCCCATGGCAATGTATTCCGCCTCGGCGGTTGACAATGCCACACTGTTTTGCTTCTTTGAGGACCAAGAAACAAGTGGTCTTCCTAGCATGTGGCACCCGCCGGAGGTACTCTTCCTATCAACCTTGCACCCGGCATAATCCGAATCGGAATAGCCAACTAGTTGGAAGGGAGCTCCTTTGGGATACCAAAGACCCATGCTAGGGGTGTGCCTTAAGTACCTAAGGATTCTTTTAACCGCACAAAGATGCGACTCCTTAGGGTTTGCTTGAAACCTAGCACACATACACACACTAAACATGATATCCGGCCTAGATGCGGTGAGGTAAAGTAAACTACCGATCATAGAACGATAAAGAGTTTGGTCAATTGGTTTACCTCCCTCATCGAGATCGAGATGCCCATTTGTAGGCATTGGGGTCTTGATTGGCTTGCAATCCTCCATCTTGAACTTCTTAAGTAGATCACAAGTGTACTTTTCTTGAGAGATGAAGGTCCCTTCTCTCATTTGCTTCACTTGAAAGCCAAGGAAGAAAGTTAGCTCGCCAATCATAGACATCTTGAACTCCTTGGACATCAAGTCACCAAACTCCTTGCAATGGTCTTGGTTTGTTGACCCAAATATAATGTCATCGACATATACTTGGCAAACAAAGATCTCTCCATTAAGCTTCTTGGTGAATAGTGTAGTGTCGACGATCCCGATCTTGAAGCCCTTCTTGATTAGGAAATCCCTTAGCCTCTCATACCAAGCTCTTGGAGCTTGCTTCAAACCGTAGAGTGCCTTGGACAACCTATACACATGATTAGGCAAGTTTGGGTCTTCAAACCCGGGAGGTTGTGAGACATAGACAAGTTCATTAATGAAACCATTTAAGAAGGCGCTCTTCACATCCATTTGAAAGAGTTTCATTTTATGATGTGAAGCATACGCCAAAAGGATACGGATGGCTTCAAGTCTTGACACCGGAGCAAAGGTCTCTCCAAAATCGAGTCCTTCTACTTGAGAGAACCCCTTTGCCACCAATCTTGCTTTGTTCCTCACAACCACGCCTTGATCATCTTGCTTGTTCCTAAACACCCACTTGGTGCCTATGATTCTTGCATCCTTTGGCTTCTCTTCGAGTGTCCACACTTGGTTCCGGGTGAAGTTGTTGAGTTCTTCATGCATGGCATTCACCCAATCCGTATCCGCAAGTGTTTCTTCTACAGTAGTAGGCTCAACAAAGGAAACAAACGAGTGATGTTCAACATAAGATGCAAGTCTAGAGCGAGTCATTACTCCCTTTGATGGACTCCCTATGATTTGATCATGGGGGTGAGCTTGAAGGATGGATGTTGATTTTCTATTTGTCTCTTGAGGAGGAGGATGTGGTGCTTCAACATTGCTTGCTTCGGCCTCGGCTTGATCTTGAGGAATGTGAGTGTCTTCTTGAGCTTCTCTCACTTGATCTTCTTCATCAACTTGAGGCGTGTGAGGTGGAGAAGGATCTTGATTTGCTTCATCTTCAACTTCTTCTACCTCTTGCGGGTTGATAGCACCAATTGGCATATTCTTCATTGCCTCCCTCAAGGGTTCATCACCTACATCAATATCTTCAAGCGCTCCTTGGGAGCCATTAGTTTCATCAAACTCCAAGTCATACGTTTCTTCAACTAAGTCGGTGGCTTTGTTAAATACACGGTATGCCTTGGATTTAAGTGAATAACCAACAAGAAAACTAATGTCACACCGCCGTTGGAATTTACCCAAGTGTTGGCGCTTCTTGTAGATGTACACCTTGCAACCAAACACCCGAAAGAATGAAATATCCGGTTTCTTCCCATTGACAAGCTCATAGGGGGTCTTCTTTAATAGCCTTTGGACGAAGAGACGGTTTGCCGCATAGCAAGCGGTGTTGATTGCCTCCGCCCAAAACTTCTCGGGAGTGTTGTACTCATCAAGCATAGACCTTGCTAGAGTTATGAGTGTCCGGTTCTTCCTCTCTACGACACCGTTTTGTTGTGGAGTATATGTGGCGGACACCTCATGCTTGATCCCAACTTCATCACAATAATCTTCAATCTTTATGTTCACAAACTCGGTGCCATTGTCACTTCTAATCTTCTTGATCTTCACATCAAATTCATTTTGAGCTCTTGTAGCAAACTTCTTAAAGATGCCTTGTGTCTCTCCCTTGTCTTGAAGAAAGAACACCCAAGTGTACCGAGAGTAGTCATCCACTACCACTAAGCAATAGAGATTTCCTCCAAGACTAGCATAGGTGGTAGGGCCAAATAGGTCCATGGTAGCAACTCTAGGACTCTTGAGGTTGACATGAAAGCCTTGGTTGGATGAGTGTTTGCCACTTGCTTGCCGGCTTGACATGCACTACAAAGTTTGTCCTTCTCAAACACCACATCCTTGATTCCTCTAACCATTTCCTTCTTGACTAGCTTCTTCAAGGTTGACATGCCCACATGTGCTAATCTTCTATGCCATAGCCAACCCAAAGAATTCTTGGAGAATAGACACGCTTGCAAGTTTGTTTCATTGGAAGTGAAGTCCACTAAGTAGAGGTTGTTGTGCCGGAACCCTTTGAATATCATTGATGAATCTTCAATCTTGGTCACAATCACCTCATTTGGTGTGAAGAGACAATGAAACCCGAGATCACAAAGTTGACCAACCGATAGCAAGTTGAAGCTCAATGATTGTACTAGCAAGACATTTGAGATTGATTGATCTTGGGAGATAGCCACTTTGCCTAAGCCTTGAACTTTGCCCTTTGAATTATCCCCAAAAGTAATCTTGTCTTGATTTGCACAATCCTCATCAAGTGTGGTGAATATCCGGGGGTCACCGGTCATGTGTTGAGTGCAACCACTATCAATTACCCAATGGCTCCCACCGGTCTTGTAGTTCACCTACACACACGCAACTTGGAGTTAAGCTTGTTGTTTGGGAACCCCCCTTAGTGCGGGGCCCCATTGCCTTGTCAACCAACTCCTTAGCAACCCAAAGAACCCTAGGCTTGTTCTTCATTGGTGGTCCAAGAAACACCACAAGTGGTCTACCCTTGGAATCTTTGTTGATGACATAGTGAGCATCATGACCAAATGACCTAGTGTGCTTGGGCAAGGTCTTGGGAAGTGGAGTCTTGCATTGAAATGATAGATAACCAATTTGTCCACATCCAAAGCACCTCTTAGGCTTCGGCTTTGGCTTCTCTTGATTGTAGCCATTGTACTTGTTCTTGTAGTAGTTCTTGGCTTCAATCTTGACCTTGGCCTTCATCACTTGATTCTCCTTGTACCCAATACCGGTCTTGTCACTCTTCATGACGGTGCTCATTAGAAGCTCACTTTGGAGATTATGGCCCTTGGTGAACTTTTCAAGGCCACTTGTAAGCTTGGTCTTGTCATTCTTGAGCTTGGCAATCTCTTCTCGAAGAGAGTTGATCAAGATGATAGCATCTTTGTCTTCTTCTTGAGCCGGCTTGATGGTGAAGGGCTTGTTTGCCTTGAGGTTGATTAGCTCTTCCTTGAGCTTTGAGTTCTCTTCACTCATCTTCACATAATCATCATACTTGTCGGCTTCTACAACTCTCTTGCCCTTGCACTTTGCACTTTGCTCAAGAGCCACATCATCAAGCTCGATATCACAAGAGGTAGCCCTTGCACACTTAGCACACGAGTTAGTAGCAACATGTGTAAGATCTTAAGTAAGTAATTCATTTGCTACCACTAGTGTGCCATGATCACTTTTCACTTGATTGTAGTCATCTTTTAGCAAGTTAAACCTTGTGAGGAGCTCTTGGGATGACCTCTCAAGCTTATCATGTTTCTCATTGGCTTGCTTAAGAGAGGCTTTGAGCTCCCTAGTGCTAGATGTGAGAGAGTTAATCTCAAGCTTCAAATCATCATTAGCACTAGACAAGTTATCAAGCTTATCATGCAAGTTTTCCTTGATTTCAAGAAGTTTGTCATTTTTGCTCTTGTACTTCCTTATGATGCTAGCATATTTGTTGCAAATTTTAATTAGCTCATCATAGGAAGGTGCTTCTATATCATCACTATCATCACTAGAGAGGTCATCACCATCATCCTCTTTTTGTACCTTCTTGTCACCTTTAGCCATAAGGCATAGGTGTGTAGAGGATGAGCCCGGTGATGGAGAAGGTGGCGGTGGAATCGAAGAACCAATCACCAAAGCGGCCACCTTCTCTTCTTCACTCTCATCATCGGAGGAGTCGCTTGAATCATCAATGTCGGTGAGCCAATCACCCACAATGTAAGCCTTGCCATCCTTCTTCTTCTTGTGGAAGTTGAAGTTCTTCTTCTTCTTGTATAGCTTGTCTTGCTTCTTGTTATCATCACTTGAGTCATCATTGCCGCCCTTTTTCTTCTTGAAGTTCTTGAACTTGTTGTTCTTGAACTTTTCTTTCTTCTCTTCGGGACATGCATGGGCTAGATGACCAAGAGTGCCGCAATTGTAGCACTTTATTTGGGAGATTGGCTTCCTTGAAGAGCTTGTGAAGAATTTCTTCTTCTTTGAGTCAAACTTGACTCCATTCTTGTTTAGTCTCTTCAACATCTTGGCGGTCTTCTTCACCATGAGAGTGATGTTGTCTTCATCATCATCATCACTTGTGCTCTCAACAACATATTGAATCTTACACTTCTCCTTGGAAGATGCCTTGAGAGCCAAGTACTTCTTTTCCTCCTTCTCTTTCTTCTTGGAGGATGATGAAGTTCCATCATTGATCTTCATGTACATCTCATGAGCATTGATCTTGCCCAACACTTGCGTTGGTGTTGTTGCGGAGAGATCACCTAAATGAAGAACCGTGACGATGTGGCTATACTTGTCTATTGGAAGGACACAAAGTATCTTGCGCACCACATCGGCCGGTGTCATTTGAGAGAGTCCAAGGCCATTCAACTTCTCTACAAGCACATTCAAGCGAGAATACATTTCATTAGCATTTTCATGAGATAGCATGGTGAAAGCATTTAACTTAGCAATGATAAGGTGATAGCGCTCTTCTCTTTCACATTTAGTGCCCTCGTGTAGAGCACAAATGTTTGTCCAAATCTCATGCGCGGTTTTGTAATTCCGCACACGGTTGAACACATCCTTGCAAATGCCACGGAAAAGAATATTCTTTGCCTTGGCATTGTTCTTCTCAAAGTATGGGTCCTCGGCGAACACTGATCCACCTTGGGTGGCAGCTTTGTGAACGCCGACATCCACGGCCTCAAGGTAGGCCTCCATTCGCACTTTCCAATACGGAAAGTCATCCCCATCGAACATGGGTGGTGGTCCATCCCCATGGGACATCTTGCTCTAGGCGGTGAAGCCTAATTTAGAGCAACAAGGCTCTGATACCAATTGAAAGGATCAAGATGCCCAAGAGGGGGGGGGGGTGAATTGGGCTTGTTTTAAATTTCTAAAGCAAATATAAAAACCTATCAAATGCCAATCACCCCCTAGTGCCTACCGTCCGTGTGTCCTAACTAGAAAGCGGTAGCAGTTCATAGGAGTTAAAAACAACCTAAGCAATTCTAGTAGGAAATGTAAAAACAAGACGGAAATGTAAAGAGCTAGGGAAAAGAGAATCTCATGGACGCAGCGATTTTTTTCCCGAGGTATCGAGGTGTCGACACACCCCCCTAGTCCTCGTTGGAGCACCTCGCAAGGTATCCCTCCCCCTCTACCCGCGCAAGGGTAGAGTGCTCTCTACGGGCTGATTCTTCGCCACTCCGGCTCGGTGAATCGCCCACAACCGATCACAAGAGCTTGGAGAAGAGCCGCCAACAATCTTCTGGCGGTCACTTCACCCGAACATCACCAAACCATCTAGGTGCTGTCGAACACCAAGAGTAACAAGCACAAGACCTTCACTTGATCCACTCAAGGCTAGGAAGGTGGATGGATGCACACAAGTCACTCCTAATCACTCTAGGAGGGAAGAACAAGATGAACTCTCTCTAATCTCTCCCTCACTAGACTCTTGGCTCTCCAAAATATTTCTCAAGGTGTCACCAGCTGAAACAATGGCCAAGAAGCCCTATAAGGACCAAGGGGGCAACTATAAATAGTCCCCACCTCCAAAACTAGCCGTTTTTTCACTTTTTCTTCTCTCTGCGTAGCCACCGGACTAGTCCGGAGCTCACACCACCGGACCATGCACACTGGTCCGGAGCTCACTCACGTTTCAAACTCAAGCACCGTCGGACTACTCTGCTTGGTCCGACGCACTGGTCCGACGCTCTGGTCCGGAGCCTCGGTGCTCTCTGAGTGAAAACCTATCTCTCTTTTACACACCACCGGACCACTCTACTTGGTCCGGTGCCCTGGTCCGACGCTCTGGTCCGGAGCCAGGGTGCTCTCTGCATAGAACCAAACCCCTGTCTTGAGGCGTCGGACTAGCTGTCGGACACGCCGTCGGACTAGTCCGGAGCCTTCTGACTCTCTGAACCAGGCCACCGGACCACTCTCCTATGGTCCGGTGCTTTCTAGACAGGTGGTCCGGAGCTCCTCGAGCTGAGAATCTGCCTAAGTCAGGGACCACCGGACTACTCTCCTTGGTCCGGTGCCCACTTAGCAGAGTGGTCCGGAGCCTCTTTCTCCCTCTCTTTCAACCTGTTTTCGCTGAGGTTTCTCAAGGGATTTTGCTCCTACCACTTCTAGGGTTTGTCAAGGGCTGAAAGCAAGGTCTCTAGGACTAGTTGTGACAAGTGTGCATATACCCACTTTCCTAAACTCTCCTAGGTCAAGCTACTAACCTCATACCCTCCTTTATAGTACGATCAAAGGAAAAACAAAAGTCCTAGCTATACTTAGTGCCCTTCTCAACCTTATGGCACTAAGAACTAGCTTAGTCTTCGTCGAGTATCTCCATCCTTTGCAACCGAAACGATTTCCATCTTGGGGGCATGAATATCCATTAAGCCCATTCAAAATACATCACTCATGACCTAACATATATGACTTTGTCTCTGCAAAACACACGTTAGTCATAGTGATCTAGTATTGTCGTTAATCGCCTAAACACAAGGGTCCATGATTCTACACAATGGCGGTCCGTAGCCAGCTTCGTCGTGGCGTTTGGCACGTCCTCATACGGTGGGAAGGACTCCCAGAGACGGAGGCCACCTGGGAGCCAGTTGAGTCCTTCAGCGAGCTCTTCCCCGACTTTCAGCTCGAGGACGAGTTGTTCGTTGAAGGGGGGAGAGATGTTATGACCGACCAAGTCTACAAGCGCCGAGAACGTGTCAGTGGTTGAACAGCTCCTGGGCGCGGTCACCACGGCAAGGAGCTGGCGCCAAAAGACTTCAGTTAGCTAGATCCTAAGTATTAGGGTCATTATCCTTTAGTATTTTAATTATTCAGTCAGATCCTAAGTATTATGGTCATTATCCTTTAGTATTTTAATTATTCAGTCAGATTAGTCAAGGTTGTTACAAGTAGCAGTATAAGTACTGAACATTCGGTTGATTAATGATTAGCCTGGGTTTTGAGATTATCAATCTCCCTTGGGCTCTCAGCCTACTGTTCATCATCATCATCTTGTCAAACGCCGCAGGAAGTAGTCACGGCGACCTTCAAGCATCGTCCCTCTTCCTCTCATTCCTACGCATTACGGTCCCTAGGCCATACCAACAACACCCTGGTGAATTATACTAGCACGGTAGGGCGCGCTCCGCTGCGCCGGTTCAATGAACATACACAGTCAAAGCATCCTATTTGGTAGAGATGCAATGAAACATGTTGCATTCCACGGTCAGAATAGATGTTTTGTGTTCAAAGAGATATGATGCAACAAAATATGTTGTATGGTCTGTACAAACATAATAAAATAACAAACTTATTGAGAACTACCAGGCACTACCCATATCATGGAAATACTCATAATAAATACAGAACTGTAAAAATGTCATGCATATATGCAATTATATCATATAAATATATTTTTACGGAGCATGAAAGCACCATAGGTAACTCTAGAAATAGTACAATACTATATGTAAATATGACACAGAGTCAATTTGTAGCAAATGGTATTGCTCGCCTCATTCAGTCAACTCAAAATTGAATTCACAGAAATACAAAGTAACATGATATGGCAACTGATGAAAGCACCATTGGAGCTTGAAGGCAAGGCAACCGACCACTGGTGTGCTTAGCATAACCTGCCGAGCTGCAGTCCAAATATTGACTCCAAGCTTGAGAACCATGTGGTGTGAAAATAAAGTTTTTTAAAGATTAGTAAACCCTATGCATGCATCACAGTTCAAATAGAGACGAAAGTAAAAACTATAACTATTTGGCCATGACATAAATAAGCATGTTGCTGAAAAGAGCATCTGAGTAGGCAGCTGGTACATAGGCAGAAGCCAAATATATAGCACACATCAGTTTCGTTAGGTATCCAAGATAAGCTATTAGACTATTAAACCCACCTAGTTTATTAGCTATGCAAGATAAGCCATTAACCTATTAAACCCACTTAAAAGGTTCTTTCTTTCCAATGGTAGGGTAGGTCAAATTTTAGTCAAATTTTTCATTAGTATCGCACACAAAGACTGTATAGATTATATTTATATATGTATCCTTTGCGGAAAAATGGTAAGGAACCAGATAAAAACAATAAAAGAGAGCAAAGGATTAGCAAAACTTCTCTTTTCTTTGCCATCGAAAACATTGTATGAACAACTCGAGTTGGATCGACAACCTGCATGGAGGAAGAGAAAAATTAAGATACTGCAGCACCATACCACAATATACATTAACAACATCGTTTTATCAGATAGAAAGAATGCATGCATCACAAGAGGGTTGAAAGTAAAACTCTAGTAAATATGAAAAGAGCATGTTAATCTTAGAGAACACAATGCACAATTATGCACACATAATTATAGCCTATTATCATAGTTGTCGGTTGTGCTGCTAGATTTTTTTTAAAAAATAGCCTCTTATTTATGACATCTTCCGAAGCTTCTATTGTTGTAGTCTACGGATATGTATAGCTCATCATAAGAACTAAATGACAACACACCTATATGAATGTGCTTACCTACAATCGAACCACATATTAACTTTTGAAAAAAGCATGGTACTGAAAAATTGCATAACCTGCGCTAGGAAGCTTCTACAACACATCATTGACCTGTGATACAGTAAGAGAAAAATATATTTTTGTAAGGCAACACAGCAGCTCAATTTTTCAATACGAACAGGAAAACAAAGAAGTGACTAAATAAAAGTATCATTTTTATTTGCCTTACCATCTGAAACCCTAACTAAGCAATGAAGAGGCTAACTGTGGAATTTATAAGTAACAAAATCATGGAATTATTAAAGTAACAATTTTTTCAATCATTTCCTGACGTAACCAACTTTGAATCTGAAATAGGACTGCACTATTTTTGGGGCAAGCACAGTCTGATGATCACCTAATGTACTAATGTAGTGTGCTTGTAAACATGAGGTATCTGTTGTTCATCAAGTGACAGAGTTTCTCGATCGATCTGTAGGCAGAATTAAATAATTAGAGTGCGTTAGACTCATGCCGATGAGATTAGTCACACACCAAGCTAACTGAGATTTGGCTAGCTGCAGCATAATACGTTAGAGCAGAGAAGCAGAACAATAGATGGGTTGATAATAGTTTGTGTTGCAGCCAAAAAGTCCAGTACCTAATTCGACAACACATCTCCAGTAAGATCAATGTTGGTAATCAATGCAAGCAACAGGAATGAATTATGTAAGCTTATGAGGTTACCTTCGGAGAGGGCAAAGATGCCATTCGTGGACAACTTGGTGAGCAGCAGCATGGATAGGAAGAGCAGGTGCTGCAGCTTAATGTAGGCAATCGTGCAGCATAGGCTTTCAGGAACTCTGGACCTGAAGATCAGAGATTTTGAAGTGTGTAAATAGAGGTTTCAGCCTGATCCTGTGAAGGAGAAAATTAGAAAATGCAGAGGAGAGGCATCAATGGTGGCCTAACCTCTGTTGTGCCTCCAACAGATCAAAGATCATCTAACTGTAGCGCAAGATGGTCCACCCACAAAGCAGAGACCTTCTATCTCCATCGACCACCCCATGGAGGAGGTGTCTTCCTAGCAAATGTAATAGAGAATTAGAGATAAGTGATTGATTGAAACAATATTTGATTAGCAGAAACATCAAACATGACAACATTTTGAGTATATATGAACATAATAAATATAAGGATTTCTCCGCTCAGACCAATTTGAGGCGACGATCTGTTCTAACCTTAACAAAATAGGTAACCAGTCTATGAAAATTTAATAGCGAGAGAGCATCAATGAAGGAGCTAGGAATGGGCCTAGCTCATACGACAGAAGGGTAGAGGGATGTTGTGGCGCCTACAACACTTATTGGATGTGGAAATCGCATAGAGGTATCCAGTTAAGGACCAAAGCAAATCGAGGCGTTGTCGAAGAAGATCGACATCGAACATATGATGGAGACCATATTAAGATCCAGAAGGGGTTGCGCACAAACCTCAGTGTGTGAACTGCGGCGAGGCAGCAGAGGACGCCATGGAGGTAGACCTAGGGGAGGGCATGTTTGGCGGCGTAGATGAGGATGAGGGCGTCCTCTTGATTGCACTTCTGTACTGGGCCTACCCGCGCTGCAAGCGTCATTACTGTTGCTGTCTGTCCGTCATTGCCACCATGTGCAGGCACCTTCAAGGTCGGCTGCCACATCTGCGCGCTGCCGGCCGCCACATCTGCACGCTTCCGGCCTGCCGCAATTGGGGGATGGCGATGCATGGCCGCTCGACGGGGAGGGGGCGCCATGGGGGTCATCCTCATATTACGGAGGAGGCGAGGTGAGGTAGACCACGGAGGAGGCGAGGCCAGGCAGTGAGGTGTGGGTGCAGGTACCTGTGCCCCGGGCCTATCCGTGCCCCCAAGCGCCAGTGTCGTCCGCGTCCCTGCTGCACGCGCTGTGGACGGGAAGAAGAAAAGCCGAGGACCGAGGAAGCAGGAGTAGAAAGCGGAGGCAGAGGCGGAGGCGGCGAGGTATGGTGATTTGTGGCGGAGGCTGCAAGACGACTGCTTTTTTATTTTTATATTACTTTATTTAGTACGGCCGGGACGGAGCGGCAGTCTGTTTTCTTTAATACAAAACGAAAACGAAGAGATCAGATCAGAAGGCCCTCGGCAGCTTGAGCACGTGTAACACAGGGATAGGCCAATAGTAGCTGAATCACCGTGAGGCTTTAGTTAGTTAGTTATTACCAACAATACAGCGCAGGTCGCCTGGCCTATCCACGGTAGCAAATTGATTTTCGGCCGTTCAATCACGGCTTAGACGTTCAGATTTCATCTTTGCACTATTATGTTTTGTCGGCTTATGCTAATCAGGTTCATTTACTCCTCCTTCGTTCACTGCGCCCGTCCTTATCCTTCTACCGCCTTTGTTCCCTCCGTCATCCTCGTCTCTCTCTCGCCCTCACTCTTCTCGTGGCGGCGCAGGCGTGGTGGCGCGGGGCGGGGCCAACGGCGCCACCCCCGGCGCGGCGGCGCGGTCCGACCTGCCCCTCGGCGCAGACGCGGTGGCGCGGTGGCGCGGTCCGGCCTGCACCTCGGCGTTGCCGTGCGGGCCCGACGCTCCCTCTGGCGCGGCGTTGCGGGGCGGGACAGGGGCGCCCCCTGAACCCTAGCGCGGCGGCGCAGGCTTGGCACGCCTCATGGCGTGCCGTTGCGGGGCGGCGGCGCCCCCTGACACCTCCCCCGCGCGCGGTCTCACGCGGCAGCTCGGACACGGCCCTAGCGCGTCTGCTCCAGCGCGAGCGGACCAAGCTGAAGGTGGCCTCTCTCCCTTACTGTCCTCTCTTTCCCTTGCCATTGTCAAGGTCCAACGTTCGATCCAGGGTCTCTGTGCCCGGATCCAGTTGTTTTCCCACCACAGCTGTGTACAGCCCCAGCCATGAATCCTATGGAGCCATGGACGGCGGTGGCATGGGGTACGGACGTGCCAGCCACACGATGACAGAGGACTGCCTAGGTCTGCCGGCAGCCCGAGTTGACCTTGATAGTTCGATGTCCGTACTCCGGTGGCTGCGGCCGCCGTCTTGGGTGGCAGATGCACTGACTTGCTACCGCTGCTTGTCTGGCCACTGCCGGGTGCCGAGCCATAGGCAGCATCAGTGTGCGCGATGGCCGTGGGCAGCCGTGTCGTGCTATTTTCTTGGGTACTTTTGTTGCCCTGCATCTTCAGAGGTAAGATACTTGATTGCCCTGTACCTTCCGAGGTGAGATGTTTGATTGAGTTTTACGTATTTTAGGGAGTAAGATGGTGTGCTCATCTAATTCCATGGAAATAGTGCACTCCATTTCCTAAAAAAAAAGTACACTCCAGGCAGTAAAAATGTCAGTGCAAAGTGTAGATAATCCGTTATGCTATACATATGAATGTATTACAGTGGTGCATGGACAAGGACAAAAACATATTGATGCTTGAAGAATTGCACTGCATTTGCATACAGCCTCTTTTAATGTACTTTTAGCGATTCTGGTGATCTATATTTTAAAAAGAAAATTGAGATGGATTATGCAATTTTCTGTGCACCGTTGATATTGGTTAGCTAACTGAGTTAAATGTACCTTCGTACTATTGAAGACAGCGGTTAGTAAAATTTACTGGAATTTACAGTTCAGTGAATCAGTGATTCCTTGTTGAAAAATGGTAACCAAGATGTCAGTCTTAGGTTATATGATTGTCTCAGTAAAAGTTTTCCTATCACCATGACTGCCTATTTTTCTTGCACTGGGTATAGTTAGACGAGGGGTGTTAACTTTTCTGTAGGATTCCAGATGGGGATATGCTCATAGGTGAATTGATCTTAGTTATTCACTGTGTGTTCTTGGTAAATTAGATTGCAGTCCAGGGAGTGTGCCCATAGTAGCAAATTGATTTGGGCACGTTGGATCGTGGCTTGGACGTCTAGATCTCTTGTTATCCATTGTTCACTACACTTTCTTAGAGCAGCCCATTTGTCAACATGCCTTTGAGCTCAAAATTGATGAGCAAATGATGTTTGACAGATTACTTAGGTCTCGAATAATCCTGTCTTCATTGAAAAAATTCTTACCTTTTTCATTTGTACACCAGACATTTTATAGTTTTCGTTTCTATCTTTTTCCTTTTACATCTCTTTTCATAATGGCAAACAACAGATCTTCCTAATGCCATGAATGTTGCTGAAATCACCACCAAATTCAGCCTGCAACCTCTGCACCAGTGCACACTGTTATGTTCTCTAAACTGCTAAAAGTATCGGCTATAATGTACAGATATTTTGGGGATTATTCAGCATTGCGACATAAGAATTTCATATTAGGCTACACTTAGGTGTGGTATTACTACTTAAATCCGTTATTGGAGTTCGGACATGAAACATGTTGTCGTTTTGCGATAACGCCCAGCTCTTGGTGATTGGTAGTTTACTTTTCAGTCTTCCTGATTTTCAGTCTTGGCCAGTGGAGCAACATGCTGAATAGAACACAGATTCTCCATGACAGTTTGCCTTGACAGCTTCATTGTCTGTGAAGGTAGATGTTCACTACTTAATCCCATAGTTAATATAAAAATTACAGCCTACTTAATTTTTCTGCTTTCTATTTTCTGTCCTGCAGCACATAGGCGTGCATGATTTCGCAAAATAGTTTGTCCATTACTGCTTTAGTGCCAACATCCTCATGATGTGTTTATTCTTGCTTTAGTGACAACATCTTGGCATCATGTCCTACAGATTCAAAGCAGATGGTATATTTTTTTATTTATATTGCTGGTACCATTTTTTGCAACCATTTTAGACTGCCTTCGTGCATTTAGCATTTAATCTTTTTTTTATCCTTGTTTCCTAAAGGATCTGCATAAATGGAAGGGCCACAATTATATCTACGTGGTCTGGTAACTGCAGTGAACGCCTCTGTTTCGGCTTTCTGCGAATTATTTTGACTATCCATTCTTGCTTATATGTTTTCCTGCTTCCTCTTTGTTACTCGAGGAGCCACCACTTCTAACACTTCCATTGTCTGCTCCACTTCTTTTTCACTTTCTCTTCCTTTTGCTGCTACTTAAGTTCCTACACTGCTCCTTACAATTGTGTTGACCTTAGTTGTACAGTGCACATTTCCAGAACTTTTACTCTCTTAACAGACTTGCTGTTGTCGGTATATAATACTGTGGTACAGAACATTGTCGTGCTGGTATAACAAATTTTAATATGTGTATAACATACTCTATCTGGTAGTAACCATTTTCCTAATGCTATAGATATATGAAGCAGCAACACCGATCCAGTATTTCGTGCCACAGCCTATGTATGTAACAATGGCTACTGAACAAAGTCTGACAGGCCAGTTACAAAGTTTCAGGCGCTACTATCCCAGTGTATGGTATGTGTTAAGTTGGACGCTTAAAAGCATCTATACTCAGCTACGTAGGCTTGTCTTTGCATGAACTCCTCTTGAAACTTTTGAATTCCTCGAGTGGTGGCCACCATCTATGATGAATATATAAAAACTCATGTACATATATCATATTTTTGATGGAATTGTGTTTACTGGATATAATAATAGATCATTTTGCTGTGCAAGTGAAAGATAGCTATTGTCCACATGAAGTTTGGTGAAGACCTGAACTATTCCAGGTTGATTTCTTTGTTTGGTAGTTTAATTGGACCAGACTCTTCCATCAGTCCAATCAATACTGATCGACCCAAGGAGTTTCGTTTGAAGCATCACAGACTTGGGAAGTTCAAGCGAAATTAACCTTTAAAGTATACATACAACTAGCTTACGTATTCTTGTTTCTGGATGCCCCTGCAGGAACATTACAAGTGTGCGAGGTTGACCATGTAAAAAAAGAAGATTCAGAATCATACCATATCCCGAATTGATTGGCACAAAAAGGTTTGTTGCTGCTGCGCATATATCAATTGCTTATTTTCACTGTAGCTGTCGTATATTTGTAACCATCCTAAATTTTCTAGCTTTTATTGTACCACATGAGTAAGCCTCAAAAGTAATCCTGAATAGCAGAGGGAAAAATATAGTCTTCATTAAGCTATTTACTTGGGGCCTCTTTTTAAACTCTAATATTAAATATCAGTCATTTGCAACCGTAAATTGAATTTAAATATGTGAAAATAATCGGTGTCTGCCAAGATCTAACGAAAAATCAAGAACTAAAAGATGCTGACCGGGATGTCCTATTTCTTGAATTTAGCTAGCATGTTGCCTATACCAGCGTCTTGGCAGCAGGACTGGAGTCTGCTCATACATTAAAAAACTATAGTTCCTTCTCGTGTAATCAGATGGTTCATGCATTTTATCCTGTTCTGGTATGAATGCTTGGATTTGATAGAATATCAAAGAATACATCTAATCATCGAAGCACCGTATTAGCAAACCATAGTAATCCTAACACAGTTGTCATCTCAGTGAAATCAGGAGACCATATGGAATGTTGCCAAGGTTCCAGCTGGGAAGAACATATGCAAAGAAGGTGCCTATGCCAGCCATCATGCCACATGCGTAGTTCAGAGGCTGCAAGTAATTTGGCAGAAGTTGTATAAGTGGTCTAAAAAAACTACATGTTATACAGTGCTAGGCTGTATAAGGTACAATCCTATAGCATGGACCTACAAGTGTTGCTACACTGCTTTTGAACGCGCGCAATGGCGCGCGCATTAAACTAGTGCAATTTATTCACGCATGAAGGTTATCTTATTCGTGATGAATCGTGACACTGTTGGCATTGCATTCTAGAACGGTAAATTTGGTAAATCTGGTAGGTATCGCAAACACAAATGTTTGCCTCTTTCTGCGGGTTTCTATGTTATCACTTAAATTTAATAAACAACAAATACATTAATAACACAAATCAATAGTACAAAGTCAGTAAAAATGAAAGGCGCAACTCTACGACCACCCTCTACATCCCAACCTCCGTGCTCGCACTCCTTGGCCTCACCACCTCCCTCCGGCCAATGCAATGATCTTCTACCTCCATTAAAGTGGGTTAGTACTACGGCAATAGCTACTTGACTTCGGTTTGCCCCGCAACGGCAACAGGCATGAAGCCCAAGTTGTATACATATTTTTTGACAGACTGTTCGGAGGATTTTCAATATTAATTTGAATGTTATTCTTGTATATCTGAGAGTTTTTGGTACCAGATACATTTTGTGCATATACATTTTGTGTATATCGGATACAAATATGTATGCCTGAATACGTTATATCCAAAATATATGATGGATAGCGGATATCAAAAAACTAAATCGGATACACCCGACTAGACATGGGAATGGATCTTGCAAGTTCAAAGTACAATTGGATTTTTTGTATGTTCTTAGATCATGTTGGATTGAATTTGCTTTGGATGTTGTCGACGAAATATGTGTCGCAGTCTACCTAGGGGGTACCCTACGGTAGTAGATTGTAGACGGAGGTGTGACGATGACGATCAAGCGTAACACAGAGAGCGTAGACACGATGATTTATACAGGTTCAGGTCTGCAAATCGTCGTAATACCCTACGTCCTGTGTTTTGGTGGCTGGATTGATCTGAGTATTAGGTTACACGAGATGTATATGAGATCTAAGAGAGAGTTTTGGAGGGGGTCCTGCTCGCCTTATATAGCTGGGGAACAGGGTTACAGTTTCCATATCCTAACAGATTACGATCGGTTCCTCAAGGCAAGTGATCCGAGTCTATCTACTAGGATCTTCCTTGGCGAGCAAGACTTCATCAAAGTTCGTGACGAGCACGACGGGCTAGTCGCGTGCTGCGGGCCTCGCGAGCTGGGCCGTCTTCCGGTCGGTAGGCCCATAAGGTCCCTGGGGATAAGCCGATGTAATATCCCCAACAAGTCCGCGAGCACGTTATATTCTTTCTGGCGAGCCCGCAGTGTTGCCCTCGGAGGTGTTCATCTGGTCGCCATCATGCGAAGTCGTCGTTGCAGATTTCCGACCAGGTTGGCTGGTCGAGGTGCTGCTTGGAGAGGCCTCCCGACCAGGTTGAGCTGGTCGAGAATGTCGTAGCTTGATGTGCGAGCAGGTCGCCTTGTCGGATGCTGCAGGTGCTTGTCAGAAGGATGTGACGTGCTGAAGAAGAAAAACTTTTGAAAAGTCCTTCCCTGGTGAAGTGTACTCACTTAGGCTCTGCAAAAACAACATAACAACAACAGAGCTTGGTCGAGAAGAAAATCAGTACATTCACCGCTTGGTGAAGTGTACCTACTTAGTCCCCGAGCGTGGTAGCAGGTGAAGTATGCACGTGGTGTCATGCTTTATAAAAAAGATGCATAAGGTATGTAACTAAAGACTGAAGCATGAGTTTAGTAAGAAACGACTACGAATACCCGTAGTCCCCGAGCCTGATGTAAGAAGCTAGGAGGTTCTTGCATCAGGATCAAATATTGAAGACTGAAACATAAGTTTAGTAAGAAACGAGTGCGAATACTCGTAGTCCCCGAGCCTGATGTGAGAAGCTAGGAGGTTCTCTCATCGGGGTCATGTTGTTTTGTTCGCAGTCCCCAAGCTTTGCGCGATGTAGTTTGGACAAAGTCCCCGAGCCTGGTCGGATTTGCGACCAGATGGCTGAGTCGTGGTTGCGGTCGACGAAGTCCCCGAGTATCGTTGTACCGCAAGTTTTGTGGGGCTTGCCGACCAGACTACTGTAGTCATGCTACTGTAGCTGCAAGAGATCATAACAAGGTTGCACGGCCAGTCCCCGGGACTGTGGTATTAGTGGTATTTTGGAAATTATTAACCGTAATTTGGGGAAATTAAATATGAAGTGAATACGAAATGAGTAAAAAGGAAGTAAGTGGGCCGAATTAACCGCGCAGTTAGCGGCCCAAGTCGTGGCGCAGAAGGTTGGCGTGGAGGTTCCGTATTTGATCGTTATAGTTTCCCAAAAACCCTGGGAGGTGAAGCGTCAAGCCCGTGGATATAAAAAGGGGGGTTCGGCGGCGGCGGCGGTTTCCATTCTACCATTGCGGTGAAACTCTTCGACTTCCACCATAATTTCCCGGCGTTTCTTTGGTTTGCTTTCCATCGTGGTGCTGGATTTGCTCTCCTCACAGGTGATGACGCCGAAGAAGGGTGGTGCCGTAAGGCTGTCCGCGGCGATGGCTGTGGCTACAAGGTCGTCGTCAGCAGTTAGAAGAGCTTCTGGGACGTCGACCCCAAATGTTAGGGTTGAGGCGCTGGAGGTGCCGCCCTGGGCGAAGCATTGGACGCGGAGCACTCTGAAGGAAGATGATATCAACGCCCTTGTGTTCGGTGGTTTACTCCCAGATAAAGAGGTCGGCGGATGGCGGCCGACGTTCGGTGAGTCATTTCCGACGCCGAATACGGGTGAGCTTGTGGTTTTCGAACCATTCTTCCGGTGTGGTTTTGGGGTTTCCGTCCATCCTTTCCTTCGTGGTCTATTGTGGTACTACGATATCTCACTCTGCAACCTGAATCCGAACTCAATCGTGCACATTGCAACCTTTATTCACATGTGTGAGGCGTTTATTGGGATCTATCCTCATTTTGATTTATTCCGATACTTCTTCCATTTGAAGCTGAATGGGACTGGGTCATCCGACATTATTAGCTCTGTATATCTTCAACTTAGGGATGGTATGTCTAGTGAGTATATCTCGAAGCCGCTACACTCCAAATTTGCTGGACACAAGTCGAGGTGGTTTTATGTTCATCAGGAAGAGCCCTGCGCGCCGTGTGATCCTGGTGCCCACAGTCCTTGAAACCTGGTCGCAGCCGCCGTCCGAGGCTGGTTTGGATAAGGTGAAGTTGCTGCTGAAGTTGCTCGATCGCCGTACTCTTGACGGCGTGCGAGTAGCATGTAGTTTCATCGCTAGGCACTGTCAGCCTTGTAAAGATAGGGAGCATCCAGCTTTTGAATATGCTGGTAAGGGTGACAGTACTCGGGAGGCGCCTGAAAGTATTGAGTCAGCTGTTGCTGACAAGCATTTAAACTATATCTTCGATCTTACAAAGCGTTCTTCGCCGCGTCGTCCGAGGAAGGACTTTTCTCTTCATCGTCCTCCCCCCAGGTTTTGATGTATGCAGCTTTGTCTTGTGTTTTTTGTTGTGGCGCTCGTCGTGTTTATATCCGTTCTTGGTTGTGCAGATTAGTGGCGAAGACCGTGCCTCCTATTTTGCCCTGTTGCCGGCCCCTGGTGTGTTGCCAGAGTTTTGTGCGCCTTCGGCGGATGGTGATGGCACTGAGCCGGGTGGTTCCGGTCATTCTGGTGAATTTCCATCTGGCTCATCAATCCGAACGTGTGATGCTTCGTTTGGGGATGAAGACGTCCCACTCAGCGCGTACTCCGAGATGAGGAACTTGGGGGTGTCCAGCTCTTTGAAGTCACCTAGGGCGGCCAGACTCTCGCATCGGAAGGTGTCTGTTTGGTGAGTGTCTTCCTTGACTTATTGGTTTTGAATGATGATTCGTGGTGCGTGATACGGTATCACCTGATGAGGTTGGATTGTTGTACAGCGTCGCGCCAGAAGCTACTGGTAAGAGTCTGGTCGACGAAGAACTACCCGGGGTGGAGACGACTGTTGACAACCCGGAGCCATTGAGGTCGGAGCCCTGGGCTGCGAATCGCCCAGGATTTGGCGGTGGCTTGAGTTCTTTGGGAGACCCTGGGGTTCCTTCCGGTCTTGGGGGAAGATCTGGCGATGACAATGTGCCACTGACATTTGGCTTTCATTCGAGGAAGAGGCGGAGGCAAGCTTCGGGTGTCGTTGAAGACGACTTTGTTGAACTGCCCCACTCGCGGGGGGGGGGGGGGTCGTTGTTGATGATGAAGGTTCTTATTGTGGTCAGGACGTCTTGGATAATGTGAAGGTTAGTCGTTGGCTTCCTTTTTCTTTAATCAACCGCAGGCTCAACCACTATTTTACAGGCATTGTTGAGGACGAGTCGGGAATGCAAGCTCCGGATCGTGTCTTTGGAGGAATCTTTGGAGGAAGCCCATGCGCAGACGCGTGAGCTGGAGAAGGCCCTTTTGGAGAAAGAACGTGACAACTTAAGTCTGCGTGACCAGTTATCGAAGGCGAAGAAAGGTTGGTTCCGATATCCTGTTTGGTTCCTGGAGTCATTGTCCTGTCCTTGTGCTTATTTTCTTTGGCATTTGTAGAACTGGAGGCCAAAGTTGTTGCTGGGCGCAGTCGTTTCTGGAGCCTGATTGAAGAAGTCGGGCCGGTGATGGCCTGTGTGGACAATGTTACTTTCATCTCCGCTCCTCCGTCGGACGAGGCCATTGCTGATGTTTTGTCGAGGGCGCGAGGATTTTGGGGGCGCTTCAAGTCGTTTGCGACGTTGGCGGTGCAGGAGATGCTCTCCCATGGGCTTGCAATGATGCGGTCACACTACCCGCGAGTCGATCTGCAGAGGGTGCGGAGTGGTTATGCAGGAGGTACTTCGGAGTCGGATGTGGCTTGCTTGGAGGCGGAGGCTGATGCGGTTGCTGGGGATCTGCTTTCTGACATGGAGTTTTTTGCTACAAGGTAGCCGTTGTTTGTATATTATACAAGGGTTGTGTGGACTTGTAAGTGAAATGTATCAAAACTTTGTTTATCCAGGCGGTGAGCTTTTATTTCACTTGTATGTCCTTTCGTGCCAGCTGAGTCATGAGCCGTAGCGATGAATCGTTCGGCCTTAGGTCTCAAATGGTTCATATCATAGGGCTAGCGCCACTGCACGCGTAGGATACATAAGGACTCCCAAGGAGGCACGCTGCTGGCAACCCGTGGCACAGAGGGCGAGCAGCTCATGCACGCGTAGGGAGATGCCAGGGATAGGGCCTTTTTCTGAGAGGCTCGATCGTGGCGTGACCAGGGCCTGTGGAGACGGTTCCTGCAGATGCTGGGCGAAAAGCCATGCTACTTGTAGAGTCATCGACCGTAGCGTGGTCATATACAGATTCTAGGCGCATAACCTCATGGCTCCCGACCCAAGTGATATCGCCCGGCTTCTGGGGAAATACCATTTGGGAGGTCTGTCGATGTTGTCATAGCACCTAGGGTAGCTACTTCTATTCGCTATGATTCATTGGCAGGCCAGCTTCGGGTGTTTTCTGGTTATGGCCAGGCTGTTTGGAGAAACGCCATATCACGTTTTGGAGAGGTCGTCGAACACTGTGGGAGTGTTTTGGAGAGGTCGTCGAACGCCGTAGGAATTTTGTAGAAGTCGTCGAACGCCGTAGGCGTTTTGTAGATGTCATCAAACGTCGTAGGCGTTTTGTAGAAGTCGTTGAAATGAAGAAGGTATATGGGGAGAATGTTGAACTTTTATTGATACAGGTGAGGTACATGGTACAAGTATTTTATGTGTAGAATCGCCTAAGATGCTCTATGCTCCATGAGTTGGGGACGTTGATGCCTTCCTGGTCTGCGAGCTGATATGACCCTAGTCGAGTGACTCTTTGATGACGTAGGGACCTTCCCAGTGCGAAGAAAGCTTGTGCATGCCTTTGGGCTTGAGCTTCCTCTTGAGGACGAGTTCTCCTATGGTGAACGATCTGTAGTTGACATTACAGTTGTAGTATCGGCGAACACCTTCCAGGTACTTTGCCGTCCGTACGCATGAGGTTAACCTCTGTTCTTCAAGACGATCGAGGTCGTCGATCCGAGCCTGGTTGGATGTCTCTTCGTTGTAGTACTCTACACGTGGAGAGCCGTAGGCGACGTCGGTTGGGATTACAGCTTCGGAGCTGAAAACCATGAAGTAAGAGGAGACGCTGGTGTTGTGGGTAGTTCTCGTAGCCAGCGACCTAGGTTCTTTTCTTCCTCTTGGTATAACCGTTTCTTGAGTGCATCTAGTATCATTCCATTAGCACGTTCGGCCTGGCCGTTTGCTTTGGGGTGGGCGACAGAGACATATTTGACCAATATTCCGTTATCTTCGCAAAAATCCCAGAAGAGGTTCCCAGTAAAGTTTGACCCCAGGTCGGTGATGATTGAATTTGGTTTGTCGAATCGGTGTATGATTTCATCGATGAAGGTGACCGCGTTTCCGGCTGAGGCTTTAGTGGTCGGCTTAACCTCGATCCACTTGGAGAATTTGTCGACGGCTACGTAGATCCACTTTAAATTTGTCGGCGCTGGTCGGAAGGGGCCAAGCATATCGAGACCCCAACAGGCAAAGGGCCAGGAGGCTGGTATTACTTGAAGTTCCTTGGCGGGAAGGTGAGTTTGTTTGGCGAAGAATTGGCATCCCTTGCAAGTTCGCACCATTTGTTCTACGTCGGCGACTGTTGTGGGCCAATAAAACCCTGCTCGAAAAGCTTTTCGTACCAGCGTCTTTGCGGCAGCATGATTTCCACATGTGCCGGCGTGGATACCTTGTAGGATCGTAGCGCCATCTTCCTTGGAGACACACTTCTGTAGTGCTTCAAATTTGGAATTCTTCCTCATCAGCGTACCATCGACGAGGACATAGTTGTGAGCTCGACGGGTTAGTCGCTCCGCTTCTGTCTCATCTGATGGCACCACATTGTTGGAGAGGTACTGAATAAAATCATCTCGCCAGTCGAATGGTTGGCTAGTGCTTGCGGCGACCAGCATGTTAGCTTGTGGTGGTGGTACGTCATTGGGTGGGGCTTCATATTTATCGGCGATTGATGGCTCATGTAGGTCTTGGACGAAGATTCCCGCCGGGATGGGGGATCGCGATGATCCTAGTTTGGACATTTCATCTGCTGCCTGGTTTTGATCACGCGGAACGTGGTGATATTTGATCCCGAAGAATTTGCCTTCTAACTTTCAGATGGCGGTGCAATATACGTCCATCTTCTCATTGGAACAATTCCATTCTTTATTGAGATGGTTGATCACCAGGGCCGAGTCGCCGTTGACGATGATGCGCTTTATGCCGAGTTCACTTGCAACGCAGAGCCCATGTAGTGCTGCCTCCTATTCGGCAGCGTTGTTGGATGCCGGGAACAATAGTCGCAGGACGTAGCGAAGCTTATCTCCGAACAACGATATGAATAGGAGGCCGACGCTTGCTCCATGAATGGACAGTGAGCCATCGAAGAATAAAGTCCAATGCTCGGGGGCTTCAGTGTTTACTGGGACCTGGATGTCGGTCCATTCGGCGATGAAGTCAGCGAGTGCTTGTGACTTGATTGTATGACGCCCATGGAAAGTTATATTGAACGTTCCCAATTCCACCGCCCATTTGATTATTCGGACGGTAGCATCCTTGTTACGCAGAATGTCGCCTAGCGGGAATTCGGTGACTACTGTCACCTTAGATGGTCGTTGAAAATAGTGCCGGAGTTTGCGCGCGGTGATGAGGACTGCGTACAACAGCTTCTGCACCTGGGGATATCTTGTTTTTGACTTGTTAAGCACCTCGCTTGCAAAGTAGCATGGTCACTGGACCGGATATGCGCGTCCGCTTTCTTCATGTTCAACCACCATGGCGGTGCTGATGACTCAGTTAGTAGCGGCGATGTAAAGCAACATTGGTTCGTCTTCCTTTGGCGTTACAAGGACAGGTGGTTCGGTAAGGTATCGCTTGAGGTCGGCGAATGTGCCATCCGCCTTGTCGTTCCATGCGAACTTCTATCCGCCCTTCAAGAGTCCGAAGAATGGAAGTCCTTTTTCACCGAGACGAGAGATGAAGCGGTTCAGGGCAGCCATGCACCCGACGAGTTTCTGTACATCTTTGATGTTAGACGGAGGCTTCATTTGAAGAACTACATCAGTCTTTTCCGGATTAGCCCGAATGCCGGATCGACTGACGATGTTGCCCAGCAGGTTTCCTGACGATGCTCCGAAGATGCATGTCTTTGGGTTTAACTTCCACCTGAACTAGTTGAGGGCCTGGAAGGTTCCTCTATGTCGGCGATCAGTGTCTCTGCAAAGTCTATTTTTATGACTACATCGTCTATGTAGGCCTCGACCTTCCCTGGGATGAGTTCCTTCAAGCATTCTTGTATAGCACGCTAGTATGTGGCGCCGACGTTTTTTTTAACCTGAAGGACATTGTTGTGTAGCAGTAGGCGCCGAAAGGAGTTATGAATGATGTTTTTATCTGGTCTTCCACCTTCAGTGCTATTTGGTGGTAGCTGGAGTAGCAGTCGAGGAAGGAGAGGAGTTCGCATCCAGCGGTGGAGTCAACGACTTCATCGATACATGGAAGAGGGAAAGGGTCAGGAGGGCAGTGCTTGTTGAGACTCGTATAGTCAATACACATTCTCTATTCATTATTTTTCTTCCTTACAAGTACTGGATTGGCAAGCCAATCGGGATGATTTACTTCCTTAATGAACCCTGCAGCTAGGAGCCGGGTTATTTCGGCTTTAATGGCCTCTTCGCGGTCCGGTCCGAATCTTCTAAGCTTCTGGCGAGTTGGTTTGCCCCTTCGACCACGTTCAGCGAGTGTTCAACACGGTCGCGGGGGACTCCTGGCATGTCCGCCGGTTTCCAAGCAAAGATGTTGATGTTGCGCCGCATGAAGCCGACGAGTGGCTTTCTTGTTCGGGGTCAAGGTTGGCACCGATGACGGCGGTCTTCTTGGGGTCGTCGTCGTCCAGGGCCACCGTCTTCGTTTCTCTGGATTTCTTCGAAGTGCGCGTTGTCGGAGGCTTCGGGATGTCGACGTCCTTTGCTCGAGGCTTGGCCGCATCAGACAGGCAGACTTGGGTACCACGCTGGCGTTCCCGCCTGGTCACGTCGTTGATCGTTTCTTGCTCGCATTTGTAGGCGACCTGAAGATTGGAGTGGAGGCTGATGACTCCTTGTGGCGTTGGTATCTTGAGCACTAAGTAGGTATAGTGCGGTATCACCATGAGCCTCGAGAGCGCAGGTCGTTCGAGGATGGCGTCGTACGAAGTGTCAAGGTCGGCGATCACAAAATCAACAGATTCTTCGCGGACTAGGCGATCGGACTCAAATCGTACCGGGAGGGTGACTTGTCCAGATGGCTTCGAGCTTTCGCCGGGGATTATACCGTGGAAGGAGAAGTTCGCCGGGCATATACTACTTTCCCGGAACTCAAGCCGTTGGAGCGTGCTCGGGAAAATAATGTTGAGGGAGCTGCCCCCATCGACGAGTATCCTTCTGAAGAAGCTGATCGAGACAGCTGCACTGACGACCAGGGAGAAACGACCAGGGTAGTCATGACGTATCTGGTGATCGTCTCTAGAGAAATCGATTTGGTGTTTTGTCCAATCTGGAGGAGGGACATGAACGTTGTTGTTGTTAGTAAGAGCTCGGCGGCGCTTACCATTGCCACCTGGGTCTCCACGGAATATGGGAAAGATGCACGTGGCCTTCGTGATGTTGGTGGTCGGAGCTTCCGTTGTGCCTTCTCTTGAAGGGTCGTTGCCTGGTCGCTTCCTGTCCGCCTTGCTTTGGATGGCCTCTTTGAGGGCGATACACTCCCGCATCGTGTGTTTACCTTGTTCGTGGAGGGGGCAGGGGCCATCAAGGACTTCCCTGTGGCTGTTGCCACGTCTGTGCTTTCGCCCAGTGCTAGGGCTGGCGAAGTCGGACGGCGAACGACGCTATGGAGCTCCTGAGGTGTTCTTCTTGTGCATGACCGACGCATGAGGACGGAGTCGGCGACGAGCGGCGTCGATGAGGCCGAGGCAATCGGCGAGGTCTTCATCGATCTGGTCAACAGTGCTCGCGAAGTTGTTAGGAGCCATGCGATCTGGAGTGCTTTGGGCCACCTTGGTGGTTAGATCTTCGACTGGAGGAGGGTTCGGCGTGGGGAGCCGCGCGGGTTCCGCAGTCTCTGAGACAGAGACGGTGCCATGGATAGTCCAGACCATAGATCCAATCTGGAGGGTGGCGCCGCCCGCGGGGATGACCATGGATCCGGGAAAAGTGACCGCTTGATGAGCCATGGAGTCGATGCACACACACCCTACCTGGCGCGCCAATTGTTGACGAAATATGCTTCGCAGTCTACCTAGGGGGTACCCGACAGTAGTAGATTGTAGGCGGAGGTGTGGCGACGACGATGAAGCGTAACACAGAGAGCGTAGACACGGCGATTTATACAGGTTCAGGCCGGCAAATTGCCGTAATACCCTACGTCATGTGTTTTGGTGTCTGGATTGATCTGAGTATTAGGTTACATGAGGTGTAGATGATATCTAAGAGAGAGTTTTGGAGGGGGTTCCTGCTCGCATTATATAGCTGGGGAGAAGGGTTACAGTTTCCATATCCTAACAGATTACGATCGGTCCCTCAAGGCAAGGGACCCGAGTCTATCTACTAGGATCTTCCTTGGCGAGCAAGACTTCATCGGAGTCCCTGGCGAGCACGACGAGCTGGTCGCGTGTCGCAGGGCCTCGCGAGCTGGGTCGTTTTCCGGTCGGCAGGCCCATAAGGTCCCTGGGGATATGCCGAGGTAATATCCCCAACAGATGTGGATGCCCATTGTACATGGGGTCCAAACTAAACTTGGATATTGGATATCATAACAGTGATTTTGATGTCCATTGGATTTTCATTATTGTCTATGGCATGCAATAGGTTATATCTATACGTTTAACAATTCTTCTTATATATTCAAAATGGTCTATGGAGGTGTTGTATCTGTGTCTGTATACAACATGACATGATACCTTATTTGAAGGCGATCAACTCTCTGGCCCATGCACTTTTGTCGGAGTTAGAAACAGATAGGCTTTTAAAGCGCTAGAAGGGATTGATGGATTTGGCATCTATTACGGCTAAGTTTGACGACAACGATCCTAGGCTACAAGTACAATGAGTTGTATTGCCTCTGCAAAATTGATTTAAGCAACAATAATGTTCTTGCTATGCAAAAATGATAGTAGTGGCAATGGTATCAGAACGAGAATGACCTTGAAGCACTCAAATATCACAACAATACTTTTCCCTCTTAAGCCACACCTCAAATCTCAAACGAATCAAAGCTCAAGAGTGTGTGAGAGAGAGAGAGGAAGAGCAAAGGTATTGCACGAGTGTTTATCTCAAGTTAGATGAAGACTTAGGATAAAGAGAGAAGGACTATATACATTAAGCTTCCAAATTCTAGAAGCGACTTATATATTGGATATTCAATACATATGGACCTCCGAAAATGTAAATATAAAAACCACTTATTAAACTCCAAGATTCTACAAGAACTTTGAAAATAATATTTTTAAGCAGTTTGAGACTATACCAGTATGTCACTGAAGAATCATGGCCCTATTGGTTTCGATGATTAACGACAAGTAAAAGATTATTATGGCTAATGTGTGTTTTGCAGAAGCAATGCGTAGCTTAGCCATAGTGATCAATGATTATCATTAAGCTCCCAAGATGGATATCGTTTCGGATTTCAATGAGACATGATGAAGACCCTAGAGTGATAGGTCTAAGTGCCATAAGGAGATGAATGACACTTAGTATAGGTAGGGCTTTATTTGATCTTTGATCGTACTATCAAGAGGGGTTGAGACTAGTAGCTTGACTTAGGAGAGCCTCATGACTTAGGTGTGGTGCACACTTGACTTCCTTAGCTCTAAGCAAGCCTATGGTGACTGTGAGATAGCCTAGAACAACTTCCATATTCATCGCGTCGAAAACCGAAGTTGAGAGAGCTTAGTTCTGAGCGACGGACGCTGGGGACCGAGGCGTCGGAGGTTGTCTATCGTGCCAGACAGAGGCGTCGGATGCTGGGGTGTTTGCCCCTGAGCGTCCGTCAGCCTTCCAGAGTGCTCCAGTTTTGCTCGAGTGAACTCGTGAGCGACGGACGCTGTCCGTCGGGTTGGCGCCGGACACTGGGGAGCATCCGTCGGCCTTCCAGAGAGGGCTGTTTTCAGCCAGGAGCATCGAATGCTGCAGCGCAGCGTCCGTCGCCTTTGCGGCGGAGCGTCCGTTGCCTGTTAAAATGAACAACAACTAACTGTTGGGCAGGGCGATGGAGCATCCGTCGCCTAGGCGATGGAGCGTCCGTCTCCAACTTAAATTGTCTATTTTCTGCAGCCCGAGGCTAGTTGTGTGGGGGAGTATTTATACTCCACCCCTTGCCTTCCCACCTTGCCTTTGCTCATTTCAGTTATTGAGTTCTTTGAGAAGGTTGGGAAGAGAGCAAGAGCCCTAAAGAGAGAGAGTGATTTGTGAATCCATCCATCTTCTCTCCCTAGTTCATCCGAGAGTTCAAGTGTGCATCCACTCTAGTTGTGAGGCTTGATTGAGTCAAGTAAAGATCAAGGCTTGTTACTCTTAGTGATCGACATCACCTAAACGGTCCGGTGGTGCTTGGAGGAAGGTGATCGCTGGGAGGATTATCGGCGGCCCTTCTTCATCGACTTATCATCGGTTGTGGGCGGTTCACCGAGCCGGAGTCGCGAAGAACCAGCCTGTAGAGAGCACTCATCCCTTGCGCGGGATTGAGGGGGAGCAATACCTTGCGAGGTGCTCCAACGAGGACTATGGGGGAGTGTCGACTCCTCGATACCTCGGTAAAACGTCGCCGTGTCAAGAATCTCTTTCCCTAGCTATTTACATTCCGCACTTGTTCTTACTTTCATACTAGAATTGTGTAGGGTATTCTTACTTTCCTTGACTTGCTACCGCTTTCATAGTCTAAGGCACACAAACGCTAGGCACGGGGTGATTGGCATTTGTTTAGGATTTCATATGTGCTTTAGAAATTTGAAATAAGCCCAATTCACCCCCTCCCCTCTTGGGCATCTTGATCCTTTCAATTGGTATCAGAGCCTTGTTGCTCTAAATTAGGCTTCACCGCCTAGAGCAAGATGTCACATGGGGATGGACCGCCACTCATGTTTGATGGGGATGATTTTCCATATTAGAAAGTGCGGATGGAGGCCTACCTTGAGGCCATGGATATCGGTGTGCACAAAGCCGCTACCATAGGTGGCACCGTGTTCGCCGAGGATCCCTTCTTTGAGAAGAACAATGACAAGGCAAAGAACATTCTTTTCCGTGGCATTGGCAAGGATGTGTTCAACCATGTGCGGAATTGCAAAACCGCACATGATGTTTGGACGAACATTTATGCGCTACACAAAGGGACCAAATGTGAGTGTGAGGAACGCTACCATTTGGTCATGGCTAAGTTGAACTCCTTTGCTATGCTTTCTAATGAGAATGCTAATAAGATGTACTCACGTCTTAATATTCTTGTAGAGGAGTTGAATGGACTTGGGCTCACCCAAATGCAACCCGCCGATGTGGTGCGCAAGATTCTTTGTGTTTTGCCAATTGACAAGTATGGCCACATCGTCACCATTCTTCACCAAGGGGATCTTTTCGCATCAACACCGACACAAGTGTTGGGCAAGATCAATGCTCATGAGATGTACATGAAGATCGGTGATGGCGGTTCTTCATCCTCCTCCAAGAAGAAAGACAAAGAGAAAGAGGAGAAAAAAGACTTGACCCTCAAGGCTTCCACCAAAGATAGGTGCAAAATCCAATTGGTGGTTGAGGACTCAAGTGATGATGAAGATGAAGAAAACATCGCTCTCATGGTGAAGAACACCAAGATGTTGAAGAGGCTAAACAAGAATGGAGTCAAGTTTGACTCAAAGAAGAAGAAATTCTTCACAAGCTCTTCAAGAAAGCCCATCTCACAAATGAAGTGCTACAATTGTGGGATTCTTGGTCATCTAGCTCATACATGCACCAAAGAGAAGAAAGACAAGTTCAACAACAAGAAGTTCAAGAACTACAAGAACAAGAAGGGTGCACAAGATGATTCAAGTGATGATGATAAGAAGCAAGACAAGCCTTACAAGAAGAAGAAGAACTTCGACTTCCACAAGAAGAAGAAGGATGGCAAGGCTTACATTGTTGGAGATTGGCTCACCGACATTGAAGATTCAAGTGAGCACTCCGATAGTGAAAGTGAAGATGAGAAGGTAGCCGCATTGGTGATTGGTTCTTCTACTCCACCGCCACCTCCTCCTTCATCACCGGGGTCATCCTCTACACACCTATGCCTCATGGCTAAAGGTGATAAGAAGGTACAAAAAGAGGATGATGATGATAGTGGTGACTCAAGTGGTAGTGATAGTGATGATGAAGATGCACCATCCTATGATGAGCTAATTAAAATTTGCAACAAATACTCTAGCATCATAAGGAGGTACAAAGGTAAAAATGACAAACTACTTGAGGTGAAAGAAAACTTGCATGCTAAGCTTGATGCCTTGTCTAGTGCTAATGATGATTTGAAGCTTGAGAACAATACTCTCACATCTAGCACTAGGGAGCTCAAAGCCTCACTCAAGCAAGCTAATGAGAAACATGATAAGCTTGAGAGGTCAACACAAGAGCTCCAAACAAGGTATAACTTGCTAAAAGATGACTACAACAAAGTGAAAGAAGAGCATGGTACACTTGTGGTAGCTAATGAATTGCTTACAAATGATCTTGCTACACATGTTGCTACTAACTCGTGTGCTAAGTGTGATAGTTCTACTACTTGTGAGAACTTGGATGCCAATATTGCTAGTGAGCAAAATGCCAAGTGCAAGGGCAAGCAAGTGGTAGAAGCCGACAAGTATGATGACTACATGAAGATGAAGGAAGAGAACTCAAAGCTCAAGGAAGAGCTCATCAATCTCAAGGCAAACAAGCCCTTCACCATCAAGTTAGCTAGCAAAGATGACAAGGATGCTACTACCTTGATCAACACACTTAGAGAAGAAAATGCAAAGCTCAATAATGAGAAGATCAAGCTAGCAAGTGGCTTGGAAAAGTTCACCAAGGGTCACAACCTTCAAAGTGAGCTCTTGATGAACACCGTGATGAAAAATGACAAGATGGGCATTGGGTTCAAGGAGAACCAAGTGATGAAGGCCAAGGTCAAGATTGAAGCAAAGAATTATTACAAGAACAAGTACAATGGCTACAATCAAGAGAAGCCAAAGCCCAAGCCAAAGAAGTGTTTTGGATGTGGACAAGTTGGTCACTTTGAGTTTCAATGTAAGACTCCACCACCCAAGACCTTGCCCAAGCACACAAGGCCATTTGCTCATGATGCACACTTTGTCATCAACAAGGACTCTAAGGGTAGACCACTTGTTGTGTTTCTTGGTCCACCCATGAAGAACAAGCCTAAAGTGTTGTGGGTTGCTAAGGAGTTGGTTGATAAGGCTATGGGTCCCCGCAATGTGTGGGTTCCCAAACAACAAGCTTAACTCCAAGTTGCCTGTGTGTAGGTGAACTACAAGACTGGTGGTAGCCATTGGGTAATTGATAGTGGTTGCACTCAACATATGACCGGTGACCCCTGGATGTTCACCACACTTGATGAAGATTGTGCAAATCAAGACAAGATTACCTTTGGGGACAATTCAAAAGGGAAAGTGCAAGGGCTTGGCAAAGTGGCTATCTCCAATTATCAATCTATATCCAATGTCTTGCTAGTACAATAATTGAGCTTCAACTTGCTATCGGTTGGTCAACTATGTGATCTTGGTTTTCATTGTATCTTCACTCCAAGTGAGGTGGTTGTGACCAAAGTGGAAGATTCATCATTGATATTCAAGGGATTTAGGCAAAACAACCTCTATCCAGTAGACTTCACTTCCAATGAAGCTAGTTTGCAAACATGCTTATTCTCCAAGAATTCTTTGGGTTGGTTGTGGCATAGAAGATTAGCACATGTGGGCATGTCAACTTTGAAGAAGCTTGTCATGAAGGAGATGGTTAGAGGAATCAAGGATGTGGTGTTTGAGAAGGATAAACTATGTAGTGCATGTCAAGCCGGCAAGCAAGTGGCAAACACTCATCCAACCAAAGCTTTCATGTCAACCTCAAGAGTCCTAGAGCTACTCCACATGGATCTATTTGGACCTACCACCTATGCTAGCCTTGGAGGCAATCTCTTTTGCTTGGTGGTAGTTGATGACTACTCTAGATACACTTGGGTATTCTTTCTTCAAGACAAGGGAGAGACAACCGAGATATTCAAGAAGTTTGCAACTAGAACACAAAATAAGTTTGATGTGAAGATCAAGAAGATAAGAAGTGACAATGGCACCGAGTTTGTGAACACCAAGATTGAAGACTATTGTGATGAAGTTGGCATCAAGCATGAAGTGTCCGCCACATATACTCCAGAACAAAATGGTGTAGTTGAGAGGAAGAACCGGACTTTGAGTACACTTGCTAGATCCATGCTTGATGAATACAACACCCCCGAGAAGTTTTGGGCCGAAGCAATCAACACCGCATGCTATGCGGCCAATCGGCTATTTGTCCAAAGGCTTCTCAAGAAGACCCCCTATGAGCTTGTGAATGGGAAGAAACCGGATATATCATTCTTCCGGGTGTTTGGATGCAAAGTCTACATCTACAAGAAGCACCAACACTTGGGGAAGTTTCAAAGGCGTTGTGACATTGGTTTCCTTGTTGGTTATTCGCTTAAATCCAAGGCATACCGTGTATTTAACAAAGCCACTGGCTTAGTTGAAGAAACGTATGACTTGGAGTTTGATGAAACTAATGGCTCCTAAGGAGGGCTTGAGAATCTTGATGATGTAGGTGATGAACCCTTGAGGGAGGCTATGAAGAATATGCCCATTGGTGCTATCAACCCACATGAGGTGTAAGGAGAAGATGATGCAAATCAAGAGCCTTCTCCACCCCGCACGCCTCAAGTCAATGACGAACAAGTGAGGGAAGCACCAGAAGATACCTTCATCCCTCAAGATCAAGCCGAGGCGGAGACTCAAAATGTTAAAGCACCACATCCCCTCCTCAAGAGACTAATAGAAGATCTACACCTATACTTCAAGCTCATCCACAAGATCTCATCATAGGGAGTCCATCAAGGGGGGTAACAACTCAATCTAGACTTGCTTCTTATGTTGAGCATCACTCTTTTGTTTCCTTTGTTGAGCCTACTAGTGTGGAGGATGCACTTGCGGATCCAGATTGGGTTAATGCCATGCATGAAGAGCTCAACAACTTCACCCGGAATGAAGTGTGGACACTTGTAGAAAAGCCCAATGGAGCAAGAATCATTGGCACCAAGTGCGTGTTTCAGAACAAGCAAGATGATCAAGGCATGGTTGTGAGGAACAAGGCAAGATTGGTGGCAAAGGGGTTCTCCCAAGTTGAAGGCTTGGATTTTGGGGAGACCTTTGCCCCGGTTGCAAGACTAGAAGCCATACGTATCCTTTTGGCATATGCTTCACATCACAAAATGAAACTATTTCAAATGGATGTGAAGAGTGCCTTCTTAAATGGTTTCATTAATGAGCTTGTCTTTGTCTCACAACCTCCCGGGTTTGAAGACCCAAATTGTCCTAATCATGTGTATAGGTTGTCCAAGGCACTCTATGGATTAAAGCAAGCACCCCGTGCTTGGTATGAGAGGCTAAGGGACTTCCTACTCAAGAAGGGCTTCAAGATCGGGAAAGTGGATACCACACTATTCACCAAGGTGCTAGATGGAGAGATATTTGTTTGCCAAGTATATGTCAATGACATTATATTTGGGTCAACAAACCAAGATCATTACAAGGAGTTTGGTGATTTGATGTCCACGGAATTCAAGATGTCAATGATTGACGAGCTAATCTTCTTCCTTGGCTTCAAAGTGAAGCAATTGAGGGAGGGTACCTTCATATCTCAAGAGAAGTACACCCATGATGTGCTCAAGAAATTCAAGATGGAGGATTGCAAGACAATCAAGACCCCCATGCCTACCAATGGACATCTCGACCTTGATGAGGGAGGTAAACTGATTGACCAAACTCTCTATCGCTCCATGATCAGTAGTTTACTTTACCTCACCGCATCTAGGCCGGATATCATGTTTAGTGTGTGTATGTGTGCTAGGTTTCAAGCAAGCCCTAAGGAGTCGCATCTATGTGCGGTTAAAAGAATCCTTAGGTACATAAGGCACACCCCTAGCATTGGCCTTTGGTATCCCAAAGGAGCTCCCTTCCAACTTGTGGGCTATTCCGATTCGGATTATGCTGGGTGTAAGGTTGATAGGAAGAGTACCTCCGGAGGGTGCCATATGCTAGGAAGATCACTTGTTTCTTGGTCCTCTAAGAAGCAAAATAGTGTGGCTTTGTCTACCGTCGAGGTGGAATACATAGCCGCAGGAGCATGTTGTGCACAAATCTTATACATGGCCCAAACACTCCTTGATTACGACATTACCTTAAAAGATGTTCCACTCTTGTGTGATAATGAAAGTGATGTAAAGCGTGCAAACAACCCGGTTCAACACTCTCGCACCAAGCACATAGATATTCGTCATCACTTTCTTAGAGATCATGTGGCTAAGAAGGATATCACACTAGTTGGAGTTAGAAGCGAAGAGCAATTGGTGGATATCTTCCCAAAACCACTCGATGAGTCAACCTTTTGTAGGTTGCAAAGCGAGTTAAATGTGCCTGATCACTCTAACTTCACTAAAAAAATGATCTTTTGTGAACCAACCTTGCATTCATGTGTAATATAACTTGTTTAATTTAGTAATGCACATAGGCTTGGCTAACATGGTTAGAATAATCGTCCTTAAAACGTGTGAACAAGTCTAACCGCGGTTTAAACTTGCAAGCAACATAGATTCAAATTCCATGTAATGCATTGCATGTGCATGTTTGCTTCTTGTCGTTTCTTTTTGGTTAAGTTTGAGCATCCACTAGGTTCGCCACTTAGGGGGGGAATTCCAAGCTCAAGATGTCTCTATACCCCTCTTGTGGCCCTATGTTGTCTCCTTGGAGCTTCCATTCGAATATTTTGAGCTAAAATCTAAGTCTAAAGCCTATGTCAAACTACTTGCAAAGGAGAGTTTGAGAGATGGTTCCCATATCAAGTCCAATTTGGTGTTATTTGTTTTTTATTGGGATTGGGACTTGGTTGGGAGAGCGTTGCAAAAATAGGATTTGAAAAACCCTTTGAAAAAGGCATCGGACGCTGCCAACGGACGCTCGGCCTTTAATGCCTTAGCGTCCGTTGCGATTGTCCGCAGAGAAACTGCTCATTGAGGGGCGACGGACGCTGTCCGTCGTGAGGCGTCGGATGCTCCCATGCATTCTGGCTCCTAGAATCCTCTCTGTAAGGCCGACGAACGCTAACCAGCGTCCATCGCACCCCAACGGAGCGTCCGTCGCTCTGATCCGGTGCGTCCGTCGCGAACTTACCGAGCGCAAATTTTTCTAATCTTATCCCCTTCTTCGTTCTCGGTCGGTTACTCACTTCAAGTCTTACACCGCCGCACCACCGTTCTCCTTCCACCACCGCGTGCCCTAGCTCGTGCTCCACTACCCTGCGCCGCAGCGATCCCAGCGCCGCCGCTCCCTCCTGCCTGCGCTGCCACTCGCTGGAACCTCCTCACCGCCAGCGGATCCAATTCACAGCCGCCACCGCAGCTCCCTGCCCCACGCGTGCGGTTTAGCCATGTGGGTGTTCCTTTGCTTCTGCGCAGTCGTCTTGGCCGTGGGCCGTGGAGATCTCCCCTGACCTTCTCTGGTTGCCTTCTCTGACTCTTCTCCTCGTGCCCAAGGTGATTTCACCCTACCTGTTGCCAAATTCCATCTCTGTCCTAGGGTTTGATCATCTCAGTTGGCTCAGCACACTCCATAACCAAATTGCAAGTCTTCTTTCTCCTCTTAGGTTAAGGATTGGTGTTGGGACTTGATCGAGAAATCCTACCCCCTTCTCCTGTGTTTTGGTCACTTGGTTTGAGGTATGGTTGACAGATTCGACTCTAATGTTATCTACTTCATGCTTCTTGATAGAATCACTCACCCCTAGTTATATGCTTAGTGTTTTATATACTCTTTCTATCCATCGTACAGGGTCTGTGGTTTACAGTGGCAGTGGCAGTGACAGATAACTCAAGGCAAAGCCCGTGAGTACGGAACGAGGCAAAGCCTCGAGAGTGACAGTCCAGGACTTTCAGAGCCACTCTTGCAGAGTTGTGTTTGTGATTGTCAGATTGACAGAGTTAATGGATTGGTCAGCTGTCAGAGGTTCTTGGGGATTACTTGTTAGAAATAGTAAGTTCTCTCAGTTGAGTTCTTCTTGTTCCCGACAATGACACGAACGAAGAACACCGGCCCTGTCCCCGATAGTGGTGGTGACTCTCCACCTCCACCGCATCCACCCGCTGATCGGGGGAAGGTGTTGATGTCAAAAATGGGGTTTCTGGTGTCAGCACTGCGTAGGGTCTGCGGAGACCGTGCAGCAGCAAAGCTTGATCTCCTGGACCCCTTAAGTGGCTCAAGCCACTTCGATGATCAATTCTAGGCGTGCCAGTCAATTTGACCTATAATTGACAAGGAGATAAAACGTCAAATTATGGAACCTGCCGGTTGTTGCCAGATAGTTCCATGAATGTGCGGCTCTCATATAGCCAATGAATGTAGGAGATTGACTAAAGAGTCAACTCCGAACAGTGTAAAACATGATAATGATATACAAACGGCTGTCGTAGGATATTAAGCATAAGGTGCATAAATAGCCGATCATACGATGAGAAAAAAGTAAAGATGCGATGCATACAACATTATCGTCATCGAACTACCAGATCTACTGAGTATACCGGATAAAGATTAACCATCAACAGAGGTGTGTTCCCATGCAGCCATGATGACAATTAACCCGATAACTTGACCAATCTACTAGGATTGCGGTGTTTCCATACAACCATAAAAGTAAAAAAACCAAGCCACGTCTAGTATACTTAATAGATCTAACAGATCGAAATGACAAAGTACATACATCGTATGATTGAAGCATAACCAAATCAACTTTACTAGCTGATATGGGATCCATGAAGCTTGAACAAGATCCATGTATTCGACGCCAGACGGATCTAAGCATGAGCAGACATAACTCAACACATACGACATTGGGGTTCGTAAGATGCAGCTGTATCGTATATGTTGAGCCAGATCCAAACACACTCAAATCAATCTAGTGACCGAATACATGTCTCGAACCGGCAACACGTGACAACCGCAACTAATGAATTAATCGACAGAGGCCCTATTCTCGCCTCTCTAAATGTAAAGAGAATATGCAACAGAGGCGAAAAGATCTAGATAGAAATAAAGCACGGGCCAATTCATTAGATGAGATCGAGCATGATATTATAACAATAAATTAAACAAAGCATAACAGACAATATCGATAACTTAATGAATCTATTAGATCGCCAATCTAATAGAGACGATAACTAGCTTGAAGCCACGATTCATGTGAGATTGAAGCAATGCAGCCCCATGAACAATAGATTCAAACCGATAACTAGCTCATACCGAGCTTGCACGAGTTACACAATACAGCCGTACAAACGAGACATGAACCAAGGCTAAACTTACAAGCAAACTGGAGGTCGATCTAGTCGATGCAGCCCAATCCGTCGAAGGTTCACCGATATCTACTCTACTCCTACTCCTAGGGGTGGCCGAAGGCCAGAAACTAAGGACTAAGTTGTATATTTGATTGATTGGATGTCCTTCTCGTTACCTCACCTTTGCTATTTATGACCACATAGCATAACCCTAACGCAAAGCCGGCCGCTGGCCGAAATAAGGAAACCCAGATGTTTTGTACCTCAATCATTGGTGTAGCCCACCGAACGTATCTCAACAGCCGATACACGTCATCTCCTCCGAGTCGGTTTCCTTAACCAGCCTCCCGGGTCCACCTGGGTATAGTCTTGGGACTCTCTCTGGTCGCACCAAAATATGGTGTTAACACAGGCCCCTAGTTTTGGGATGAAATTTATTTCATAGCTAAAACTGCAATAATTATCTTCCCTTTAGTCGATACAGCTGAGCTTGGGTATTCACTAAATTGCCATTCGTCTTTCTCCCGCTCGGCTTCCAACCCTAACCCCAGCGCCGCCACAGATTTGAATATGCTCTGTCGTTGAACATCGTGACGATATGGCTTCCTTGGATATTGTCCCCGAGGTATGGCTCCGCTGCGCTTTACTTTATCATCCCTTTTCACTTGATGTGTTCTACTTCTGCTCCCGTCTTGAACCAGGAATTCGAGAGTCACGTGCTGATTCCGCTGGCCGATCAACCCGACTGCTTCTTCCTCGGCCCCATGGGTAATCTAGATCCAACCCCTGTCATTGGGGCTGAGACCAATAGGATACCTTTCAAGCAGTCCTCCATGGAGCCATGCCAATGGGATAAGAAGATTTCGTTCAGGAATTGGCCTTCCCCATCCCAGGTTGGAGGGATTGGTTCGTGAAACTTTCCAATCATAGGAATGCTCATTGGGGAAATATTGAACAGTGCCTACCTCTTTCTCTGTCCAATATGAGGAAGAACGAACCTTTGCTTCAAGCAGCTTTCTATTTCTGGTCCAATACTTATAATGCCTTTATCTTCGGCCATGGGCCAATGACCCCTACTCTGGTGATGTTCACATGTTGACCGGCCTCAACATCATAGGAGATATACACCCCCATCGCATAGCCACCAAATCTTCAATCTCAGCGAAGAGCTTCAAAACTGGGGGCTGGGGCCAATATATCAGAAACAGTGAATCTACCCCAGTTACTGACCATGAGCGTATACTCTTCTTGAACATGTGGCTAGACAGATTCCACTTCTGTGGCCAATCATGTACACCCACTGGTAATTATCTGTCTCTAGCCGAACACATCAATTCTCATAGTGATATCCCTTTGGGCAAGTACCTCCTTGGAGCCCTTTATCACCTCTTGAATCAAGTGTATCGGCATTTAGTGAAGAATGAAACCGTCCCAACTATAACGGGACCATGGTGGTTTCTCCAGCTTTGGCTTAATTTGCAAATGCACAAGATCATCGCTCCAGATCTGGCATCTTTATCATTTCCTCTGAAGACCTTCCTGGAAAAAGACGAGGAAGATCTACCGAAGAAAGAAAAATTTGGCCAATGTGTATCGTTTGGTGAAGCAACATCAACCGTTGTCATTACTAAAATTGCTGGAGAATTCTTTAGGCTATTCTACAAAGGCTTCTCCGCGGATATCTTAGAATGGTTTGCTTATTTGGATGTCTCAGCATTTGAACTCCCCTTCACTTTCAGATTCCATGAGCGTTATCCGGACCAACATTCTATGCTGATCTTTAATGATCTGGTCAAACCTTGTGTGTTGCCCACCGAAGTTCGACACGGCCGAGAAAAGCCGCCTATCTCGTATGAGTTCTACAATCCTTCTGTTGTAGCAAGGCAAATGGGATTCGGTCAGCTGCCCCCAAGCCTCTTCTTCGCAGACAAACTCCATCCAAGGGAACCCGTGCCTTCAGGACGAGAATTCAACTGGATTATTCAGCTCGAGAGGTCTCTTCCTCCAATTCTTATCAGACATCACACCTGCCGAACCTTCGCTTCTTCTCTGTTTGTCACTTGGTGGCATGAGTGGAGTCAGCATCTTTTCAGCAAAGCCGTAGCTATCTATTGCTCACTATTGGATCTGGAATTCTATCCCACTCCCGAGGTATCGTATATTATCCTGCGACGCCCTGCCTTTTCCCGTATCACCTTCTTAGACTTATTTTGTAGGATCTCAAAAGGCTTAGTCCTCCTTCGATGACCTATGACCAATGGTGTCCCAACCCCAGACTTGGTTGCGGAGCACCATCCTTGAAAGTGTTGATGAAGAGGAAAGTAGAACAATTGTCTGACCATGAGCCTCTGAGTTCCTTTGTGAAGAATGCTGGCTCCCGGAATCCTGCAAAGATCAAGAAGCTGAGAACCACTAGGACCACGGCTAGGAAGGTGACAGAATCAGTTGATGGTCGTCTGAGTGCACTAACCGATGCTGCTGCTGCGGAGGTATATGGTCCTCTGTTCGCTTCTCTTGCCAAAACATAACCTATGTTTCTTTGACTCTACAAGATGAAGAAAGAACCAACCGTCTTCAAGCCAAACTCAGTGTTGATATGGGAATGATGTCCTCATAAAACGACACAACATCTGGCGGCGGTCAAGGTTCTCCGCGCTTTTAGCCGATGAACCCTTTATAGGATTTGCTTTACCAATTTGTGGAATCTCCAGGAAACTCCCCTGAAGATCCGTCGGTTGTTCCTACCCGAAGGCTGTCTCATCCGACCAGGTATGACGCAAGGCCCACTAGCTCGCTCACACAGTTCATCAACAATGATTTCCATGTGCCGTTGCAGGGACAATCCCATCATATTCTGGCCCTATTCCCCTTGGATTACTATGTTCTCCTCGAAGAAGCCGACACTCCGCAACCGATGCAGGTTGTCCCGCTCCCTGATAACGTGAAGACCCAACTCAGGTTACTGGTTCCTCTTTTGTCAGTGAGTACTTCATCTTTAGTATGTGATGCAGAGGGGGTCCAGGAAATCTTTCATTTAGTCGAAGACTCCTTGCCACCTGATCTGAGGGACGCGTTGACCGCCGTTGCTTACATCAAGCAGCGCAAACAGGCTTTCCTCCGAGCTCAGTCCAGAATTGCGGATCGTGAGACCCAAGCCGGTATGCCTGACGAAGAGCGACACTACCTTTCTGATATGCTGGAGGAGAATAATGTGATAGACCAGCTGAGGACCCTCCCTGACGGCATCAACCGTACTTTGGCAAACTTGAGGACCGAATGGGAGCAGCTTCTATCCAAGCTCAAAGTCGTTGATGATGCTATTGCCCAGGAGGAAGATAACTTGGCCAGAATCCCTGCTGACCTGCGCCAGCATCAACAGAAGATGACGCTTCTTTCCTCGAGGCTCCAATCCCTTCGGTCCAAGTAGCGTTTGTGTCAGGTACCGAAGAAGATGGCTGCCGGGTACTGGCCAAGGTGGACAATGTTCTGTCTAGATGCTCTGGAGGCTGTCAAACTGGCCTTAAGTACGTAATCCTGTCTTGTAACACTGCACTTCGTGACTATCGCGACCTCGAATGATCGCAACCTTTATTCGTGGGTTGCACCACCCATCTGAGTAGCCAACCAATCGTTTAGTCGTATTTACATGAATCCCGTCGGCCGCTTCGGTCGATTCACACTGTGGTGGACTTTTACTTCAATCCACCGATCCGTCGCTTATGCGCCCATCGGCGCCGGTGCTTTTGAATAGTGACTGGGTCTTCCGAGGCGATAGTCAGTGTGTTTTTTGTCGCCATGACGCCGACTTCCAGGGCGAACATTTATGAGGCCCCCTTGCTTGGTTCGGTCCGAGAATCAAACTCTAACCAGTTCTTATCAACCCCCTTAGGGCCGCACCACCGAATATCAGTTCATCGGTCGTCGACGATGGTCCGCTAGATGTCTAGATCGGACGCCCTTTCCGATGGAGCACTGGGAATGCACCCGCCTAGGGGAGGAGGCGATGACCATGGGGGTTTTTTCTTCATCATGTCAGGACGTCATTTGGGTCCTCTTTAGCCCTGACCGTAGCGGATGTCGTCGGTGTGGAGTTCATGGTAACTTTGTTTCGTCCATGCTCACATTGGGGACTCCTTCCCCAGCTCTTTAGGTGGCTTTGACGAGAAAGGCAGTCGTTGAGATGGTGCCTGCAGACGAGCCTCTTGCTCGTCTTTCCCCGGAGCAGAACATGATCCGCTTGCAGATAGATCTGATCCAAACCCATCAGCCAGCGGTGAAACCTACCAGCTTCTTTTGTGTTATTCGGCTGTCTCTAGTATATGCAAGCTTCTGGCGTTGCGCCCACACACGCCCCTATTCTTTTATTATTTTTTGCTCTAAAGACGATGTGTGTCACATCGGCTATTGCCAACTGTCTGTCGGTTGTTTTCTCTACTAGAGACGATGAGCACTACATCGTGCGAACACATGGTGGATAAGTACCCATGTATGTTCAGCTTTGATGATGAGTGATTGACCAACACTTGAGTGTTTCAGTTTGAGTGGCTTACCCTAACCCTTTGCAAAAGAAAATGTGTGCATGTCTATCGGCTTGTGGTGTGCAGGTGCTATGCCTAGTGACAGTGGACAATGGCGTGGAGAAGGTCAAGTAGAGGCTTGCCGTGTCGATGGACTGAGAGCGGTGAAGGGCGGAAGCGGGGCTTGGACTGAGGGACGATGGGCGCCGGCGGACTAGCTGTGATGGCTAGTACTTGGCACCGGCGAGTGCGAGAAGACATGGAGGTAGACCGAGTCGACCGAGTCAAGAAGATGGACGAGCGGGTCGAGCGGAGGCTCATGGGACTCGGAGTCCGACCAAGCGAGGACAAGGTGGCTTGAGTCGAGTGGTTTGGTGGTTTGGGCCTCAAAACCATCCGAGGACGGTTTCCGAGTTTGGGCATCAAAACTCGGGGTTTGGTAGTTGAGCCCAAAGCTACCGGTGGAGGGTTTCCTAGGTTTGGGCCTCAAAACCTATGCGGAGCTTCCGAGGAAGCGGGGATGGCACGTGGTGGAATCCTGGAAGTTGCGTCAAGGCGACGGCAACTCCCGGCAAGAAGCGGGGCCATCCATTCAAATCGAGGAAGATATTTTCTGGTGCTTGGACTGCAATGCTTAGGCTAGATAGTTCACTCATGTATCTAGGGGGTCTTTGGGAAATAACCAAAGCCCTGTTAAATAGGGGATGAAGGGGTATCCTCATCCCACCTCTTGAACCCTAATCATTAGCACCACCTCTCTCTCTAACCTCTCTCTAGTTCATGAGGTCCCTAGGTTGATCTCTCCAACCTTTGTAAGAACTTGCGAATCTTTTGGTGGGAATCGGAGGCCTTACCCTCCGTAAGCCATGGCGACTTTAATCTCTTGATCGTGTTCTTTGCGATTTGCTTTTTGCCCCTCTTTAATTCCGAGTTGAGATCTCTTTGTAGGGAGTAGTTCTTGCAAATCTGTTTGAACCAAGTTGTTCGTACTTGAGAGGAGCATCTTTGCACCGAAGGATCCATCCTCAAACCTCTCGAGCACGTAGATCGGGCGAAATCTTTGTGGTGTTCTTCGTTCTTGAGTTTCTCCCCCAAATCCTTTGTTTCCCTTCAATCCAAACCAAATCGAGCGATGATTTCTTCGGGATAGCTCCTCCATAGCACTAGAAACATGCCTAACAAGTTCGGTTGCTAGTGGAGATCATTTCCTGTGCTCTGCTCGGGGCGCTGGACGCTCCGTCGAGAGGCGTTGGATGCTAGGTCGTGCTGACGTCAGCGTCTGTCACTTGCTCTGTTTGCGCGGCTCAAGTTCGCGTCGGACGCTCCCCATCGTCCGTCGCCTTCCCGCCAGAGCGTCCGTCGATTTTTGAGATTGACATGCTCTCTGTGTGATTGCGCCGGACGCTCGCCAGCGTCCGTCGCCTGCCCGCCAGAGCGTCTGTCGGTTTTTGAGTTTGACATGCTCTCTGTGTGATTGCGCCGGACGCTCGCCAGCGTTCGTCGAGGTACCACCAGACGCGTCCGTCGCCTGGAGGTCCACTCGGGTTTGGCTCTGTGTTGGCGTCAGACGCTAAGCGCGGCATCCGTCGCTTCTGTCCCAGCGTCCGACGCTCAACGTCCATCGCCTGTCTTCTCAGCGTCCGTCGCTTGTCTGTTCTGCCTGTTTTGCCTAGGTTCTTGCCTCTTTTCCCTAGGGGTTGAGAACCTACGTTTTGGGGTTTCCGGTGAGTTTCCTCCACTGCCGGTGAGCTTTCATTTGCTCATTTTCGTCTGAATCCCCCGAGCAAGGGGAGGTTGAGCACCAGCAACTGGGTTTGGTTTTTGAGGAGAGTGGCCCGAATATTTCGAGAGAAATTTGAGCTCGCATTCACCCCCCTCTGGTCGCCGTTCTCGGTCCTTCACATCGGCTATCTATTGCCATGCTCGTTGTGACACTAATTTCGTCCTCCGAGCTGATCACCTGGGCGACATTTGATCGGCCTTCAGTCAAGGCTGGACTTCTGGAAGCTCCAAGCCAAACGCTCCCCACACTCTCTGGATTTTCCGATCTTCGGGATCTAGTCTGGGTGTTGTCGTGCGCTAGCCTTGGTTTGTCATTGTTTAGCTTGTCGACCGACGCAAGCGGGCATGCCCTGCTTGCCTTCGTTGTCGCTTGTCATTCTGCTACGTCCAAGCCGGCCACTCGAGCTAGCTGTTGACATACGATGTGGAGAGTGGTGAGGTCTTCTTGCAACTTCCTGCCCGAAAAGCAGTCAAAAGCGTAGTCTTCCAAAACCCAATGAGCAGGGTCCACAGTCGCTATGGAGATCGAATCGTCGGCCGGAATGACCTCCAGTTCGTCATTGTCTAGCCATTGTATCGCGACCTGATGCATCGTGGATGGGATGCAGCAGTTGGCATGAGTCCAGTCCCTGCCCAGGAGTAGATTGTACGAAGTATTCTCGTCAATGACGAAGAAGGTCGTTAGTAGAGTTTTTCTGCTGACCGTTAACTCCACCTGCAGAACCCCCTTGGCTTTAGATTTCCTCCCTCCGAAGTCACCGAGCGATAGGTCGGTGTTGAGGAGCTTCTCGAATTCCAACCCCAGCTTTGGAATGATGTGAGCTGGCATCAGGTTGATCGAGGCACCACCATAAATTAGTATCCTTCCGTCAAATCTTTCATTGATGTATCCTTGGATGTAGAGTGCCTTCAGATGCCTATGCCTGGTGGGCTTGCCGAAAACCGCCTGGAATTCACGCGTGAGCGCACTGGTCTGTCCTCCAAACTCCGACTCGTCAAAGTCGGAGTAAACTTCGGTGTCTATCGGTGCTGAGGAGGAAACTGCCAGCACGACCTGCTGCATCGCAACGCTGCCTGTCGGCCCTCTGACGTCAGAACCTCCTCTTCTGAGTTTTGGTTGCCCCCATGGCCCTCTGAGATGCTTGGTGCCCGTCAGGCTAGCCTGGCCGAGACTGAGCACGGTCTATGCTGACAACTTTAGTGCTGGGCCAACCACGAACACCATCTTTGATGACGCACCGATCCCCCTCTTCGTATTCCACTTGTCCCCGAGCGAATCGGCTGTCAGCTTGGAGCTTTCTATATCCTTCGAAGTACTCATTGCACCCGGGACAATTACCCCTGGTAGGCAACTCTAGATTCTTGTTGAAGCAGTACGCAAAGAACGAGCAATTCTCATGCACGTTGATCAACTCCACAGCCCTGGAATGCTCTGCTAGCGGTTTCTTCTTTTTGTCTTCTCCGTTCTAACGTCTCCATCTTTCCTGGGCAGTGGACTGATAGTCGGCGCCGGGAGGATCGACTATCTCGTTCAAGATGAGTAAGGCTCTTTGTCTTTCCGTCCTTCGCAGGATCTTTTCAAATTCTTCCTTGGTCACCAAGAATTCCGGACCGAGGGTCTTCAGCCTCTCGTCTTTGGTCGTGTATGAGACTTCAGCTTTGCCTTTGTCCATGTTTGACGATTGTAGTCCCACCGAGCGTGCCAAAATGTGTTGACATAAAAAATGAGGCTTTTGGCATCAGCACTGTGTAGGGCCTGCGGACACCGTGCAGCAGCAGAGCTTAATCTCCTGGACCCCTTAAGCAGCTCAAGCCACTTCGATGATCGATTCCAGGCGTGCTAGTCAATTTGACCTACAATTGACAATGAGATGAAACATCAAATAATAGAACCTACCGGTTATTGCCAGACAGTTCCATGAATGTGCGACTCTCATATAGCCAATGAATGTAGGAGATTGACTAAAGAGTCAACTCCGAACAGTGTAAAACATGATAATGATATACAAACGGCTATTGCAGGATATTAAGCATAAGGTGCATAAATAGCCGATCATACGATAAGAATAAAGTAAAGATGTGATGCATACACCATTATTGTCATCGAACTACCAGATCTACTGAGTATACCGGATAAAGATTAACCATCAACAGAGGTGTGTTCCCATGCATCCATGATGACAATTAACCCGATAACCTAACCAATCTACTAGCATTGGGGTGTTTCCATGCAGCCATAAAAGTAAACGAACCAAGCCACGTCCAGTATACTTAATAGATCTAACAGATCGGAACGACATAGTACATACATCGTATGATTGAAGCATAACCAGATCAGCTTTACTAGCCGATATGGGATCCATGAAGCTTGAACAATGTGACAGAACCACCCAAATTATAAGAGATCAAGTACTAAAGTAGCCGAATTAACTGCCACTAAGAGCACTTGAGCCCATATAATCCCGGTAGTCCGTCGAGTGTCCCGAAAGACCTCGGTTAAATCAACGTCACACCAAGGATCACTAGATTAAGTAAATACAAATAATTAAGCAATACAAATCACTAAGCAATACAAATCCCGGCGGAATAAAATTACACTTGAGTTCACAAATAAATAATACAAGTTTGAGTTCAAAACCTTTTAGTAAAGCAACATAGATCTTAAATGATTGAAATAGTATAAGTTGAAATACATTGCTAGCTTAACTCACATCCGCCGACAATAACATAGAGATCAGAGATAATAAAGAATCACCGTGCCCACCAGTGGTTAGCCACACCTTCAGCAGTATGAGACCTTCACCTGCAACAAGGTGGGATAAACCCTGAGTACTCGAATGTACTCAGCTAGACTTACCCGTCTAACTGAAAATAAAGACTCCAAGGATATGCATGGCTTTATCTGGAGTTGGTTAAACTTTACTTTGCAAAAGCGCTCCACTAGAGGAGTTTACTTTACAGATTAAATGAGCAGTCATCTTTTATCCTATTATTTATCTCTAGGTTTTGCACCTGTACTAGAGCACTCACTTGATCTAATCAAACAATATAATAATACCATATCAAATTCCTTCATCAATATTTTAGTAGAACCATTACGATGTCACATGGAGTTGTACCGTGGTGAAGCTCGGCATAATCCCCCACTATCCGGTGGGAGGCGGCGACTCGAATCAATATACAACCAGCTGGCAAGATTACCTTTAACACACGCCCACACTTTCCCCGTCGGGTCCATGCATTGGGTTACCGCTCAACACTGTCCAGGTAGTACGTCGCGAGAGCAGCGTAATCCACCCAATTGGAGAAATTGGTTGGCCACCACGGGGCAGGTCGTATCTCCAAACTAGAGAGAGCTAAAAGTAGACTGAGGGTCGGCCTAGACAGTGTTTACTCGGCTTCGGGGTCGATACTCACAACGGCCCCTATGTGAAAGGGCGCATTCAAAGATGTAAGAGGGCCACCATCGTATACAAACCTATACGATCTAACGGACGGACTGCCCCCAAGTCTAAACCACTTGGTGCCCTTGCCTTCCAGTTGACCGCATTTCATTACTACCATTGGTTCTTTCTACGATAGCAAATATAGCCAACCGTGATCGGTACTATCCCCATAGGATAATACGAACATAAATATAAATGTAACCATTTATTCTAAGAAGACTAAGCTATTGCTTTTACTTTTATTTACAGGTTAACAAGGTAGGTAAAACAATAATCAAGAAAGGTAATGCAGCAATTAGGATTCAGTCAACTCCTATCACCTAATGCATCACAGTATAAAATACTCAAGTAGATTAATTGTAAATACTGGGAGGCTTAAAGATGCTCCGGGGCTTGCCTTGAGTGAAGGTGGAGGGCTGGTGGTCAGGGCACTCGGGGAGGTTAGTGTCGAGCTCGTGGTGCTTCGCGTTCAGCTCCTGCACCTCCTAGCCTCCTTCCTCTGGAAGTGGCTCCTGAGGTTCCTCTACTTATCCTGAATGGTTGCAATGCATATATGTAAACTTGATGGTACAGGGATGATGCTTGAACAAGAATCAAACACTCAAAGATTGCTTTTAGGATTTAACCTAATATTCATTCTAGTTCCACCTTACACAGCAAGCCTATTATAAACTGCTCAGAAAAATCTACAAAAATTACAGGGGACAGAGCATGCTTCAAGGATACTACTGCAAAATTTTCATCCATAGTAAAGCTACCAGCTAGCAGATACAAAAAGATAAATTTAAAAGTAAAAAAGGCACTTAGAACTAGACCTACTAGCTAATAGGGTGAAACATGCTATATCTTTTTTTTACCAGGTTCTTTGCTCAGCAATACATTTATCAAGAAAGTTCCATGATCAGCACAAACATATTATAATATATATGATTTTCTAAAGAAAACCCTAGAAAAGGACACTTGAACTACAAGTATCTCTTCTGCCATACAACATACCACATTTTATATGTTTCCTAGATAGATCATGGTACACAGAGACTACATAAAAAGTTTCATGATTTATATATGCACAGATTTACCACAAGAATTAATCTAAGAAAACAATAGAAACACATTTTAAAAGGTGATAAATAAAACTTACACAGAAACATGACATGTTATATTTTTCCTAGCTTCTACACAGGATAAAAGAGCTAGCATAAAAACATCACATTTTTATTTGATCATTTCATGCAGGAACACATTTAACTTTGATAAATGGAGAAAAGGATTATTTAAACATTAGTACTGAAGACATTCTCCAAAAATTACTTTTATATTTTTAACGGAAATATCATCATTTATAGAGTCTAACACAATTTAATTCATCATTTTTGGATTTACCAAACTCTAGATATAAAATAAACAAGCATTAACACATTTACTGAAAATAGGAAAAAGGAAATAAATTTCTAAATTCGGCCCATGGTGAACAGTGCTGGGCTCGGCCCAGACAGTGCGGGAGAGCGAACTGACAGGCGGGGCCCGTAGTCAACGCAGGGTCCTCCTGGCAGCGTGCCAGGGCAGAGCACCGGCGCTGACCGGCGTTTTCTCGCCGTGGCGAGCTTGCCGGCGGTGAGTCTAGGCTTGGCGTGCTCGAGGTGACAACGCACATCGACTGGGGGTGTTGGTTGAATCAGCGCGGCCGTGGAAGTGGCCGGCGACGTGCGGTGGCGAAGCAGCGCGGCGGCCTAACATGGTCAAGCTATTACCAGCGGCGTGCTGCCCGGCGAGCGTGCACGTGAGCACCGTGGTGGTGTAGTGAGTGTAGGGCAAGTGCTGGTTGAACCGGAAGAGCTCCGAGGAAGTCTGTCCACGTGTGAGCTCTGCGGCGGCAGCAATGGCGCACGGCCAATGGTGCGGTGTTGTTCTAGGGTGAGATAGAGCTAGCGGAAGGGTGTTCTCACCTCTACTACCTCCGATGAAGCTTCTACGACGATGGAGGCGACGAAAGCAGGTCAGAGAGGGGTGAACGAAGTTTGGTCATTGCGATGGAAACTCCGAGCCGAGGAACGGCGACGGTGGTCCGACAACGGTGGAGCTCGGCTGGCTAACCCGAGGCGAGCAGGACGTGTGCAAGGCGAAGGCGAACTGGTGTGCGAGATGGATCGAGCAGAGGCGCTCGGGTGGTGGCGAATTTGAAATGGGGGCGCTGCGGTGCTCTCGGTGATCGGCACGGCGAGAGCAGAGGCAGTGCGGGCGAGCGAGGGAATGCGGGTGAATGCTGGCGAGTGAGGGAGGCAGAGGGGATGTAGGCGCATCCTCCTACATGGTCATGGCCGACCGGAGAGACTGGTGGGGGCCTGGACGCGACGACGAGGTGTGCGGCAGCGGCGTGGCATGTCCGCGCGCGCGGGGCAGGAGTGGCAGCGTGCGGGGCAGGGCGCTACTTTGTCCTGGCGCCGTTAGCGCTGATCCGCGTTCGATTGCGATCGTGATGGGGCGAAGCTGCTGGTCGGTGCTGGCTCTGCGGCGGCGTTAAGGCGATGCGACGGCGCGGCGTGCGGCAGCGGCGCTGGCAGCTTTGCGGCGTGCGAAGCAGGGGCGTCAGCGGCTGCGCACGGTGCAAGCTCGGTTCTAGCGCTGCTTCGTGCTTTGATGGCGAGCGGGACAGGGCGTGGCCCGGTCGGGTCTGCCGGAGCAGCGGTGAGGCGACGATGAGGGCAGGCGCAGGGGGCAGTGTGTAGCATTTTGGTCGGCGCAGGGGGCAGTGCGCGGCGCGGCACGTGAGCGGCTATGATCGTTCAGCGCGGCACAGGAATCGACCGCCACACGGCAGGCGACGCCGGCGTACGGCGCAGCCGGGTCGGGCACGGGTGCTCGTGCGTGAGCGGCGCGTGCGTCGCACGTGCGCCGTGCGTGCGCGGGGCGCGCGAGCGTGAGCGGGCCGGCGGGGGCGAGCGCGAGCTGGGACGCGTGGGCCGATACGGTGAACTCGGCCTGTTTCAGTTCTGATTCCTTTTCTCCATTTTCTTTTATTTGATTCAAATTGAATTTGCTTCAAAACAGCTTCAAAAACTCCAAACTAAGTTTTGACACTTAAAACAAAGTTGTTCAGAATATTATTCTCTACCTTTTTTATGTAGGTCATAAATTCTGAAAACCATTAGTTCAAGGGTTGAGGATTAAAAACTTATTTAAGCCATTTAAGAAAGAACTACTTTTACTTTTGAAAATTAAACTAAGCTTAACTAGGCAAGGTGATTAGCAAGAAAAGCAATCTACTCTATATTCTAAGCATGGCAAAAAAATTATCTAAACATGTTGATCAAGATTTAAACCATAAAACACTTATTCAATTCTAGTTTCAAAGATATAATTAAACACACACATGAAATGATAGTATAAGCAAACATGAATGTAATGAAATTCTTATGCTTAGTGGCTAATGATGATCCTAATGCAAAGCTTGACACAGGGTGTCACAGCCCTTCCCCCCTTAAAGAAATCTTGTCCCGAGATTTGGGTTTTGTACCATTTATTATAAAAGGCGGGGTAGTTTGCGCTTAGGTAGGCCTCGGTCTCCCAGGTTGCGTCATTCGGACCATGATTACTCCAAAGAATCTTGAAAGTCCTCACTTCTTGGTTTCTGGTGACTCTGGTCTTTGTGTCCAAGATCTTCTCTGGTTTCTCATAGTACTCTAAGTCTGATCTGATCATGATGTCAGAACTTTGTACTGCTTCTTCTTCCGGAACTCGAAGGCATTTCTTGAATTGAGATACATGAAACACTGAAAAGATAGCACTCATCTCCGGGGGTAACTGTACTTGGTATGCTACCTTCCCTTTCTTAGCAACAATCCGATAGGGTCCGACATATCGGGGTGCTAACTTCTTTTTAATTCCAAACCGGCGGACTTTGTTCATAGGTGATACCTTAAGGTACACAAAGTCACCAACTTGAAACTCCAAAGGTCTCCTCCTTTGATCGGCATATCCTTTCTGTCGAGACTGAGCTGCACGGATATGTTGTTGAATAGTGCGGACGATCTCTTCTGCCTCTTTCACATACTCCGTACCATAGTATCCCTTGTCTTCTGTTTCAATCCAACTGACAGGGTTTCTACACTTGCGTCCATACAAAGCATCGAACGGTGCCATCTTAATGCTTTCTTGGTAACTGTTGTTATATGAGAACTCTGCCAAAGGTAACCATTTCTCCCACGATCCTTTTGCTGACACAACACATGCTCTCAACATGTCTTCCAACACTTGATTCACTCGTTCCGTTTGTCCATTGGTTTGAGGGTGATAAGTGAAACTTTGAATCAACTTGGTTCCCAACTCTTTGTGCAATTGCTCCCAAAAACGAGCGATGAACTGAGATCCTCTGTCTGATATGATAGTTTTGGGAACACCATGCAGTCTTAGAACATTCTGAACATATAGCTCTGCATACTGGTGTGGTCGATAGGTAACCTTGACTGGTACAAAGTGAGCTACCTTGGTTAAACGATCAACAATAACCCATATTGAATCATTCCCTCTCTGAGTGGTAGGTAACCATGTGATGAAGTCCATACTGATATCTTCCCACTTCCACTTAGGTATAGAGAGAGGTTGTAGCAAACAGGCAAGTTTCAAGTGTACTGCCTTTATGCGACAACACGTGTCACACTTTGCGACATACTCCGCAATATCCAACTTCATCTTAGACCACCAATACCTTGTCCTAAGGTCATGATACATCTTGCTACTGTCAGGGTGAATCGATAGCTTTGAGTTATGTGCCTCATTGAGAATCCTATCTCGTAGAACCTGGTCCTTGGGAACTACTAGACGTTGATTGAACCATAGGACTCCTTTCTCATCCACTTTGAAATTCAGAGATTCACTAGTTTCTAGCCTTTGTTTGGTTTGACATAAGCTTTTCGTCTGCTTTCTGTCCCTCAATAATATCACTTTCCAAGGTACATTGGATAACAATATTGTTTAGCACCGAGGGGTGCATGAGATCAAATCCATCTTCTAACAGTTGTTGCAACAAGTTGCAATGAGATTTGCGGCTCAAAGCATCTGCTACAACATTTGTTTTTCCAGGATGGTAATGCACTTCCAAGTTATAATCCTTGATTAACTCTAACCACCTCTTGCATGAATACCGAGTTCATCAAATACATGAAATGCGCAGGCGCATTTGTCAGTCCAAAAGACATTACTAGGTATTCAAAGAGACTGTATCTCATGGAGAAAGCGGTCTTGGGTACATCCTCCTTTCTGATCTTAATCTGATGGTAACCAGACCGTAAGTCTATCTTGGAGAACACTTTAGTTTTAGCCAACTGATCAAACAACAAATCAATCCGGGGCAACGGATATTTGTTTTTGATGGTAACCGCATTTAGAGGGCGATAGTCCACGCACATTCTTAAGGTTTTATCCTTATTTTTTACAAAGATGGCGGGACATCCCTATGGTGAACAACTCGGGCGGATCAAACCTTTTTCCAACAACTCCTGGAGTTGTTTCTTAAGTTCTGCTAACTCGTTGGGTGGCATCCTATATGGTCTCCTGGATATAGGTGTTGTTCCAGGAGCCAACTCTATAGCAAACTCGACATCCCTGTCCGCGGGTAACCCTGGAAGATCATTAGGAAACACATCCGGAAACTCACAAACTACGGGGATCTTATCCAACAATTCTGCCGTGATAGCAAACAGGACTCCCAACTGATTCGGATTCTTAGGTAAGAGAATTCCAAAAGTGGCTCCATCTCGAGGGTTGGTGATAGATAATGCACGTTGGGCTATATCTAGATGCACTTTCCAAGCTTTCATCCATTCCATTCCAAGAATGACATCTAGACCTAGCTCAGGTATTACAATGAGGCTGACATTAACCGATGTCGTCCCCATGGTAATTTCTACATCCTTTACCATTTTATGAGTATATAGTACAACCCCTGCTGCACTAATCTGATACTCCTTTTTCAATTCTACCACCTTCTGCTGACTCCGCAGCACGAAGTTCCCACTAATGAATGAATGCGATGCTTCAGAATCAAACAAGATAACTGCAGGACATTGATTAACAAGGAACGTACCAGCCGTGACGAGTTCTCATACCAATAAGTTGCAACTTCTTTTCTGGAACCGGTAGACGTGGTTGTTAGTCTTTTAATGGTTGGGTAACTATGCTTTGGTTTGTCTCCTGAACTAAAGCTTAGATCCTTTGAGTGCTTGCTTATGTTGTGAATGTTATGCTCTTGTGTGTAAACGTCCTAAACCAATAACCCTTTTTGGACCTCCTTGTTCCTTATCTTATGGGTGATCAAGTGGAACGTCTATCTCTATATATCTGGTTGGGAACCTTTTTCACACAAGATCATATCTCGCTTTATCGGTTGAGTCCCTAATCATTGTATCGACTCTGTCCCTTGAGTCTTTCTTGTTTTCTCTAACTTTATCAAACTCGCTGGATGTTGATCTATCTCGATCTCATGCCTCTCCTTGATAAGAACATATCTCACTTTAATCTTTGTCTGGTAATCTCTTTTGTAAGGACAAGTTGTACATGGAACTAAATCAATAATCTTCCACTCATCCTTGTGTGCACTTGAAAATCCTTGTTGCTCATGTGCCATGTCTTTACCTTGGGATCTCCTTGTTAACTCTAAACCTTGTAACTAGTTGTACTTGCTATTTCCCCCTTGCATAGTTCTTGCTGCTATGCAATCTAATTTGCTTCACGTGGGATTTCTCGTTGGTGTATGTTTGGTAATGGCGTTACGATGAGCATTCTATGGTGCTACGGCGAAACCAAGAGCCTCCTGTGGCTGCAGACATAAGGTGGTGTTGCTCGGCACGCGTTGGTATCGTGAATGGTTAGTCATAATCCATTGCAAAAGATACGCTGGTGTGATATCTTCTCGTGTGTTTCTCCTTGGTTATCTTCCCATATCTTATCGGAACATCTCTACATCAGACCAAATGTAATAGAGCTTCTTTCTGAAGATGCAAATGGAGTTCCTTTGGAAGCTGCAAAGAGGATGGCCTTTGAAGAATAGGTCACAAACATAAACATTGAGAGACTACAAGACGTGGTTTAGCAAGGATAATGCTTGACCATGTCGTTAAGTGAGGTTATACATATGTTGGATAACACTTATATCCCCCCTATTGTATCAAAAGGACACACAACACTTAAACTTGGATAAGTATCAGGTGCTAGATTCAGTCATCTAGTGCTTATGATCTTTTTGGATTCAAGATCTCAATCTTCATGCAAGATGGTTTTGCGGTCAGAATGAACCATCTCAGATGGAATCCCTTGTCCGATGATGTTGATGGTGTTTGTCGGTATATATCTATGTGTGTCGAATTCACCAACTATAAGAGTTGAAGCCTTGGAGCTTTTTAGTGTTGAGAGACAACTGATTAGTTACAAGTGAGAATGTTAATCTCCAACAAATTAACAACTCCTTGGTAGCTATGAAGGCTATGTCTCATAGAACAATGTTACACAAAGGAGCAACATTGTTGGTCAGCAATACGAGTGTTGTTGTTTCTTCTGGACCATATGTTGTCTGTCAAGTCAATTCTATCATGGACAATCACACAGATGGTATAAGGTGTTGTATCAGCTAAGTCAAGAGCTAGAGAAAGATATGTTCCTAGCCTCAGTCAGGACCATTGTGTGTCAAGTTTTGGAAAAAGAAGGTATTCAGAACTTTGTGGTATGAAGCACTTGAGCATATCCAGAATTGATGCCTTGCCGTTACAGGAATGTTTCTCCATATGGACTATGCTTTGTGATCTACAAAACACCTCACAAGTTTAGTGCTTGTGCCTCATCAGCTTGGTGCATAAGTCAACAGTTAAGGATGTTTTCTAGGAAACATGTAAGGGAATATCTTATCCTTTCCCTTAACAAAGATATGCTACCACAATATGAAGAGTTAAGTAGTGCAGAATACACCCCAATGTGTGAAGCAAGAAAAGAAAGATGAGAAGTCTATGCAAATTTCAGGATGCTCCACATGTTGTCTTTAAGCTAACAATTAGGGGCTAAACATGGTTAGCTTGTCAAAACTCTATGAGTTCTTTTCTCGCTTAGGATACTTCAGTGTCTTGGGTGGGTTGAGAATTTGAAGAATCATGGCCCTAGTTGGTTTCGGTAATTAACGACAATTAGAGATTATTATGGCTAACATGTGTTTTAAAGAGGCTATGCGTAGCTTGGCCATAATGATCAAGGAGAATGGGCTCTAAAGGTCATCACTTAGCCCCCAAGATGGATATCGTTTCGGTTGTTAAGGAGACATGATGAAGACCCTAGAATGATAGGCTAAGTGCCATAAGGAGATGAAGGGCACTTAGAATTAGATATGGCTTCACTTTTTACCTTTGACCGTACTATTAAGAGGGGTTGAGATTAGTAGCTTGACTTAGGAAAGCTTCATGTTTAGGTGTGGTGCACACTTGACTTCCTTAGCTCTAAGCAAACCTATGGTGACCGTAAGATAGCCTAGAACAACTTCCATATTCATCGCGACGAAAAACGGAGTTGTCAAAATCGTTTTCTGGGCGTCGGACGCTCCTGGCAGGGGCGCCGGACGCTGTCCGTCGCGTCGGACAAAGGCGCCGGACGCTGGGTGGTTGAGTCCACAGCGTCCGTCGGCCTTCTAGAGAGGTTGTTTTCTGGCTAAGTTTTTCAGGGTGCGTCGGACGCTGTCCGTCGGCCAGGCGTCGGACGCTGCGAAGAGCGTCCGTCGACCTTCCAGAGAGGGTGTTTTTCAACCCTAGCCAGAATTCAGCGTCGGACGCTGTGGCGGAGCGTCCGTCGCCCAGTGACGTAGCGTCCGTCGCTGGGAAAAGTGTGTCAGAACTAGCCGTTAGACAGAGGCGTCGGAGCGTCCGTCGCCTCAATGAAACTAGCCGTTGGGCATGCGACGGACCGTCCGTCGCCTAGTCGACGGAGCGTCCGTCGCCAACTTAAAATGCCAGCCCGAGGCAGTTTTCAGAGGGTCTATTTATAGCCCCTCCCACTTTTCTCCCACCTGGCCTTTGCTCATTTGAGTTGCTGAGTTTGTTGAGAAGGTTGGGAAGAGAGCAAGAGCCATAGAGAGAGAGTGATTCGCGAATCCATCCATCCTCTCTCTAGTTCATCCAAGAGTTCAAGTGTGCATCCTCTAGTTGTGAAGCTTGAGTGAGTCAAGCGAAGATCGAGGCTTGTTACTCTTGGTGATCGACATCACCTAGACGGTCCGGTGGTGTTCGGAGGAAGGTGATCGCCGGAAGATTGTCGGCGGCCCTTATCCATCGACGTTGTGATCGGTTGTGGGCGATTCACCGAGCTGGAGTGGCGAAGAATTAGCCCGTAGAGAGCACTCATCCCTTGCGCGGGATTGAGGGGGAGCTATACCTTGCGAGGTGCTCCAACGAGGACTAGGGGGGAGTGTCGACTCCTCGATACCTGGGCAAAACATCGCCGTGTCAAGCATCTCTTTCCCTAGCTCTTTATTACCGCATTTCTTTCCGCACTTGTCTTTCATTTCATACTAGAATTGTGTAGGAAGTTTTCTCTTTCCTTTGCCTTGTTACCGCTTTCTAGCTAGGACACACAAGCGGTAGGCACTAGGGGGTTAATTGGCTCTTTATAGTTTTAATTCTTGTTTAGAAATTAAAAAGAGCCCAATTCACCCCCCCTCTTGGGCATCTTGATCCTTTCAGACTTATATGAGAGAAGCTCTAAATATGACCGATCTCTTGTCAGTTAGTTCACTACAGTTTCAATACCGAGAATTTATTTAAGATGTATGTTTGGATAGTCAAACAGTGTTGGTTTGGACTGAATTTTGGTCAGTAGTCAGAGGACTCTTGGAATGATGTACTTACCAAAGTTCATGCACGTTAGAGAATAAATCTCTGGAATTGTGGACTAAGAACCAGTATATAGAGAATCTGCAATTTCTCTATAGACTATTGTTCTCCTCCTTTTGCAAGGATGTGTTGCGGTAATGACAGGTTTAGCACCATGGTCAATGTGTGACTTTGATTAATCCTTTGGGTGCTCTCTAGAGGACTCGGTGTACCCAATGGCGCCCCGCTTTTGCTCTCTCATCTTGATGATGTCTGATCAATCAAGATCTTCTACAAATGAACCTGTACCTATGCGAGCTGAAAACAATTTGAAAAGTGTCAACTAATAGATTTTGGAAGTTGTTCATTGACATGAGAAAGGAAGACTCAACGTCAAAAGTAGTCCAACATGACTGGTCTGATACAGTGCAATGCAATTTGACTTACAAATACAGTTGCATCATGTAGAAAAGTAATCCTCCTACTTGATGTGGGTTGTTCTCCAGTTGCTAAAGGTTTATAGATTTTTGTTGTCCTCCAAGCCTCGTTAGTATCCTTTTTAGTAATGGATTCTGATGCTAACTTGCTCTTGGTACCTTCTATGTGTTTTTACCCTAGAGGTTGTATCGGATTCAACCTAGATGTTGTTGCCATTTGGATGTGATGATTCACTTAATGGATGTTTAGCAAACATGCTAAGTTGACAGAGTCAGCTATCATATTCGCTACTCTCTCAACAGACTCAGATAATACATTGGTGTCACAGCAGAGACAAAGAACTGCACACATGGAACATTATGTAGCTTTCCATCGATTGACATATTAGGAGTTGGCTAAATGTGACTAACATGGATGTTGTTGGTTAATTAATCGGTTCCTCATCATCTCAAAGAATGTTTACTCGGTTAATCACCTCGTTCATAGGAAAAGTGGTATTCAAGCCGCTTGGTAGAGGACTACTTTGTGAACCTTGGGAATAAAGTTTAACCTTCAGAGGCTGCAGTTCAGAACAAGTGTCATATAGTTATGCTATAATGTTTGGAAGAAGAGATACTTATGAGAGATAGTTATGCTCTGAACCGCCTATGATATCTAGAGAGTGAAGTCTCTTATTAATTTGGATTCCTCCCAAAGTAACAATGCTTCATGAAAGTCAATGAAGGAAATTCTTCAAACAAAATTTTCCTAAGAGTAGTAAGTATCAGGGAGTGGTCTTGACCAGAGTAGCCACTCTGACGCTCAAAGCTGAGTTACCAATGCTCTAGCTGACGTTGGAAAACAGATAACATGCTTCTCTCCCTTGAAAGTTCTTCGTTCCGAATCTCAGGACGAGATTCTTTTTAAGGGGGGAAGGTTGTAACACCTCAGGTGTTTGCCACAAGCTAATCAATGACTGAACCCAAAGTTATTAGACCAAATGATAATCAGAGACTATAGTTCATATATTGGGAATATATGATAAGGTATTATTTCTATGTGCCTCATCTCTATTTCCATCTATACGAACCATTGGAAGAGTTTCACGAAGTTCGGAACCGAAAAGTTAAGTGAACGGAGGATTCATATAATTATCGGATTTACCATGTGAAGTGGGAATAATTATATGAGCCAACCAAGTCTCACAACCTTACCCAAAAGACTCCAGTTGAACTCTACAACAAAAGTCGTGAAAGGTTCATGTTGCCTGGAAACACAGAAAATACTCAGAAAATATTCGGGAACCCCAGTCCGAGCTTAATCGACCCCGATCTTGACCGTCGTTGACCGATAATTTGGAGATCTCGCATGTCAATGCGCATTGAACGAAAGTTGTAGATCGGATCGAGACGGACAAACTTCGTTCAAACATCGAGACCTGAATCAGAGCTAAAAATGGTGAAACAGATGACCGAAGATCGTCGGAATGCCAGTTTTCGGTACCCGCAAGGTTTTCTTCGGGAATCAATAATTCACAAACTGTTTGGAGTTTGACTGTGGTTCTTGAAGCGAAATAATCTACTCGTCGAGACCTTCGCAACGGCGCAATTGGATCTGCGAAATGAGTTACGGTTTGTCAGTGGCAATTTTTGAGAATACCCCAAATTAAAGTGACAATTAATGAATTTGGTGGGGAAGGAAGGAGAAGGGAAATAAAATGTCGACATCCCTTCACAGCCGGCCGACTCCACCCGCCCCTCTCCCACTCGACTCCTTCCCGTCGCCCCCTCTCTTTCTCTCGGTCTCTCCAGCAACCAGAGCAGAGCTCTCTCCCTCCTGCTCTCCCCCAATCCTAGCTTCTTCTCCCTCAAGCTCTCTCCCTCTGCAATGGCGGCTGCCCTGCTCTGCAGCGCCTCCCCCTGGCCCTCGCCCTCCTCCCTTCCTCCGCTACTCGCTGCAGCTCGCCAAGAGGGCCAGCATGCCCCTGCACGGCCTCCTGCCGGCCCTGCAGCTCGCCGGGAGGGTCGACGCCTCCTCCTTGCGGCCTCCCCCTCCGACCCTGTTGACCTGCAGGCCAGGCAAGGCTGGAGCCCCTCCTGCCTCGTCCAACGCCGAGGCCGGCGTCTGCTGCTGCTCGCCTCTACGGCCGGCACCCCGGGCCACCCGACGCCATGCCCCTGTACGCCCAGCAGGTGTGCAGCGCCCTTCGCCGCTGCTGCTACACGGGCGGCAGCACTGCCTTCCTTGGCCGCCCGAGCACCTGCTCGCTAGGGTTGCCGAGCGGAGCAGCGGCCCTGCCTTCCCTCCGGCGACCACCGCGACGAGGACCAGTCCCCACGCCCTCTCCATGGTTGTAAACGTCGAGAACGGCGACGATCCGCTCTCTTCTTCGTTTTCAGTTTTTCCGATTCCTGCAGCGATGTTCTAAAAATCATATAAATTAGTGGAAAAATCATATGGATGTGTGATAAGGCTTGTTGGAATCCTTGTTAAATTCTCAACGCAGTAGGTCTATTGGATGATATGCCTTATGTTGAATTGATTGCTCAAACATTCGTTTATGCAATCAGGGTTTGAGTAGCTAATTCTATGAATTAAATATTTGTCGCCGATGAGGAGTGCTCCAAAAATTTTGAAATAATTGTGGTGTGTTCCTAGTGTTATGAAAAGTCTATGGTTGAATTTTCATAACTAGATGTTGGATAGTTTGTGGGTTATAAAAATAACAAAGATCATATTTGCTGTTTTGGACTGCATACATGACCTCTAAATATTAATGCTTTGGATGTATAATATGTTGTTTTCTGTTGGTATTGTGAATACCAAAGTGGTATATAATTATATGAGGAAGCTTGTGTTAAAATTTCATAGCCATATCTCTGATAGTTTAGGAGATATGAATTTATCAAGTTCATGACTAAAATTTGTCATTCTCTGGACAGATCTGAATGTTGTGTTGTTTGACCAAGTTAAACTTGGAATAATGTCTTGCTACTGTGGAAACTTTTTTAGAACTTTTCATAAGCTTTCCAGATTGTTTTGATTCATATTTTTAGGAGATCTATATCTTGAGTTATGACTATTTTAAGAAGGGTTACCAAATCTGTCCCTGTTTTGGACAGAGATGCCTTCTTTATTTATTTCGAGTTGTTTAACCATTAAATCTTCTTGGCATGGTATTAAGAAAGTTGTAGACAACTTTATTAGCTTTCTAAATATGTAATAATCAGGTTCTTTAGATTAGTATAACTCCGGTTATCATTAAAACCGTGGCGGCATGTTGTTGTTCCGAACTTGCATGTGTAAGTTAAAAGCTTTAACTTATTCTTGCTAGTTTAATCTATTAAGTAAATTGATGAATGAATATTTGCCATGTTTGGACTTTAAGTTGATAATATATCATGCTTGATGTGCTTTTTAATCTCCTATGTTAAGCTTGGGTGATAAGTAGCTAAACAATTCTAAGTGACTAGGTATGTCATGTAACGTGTTTCTATCTCCTAAGTTATGCTATAGTTATATTTGTTAATTAAATCTAAGTGCATCTATATATCATGTATGATCTTATATTTGTCTTGAATGGTTAATTAAATATCTCTTGTGCCTATGTCGAATGCTTCCAATAGCTTGACTGAGTTAGTTAATGGGTTATGCTTGGTATACTTGCTATCCTTGGTGCTATGCATGTGTGATCTTTAGTTCAAACCAATCTATATGCTTATGTGATTGTTATCATATAGCAGCCCTAGTTCTTGTATGCTATCATTATTAAGTAATTCTTGGTTATTGCATGCTTGTAATGGCTGAGCTTGAATGAAGTTAATTTATACGTCTTACTTGACGAGCTTGCTACCCTCCTATGATATGCTTGTATCATAATTAGTTAAATAATTCCAAGTACTTATATATGTATGGCTTAGTCTTGTGTTGGTTATAAATGCTTGTATATGTATCTCTTGTGACCATTCTTCGTATTCATACATGTACGTCTTACATCTCATTTAGGTACGCTAGGTACACTACATAGATATGTGATGGTTGGAGCCAAACCCGAAGAAGGTGTTTGGTAGAACCAACCTAAAGGTGGTGTTGATGGATGAATCCAGGAGACAAAAGGAACCAAGAGTACAAGCGTGGATCCACAGAGGTCGCCAAGCGAGTGTCATCCAACCATCGCTGACTTTGTATCGGTTCCCAAGGCAATCCCCGGAGCATTACAAGCCTCCTCCCTCTTTTTTAAAGTATTCACTTTCAATTCACAATATTGCTTGTGCATTAAGTCATAGGAATTGAATGAAACCTTTGATGCATTACCTTCCTTGTCCACTAAAAGGAACCTTGTAGACCCAGGATCGAAACAAATGCTTAGCCCTGCTTAGACCGATAGAGTGGGTGGTCTACTATCCCCCACGATGATATGATGGTACTAGTCACGGTTGGCTATATTTGCTATCGTGGAAAATAACCATGTGGAAGTAATAAATCGAGACCAGGCAAACAAGGTGTATGTGAGCCACTTGACTTGGAGGTCTTGTGAGCGGGTTCTCTCCGCCTGTGTCGCTAGGCACTGGACCGTGGTTGGACATCTGCCGAGATTGAACGCATGCCTCCTTCATAGCTGGCCGAATAACTCGTTTCGACCGCGAAGCCTAACTCTGTACGTTTGGGTCGGGCTTCCCTCCTACTTGGGTCATGAAGACCGCAAGCGGAGTACTAGACCGTGGGCAAGAGTGACCTGAGCTACCTGGCCGGGACCGTGGGCAGGCACTACTTGATTGACCTGGCTACCGTGAGTCGCTACTCATGCCTGTAATTGGGACCTCGCGGCTACTCGAGCTATATTGAAGGTGACCCATCAAAGTCAACCCGACGGGGAAGACTTGGTGTGTGATTGAGGAATAAACCACCAGCTGGATAGGAATTCGATTCGAATCGTGGTCTCTCCCCGTCAGTGAGAAACTTGAAAGATCTTCCTCCCACTGTAGAAACTTGAACCCTAATAAGTAACCAAAAGATGGTTATATGGTTTTCATGTCAAACTGGATATGGTTACTATTGTGATGCTTTAATTAAGTGACTGCTCTAGATCAGGTGCAAATCTAGACTTGGTAAGCTTCACTAATCTTGATGCTGAAATATTGACTAAAATATTGAAAGATAGGACTCAAGGTAGTAATGCTCTTTTATGCAAAAATTATGCTATCTTATCAACTCCACCATATGAGCCTTTCATATCCTTGGGAGTCTTTTATTTATCTCCTGTCGGGTAAGTCTAGCTGAGTACATTTGAGTACTCAGGGTTTATCCCACCCTTTTGCAGGTGAAGGGCTTCGTCCTGCTGATGGAGTGGTTAACCACCGGTGGGCACAGTGATTCTATAGTTACTTCTTATCTATATGCTGTTGTTGGAGGATGTAACTTTAAGATAGCAATGTATTTCAACTTATGTTACTATAATCATTTCAAAGTTATGTTGTTTCTTTAAATAGTTTTGAACTCAGACTTGTAGTATTATTTCTGAGCTTATTTGTAATATTATTTCCGCTGCAAAACTCTGTGTAAGTGATTGGTGTTTACTTAATCAAGTGATCTGGGATTGGTTTGTTCATTTACCGGGGTCCTTCGGGATACTCGGCAGACTACCGAACCGGGTATAAGTGAGAGTATGTGCGTGTCAACGTGTTAAACGGGGACAGTCATACTTGATCTTATATTAGTTGGGCGGTTCCGTGATAGCTGGTATCGGAGCAAGATTAAGTATAATACTGTCATTTACATGGCTTTTAAAATAAAGTTTTGTTTTCAAACTGCTATTTTGGACTAAAACTTTAGCTATAGGCAAGTTTATCAAAAAACTAATTTGAAAAACTATGCTAGCGACAACCTCCTGTTAAGCCCAACTTAGGATCATCAGGTGGCTTATTTAAGTACTGACTTGGGGGATTGCATCATATTTGTATTTACCTGTCCATACAGGTTTGAATAGTATGGGGGCCATTCACTTGAATGGTGTTGTATGGATCATTTGCCGCTACGCCTAAGGTAAGGTGAGTTGTGAGAGCATGATCGGATACACTGCCGATACTAGGGGAATGCTTATATGATGTTGGACCATGATCTGGTTTACACACGTTCATGAGAAAGTATCCTTGTGTGGGAGTGTCGTATGAGATGACGATACCGTCATTAGGACGAAGAACTGGCTACAGGTGCTTCATATGTATACTCGAGGGTGTACATATGAGAGTACTGGATTTAATTTTAGCAATGCATGATATTCATACTGTTGGGATGGGCTAAAATGAAATCTTATGCAGGTACACTAACCTCGAATACGTATGAACTAGTTAACGATTAGCTATATATCGAGAGTGTGTGTTATGCCTGAGAAGCTGTCACAGAACCGCCCAACTAATATAAGATCAAGTACGACTGTCCCCGTTTAACACGTTGACACGCACATACTCTCACTTATACCGGTTCGGGAGTCCGCCGAGTATCCCAAAGGACCCCGGTAAATGAACAAACCAATCCCAGATCACTTGATTAAGTAAACACCAATCACTTGCATAGAGTTTTGCATCGGAAATAATATTACAAATAAGCTCAGAAATAATAATACAAGTCTGAGTTCAAAACTGATTACTGAAACCAACATAGCTTTGAAATGATTATAGTAACATAAGTTGAAATACATTGCTAGCTTAAAGTGGCATCCTCCAACAACAGCATATAGATAAGAAGTAACTATAGAATCACCAAGCCCACCGGTGGTTAACCACTCCTTCAGCAGGACGAAGCCCTTCACCTGCAACAGGGTGGGATAAACCCTGAGTACTCGAATGTACTCAACTAGACTTACTCGACAGGAGAAAAATAAAAGACTCCCAAGGATATGCAAGGCTTATATAGTGGAGTTGATAGGATAGCATAATTTTTGCATATAAGAGCATTACTATCTTGAGTCCTATCTTTCAAGATTCTAGTCAAGATTTGAGCATCAGGATTAGCAAAGCTTACCAAGTCTAGATTTGCACCTGATCTAGAGCAATCACTTAATTAAAGCATCACAATAGTAACCATATCCATTCTGGCACGTAAACCATATAACCATATTTTGGTTACTTATTAGAGTTCAAGTTTCTACAGTGGGAGGAAGATCTTTCAAGTTTCTCACTGACGGGAAGAGACCGCGATTCAAATCGAATTCCTATCCAGCTAGAGGTTTGTTCCTCAATCACACCCAAGTATGCTTGCCGACACACTTATGCGGGTCACCTTCAATATAGCTCGGGTAGCTGCGAGGTCCCAATTACAGGCATGAGTAGCGACTCACGGTAGCCAGGTCGATCAAGTAGTGCCTGCCCACGGTCCCAGCCAGGTAGCTCAGGTCACTCTTGCCCACGGTCTAGTACTCCGCTCGCGGTCTTCATGACCCAAGTAGGAGGGAAGCCCGGCCCGAACGTACAGAGTTAGGCTTCGCGGTCGAAACGAGTTATTCGGCCAGCTATGAAGGAGGCATGCGTTCAATCTCAGCAGATGTCCAACCACGGTCCAGTGCCTAACGACACAGGCGGAGAGAACCCGCTCACAAGACCTCCAAGTCAAGTGTCTCACATACACCTTGTCCGCCCGGTCTCGATTTATTACTTCCACATGGTTATAATCGTTAACTAGTTCATACGTATTCGAGGTTATTGTACCTGCATAAGATTTCATTTCAGCCCATCCCAACAGTATGAATATCATGCATTGCTGAAATTAAACCCAATACTCTCATCTGTACACCCCCGAGTATACATATGAAGCACCTATAGCTAGTTCTTCGTCCTAATGACGGCATCGTCATCTCAGACGGCACTCCCACACAAGGATACTTTCTCATGAACATGTGTAAACAAGATCATGGTCCAACATCATATAAGCATTCCCCTAGTATCGGCAGTGTATCCGATCATGCTCTCATAACTCACCTTACCTTAGGCGTAGCGGCAAATGATCCATACAACACCATTCAAGTGAATGGCCCCCATACTATTCCAACCTGTATGGACAGGTAAATACAAATATGATGCAATCCCCCAAGTCAGTACTTAAATAAGCCACCTGATGATCCTAAGTTGGGCTTAACAGGAGGTTGTCTCTAGCATAGTTTTTCAAATTAGTTTTTTGACAAACTTGCCTATAGCTAAAGTTTTAGTCCAAAATAGAAGTTTGAAAACAAAACTTTGTTTTAAAAGCCATGTAAATGACAGTATTATACTTAATCTTACTCCGATACCAGCGATCACGGAACCGCCCAACTAATATAAGATCAAGTACGATTGTCCCCGTTTAACACGTTGACACGCACATACTCTCACTTATATCGGTTCGGTAGTCTGCCGAGTATCCCGAAGGACCCCGGTAAATGAACAAACCAATCCCAGATCGCTTGATTAAGTAAACACCAATCACTTACACAGAGTTTTGCAGCGGAAATAATATTACAAATAAGCTTAGAAATAATAATACAAGTCTGAGTTCAAAACTGATTACTGAAAACAACATAGCTTTGAAATGATTATAGTAACATAAGTTGAAATACATTGCTAGCTTAAAGTGACATCCTCCAACAACAGCATATAGATAAGAAGTAACAATAGAATCACCGAGCCCACCGTGGTTAACCACTCCTTCAGCAGGACGAAGCCCTTCACCTGCAACAGGGTGGGATAAACCCTGAGTACTCGAATGTACTCAGCTAGACTTACCCGACAGGAGATAAATAAAAGACTCTCAAGGATATGCAAGGCTTATATAGTGGAGTTGACAGGATAGCATAATTTTTGCATAAAAGAGCATTACTACCTTGAGTCCTATCAACTGTGACAGAAGCGCCCAAATTATAAGAGATCAAGTACTAAAGTAGCCGAATTAACTGCCACTAAGAGCACTTGAGCTCATATAATCCCGTTAGTCTGCCGAGTGTCCCGAAAGACCTCGGTTAAATCAACGTCACACCAAGGATCACTAGATTAAGTAAATACAAATCACTAAGCTCAGAGTTTGCGGCGGAATAAAATTACACTTGAGTTCACAAATAAATAATACAAGTTTGAGTTCAAAACCTTTTAGTAAAACAACATAGCTCTGAAATGATTGGAATAGTATAAGTTGAAATACATTGCTAGCTTAACTCACATCCTCCGACAATAGCATAGAGATAAGAGATAATATAGAATCACCGTGCCCACCGGTGGTTAGCCACACCTTCAGCAGTATGAGACCTTCACCTACAACAAGGTGGGATAAACCCTGAGTACTCGAATGTACTCAGCTAGACTTACCCGTCTAACTGAAAATAAATACTCCAAGGATATGCATGGCTTTATCTGGAGTTGGTTAAGCTTTACTTTGTAGAAGCGCTCCACTAGAGGAGTTTACTTTAAAGATTAAATGAGCAGTCATCTTTTATCCTATTATTTATCTCTAGGTTTTACACCTATACTAGAGCACTCACTTGATCTAATCAAACAATATAATAATACCATATAAAATTTCTTCATCAATATTTTAGTAGAATCATTATGATGTCACATGGAGTTGTACCGTGGTGAAGCTCAGCATAATCCCCCACTATCCGGTGGGAGGCGGCGACTCAAATTGATATACAACCAGCTGGCAAGATTACCTTTAACACACGCCCGCATTTTCCCCGTCGGGTCCATGCATTGGGTTACCGCTCAACACTATCCAGGTAGTACGTCGCGAGCTCAGCGTAATCCACCCAATTGGAGAAATCGGTTGGCCATCACAGGGCAGGTCGTATCTCCAAACTAGAGGGAGCCAAAAGTAGACTGAGGGTCGGCCCGGACAGTGTTTACTCGGCTTCGGGGTCGATACTCACAACGACCCCTATGTGAAAGGGTGTAATCAAAGATGTAAGAGGGCCACCATCGTATACAAACCTACACGATCCAATGGACGGACTGCCCCCAAGTCTTGACCACTTGGTGCACTTCCCTTCCAGTTGACCGCATCCATTACTACCATTGGTTCTTTCCACGATAGCAAAAATATAGCCAACCGTGATCGGTACTATCCTCATGGGATAATACGAACATAAATATAAATGCAACCATTTATTCTGAACAGACTAAGTGATTGTTTTTACTTTTATTTATAGGTTAACAAGGTAGGTAAAACAATAATCAAGGAAGGTAATGCAGCAATTAGGATTCAGTCAACTCCTATCACCTAATGCATCACAGTATAAAATACTCAAGTAGATTAATTGTAAATACTGGAAGGCTTAAAGATGCTTTGGGGCTTGCCTGGGACCAACACTAGGTTAGTATTCGTTAGAGGTCACTTGCTTGGCGAGCACCTTCGAAGACATTTCCATCTTCGGACTTCGTCCTTCAACAACACCTTCGGGTTAGCTCCAAGCGTCACGTCCTCCACGCATGTACTTATCGTACCTAAATGAAATGTACATGCGTATGTATGAATGCGAGGAAATGGTAACATGGACTACCTATACAACCATTCAACGCAAGCACAAGATCACATATGACATACACATAAGCACTTGGAATATATATCTAAGTATTACTCAAACACAAATATAAGCGATAAAAGCACATTTCATGACATACCTAGTTACTTATAACTAGTTAGCTAATTATCACCCAACTTAACATAGAAGATAACAAACACATAGATCATGGTATACTATTAATATAAAGTCACATCATGGCAAGTATTAATCCATCAAGTTTACTTAATACATTAAACTATAAAGAACAAGTTAAAATAACTAACTTAGATATGCAATTTCGGGACAGCACACCGCAATCACGGTTTTAGCCATAACTGGAGTTATACTAACCCGATAAACATGATTCTTACATATTTGGAAAGCCAATTAAGTTGTCTACAACTTTCTTATAAATGTGAAAGGATGATTTAATAGTTAAATAACTCGAAATAAACGAATAAGGCATCTCTGTCCAAATCCCTGGATAGATCTAATTCAAAATGGTTTTGAACTAAGTTAAGCTTTGAATCATGAATTGCTAGCGTTGAATAATTTGTAGTGCTTTTCATAAGCTTTCCAGATTGTTAAGGTTCATATTTTTATGATGTCTAGATCTTGAGTTATAGTATCAGATTAGCGCAACAGGGGCTGTACTATATACTCGTAAAATGGTAAAGGATGTAGAAATTACTATGGGGACGACATCGGTTAATGTCAGCCTCATTGTAATACCTGAGCTAGGTCTAGATGTCATTCTTGGAATGGAATGGATGAAAGCTTGGAAAGTGCATCTAGATATAGCCCAGCGTGCAGTATCTATCACCAACCCTCGAGATGGAGCCACTTTTGGAATTCTCTTACCTAAGAATCCGAATCAGTTGGGAGTCATGTTTGCTATCATGGCAGAATTGTTGGATAAGATCCCCGTAGTTTGTGAGTTTCCGGATGTGTTTCCTGACGATCTTCCAGGGTTACCCCCGGACAGGGATGTCGAGTTTGCTATAGAGTTGGCTCCTGGAACAACACCTATATCCAGGAGACCATATAGGATGCCACCCAACGAGTTAGCAGAACTTAAGAAACAACTCCAGGAGTTCTTGGAAAAAGGTTTGATCCGTCCGAGTTGTTCACCATAGGGATGTCCCGCCATCTTTGTGAAAAATAAGGATAAAACCTTAAGAATGTGCGTGGACTATCGTCCTCTAAATGCGGTTACCATCAAAAACAAATATCCGTTGCCCCGGATTGATTTATTGTTTGATCAGTTGGCTAAAACTAAAGTGTTCTCCAAGATAGACTTACGGTCTGGTTACCATCAGATTAAGATCAGAAAGGAGGATGTACCCAAGACCGCTTTCTCCATGAGATACAGTCTCTTTGAATACCTAGTAATGTCTTTTGGACTGACAAATGCGCCTGCGCATTTCATGTATTTGATGAACTCAGTATTCATGCAAGAGGTGGTTAGAGTTAATCAAGGATTATAACTTGGAAGTGCATTACCATCCTAGAAAAGCAAATGTTGTAGCAGATGCTTTGAGCCGCAAATCTCATTGCAACTTGTTGCAACCCCTGTTAGAAGATGGATTTGATCTCATGCACCCCTCAGTGCTAAACAATATTGTTATCCAATGTACCTTGGAAAGTGGTATTATTGAGGGACAGAAAGAAGACGAAAAGCTTATGCAAACCAAACAAAGGCTAGAAACCAGTGAATCTCTGAATTTCGAGGTGGATGAGAAAGGAGTCCTATGGTTCAATCAGCGCCTAGTAGTTCCCAAGGACCAGGTTCTGCGAGATAGGATTCTCAATGAAGCACATAACTCAAAGCTATCGATTCACCCTGGCAGTAGCAAGATGTATCATGACCTCAGGACAAGGTATTGGTGGTCTAAGATGAAGTTGGATATTGCAGAGTATGTCGCAAAGTGTGACACATGTTGTCGCATCAAGGCAGTACACTTGAAACCTGCCGGTTTGCAACAACCTCTCTCTATACCTGAGTGGAAGTGGGAAGATATCAGTATGGACTTCATCACAGGGTTACCTACCACTCAGAGGGGGAATGATTCGATATGGGTTATTGTTAATCGTTTAACCAATGTAGCTCACTTTGTACCAGTTAAGGTTACCTATCGACCACACCAGTATGCAGAGCTATATGTTCAGAATGTTCTGAGACTACATGGTGTTCCCAAAACTATCATATCAGACAGAGGATCTTAGTTCATCGCTTGTTTTTGGGAGCAATTGCACAAAGAGTTGGGAACAAAGTTGATTCGAAGTTCCGCTTATCACCCTCAAACCGATGGACAAACGGAACGAGTGAATCAAGTGTTGGAAGACATGTTGAGAGCATGTGTTGTGTCAGCAAAAGGATCGTGGGAGAAATAGTTACCTTTGACAGAGTTCTCATATAACAACAGTTACCAAGAAAGCATTAAGATGGCACCGTTCGATGCTTTGTATGGACGCAAGTGTAGAACCCCTGTCAGTTGGATTAAAACAGGAGACAAGGGATACTATGGTACGGAGTATGTGAAAGAGGTAGAAGAGATCGTCCGCACTGTTCAACAACATATCAAGGCAGCTCAATCTCGACAGAAAGGATATGCTGATCAAAGGAGGAGACCTTTGGAGTTTCAAGTTGGTGACTTTGTGTACCTTAAGGTATCACCTATGAACGGAGTCCGCCGGTTTGGAATTAAAAAGAAGTTAGCACCCCGATATGTCGGACCCTATCGGATTGTTGCTAAGAAAGGGAAGGTAGCATACCAAGTACAGTTACCCCCGGAGATGAGTGTTATCTTTCCAGTGTTTCATGTATCTCAATTCAAGAAATGCCTTCGAGTTCCGGAAGAAGAAGCAGTATAGAGTTCTGACATCATGATCAGATCAGACTTAGAGTACTATGAGAAACCAGAGAAGATCTTGGACACAAAGACCAGAGTCACCAGAAACCAAGAAGTGAGGACTTTCAAGATTCTTTGTAGTAATCATGGTCCAAATGACGCAACCTGGGAGACCGAGGCCTAACTAAGCGCAAACTACCCCGCCTTTTATAATAAATGGTACAAAACCCAAATCTCAGGACAAGATTTCTTTAAGGGGGAAGGGTTGTGACACTCTGTGTCAAGCTTTGCATTAGGATCATCATTAGCCACTAAGCATAAGCATTTCATTGCATTCATGTTTGCTTATACTATCATTTCATGTGTGTGTTTAATTATATCTTTGAAACTAGAATTGAATAAGTGTTTTATGCTTTAAATCTTGATCAACATGTTTAGGTTTTGCCATGCTTAGAATATAGAGTAGATTGCTTTTCTTGCTAATCACCTTGCCTAGTTAAGCTTAGTTTAATTTTCAAAAGTAAAAGTAATTCTTTTCTCAAATGGCTTAAATAAGTTTTTAATCCTCAACCCTTGAACTAATGATTTTCAGAATTTATGACCTACATAAAAAAGGTAGAGAATAATATTCAGAACAACTTTGGTTTAAGTGTCAAAACTTAGTTTGGAGTTTTTGAAACTGTTTTGAAGCAAATTCAATTTGAATCAAATAAAAGAAAATGTAAAAAGAGAATCAGAACTGAAACAGGCCGAGTTCACCATTTCGGCCCACGCGGCCCAGCTCGCGCTCGCCCCCGCCGGCCCGCTCGCCCCCGCGCGCCCCGCACACGCACGGTGCACGTGCAACGCACGCGCCGCTCACGCACGAGCACCCGCGCACGACCGCGGCTGCGCCGTACGCCGGCGTCGCCTGCCGCGTGGCGGCCGATTCCTGCGCCGCATCGAACGACCAGAGCCGCTCACGTGCCGCGCCACGCACTGCCCCCTGCGCTGACCAAAACGCCGCTCACGCCACCGTCTCTGCCGCGCAAAGCGCCGCGCCTGCCCTCGCCGTCGCGTCGCCGCTGCTTCGGTAGACCCGACCGGGCCACGCCCTGTCTTGCTCGTCATCAAAGCACAAAACAGCGCAAACGGCGCTAGAACCGAGCTTGAATCGCGCGTAGCCGCTGACGCCCCTGCTTCGCACGCCACAGAGCTGCCAACGCCGTTGCCGCACGCCGCGCTGTCGCATCGCCTTAACGCCGCCGCAGAGCCAGCACCGACCAGCAGCTTCGCCCCGTCACGATCGCAATCGAGCGCGGATCAGCGCTAACGGCGTCAGAACCAAGTAGCGCCCTGCCCCGCGCGCTGCCGCTCCTGCCCCGCACTCACTACACCACCGCGGTGCTCACGCGCACGCTCGCCGGGCAGCACGCCGCTGGTAATAGCTTGACCACGTTACACTGCCGCGCTGCTTCGCCACCGCACGTCGCCGGCCACTTCCACGGCCGCGCTGGTTCAACCAACACCCCCAGTCGATGCGTGTTGTCACCTCGAGCACGCCAAGCCTAGCCTCACCGCCGGCGAGAAAACACCGGTCAGCGTCGGTGCTCTACCCTGGCTCGCTGCCAGGTGGACCCTGCGTTGAATGCGGGCCCCGCCTGTCAGTCCGCTCTCCCGCACTATTTGGGCCGAGCCCAGCACCTTTCACCATGGGCTGAATTCAAAAATGCATTTCCTTTTTCCTATTTACAGTAAATGTGTTAATGCTTGTTTATTTTATATCTAGAGTTTGGTAAATCCAAAAATGATGAATTAAATTGTGTTAGACTCTATAAATAATGATATTTCTGTTAAAAATATAAAAGTAATTTTTGGAGAATGTCTTCAGTACTAATGTTTAAATAATCTTTTTCTGTATTTATCAAAGTTAAATGTGTTCTTGCATGAAATGATCAAATAAAAATGTGATGTTTTTATGCTAGCTCTGTTATCGTGTATAGAAGCTAGGAAAAATATAACATGCCATGTTTGTGTGTAAGTTTTATTTATCACCTATTAAAATGTGTTTCTGCTGTTTTCTTAGATTAATTCCTGTGGTAAATTTGTGCATGCATAAATCATGAAACTTTTTGTGTAGTCTCTGTGTACCATGATATGTCTAGGAAAAATATAAAGTGTGGTATGTTGTAGGGCAGAAGAGATACTTGTAGTTCAAGTGTTCTTTTCTAGGGTTTTCTTTAGAAAATCATATAGATTATAATATGTTTGTTCTGATCATGGAAATTTCTTGATCAATGTATTGCTGAGCAAAGAACCTGTTAAAAATAAGATATAGTATGTTTCACCCTGTTAGCTAGTAGGTCCAGTTCTAAGTGTCTTTTCTGCCTTTAAATTCATCTTTTTGTACCTGCTAGCTGGTAGCTTTGCCTTAAGTGAAATTTCTGCAGTAACATTCAGTAGGCTTGTTCTATTGCCTGTAATTTTTGTAGATTTTTCTGAGCAGTTTGTAATATACTTGCTGTGTAAAGTGGAACTAGAGTGAATATTTAAGATAATTTCAAAAGTAATCTTTAAGTGTTTAGTTTTGTTCAAGCATCATCCTTGCACCATAAGTACTTATATGCATCGCAAACGTACAAGATCAGTAGAGGAACCTCAGGAGCAACTTCTAGAGGAAGGAGTCCAGGAGGTGCAGGAGCTGAACGAGGAGCACCAAGAGCTCAACACTAACCTCCCCGAGTGCCCTGACCACCAGCCCTCCACCTTCACTCAAGGTAAGCCCCAGAGCATCTTTAAGCCTCCCAGTATTTACAATTAATCTACTTGAGTATTTTATACTGTGATGCATTAGGTGATAGGAGTTGACTGAATCCTAATTGCTGCATTACCTTCCTTGATTATTGTTTTACCTACCTTGTTAACCTGTAAATAAAAGTAAAAGCAATCACTTAGTCTGTTTAAAATAAATGGTTACATTTATATTTATGTTCATATTATCCCATGAGGATAGTACCGATCACGGTTGGCTATATTTTTGCTATCGTGGAAAGAACCAATAGTAGTAATGGATACGGTCAACTAGAAGGCAAGTGCACCAAGTGGTCAAGACTTGGGGGCAGTCCGTCCGTTGGATCATGTAGGTTTATATACGATGGTGACCCTCTTACATCTTTGAATGCACCCTTTCACATAGGGGTCGTTGTGAGTATCGACCCCGAAGCCGAGTAAACACTGTCTGGGCCGACCCTCAGTCTACTTTTAGCTCCCTCTAGTTTGGAGATACGACCTGCCCCGTGGTGGCCAACCGATTTCTCCAATTGGGTGGATTACGCTGAGCTCGCGACGTACTACCTGGACAATGTTGAGCAGTAACCCAATGCATGGACCCGACGGGGAAAGTGTGGGCGTGTGTTAAAGGTAATCTTGCCAGCTGGTTGTATATCGATTCGAGTCGCCGCCTCCCACCGGATAGTGGGGATTATGCTGAGCTTCACCATGGTACAACTCCATGTGACATTATAATGGTTCTACTAAAATATTGATGAAGGAATTGAATATATTATTATATTGATTGCTTAGATCAAGTGGGTGCTCTAGTACAAGTGCAAACCTAGAGATAATGATAGGATGGAAAATGGTTGCTCCCTAATCTTTAAGTTTCATATTGTTCGCGTTTCCGCCAAAGCAAAGTTTATCCAGATCCACATAAAAAGTCATGCATACCCTTGGAGTCTTTATTTTAGTAGTCTAGCTGAGTACATTCTCGTACTCAGGGTTTATCCCGTTTGTTGCAGATGGCCAAGTATACTTTGGCTATTGTAAGCACTGTCTCTATCCTGTCGAAGGAGAAGAGGAGTAGGCTTGTGGCAAGGTCTTCTACGAGCTCATTTTTTGCTGTTGTTGGACATGTCATCGTTGACACCCCTATCTTTTAATGGTATTAATATGGAGTAAGACTTTGGGCTCGAGTTTCAAAACAATGTTTTATTTTGCCACGTGTGTTGTGGCGTGAGTACTACTTTTATTTGGAACAAAGTGTTGTAATAACTTTATTTCGTACTTCAAGTATTTTTGTTTATTGTTGGTTTGTTCGAATGTGCATACCTGAGTTTGCGCGATCTGGGTTGGATATACGATTGTTAGAAATCCTTCGAGATTTCCAGACTACCGGGATTATTTGGGCTCAAGTGCTTTAAGTGGCGGTTAAATCGGCTACTTTGGTACTTGATCTCTTTTAATTTGGACGGTTCTACCACAGTCACATCCGACCCATTTGGCCCATAGTGGCCCATGTATGTTAATGAAATATTGTGGAGGGTTTAGTCCCACCTTGGTTGTTTAAGGTGAGATAGACCAACATATAAGGCTTCTAGAGTCCATCCCACCATCCCCGGATTAATCCTTTTAAGCGAAGCGAGGACGAAAGCTTAAGTGGGATGGTGGTGGGTGTGGTTCGCTCAGCGTGCAGAGTGGATCTGAGTCATTTGGACTCTGCGGCGTTACAAATGGTATCAGAGCCGACCTTCGCGACAGCGGGCCAGGTGTGCGGACATGGTAGGTTCATTGCGCGTGTAGGCTCTGCTGGGCGCACGACATGACGCATGTGCCGGCACTGGGCGCACGGTCGCGTGTGCTAAGAGGGAACGTTCCTGGTCATCGTTTGCCCGGTTGTGGATATGTTGGGCTCGACGAGGACGTCGAGTTCTTTGAGGGGGGTGTATGTCACATCCGGCCCATTTGGCCCGTAGTGGCCCATGTATGTTAATGAGATATTGTGGAGGGTTTAGTCCCACCTTGGTTGTTTAAGGTGGGATAGACCAACATATAAGGCTTCTAGAGTCCATCCCACCATCCTCGGGTTAACCGGTAGAGTGGGTGGTCTACTATCTCCCACGATGATAGGATGGTACTGGTCACGGTTGGCTATATTTGCTATCGTGGAAAATAACCATGTAGGAGTAATAAATCGAGACCGGGCGGACAAGATGTATGTGAGCCACTTGACTTGGAGGTCTTGTGAGCGGGTTCTGCGGGTATGAATTGTTGGGTGGGTTTTCGAGCTTGGTGCATAAGGTTTTGGTAACTAACTGATATGTACCTAGTGCATATCAGGAGGTGCCAGAGTCTAGTCCTTAGCCCTATACTAGGAATCAGGTGGCTTAGGATTACTAACTGGGCTCAGGGTTTTGCTCATGCTGGATCTTTAAAAACAAGATCCATGTATTCAACGCCGGACGGATCTAAGCCTGAGCAGACATAACTCAACACATACAACATTGGGGTTCGTAAGATGCAGTCGTATCGTATATGTTGAGCCAGATCCAAACATACTCAAATCAATCTAGTGACCGAATACATCTCTCAAACCCGCAATACGTGACAACCGCAACTAATGAATTAGCCGATATGATCTTAGATCTATCGCCTCTCTGAATGTAAAGAGATGATGCAACAGAGTCGAATATATCTAGATAGAAATAAAGCGCGAGCCAATTGATTAGATGAGATCGGGCATGATATTGTAACAATAGATTAAACAAAGCATAATAGACAATATTGTTAACTAAATGAATCTATTAGATCGTCAATCTAATAGAGCCGATAACTAGCTTGAAGACACAATTCATGTGAGATTGAAGCAATGCAGCCCCATGAACAATAGGTTCAAACCGATAACTAGCTCATACCGAGCTTGCACGAGTTACACAATACAGCCGTACAAATGAGACATGAACCAAGGCTAAACTTACAAGCAAACCGGAGGTCGATCTAGTCGATGCAGCCCAATCCGTTGAAGGTTCACCGATATCTACTCTACCCCTACTCCTAGGGGTGGCCGAAGGCCGGAAACTAAGGACTAAGTTATATGTTTGATTGATTGGATATCCTTCTCGTTACCTCACCTTTGCTATTTATAGACCACATAGCATAACCCTAACGCAAAGCTGACCGCTAGCCGAAATAAGAAAACCCGGATGTCTTGGGCCTCAATCATCGGTGTAGCCCACCGAACGTATCTCAACAGTCGATACGCGTCATCTCATCTGAGTCGGTTTCCTTAACCAGCCTCCCAGGTCCACCTGTGTATAGTCTTGGGACTCTCTTTGGTCGCACCAAAATACGGTGTTAACACAAGCATAAGCAGGTTTCAAAGAAGCGGAAGAGGCCACTAATGGATCCAAACTCAGTGACAGCACTTGCAGTGGCTGAGGCCGCAGAGGCAGTTGAGCAGGGTGGATGTCATGCCGGCTTGAGGATTGATTCCTCTCCTTGCCATGGAGTGCGTCGTGAGTCCCCCTCTCACACAGAGGCAGAGGTTGCCCAAGAGACAGAGACAGAGCCCCTAGAGACTCCAGAGGGAGAGCAGGCACAAGAGACAGAGCAAGCTGAGGCCACGGGCCACTCTTCCGTGCAGGAGTTGATGGCTAGACGGGTCACTCGTTCTCGTGGCTCAGGTAGACCCGACAGTCCACATGGACCTCGTCTGCCAGATCCTGTGAGACACCAGGTCCGAGGTCTCTTGGCGAAGAAGATTTAGACTCTTCGGTTTGTGGACTTCCAGACTTGGTTCCCCGGTTAGAGGGACCCTCGTGACGGCTCAGCGTTCTACACTACGTTGCACGAGGTCTTCTACCGAGGGTACATCGAGACCGACGCTCCATTACATGCACACCGAGTTTGTCCGTTCCAGTGCATAGTGAACGTCGGCGGCCCAGACACTGCTCAGCACCTTCAGTATCTACAGGGCCTGACTGGTTTACTTGCACATATTGGCACCTATCAGGAAGATTGGGTTCGTCAGTTTTACACTTCTCTGTGGATCTCTCCAGATCACGAGTTTATACACTACAGGTTCAGAGGACGAGACTACAGAGTCACCGCCTCCCATTTCAGAGAGGTCTTCCACCTGGAGGTGTCAGACACTTGTATACACAACTTGTGCTATGGTGACTAGGAGGCACCACGTCGACCACACGACGGAGTCATGCCAACGATAGAGTTTGTACGGCCATGTTTCTTGTAGCCGTTTGGAGACGGGTCTAGTCGCACTCTGCGTGATCTCACACCGCTAGCCCGCACTCTCCACGAGGTACTTCGACGTACCATTCATCCCCGAGTAGGAGCCCACAACACACTGACTAGGCTTCAGCTATGGCTCCTAGCTCACGTTATCAGGATGGAGAAGTTTGACCTATGGGATCTACTCGTCAGTGAGATGGAGGACATCATCACAGCCGGTTTCAGAGGGCACTGGCTATTACAGTATGCTCATTGGATCTCTTATCTGATGGTCTCTCGGGCTAGGTCACCTTCACTGATTACCACTCTTACCCGGTCAGCTACTGCCTTTCTGGAGTATCAGATGAGCTAGCTAGTCCTTCACGGTTGCTCAGCTCGTCCCAGTTACGCTCGGGGTCCACACACTAGACAGTCAGGGATTCCACCTGCATCAGCGGAGCAACAGTAGGCCACAGTAGAGAGGCTTGTGGAGGCAGAGCTAGCAGATCTTGACGTAGAGATAGATTCCACAGCCGAAGACACTTACAGAGAGGATCTGCCATCTGATAGTTCTGATGAGGATTATAGGCCTATTCTAGAGTATGTACCCCAGTCTCACGACCATGAGGCCGGTGGGTCAGGTGCAGCTCCAGCTCCTGCCTCAGGTACTTTAGAGGCTACTATACTCTCTATCCTTTCGAGGATGCAGGGGGAGCAGACTAGACAGGTAGAGGAGGTCCGGAGACTCACAGCACAGCAGCTTGCAGCTCAGGCTTAGACACAGGCCCGACAGGACGAGTTCCAGCGCCAGTTCCTCGCCTATCAGTGTCAGCAGACCAAGATTCAGCGACAGCAGACAGAGATACTCAGTCGGCTTCTCGGTTCTAGTTATGGACCCTCAGTCACACCACAACTTGCTCTTCCTGGCACTTCATAGCAGCAGCAGTTTACCTCTCAGTCTCAGACACCTCAAGTGGTGGTACCGACTCCAGCTTTACAACCTAGTGGGCTTTAGAGTCAGGCACCAGCCTCGCCCGTGTTCCAGACGCCGATGACCCAGGTGTCATCGTGGTTAGCTTCTCTCGATGACTTTCAAACTGGATTCACTCCTACCCAGGGAGCTACCATCGAGGAGGCGACATGAGACCTTACAGCGTCGTACAGAGAGATCACCGGAGAGGACTCACCGGTCGGAGCAGCTCTAGAGACTCAGCTTACAGAGGTCCCTCCTCGGGCGACGGGCACCCACCTGTCTTCAGTTGCCTCATCGAAGGTTGGACCAGACTGCTCGGCTCAAATCGTGACGACACCACCTCTTGTTGCTATTCAGACAGATGCTACTACAGTCGCAGCAGAGGCAGTTGAGTCCGAGGTAGCCCAATCAGCAGGACATCCCGCAGAGCTTGTGGCAGCAGTCACCCTCACCAAGCTGGTCGTTACACCTTCTCCTCCACCTCGGGTTTACATTTGTCGGGTAGCTGGACCCGCTACTACAGAGGTCGGACCGTCTAAGGCTCCTGTTTAGACTGTTACACTGTCAGAGCCTCAGGGGGAGTTAGGAGAGATAGCTATAGCTCCACAATCAGCAGCTCCAGCTCTTGAGGACACCTCAGTTGAGCCTATCCACACAGCTTTAGTGCCAGAAACTCAGGGTGATGATTCAGACCTCTCAGAGTTCATCCTCCTAGATCGAAAGGCTACAACTTCTTTGGCTCCACCTCCACCTCCAGATGCTCCAGCTGCTTAGTATTGGTGCTAGCGCCAAAGGGGGAAAGAGAGTCGGTATTAGAGATAGGGGGAGAGATGTGAGATAGGGGATATGCTTCTTACTTATGTGATTTATTTCCCCGTACTCATGCATCATATCTACTTTTATGCATTGTATATTTATGTGTGATGCTTGATGGATTGTGAGATACTTTTGTGTATGACATACTCTTGGTTATCACTAATATATCTTGTGAGTTGTCACCTGTTTCATGATATGACTCTATGCTCTAATGGTATTTGTGCTTCCGCGACACGCTCTGATATATACTTGAGCATATCATGAGGTACTCCGATTCAATTTCATATCTATGAGTACTTGTTATGGTTTGGCTTGGATGAGCAAGTTTCATTCACTCTTATTCACTAACCCTGGCTCAAACCAACCAAATCATTTGAAATCCTAACCTTTTCATCTCTTATATCTTATACTCGAGGATTATTGTCGTCAATCACCAAAAAGGGGAGATTGAAGAATCATGGCCCTATTGGTTTCAGTGATTAATGACAAGTAAAAGATTATTATGGCTAATGTGTGTTTTGCAGAGGCTATGCGTAGCTTAGCCATATTGATCAATGAGAATGGGCATCAATGTTATCATTAAGTCCACAAGATGGATATCGTTTCGGATTTCAAAGAGACATGATGAAGACCCTAGAGTGATAGGTCTAAGTGCCATAAGGAGATGAAGGGCACTTAGTATAGATATGGCTTTATTTGATCTTTGACCGTACTATCTAGAGGGGTTGAGACTAGTAGCTTGACTTAGGAGAGACTCATGAATTAGGTGTTGTGCACACTTGACTTCCTTAGCTCTAAGCAAGCCTATGATGACCGTAAGATAGCCTAGAACAACTTCCATATTCATCGCGTCAAAAACCGAAGTTAAGAGAGCCTAGTTCTGAGCGATGGACGCTAGGGACTGAGGCATCAGACGCTGTTCGTCACGCCAGACAGAGGCGTCTGACGCTGGGGTGTTTGCCCCCGAGCGGCCGTCGGCCTTCCAGAGAGCTTTAGTTTTGCTCGAGTGAACTCGTGAGCGACGGACGCTGTCTGTCGGGTTGGCGCCGGACGTTGGGGAGCGTCTGTCGGCCTTCCAGAGAGGGCTATTTTCAGCCAGGAGCGTTGGACGCTGGAGCGCAGCGTCCGTCGCCTTTGCGGCGGAGCGTCCGTCGCCTGTTCAAATGAACAACAACTAGCCGTTGGGCAGGGCGACAGAGCGTCCGTCGCCAACTTAAATTGTCTGTTTTCTGCAGCCCAAGGCTAGTTGTGTGGGGGAGTATTTATACTCCACCCCTTGTCTTCCCACCTTGCCTATGCTCATTTCAGTTGCTGAGTTCTTTGAGAAGGTTGGGAAGAGAGCAAGAGCACTAGAGAGAGAGAGAGTGATTTGCGAATCCATCCATCCATCTTCTCTCCCTAGTTCATCCAAGAATCAAATGTGCATCCACTCTAGTTGTAAGGCTTGATTGAGTCAAGTAAAGATCAAGGCTTGTTACTCTTAGTGATCGACATCACCTAGACGGTCCGGCGGTGCTTGGAGGAAGGTGATCACGGGGAGGATTGCCGGCGGCCCTTCTTCATCGACTTGTGATCGGTTGTGGGCGGTTCACCGAGCCGGAGTGACGAAGAACCATCCCGTAGAGAGCACTCATCCCTTGCGCGGGATTGAGGGGGAGCAATACCTTACGAGGTGCTCCAACGAGGACTAGGGGGAGTGTCGACTCCTCGATACCTCGGCAAAACATCGCCGTGTCAAGAATCTCTTTCCCTAACTCTTTACATTTTGCACTTGTTCTTATTTTCATACTAGAATTGTGTAGGGTGTTCTTACTTTCCTTGACTTGCTACCGCTTTCATAGTCTAAGGCACACAAACGCTAGCCATGGGGTGATTGACATTTGTTTAGGATTTCATATTTGCTTTAGAAATTTGAAATAAGCCCAATTCACGCTCCCTCTTGGGCATCTTGATCCTTTCAGTCACTAGGATGAGTTAGGACGGGAGCTTTGGTGGGAACTAAAGGTCTAGTAGGATTTAATTTGAGCAACTGAGCTTATACCAGATCTGATGGGAACTCTGGTCTACACCATGACCGAACATTCGGTAGATCTTTCAATTTTTGAATAAAAACAAAGGTAATTAGTGTCCTTCAAGGGTTAGCATCTCTTTGCGCACGAAGACACCTAAAACCATGACATTGAATTCCTCTTGATAATACAATATTTTTCTAAATTCAAGTTCAAAGATAAAAGAATTTAAATCCTCAATATTACTCCATTTGCCACATCATGTCTCTTTAATATTTGGAGGGTTGCCAATCATCAATTACTTAAAGTTCTAATGTTAAAATCTGCTCGAATACTTTGCCATTCATGTTAATCCTTTGATTGTGTCATTGATCCACAGAAACCCACAAAGACTTGATGCCAATCATCTTGGTGGTTCTCATTTGTAGCAGGAGAGAAATGTAAGATAAATTGAGTAGCGTCGGCGATGGTAGTGGAAACGACGGTGGTTCTCGTTTTGATTGTTGCCTGCATCTCTTGTCAGATGAATCTCGTGCTTCCTCTGTGTGTGTCTTTGATAGCCTACACGACCACCTATCGTCTGTGATATAGACGTTTTGTGAGGACATAGAGGATGGTGCAACATGCAACCATATTGTGCTTGTAAAGATCTAAGAGGAAGAGAAAGTAAGATGCCAATGACATGGGAAGCTCACTATGTCATATTAAAACTATGACATAAGAAAGACATCTCCAAAATTCATTTCGACTATTTTATTGTTGATGGTAGTTAGGGTCAATAATTGAATCATATTAAACAATATTTTTTCCATACTTAACCACCTCCAAAATAACTAAGGTGTGAGATTAGCATGATATTAAAACACCTTATAGCTGACAAGTCAAATAGACTTTTTTCAATACAATTGTATTGTGTATAAGCGGAACGAAAAGCTTGTTGAGCTGACATGGTGGCTCATTTCAAAAGTGGTCCGATTGAATTCATTTTAAAATGAAATGACTTGATTTTTTTAACGATTATTGACATTGGCTCGACTTGATAAGCTCGGTTTCAAATTGAAACTTAAATAATTGAGGAGTCTGATGAATAAGATTATGCTAATTGTTTAAAAAATCACAAAAAATCCAATTGCCTCGTTACAAGCCCATCACTAATTCACTCAGTGGCGGAAACAGCAATCTGGCAAGGCTTGGCCACTGTCATACCTAGAGTTTGTACAAAATACTTAATATATGTATTATATACTAGTAAATACTAGCAAATATGCCCGTGCGTTGTAACGGGGATTGTTTTTTTCTTTCTCGTCTTCGATGTTATCGTCTGACAAGATTCACATATGAAAATATCTTACTTATTTGATTATATATGCTTAGTTATGACTGCCAAAGTTGTGTTCTTTTGGTTTTAATTTGGAGCTCTTTTATTTTCTATTAGTATCCACACGGGATTTTTTAAATTCTCTTCTTATTATCCTTTTTATATTTGGAGAAAATAGGATTTAGAGCTCTACGTGTGTTTTTAATTGTTTAACAAATGACAAAGATGTAGCTCTAGTCAAAAGAAGTATAACAATACTGGTTTGGTATTTGTGATTTTTATTTTGTTTCATATGACTTAGAATCCCAAACATGTTTAAAAGAAAATAAAAAAAGAGATATTATGCGGATGGGCCATGGTCCTCGGCCTAGTTCATGGCGCAACCGGCTAGGACTGGTGTTTAATCCGACTACCACCTCAACGGACCCAGCGAAAAAAATAAAAGGAAAAAAGAAAAGGAAGTTTTGCATTAAGAGTCAAAGTCTATTTTCTTTATGCTCGGAGTTCCTTTCCTTTTTACCGCTATTCTTTATTTCTTAGAAGACTTCCTTTTTACCGGTATTCTTGATTTCTTAGGAGACTAAACAAAAAAAAAGACCAGACAAAAAAGAGGAGATTCGAGTCTTATGTTTGGATTAGGATTAGGATTCCTAGTTATATTCTGATTGTTTCTATCTAGGATATCATGTGTCATATATATATCACACGACACCTATAGACAAATATAAAGACAAACAATTTTCACATTCACAAAGTTAGTTAGAGACGACGGATCAAAAAAATAGGGGGTGAAATTTTGTCTCTTTATTATTAGATATAGATACTTGAAATACATATATTAATGTATTATACAAATCAATATATTAGTTCTTATAAATACTTTGCCACACCTAGAATCTTTTTCTGTCTCCGCTACTGAATTCACTACTGGAGCACATAACTGCAGGGGATACGTAATGACGACCTTTTTCTTGGAGGATTGTCACAGCCAGTCAACAGTAGTCAGCAAGCAGCCCACATGGACAATTGCTAATGGGCTGGGCTCAGAGTACACAGTAAATCTGCATTTTTGTTCCAAACCAAACTCGAGCCCACCTGCCCCCACAATAGTTACCCCGGCCTGCCAATGAGAAAGTGACGCGGAAACGGAAACCCAACGAACGTTAGCCTAGTCACCCTGCCAGCCAGCCCTGTCCTGCCCTACGGCCCTACGGGCTACGGATAGGTTCCCACGCGTGCAGCACAGCACAGCACTCCACCCTACTCCGCCAGTCGCGAGCCGCACCGCAGCTGCGCGTCGCGTCGCACGCATCTCTCCTGAGCTCCGAAGCCTCGTCGTCTTCCTCGCCCCGCGACCCAACTAGACACCGTACCACCCAGGTGATCTCGCGCGCCACTCCCTCCTTCCCTCCCTTTCTCCCCAGCTTTTACTCTCCCCTCCCGCGCCCAGATCCCGAGGCCCACCCCCCTCGATCGCCGCGCTCCCGGCGGCGGATCCGGCGCTGGCTCGCGGCCCCCGACAGGTACCCTACCCACCGACGGGATCTAGCTGCCGCATGGTTTTTGAATTGAGCTCCCCGCGCGTCGCATGGCGCGGGGGGCGGTACTGCCTGCGCGGGCCGCGCGGGTTCCAGCTCTGGGTTGCTGCCGGATCGACGACGATGCTAGGGTTTAGGTGTGATTCGTGTCTAGTTAGCTGTTTGGCGCGTACGCCTTTCCTTGAGCCAAGCGTGGTCCGAAATTTCTCTGGAGCAGGAGCAGCAGCCTCTTGGAGTGACGGGCTTTGAGATTTCCAGTTTAGGGTTCGTTTTGGGTTGGTGGGAGCTCGGGTTTGGAACGGCTAATCTGTGCGTTCTAACTTACATGCTTATAGTTTTATGTAAAAGGGTTTAGTTAAGTTAACTGCAGCTCGCGGGTGCTGGAGGGACCTCACTCAGATGATCCGATATTTACTGCAGTTCCTATATTCAAAGCAAGTATTGATGCCGTGAGATCATTTGTATGTGATTTGGATCAAGGCTGTTGTTTTTAAAACTAGGAGCTTTAGGTACAGTTCCATGGTAGCCTTGTCTTGTGCCTGTGTAAGGTTTTATGTGACTATCATCTAGTTTTCATTGGTGCATGGGGGAATTTTAGTGTCAGAACTACAAGTGCCAAGTTTATAGTATTTTGTGATATGATGAAATACTCTGGAAAAATTGATGAAAAACTGAGCATTAGTTAAGTTGTCTGTTTTGATTTGGCATAGAAATTAATTGGCAGGATTGCATATTATCTAACGTTAGTTTATTCTGCGCTTTAAGTGATAGGGACCAAGGATATCATACACAACAGTTAAGTAGGATCGCTTGTATCTTCCCTTTAATCTTTTACTGCTAAACATGATAAGGGTTTAGGATATAGTTTTCTGAATGTGTAGTATGTTTTGTCTCGAACAATTAAATTGGGTTTCCTTGCAAGGGGTCTCATGCTATATTTTAGCTTACATTTGCTCTTTTTTTTTTGTCCAATTCAGGTTTTGCTTTATGCTGGTTCATTTGTCTACGGACAATGGACTAGTTGCTGCATTGTTTCTGTAATTCACGATGGGAAGCAGTGGAGCAGATACACCATCTAAGACAAGCAAGGCATCTGCCCCTCAGGTTCTTGATACTGGGCCTGTGGCATTATCTTTTCAGTGAAAAAAAGATTACTTGCTTAAAGTTTGTCCTTCCATGCAACAGGAGCAGCAGCCACCTGCTACCTCAGTTGCAGCAACACCGGCTGTTTATCCAGATTGGTCCAGCTTCCAGGTGAGAGTGATTCCCCTCCTCCCCTCCAATCCAACTAACCCAACCACACTCTAGGAGGAAATAAATATGTATGTATAATTAGTAAATCTGTAGTCTCTACCATAAAATGATAACAATCAACACATTATAAGCATATAGGCATGCTGATTTTGGATTGCAACATTGTGCGAGTGAGAATCAGAATGGGCCCATATATTATATACTTCCCCCCTTTATTATGAGTTTAAAATGAAGAAGTGTTTCTTGCACAGCATATTTCTTTTCTTGATTCATGGGGTTGACATCTTTATCCTTCTAATAATATCATAAGTATTGTTCTACCAATGCGACTTTTGTTAATAATTACGTTCCATGGTTCTTTTGCAGGCATATCCTCCAATCCCACCACATGGGTTCTTCCCCTCACCTGTGGCATCAAGTCCACAGGGTCATCCTTACATGTGGGGAGCTCAGGTAAACATTTTAGCCATCTGTTTATGTTTTCAGTATCGTAGTGGCTGACTGACTTTTATGTTTTTTTATCAGTTAGAGTGTTGTTTAAGTGTACGCGCTTCAAGTGGTTGAACTTAGCTGTCTGATAGAAATATTGTTTGTATATTAGTTCTATCTTTTTTGTCAACTTATACCTATTTGTTAATATTTGCAAATGTGAGGGTTGTATATGGAAAGTTTTCTCTATTTCCTTAAAGTGACATGATATTATTTGAAAAATAGTACTGAGCCAAAATTACAACTGATATTTAATACTCCGTCTGTCCCCAAATAAATCAATTCCTAGAATCCGCTAGTCAAACTTTTTAAACTTTGACTAACTTTATAGAAAAAATAACATCTATGATATAAAATGAGCACCATGGGAAAATATATTGTATGGTAAATCTAATGATACTATACCATAAATTTTAATGTTTTTTTTTCTAGAAATTTGGTTAAAATTTAAAAAGTTTACAACTCTAGGAATCTATTTATTCAGGGTCAGAGGGAGTAATTTTTAAAGGTAAATTGAATGGTTCAAACAAATTGATTTTTGCTAGATAATGGGTAATTAACATAATAACAAAGTTGTTTTTTGGTTCACATTTTTCTCATTACTTTCTTTCAGCATATGATTCCACCATATGGAACACCACCGCCACCATATGTCATGTACCCTCCTGGAGTATATGCCCACCCATCTATGCCCCCGGTATGTTCAACGCGTGGCTTTAGTTTTCACCATATACTAGTCAAATGGCAATGCTGACCTTGGTTGTCATTGTACTATTGTGCAGGGTGCACATCCATTTACTCCTTATGCCATCACTTCTCCAAATGGCAATGCTGATGCTACTGTAAGACATGATACTTTTTGATCCGTCTTTCTTGTGCTTAGTATGTGGGAGTCTAATGCATCTAGGCTTTGTAGGGAACTACTGCTGCAGCTGGTGATACTGATGGCAAGCCCTCTGAAGGCAAAGATAAAAGTCCAACAAAGAGATCCAAAGGAAGTTTGGGCAGCTTGAACATGCTTACTGGAAAGAATCCCAGTGAACATGGTAAGACCTCGGGTGCATCGGCTAATGGAGCCACTTCTCAAAGGTATTTTTGTTGTAACCTTGAACACATATGTTCGTGTGTGCATCCTTCCGTAAGTATCAGTGAATGACTTGCTGTTTCTCTTTGCAGTGGCGAAACTGGCAGTGACAGTTCAAGCGAAGGGAGTGAAGGAAATTCTCATAATGTGAGTCTTGCTGAATTGCTCCTTCATTTTTGTTGTATATTCATTATGTATACATGACCATTTGTTTTGTATATCCAGTGAAAGATTTTTTAAAAAAGTACTCCAGTAAAAGAGATAATGTTTGCCTTTTTTAGTCTTCGAGGTATAACTTTGACAACAATTTTTCTATTAAAATCTAGTTACAATTGTCTAATAAATTATGTGATATCAAGTGTTACTGCCGAAAAATCTACCCATACTTCTGTATATCCAAACTGAATATTTTGGAAGGTCTCATTGGTTAAAGTTTCAAAAGTTTGACCAGATTTTAGTAAGGATCGTATAAATGGCAGAGTAATATCTTTTCCAATATCCATGAGAACTGCATCCTGACATTGTTGACCTATTGGATATACTGTTTGATGTCCAATTATTTCGGACCACACTAGTACATGCCTTCCGAGTTGCTATGCATTCTTGTCACAGTTGGGTTTACAATCTAATTGCGTATGGTCAAATATTTCTGACATTCATTATGACATTGGTATTATCTATGGAATTGTCCTAATGCCTTTGCATCGTTGAGTAATGTTTACAGGATTCACATCACAAGGAAAGTGGACAGGAACAAGATGGAGGTATGCGTATGGACATATCTACTTCGCTTCTTCTTTTGCAATTTACTGAACTTTATCATTTTTGTGCCAATTTGCATTCTACTAGACGTTCGAAGTTCCCAGAATGGTGCATCACGTTCGCCATCTGAGGGAAAATTGAACCAAGCTATGACAATTGTGCCCATGCCATCAAGTGGCCCAGTAACTGGTCCAACTACAAACCTAAATATTGGGATGGACTATTGGGCCAACACAGCAAGCTCCGCTCCTGCAATTCCTGGCAAAGTGACCCCAACAACAGTTCCAGGGGCTGTGGTCCCAGCAGAGCAATGGATACAGGTTTGTCTTCTTTTTACTCTGCTTTGTATGCATTGCGTGTCCACCTTTTCCTTCTACATTGTGTTATTTCTGTTTGCATTTTTGTGCACACCATATTATCTGTCTACTGTCCTGATCCCTTTGCAATAGGGGTATTGATTATAAAATATATTTATTTAGAATAAATTTGGTCGATGAAATTGAAATCAAACTGTTGATTGAGTATATTTCTACTAGCTCTGGTACAATGTACTTGTTTCAGTACTGTGTACACAGTTTAAGAATCTAGTCCATGAATTGCTATTTTCTTGATTTGTTTTTGCATTGTTTATATCTAGATCCTGCCCTCATGATATGTTTTGTAAGAGGTGTTTCCTTGTGCTAATTTTATTAGAGGTTGAATTGACACTAGAGAAATTGTGGATACAAATTCAACATATATCAATCTGGCAATTGGAGAAGCTATTCATGTTGATTTTTTTGTGGTTCAGGATGAACGTGAACTCAAAAGGCAAAGAAGAAAGCAGTCCAATAGGGAGTCTGCACGCAGATCTAGGTTGCGTAAACAGGTACTTGTTAGTTCAACTTGACTGCACTGGGTGCCGCTATGTTGTTAGCTAGTTAATGGAGAACAAATGTGAGTTTTGCAGGCTGAATGTGAGGAGTTGGCTCAACGTGCTGATGTTTTAAAGCAGGAAAATGCTTCACTTAGAGATGAAGTAAACCGTATCAGAAAAGAGTATGAGGAACTTCTATCAAAGAATAACTCACTAAAGGTTGTCCTACAACTTTCAATTTAATTCTGCTGAAGTACATAGGTTAACATTTCTGTTCTGCTTTCTGCTCTGTAGGAAAAACTTGAAGGCAAACAACACAAAATTGATGAGGCAGGACTTAACAACAAGCTGCAACATTCTGGCGATGACAGCCAGAAAAAAGGAAACTAATCGAGCTATCGTGCAATGCTTGCATAGCATGGCCCTAACTAGATTATTGGGAGGCGCAATTGTAGTATGCGTATTAACTCCTTACTTTATTGCAGTTAATTGTTACCAGGTTGTGATAATGTTGATGCCAACCTTGTGTGTGGGTGTTTCCTGTTTCAGATCTATCTTGGCTTATCTTTTAGAAGTCAAGATTTGACTGAAGATGTAGGCTGTGACCCAGTTCACTGTATCTGTTAGAAATAGTGGATACACTCAAATTTACAAATTTGTATTGCTGACTAATATTGTTATGTATACCTGGCAAAAGTCTGGTTTCTTTTAATTCAGTCTGGTTGAACATTCTGCTGGGTTTGCACTGCTGCCTAGTTTATGTATATTGTTGTTTATATCAGTTGTTCCTAGTTATTTTCTATAATAATTAACAATTAGATTAGGAATCAACCTCTGCACCAATAAATATATATATTTCTCTCTTTTTTGCGTCTATTTTCTATTTCACTTCGAAGTTTCTAGGTTGTTTTGGCCCTGTTTAATTGTGAACCTTGGCGGTATTTGATTTTTGAAGTTTGAACAATCCACCTGCTGGAGGTAGTTTTGTTAAAAGGCATTGCTATTTTTCTGCTTAGGGATACTGATATTAGCTATTCTTGTTTCATCCATCTATTTCTGAAGTGTCCGCAGAGTGGTTTGTTAAACTTGTTTTCCTGAGCTTGCGCCTGATTCTGGTAAGTTTTTGGGCTCCTGGCACTTTACTTTTATGATCTTGTTTTGATTTGTTTATTACAGGAAAATGGTTCTGGAGTATGTCCTAGATGAGCATGTAGTAGCAATTCATTTTTCTTTATGTTTGTTTTTTGTAAATTATTGCTGATAGTTTTATTATGGTGTCATAATGCTTGAGGTGGAGTTATCAGACATAAGGTTTATGCTATTTTATCATAACAAAGATAAAATCTCCTGTGTACTAATTTTCCTCGAATGAAGACTCATTCATTGAACAAGAATCTGGCTTTGGATCCAGATTTAAAAAATGCAAAACATCAATGCTATCACTAGGGTAGTACCAGCCAATCCAGTTTTTGACATAGAAGTGTCTGAACTTTGAGGGCTTTCTGCTGCAGGTTCGTGCGCAGGGATTGTGGAAGAACCTGTGTTGGGAGATGGTAGAGAAGATGTGCTCAAGGATTGATTTTCGGTCAAAGTCTTCTCTGGTGCTGCAGAAGTTGGAGCGGCATAGCGAGTGCAAGTTGCCGCTTTTAATCTTCGTGTTGCTGTTGGCCTTATGACTCCATTTATTCCATGGCACCGGAATGACTCCCCAAGTGGCAGAGATCAGGACTTGTGAGCTCAATGCTGTTGAAGTAGAGCTTCTGATGCTTGATGTTGGTTACGGTGATCGTGTCGCCCGAGTGGCGGGTGGGGACTACAGTTCCATTGGGAAGCCTGATGAGGTCGTTGAACTTCAGGGGCGCAGTGATGGAATGCCTGGATAGGAACTCCAGCACCTGATTCTCAGAGATGGATGCAGTGGACAGCAGCCTGTCATTGGGCATCAGGAAGGTGGTGTTACGGGGTATCTTCTCCTGCACCATCCGGATGAGCATGACGAAGGTGAAGTAGCGTGCCTGCTGCATCTCCTGCGCTGTGGTGGCAATGTCACTGCTGACCATCTGTGTGGAAGGTGCGGCAGTGGTGGAACTAGAGGCTGATATCATGAGAGTGATGATCAGGCTTATTGCAGCAAGGAAGGTGGAAGCCATGGTGTGAATGGGCAAGCAAGGTATTGCTATCTATTGCTCCCTGGGTCTCTAGCAGGTTGTTTTATTACCAGATTGTGGGCTCTCTGGGTTGGGACGTGGTTGTTCTTGCACGCTTATTTCATTTGTGAACTACTTTTCAGGCTTCGTGCATGTTTGAACTACCTGGACGCCCTTATTATAAAGATAAAAATTTAGAAAAACCTCTACCTGGATACTGCTTACAGCATGAGCACAGTTACAGCCTTTTCTCGGCTCCTACCAGTGCTGCTCTATCTTAAGGTGTTCGCTGCAGAAAATGAGCTTCACACCCTCAATAACTGTCTGTAAGATCTTCAGATTCTTGGTCTGTTCAACTATTTAACGACAGAGGTTTACAGTTACCGGTGCCTTCGCAAAAAGTTGATGCATTGGTGCTTAATAATTTTTTGGTTATAAAGTTTTGGTTATACATTGTAGGGTGGATTATCATATCTAATGTTCAGTGGTATCTTCACGTTGATACCACAAACCATGTGTGGAAGCTTCAAAACTTTACAAAGGATCAATCTTTGCTTTTGGTTGAAAAGAATAAAATTAACAAACGTGCTGGTAAAGCTGCGTGTCGAGTTCGGTTCTGTACTTCTGATGCTTGAACAGCCGTGATTTCATGATTTCGGGATGGTATGGCCTGACGGCTAGGTGGATGTTCAGGCTTCAGAACTGAACTTGGACTCTCAGGTTGTCAAGCACGTTAGTAAATGATGTTCAAATCAACCAAAGACAAGTTGGTTCCCATCTCATGAGCCATCCATTATCTCTGTTCTACTTTGGTCAGGCGCCTGCCGGGCGTCAATGCTGTCACATCACAGAAAGTTACCAGAGCATGTTATTTTGCAGAACCGAGTCAAAACTGGTTCTAACAAACTCGTTCTACTGCTGCTTGCCTCACACAAAACGCAATACGGTAGCGACCAAACGGCAAGGTTGGCATATTTGGTTTGAAAACTCTTAACACGCATTGTGTTGTATTAATGTTTTCTTTATTACAAGTACTATGGATAAATAGATGAAGATGACTTCGATTTTTTTTTTCTATATCTATGTACCAAAACGGAATGAGTTCCCTGGATCTCTGGTTCATCACCCCCAACAAAACCGATAACTGAAACGGCATGGTCCAAGAGATGTCAAGATGAACTATCCTTGTGATACTGCTAGAGGAGTTCATACTCTCATCGACTATGGGAGCTCCTGCCCCAGGTTCATAACATGGTTCGCACCGCCAATTTTTTTTTTAGTATTTAGCCTTTTTTTTTAAAAAAAAGCCCATGTTTATTTTCATAACATGGTGCCGTGACTATGGCTCTGTGGTTACACGTCTCGTCATTGGCTCATAGAGCGAGGTTGGAGGCCCGTGTAGGTGTGGATGCTTGCAGGGCGCTAGCCTTGGGACCGTGGTTCTTGTGTCAAGCTTGGCGTTGTAAATCATGGTGCCGTAGCCCTAAGGCTATCCGCACTCCGTCCTCTATATTATCCTCTAAAAGGTATATTTCGTCCTCGTCAGTAAGATTTTTTTCTCTATACAAATTTCTTCCGCACCCATCATTCTCTATATCTCATACTCTATATCAACGTCTAACAGTGGGATTCACATATTTATAAATAAAATTTATTTAAATATATCCATATGAGATCTTATTTTAAAAGATTTATTGAAATAAATTTATTAGTGTCATCAAAATTTAATTTAGTTTTTTAGTTTGTGAGTTATAACATATTTTAGGGATTGAAATAGATGTGGGCATATTTCGAGGAGCTGGGCCCACGATGAGACTTGCATGCTGCACACTGGCTGCCTGATCCACCCCTCTGCTGCACGCTGGCGTCTGACTCCGTACCTCCGCTACCGCGCCACAGATGCCGTTTCTGCAGCTGTCTTCTTAGCTAGAGTAGAGACATACAGCACCCGGTGCACTCATTTTTACGGTAAATGATTCCTGCAGTGGGCTGTTCAGTTTGCCACTGCTGACAGTCTAACTCATGGTGCTGATCGTCAAACTGTTATCAACGCTTCTAGTCTCCTGGCCGAGGAACACTCTCATTTGTCTGCCCTCTCTTCCCATTCCATCATACCTTCTTTAATATCTTCATTCAACTTTTGGAACTTGTATTTGATTCGTAGATCTTTGGGAGCAAGGTATCCTTCTCCTTAGTTTTAGGCAATGATTTAGTCCTTCTAGTGCATATTTTGCGAACCCTATTTTCATTAGAGTTCATCTTTTTTGAATGTTTTTTGCAATATGGATTTGATGTTTAGTGATACAAATTGTGTGGATTAGATTGTAGAACTCAGCATGTGCACTACTTTGTAATTGGCATTGTTAGTATTATATGTTCCAATTTAATTGTTTGTGTAGGTGAAAGATTGCTGGAAAAGAGGGATAATTCGAAAGAGCTTTACTATGACATGTCATGTATAAGATGCACCGGTCTCTCTAGAACTGCCTGTGCCAATGTGTGACTATGGTAAGCCAATTGGAGTGGATCAATCTATGCACGAGGATACTATTGTGTGTTGACATTTCTTAACGTCATCACTAGACTGAGAGAACCATGGCAACAACCCGGAAATATAGGGTCACATCTACCAGCATCACTTAAGCTAGGTTGTCATCCTTAACATGACACTAGAGACATGGAAATATTATACTTATGACACTTACTCCAAAGATATATATAAAGATTATCCGCAAGCGCACATATAAATACACCCGTTGTAGTATTTCACCCAGAAAAGTTTCAGGTATCGTTATTTATATTTTTACCATTAGTAAAGATCTAGGAGGTAGGATAATGATAAGCTAATAAATGTATATGCACACTCATGATACGATTTCCACTAGATTATTACTCAAACAGGGAATCAATCCAATAATATATATATATATATATATATATATATATATATATATATATATATATATATATATATATATATATATATATGGTAAGTGATAGGTAAATGATAAAGATAGATAAAGATATGTCTAGGATTATCTCAAGAGCCTTTCCACACATAGCACTAGCATTGACAATTGACAAGAATAGAAGATTAAAGACTATCCCTATGTTATTCTAATTATAAGTTATGACATACTCTAATTAGTGCAATACATCTAGCAATCATAGATAAAGTATATTCATGTGTATAATCAAGCGACCATCTCTAAGTTCGGCTGAGAACAGAGCACAACCGTGACCTGAGGCTTTAGCAATCATGCACACTCCTAAATTCGGGGAGTGGACTACAGATGACTTGTAGCAGAACCGTCCAAATTATAAGAGATCAAGTACTAAAGTATCCGAATCAACTGCCACTTAAGATCACTTGAGCCCATATAATCCCGGTAGTCCGTGAAATCTCGAAGGAATTCAAACATTACCACAATACAGCCAAGATCGAGATAGTCCAGTAGTACCATTCACACGATATAAAGTTCAACATAATAAAATAGTATCGGAGTGCGAAGACTCAATAGTTATTACAATCCATGGTTCAAATTGAAATAGAAGCGGAAGTCTTTAAAACACGATAATCTCCAAAGTAGTTCTTAATAGGATGCCAGACTAAGGAACATATCCCTCAATAGCAAAAGAGGAGTCTGGACGTGACCAAGCCCATGGTCTAGAAGTCATCTCCAACGGGGTAGAGACAGTTAACACAATAACCATGCAGGAGTTGACCATCTGCAAAACAACATGGGATAAAACCCTGAGTACGAGAAGGTACTCAGTGAGACTTACCCGCCATAAACGAAAATAAAGACTCCAAGGAGAATGAAGGCTTATGGTGGTTTAGCTGACTCTTTTGCGGAAAAGCATGCGACTAACTCTTCAAGTTTTAGTAAAGATATAACAGCAAGCTTTTAGTAATATTACTTGCCATCTACATTAGCCACTAGCCTATGCCAGACATGTTGATTAAAGCGGACAATAGATTCCATCATCATTCAGCTCTCCATAAACCGGATCACCAACATTAGTTTCATAGTCGTGTAAATGTTGTCATTGCCCTAGTCAAGTGCTCTCTAACCAGGAGCGATGGCGATTCGAATCGGATTCCTACTCAGTTGAGGGGGTATTCCCTACACAAACCACACTCACAAGCCACATGAGTTACAGGTCACCGAAGATGCTATTCGGGTAAAGTCGCGGGATGAACAGGGACCACCGACACCTAGGGGCCGTCCGAAAGCCAGCATGTGTGAAGGTCTTAGATCGCACCCCTGTGTCCGAACCCCACCTCGCACCAGCACGATGCATCGCAATTCAAACCCGGCCCGAATAGTGTACCGGCTTCACGGTCGGAACGACTTGTCCTTCCAGTTAAGTGTAGGGCATGCGTTCAACATGACCAGAGGGACGACAACACAAACAATCATTAGTTGACACGGTCGAGTCACCCCCATCCAAAGTATACGGAGTTTCCCACCGATCTTAGTTCCATTAACCGTTTCCGGTTACCATTCCGAGATAAACCATAACATGTGATGAGGATATATCCTATATCTCGCGGGTAATGGAATCACCCAACTTCTACCGAACTAAGCCAACTAAGCATGACTGCCACGATAGAACGTTAGGTAACAAGGTAAAGGTAGAATAGGATAACAAGGTAATATGCATCAACAGTTGCACTCAACTCCTAACTTAATGCATCAATAAAGCAAGAAAAATAAATGCTAGACTTTTGCAAACTGGGGGAATGCTCCGGGGTTGCCTTGCTCAAAGATGCTGGTGACGTGGTTCGAGCACTCCTGTAGTTAGTCCTCCTCACTGGGATCCTCGGGCTGCACCTCCTGAGTGGATAGCTCCTGCTCTAGGGTCACGTTCTCCTGGTTCTCGTCCTGCGATCCTGTATGATGCGATGCGAGCATATATAAGCACGTATGATGCAAATGAGAATGGGATGATATGTATGCGAAGTGCTGCATGTATAACTTAGTAATTTTCCATCTACTTAACTAATTAAGCAAGCAAGGTTAACTTAATAGCCCTTCCTATTATGGTAAGATAGCACTTGCAATTAAGTTGTACTATGAAAAGCATCAAACAGTTCAGCACACATTTTTCTTTAATACTAATAAATACCAGGATACCTCAGAAAAAGCACTAGGTAAATATCTCGCACAAAACAATTATTAAAAATTCATTAAAGTAGTTATTTATCACCTTTTTAACCCTACACAGATTTTCTTAACAGAACATAGAGTAGTTCATATTTTTCTTAGATAGATCTCTGCTATAGAAACCTAACAAAACAAGTTTCATATTTTTCAGAGCTATACTTCATTTAATATGCATTTCTCAAGTTTCAGCCATTAACAAGATTAAATAAATCTACACAGAAAAGTTGCACCACAAATCATGGAAAATACACCAAACTATAGATCTAAACAATAGAAACCTAACAAAACCATTTTGGCATTTTTAGGGTTTTTCTACGAATTGATATGCATTTTACAAGATTCAAAACCAATTAAAAGAAATAATTTTCTTTTTTGTTTCGACCGAAAACGCTACGCGCACACACACAACACACACCGCGACCGACAGGTGGGGCCTCGGGCCCACACGTCAGCCGCACACACACACAAGTGCACACTGCGGCGGCGATGCTCGCCGACGGCGAGGACTCTGGCGACGGGGAGGACCTCACCGGCTTCACCTCAGCGAGGCGAAGCCGACGGTGACCTCGGCTGGGCGAGTGGGGGCTCGTGACGAGCTCCCCGCCAACCATGGCGGCACGACGACGACTGTGCTTGGCGGCAGCGCGGCTCCGGCCGCGATACCGGGCGACGAGTGGCGGTCGAGCCCCGCGAGCACTCCGCGGAGCTTGGCGAGCGACGACCAGGGAAGAGGGAGGAGAAGGCGGCGCGGAACGGCGAGATGTGCATGGAGCAGAGCTCCGGTGGTCGTGGCGTGGCGGCGCGCGATTGGCGCCGGGCGGAGCCTTACCGTGGCGGCGCGGTGGTGTTCTGAAGGGGGGGTGGCAGGGCGAAGCTGGCGCACGCGCGACGCTGCGAAGCTGTTGCTGCGGTGCGCGAGAGAGAGAGCAAGAGCAAGCAAGGGAGTGCGAGCGGGCGGGCGCGGTTGAGAGCGGGGACAGAAGGGAGGTGAAGATGCGGTCGGACGGCACCGCCCCGGCCGAGCCGTACGCCGGCGGCCGCGTGGCGCCCGGCGTCTGACGCGCGCAAGCGGACGACGCATTCGCGCGCGGCGCGCGGAAACGACGCGGCGCTGCGCGGGCGTGGACTGGCTTCGACTGTTGGGCCGAATGGCTTGTGCCGGCTCAGCAAGCCCAGGTATGCCCTTTTCTTTTTATTTTTTTTTCAAATTTTGTTTTTCTTTATTTATTTCAAACTCAATTTTGACCAATTTAAAAATGTTTTTCAGGTTTTGGTGAAAATACCAATTTTGCTCAGAAAAATAAAATGCACATAAATGCTTTAAACATCAAGTTCAAATTCGGTTTAGTTGTTAAATTAAAATTAGAAAACTGATTTAAATCTTAGAGAATATTAATTCAAATATTGCCAAAAACTCAAATTAAAAACAGAAAATTACACTTATTTTTCTACTACAATTAAAGCATTAAACCTTAGGTTGAATTTAGCATGATGGTTCAAGGTCAACAATTCAAGCAAGCAAGAACATAGCAAAAAGAATTAATTTAGGAATGCAAACATGATATGCAAAATGCTCATGAAATGATGGTTAGGTTTTTAATTAAGAATGGCTTAATTATGCTTAACACATGAGGTGTTACATGACTCAACAAGAATATCACACCCACGATCTACTACATGGCCTAGAAAATAGGGGACATTCGCAGATAAACAATGTTTAAGCACCACGCTTACACTATGATTATCACCCACACATTGATCTAATGAATGAGCGCTATACGAACATGAGTAATGACATTCATATAATCTACTATGCAAGATATATAATCAAAGTAGATTATAAGAACGTATAAACAACTAAATATGTAGTCATATCTAGAGAAATAAGATTCAACTAGAACTAGAATAACAGAGATGAACAATGAAGAACTAGATGAATAATATTGTATTACAAGAGAGGATTACAAGGATTTACCAGAGTCTCCTCGTGACTAATCCGGAATTCAAGCTATGCTTGATGCCTCTAACTCTATTCTAATCTAGCTATGGGTAATGTTGGTGTTGCTTTGAGGTTATCCTTTCAAGGGACACCTCTTGACCTAATCGGTTCTGATGGATTGTAGATTGAATTGGATTGAATGCTTATAGCTCGGAGGGATGAACCGCAACCCTTGGATCAAACCAACTTTGACAAACGGCTTAGATTGGATCTTAATGTCGGTTAGGAGGCGTCGTACGAAGACGTAGTAGATCGGGACTCTGGCCAGGCCGTCCGACCTAGGGTTGGGGTTGGCAGGCCCCACCTGCCAGGCTCTCGGCCTCCGCCGCCTCGTGGTGTCTTCTTGATTCTTCTAGAGTCTTCCCACATATGTTTCCGTGTTAATTACACGTTATCCCGATCAGTGGTAGTTGTACCTTGATTCCAACTGCTGTTTTCACTATTTAATTCATAGAAAGTCACAATTCACCAAAACTGTGCAATAATGTTAGTTTAAACCCTATTCTATGTTGGTGATTTCTTCTATGCCCCTTTTATAGTTTAATTGACATATATAATATAGTAGTTAATTATCGTCGACAAACTCCCCCAAGCTTAACCTTTGCTAGTCCCTTAGCAAACCATGAATCAACAGTTGCTGCAATGCTTTCACGCCTCAAAAGTACATATACTTTCAAACAAAAATTCTCCTCTGGATTAAAGTAAACTATTCTAACTTTCAAACTTACCCATATTACCTTGAACCATGGGGCTTATAACCTTGACTTGGGTCTTGGGAAATTGAAAAGCTGAATGATAGAGTTAAGCACTATGTCTCAAGCTCTTCGCTCAACTTTCATCCTGGAGTTTTTGCACAATTTTCCAAATAAAACTCAGAGTTTCTATTGTATGACCCTCTCAAGTCTCTCAATATGTAGTATTTTTGGATCCTCTCAAAGGCAATAAAAGTGTTTTGCCTCCTCTCTTCTCTTAGAATATGTAGCATTTTTGGAACAAGCAAAGTATCATTATGCCTTCTCTCTCTCACCCTACAACTAATAAGCAATATATGGAGTTCATAGGTGGGAGGAACAACACATACATACTTACAAAGAATATATTGTAAAGTTAAACAATGAATCCAAGAATCAGGGCATACAATTAAATCAAGAAGTGCATGTGTATGGGATATATATATATGGTGGATGTATGAGGGTGAATATATATGTGGTGGATATATGAGGGTAAATATATGTGTGATGGTATATGATGGATATACGAGGGTGTGTGGTGGGATCCTAATTCTACTCTGCTCCTTGAATAGTATATCTCTCTTTTGGAACGTGGAATTTTTAGAAAACTTGGGCTTGCTTTTAGAGAGGCAGGCATTGTCGATGAAATATGGACGGCAGTCTACCTAGGAGGAACCCCAAGGTAGTAGATTAGATGGCGGAGGTGTGGCGACGACTATCAAGCGTAACACAGAGAGCGAGGACATGGCGATTTAGACAGGTTCAGGCTGGCAAGTCGCTGTAATACCCTACATCTTGTGTTCTGGTGGCTAGATTAATCTAAGAGATACAATACAAGATGTGTTTCGAGGGGGTCCCTACTTGCCTTATATAGTCAGGGAGCAGGGTTACAATTTCCACATCCTAATAGATTATGATCGGTCCCTTAAGGAAAGGGATCCGAGTCTATCTCCTAGGATCCGTCTTGGTGAGCAAGGCTCTGTAGAGCCCCTGGCGAGCACAACGGTCCTGGTCGCATGCCGCAGGGGCCTCGTGAGCTGGGCCGTCCTCGGTCGAGAGGCCCAAGTAGGTCTATGGGGGTATACGGAGGTAATATCCCATAGACATCTAAATACCCATTGTTTTGGTAGGACATTGTCCATGTTTTACTCTCTTTTATTATTTTTCTTTCTTTCTTCTTCTTTTCTTTTTTCTACAACCCCAAGTCTCTTTCTATAATAAAGCTTTTAAGAGATGATAACAAGGGAAACACTTGGAGCAGTTATAATTAGGGTAATAATGAAATATGTGGATAGGTGGGAAAACTAGGATATAAATATTTTTGGTTGCTTACTCCCAAGGTAGGAGTAGAACAATTTTCTGGTGGCTCTAGATGGAAAATATGTGGATATGTGGATGCGTACTTCCAGGGTAGAAGTAGCATATATGGGTGGAGTGTATGTGATCTTGATTTTAAAAGCATGACAAGTCTCTAAGTGTCAATAAAGCTTGACAAAACTCAATGCAAATACAAGCAATAAATATAATAGTGTAAGGTTTTTCTAATCTACCAGGCATGTATATATGGATGTGGTAGGAATTGAAGCTCTCGTCATGTAGAAACCCATCGTGTGAAGTTGTAGATCTTCAAAAGATAAATTCTCCATAACTCAAGTATTGCTAGGAACAAGATAAACATTAGCTCAAACTTTCTCATATCATACCGGTCAACTACCTAGACTTAGCTCAAGCATTCGTTACCCACAAGTTTCAGTTTCAGAGCAAATCTTATGTCAAAACAATCATATTTAAAACTCAGGGGAATTCAAGGCTAAAAACTAGGTACTTGAAAGAAATTACGGTAGAGCAACTATTCATCATTTCCATGTATATAGATTATCCTACAAAGCTTAATTAATCTAGGCAAAGCAACTTGTAAACTCTCTTGTATTTATTCATTACTAAATTTATTCGAACCTAATATTTAACTAATAGATAATAATATAGTAATAATAATATCCCATTTAATAATAATATATAATAATAACCCGTTTTAATAATAGTGTAATAGTATATAGTATATAAACCCACGTATAAGTGCAATTATAATCCTGTATATAATAATCATAGACCCGTATAGTAATATAAATCCATATTTAATACCCATATAATATTCATAGTAGTAATACCCATAATTCTAATATAGCGATTGTATTTATAATTCGTAATAATCATATAACCCGATAGAAATACTTATCTCGATATCTATGTAGGGGTTGCTTCCCCCAAGCTGGATGTTGACGTAGTCGTTCATTTTGACAATATAGACATACTTCTCTTCTTCGAGATTCGAAGATTGATAGTTGATGTATAGTACTCTTAGAGTGGATAACGATATCTAGTCATGTCTTGTCTTTTCAAATCCTACTAAACTCAAATAGACAACAAAGCTCGTGGAATAGATTAAGCATTAGTGGTAAACCATCTATGGCTTGTTTATCTAGAGACTTACAGAATTCTACTATTCAATATCTTTTTTGTATTTTTAATTTTTATATGCAAATGACTAATGCAATATTTTTTTATGCCTCCACAGTAAATAGTTGGAAGACTTATTCACATGGGGCTTAAAGATTTTCTTTTTATAATGCAATGCAGAGATATAAATATGCTATGATTGAGATGATGATGTAGAGAACTATGCTAACAGAATAGCGCTAGAAATTTATGTAAGTAAATATGCAATGATGATGGTGATTATGCAATGAATGATATTAGGAATGATAATGCCAGAAATATTTACGGAAGTAGAATGCAACTAATGTGATGCAGAAACTAATATGCAGATAACTTACCGAGTTTACCTTCGGCTAAGGTTCGGAGATTCATGTCCGTCGAACCGGACATCTGTTCTGGTTCAAATATCTTTAGAAGCATTGTTTGCTCATCTTGTGTTTATGTTTCTGATGGTGTCTCTATCTTCCTCCATACCTTTTTAGTCTGAGATCTTACTTCCTGGGGTTCACTGGTCTGAGGTTCCACTTCTTCTTTGCTGAGTGGTACATCCTCTGTTGGTGATGAGGACATCACCACGCTGGACACGTCTATGCCATTGTCTTCCCAAGTTGCAACTCATCTCCAACTCAGCTGCCACGTCGACTTCGAGTCTGTTTCGGAGTATAGGAATAGCAAGGAGTAAAACGGACGCCCAAGACGCATCCGGACTCCGGTTTTGATGATTCACCCATGGTTGGAAAGATAATTTCATAAGGAAACCAATGACGTTGGTTTGAGGTCCAAATTCCTTCTGAGTCATTGGGAAACGTCGAAACAAGTCAACGTCCAGAATCTGTCTCGGTGCTGTGTCACCGTTTTTGGTCCGTTGGGCCATGTATCGTCGTTGAGCCCATTAGGGGGCGCGTCCAAGGGTGGCGACGACCCTTAGACTTATATAGATAGCCGCCGCCACTCTTTTTAGGTTTCGGGTTTTGTCTTAGAGTTTAGTTTTCCATCAAGAAACCGAATCGTTCATTATAACTGTGTCGATTAGTCCTTTTACAGTGATCCAGGGCCCTCGTTCTTGATCTCCTCCACTGTGTCGATTAGTCCTTTGAAACCGAGTTTTTGAACCCTCTATTGATATTCGCTTCAATCATATTTGCAATTTTAGATTGCGTGTTTATACCTTCTTGCTTGTGTTCTTTGATTCGCTTGGAGGAAAAACCTTCTTGGCGAGGTCAATCAAGTTATGCTTGGTTGATAACCAACAAAGCTATGGTGTAATGGTTGTAGGGTTCGAATCGTGTCTGATTTGAAGCCGGATCGCCAATGTCGAGTTCTCCACAAGTCGAATTTATCGGTTACCTCACGGAAGATCGGGCCTGTCCTCATTAGTTGGTGGTATGACCTCTCTCCTAGGAGAACTCCTATGTTCCTTATTGGGTTGATCTTTGTAACACCTGTTGACGGTCGTTAGCGTCAACTTGTTAAGCAATTATAAATAGAATAAATAGATCAATCAAAAATAAATCTAAAAATATACACTACAAGAAAATCCCACATCCATGACGCTCCACTTTGTCATGGAAAATCCCAAAAACGTCATGGACACATTTCTGTGATGCGTTTATGACAAAATTCTGTATGTCATCTTTGTCGCGTCATAGATATAAAATAGTGACGATTTTAAAACTTTCATAATAGATATCGTTTCATCAATGACGATTTTTGCACCGTCATAGATCTGTTTCAGCCGCCGTTCAGAGTACACGTGTATGCTGCATAGGTCGACAGATGTCATGCTGTGAGGTGGCCACGTGGTAACTTGTGAGTTCGCCATGTGTTTCTCTCTGTGTTGGCCATGTGGTTCGCTAAGACGAGGACACATGTCCTGCTTAGGGACTGCCACGTGTCACGCTGCGAGGAATGCCACTGTCGCACTGTGAGGTTGCCACATGTCAAGCTGTGAGTTTGACACGTGTTTCTCTCTGGAGTTGGCCACGTGTGTCGCTTAGGGACTGCCACGTGTCGCACTATGAGGTTGCCACATGGTTCGCTACGAGCTGACACGTGCAACGCTGTGCTATTGCCACGTGTTACCTGGAGATTTTGCCATGTGTATCTCTGTGGGGTGGACACGTGGTTTTCACATAATGACGGTTTTTGTCATAAAAAATGACAGATTTGTCACTGATTTTGGTCACATTCATGCCCACTCACAGCAAATCATTCCACAACAGTTCACAAGAACGAACTGATTCATATAGCACAAACATTATTCCACAAACTGGTTCATACATAAAAAATTCAATGTTTATAATACAACGAAGTTCCCAAACACATGGGAACCCCAAGTTGAAACTCAGTCATTATTGTTTCACCACCCAAACAACCTCAATCCAATAGTACACAAGTGCACAAGCGACGACGACAATCAACAAAGTCCACAAGCACTGCAAGAGGAGCCCAGCAAGAAGGAACAAATGAGCTAAGTACCTCTATTACCTGAGTTGAGGTTCAAGATGGCCTTAAGGATCTGATCATTGGCTTCCTGTTTCTTCTTGAAGTCCTCCATCTCTTGCTGGGTCCTGAGCACCTGTTCTTGGGTCTTCGACAATATTTCTTCTTGCTTGACCTTTCTTCTTCAGGGTGTTCACTTCTCGTTCAAGAAGATCATCCCATGCCTTCTCTTCGTTTAGCTGTTCCCGAAGTTGCACTTCTCTTGCAGCTGATGCAGCTGATTTTGACCTTGGAGTTTCAAGACCAGCATTCTTCAGGAATGTAGAAGGAGCACTGGTTTGAGACAAGACCTTGGAAACAACTTCAGTACTGATCTTGGAGTCTCTAAATCTTGAGCAGGTTTAGCTAACATAGTTTCCATGGTAGCCTACAGTACAGAGATGCAAAAGTGATAAGTTCATTATACAAAATCTAAGTTACAAGCAAAGATATGTAAATCATCAGAGAATACATATTTCAAGCAAATGTATGGAAATTATCAGATAAAAGTGTGTGTCTGTGAGCACTACAGATAAATTTACATTAACTTGTCATGACACTTTAAAGATGTGAACATCCTATCCAATAACTTCCCATTGCAGCAAGGATATAACCATAAATATGAAAATCATCATACAACTTGAGCTGAATTTACATTAAATTGCCCTGACTCATTTAGTGTTTTAAGTAGCACACAACCAATGTGTTAATCCCATCCAACAACCAATTATGAATATAAATTGACATGTACTAATCAACATATCTAGCAATGATGTGTACAGACTTACCACTGTCTCCTTGACTTGATAAGTCATACCCTTCGTCTTTCTAGTATGTAATACCTTGAATATCTCCACTGCATCGTCTGAAGTGACATTGTTTTTCTCACGCTTTATTTAGTTTCAGAAAGTTCACAAAAATTAGCTTCCATGTCCACAAACAGAAACAGAAAATGTGTAATGTCAGTTTCTGAGCACTTACATATTCGTACAACTGCGAGACATAGCTGCGAGATCCCGTGGACTGATGGTGCTTGACCTTGGAACGATTGTTCTTGTTCTTCGCAGCTACTTCCTGAAAGGAAGACTTGTAAGTTGCAGACAAAATAGAAAGAACAGAGAAGTTATGATGTGACACAATGTACCTTCGCTCTTGGGCTACACCACTTGGCCGTGAGTTCTTGCCACTGTTCATCAGTCATTGTCGAAAGAGGAGAAGTAGTACGGACTTGATCAGCCGGTATACCAGTGAAGTACTTCTTCTTCAACATATATCTAGTCTGGCGTACCCCAGATTGGAGTAGATTGGTACAAGCTTTCTTTGTTGGGTCATCTTTACCATCAACTTCCAACCTTATCTATAAAAGTCCAACGACCATGAGATTTAGCTATTAGCAACTAACGGGGTGATTGGTTGTTAGGAATCGATGGGAGCCATGTTCCTCTCAAAAAACAAGACAACTATCATACTTAGTTACAAAACAAGGTCTACTACAATAGATTTGCCTCAGATAGAACTGCCTTTTGTGTAAGTGCTTCGACTTGGAGCTTAAGGGGAATTAGGCTTAAGTGTGGCTACGAAACATCATGACCGGCATGGAGCCATGTGAGACATCCATACAAGGCATCAAATCCTCACAAGACATGGAGCTTGGCATGGATGTCTCACACGACTTGATGCCACCCATGAAAACACCTCCAGTTCCTCAAAAGGACAAGGTCATCATCTAGCCAACCCATCAATATACCTAGCAAAGTTCATCATCATTGGCATAACCCAAACAGGAAGAAACAAATGCCTCAGCTAACATGTCCCAAACAACAGGACTAAATGCTAATCATCATTGGTGGCAGCAAGTAACAATACAAGCTCGCACAAGATCATGGTAGCCATGGAACCGTCGGACACGTCCATACCCAAGTGACTTGGGTATGGACGTCTCCCACAATTTGATGACAAACATGAGAGTAACATAAAAGTCCACCATAGATTATTAGTCATTTGCATCATTGACGACAAGGGGGAGATCAATAAACCTGGCAAAGCTCATCATCATTGGCATAAACGAAAAAGGAACAAACAAATTGCCTCAGCTAACATGTCCCAACCAATGGGTCTATATGCTAATCATCATTGGTGGCAACAAGTAACAATACAACCTTCCACAAGATCCTGGTAGCCATGGAACCATGGGACACGTCAATACCTAAGTGACTTAGGTATGGACGTGTCTCATGATTTGATGACAAACATGAGAGTAACATAAAAGTCCACCATAGATTATTAGTCATTTGCATCATTGATGACAAGGGGGAGATCAATAAACTTGGCAAAGCTCATCATCATTGGCATAAACGAAAAAGGAACAAACAAATTGCCTCAGCTAACATGTCCTAACAATGGGACTATATGCTAATCATCATTGGTGGCAACAAGTAACAATACAACCTTCTACAAGATCCTGGTAGCCATGGAACCATGGGACACGTCAATACCTAAGTGACTTAGGTATGGACGTGTCTCATGATTTGATGACAAACATGAGAGTAACATAAAAGTCCACCTTAGATTAGTAGTCATTTGCATCATTGACAACAAGGGGGAGCAGGTGGTGCAAGAAAATAATCATTGTAACATAGCAAGTGCTCATTTTCTGAAATTCAACATGTATGGCCTCAACTTAGCTTATCAATTGTGCTGACTAGTTCAAATATCTCCATAAAACACAACCATACAACTGCAGTACCATAGTTCATCTATGGTGCTACCACTGTATGGCTAAGTTTCATGGCGAAAGATCAAACTGTATCAGCAACACTGAAATGAGTACAAAGACATCACATGCTAGTTTGAAAATAGGTAGGCCTCAGCTATAGAATTTGGTCCCTAAATTCAATAAAAGTTAGTCATTGGTGGCTACACAGGTATGAATTAACTCCAAATGAACTCAACACAAATACCAATCTGAAAGGTCTAGATATGGCTAGAGGGGGGTGAATAGCCTATTAAATTTTCTACAACAACACTTAGGCAAACTTGTTAGAATAAAACACGGCGTAAGCGAGTTTTCACTAGCTCTAAGGGTTGGCAAGCCACCTACTAATTCTAGTTACTAGTAAGATAACAACTAGAGCACACAAACTAGCTAGCAACCTAGAAAGCTCTAAACAAAGCTAGACAAGCTAGAGAGCTACTCTACTTTGCAAGAATGTAAAGATGGTAAATGCAAAATTAGAGTTAGGAGGGTTATACCGCCACAAAGAGAATGCCAATGAGATAACCAATCAATCACAATATGAATCCTTAGTAGAAGACAATGAGACACAATATTTTTTACCGAGGTTCACTTGTTTGCCAACAAGCTACTCCTTGTTGTAGCGATTCACCTACTTGAAGGGTTCACGCGCTAATTGGCATCACATGCCAAACCCGTCACCAGGTGCCGCAAAACCAACACAAGATAGGAATCCACAAGCTACGAGCAATCCACTAGAGATACCTTTTGCAAACTTCCGCGGGGAAGGTTCAAGAACCCCTCACAATCCACCGATCGGAGCCGGAGACAATCACCTTCCTCCGCTCAACGATCCTTGTCGCTCCAAGCCGTATAGGAGGTGACAACCTCCAAGAATAACAAGAGCTTCCGCGAAGTGTAACACTCCAAAATTTGCATGTTTTGAAATAGTATTAAAATGTTTCTTTATGAAATTATTGTTATGCCTTTAAATCTGGTAAAAATAAATAATGGTTTGGTGAAAATAAAAAGGCCATATAGATACATGTGATGCATTGCATGCTGGTGCATTTGTGTTTTTGTATTGAGTGGTTTTGAAAGGTTTTACAAATCTGTTTCGAAAGGGATTTCAAAAATCAATTGCAAAATCAGTTCTAGAAATTGAAAAGTCTTTTCTTTTCTCTCCCTCTCTCTTTTTCTCATTTTGGCCCGAGACCCTCCCTCCTTTTCACTGCTTGGCCTGGCATCTGGACCATGGCCCAGGGCGTAGGAAGCCCTCTTCCTCTCTTTTCTCTCTTGGGCTGATTCGGCCAAGGCCCATTTCGGGTGAGCCCGCACCCCTCCTCCTTGAACCGCTGACCTTCGGTTCCCGCGCGTCAGCACCCTCCCTCACCTCCTTTCCTCGCGCCATATCCGAATAGGACACCGGCCGAACTCTCCCACCGAATCCCTCTCAATCCCGATTTCTCTGGGATTTGTTGCTGCGAAATCAAAGGCAAGGGCCTTATCTGACCCCTTGGCACCGTCCGCATACCCTACCACCTCCAAATCCCATCTAGTTGCCCCTTTGCCTTGCTCTGGCACACGCCAAGCCGCTGCAAGCTCCAGCCACCATTGACGCCTAACCGAGCGCCTCAGGCACTTCCACGCCATCCTCCGCGTTTGGAACAAGGTTCAACACCCCGCGAACTCCTTTCCGTGCTTTATTTGGCGTTTCCTCGCCCTCAACGCCTCACCCCTCTTTGCAGTGGCCAGAGCTCCGCCTCGAAGCGTCGTCAGCCGCCTCAGGAGCCCCTTTGCTCGTGCCAGCCGCCCAGGTGAGCTCGCGCTCTCACCGTTGTTCATCCAGGCCTTTTAGTTGACCTTTTGGAGCCCCGAAAACCCCTAACGCCTTGCGCCGACGAGCTCTCGCCGGATTCCATGGTGAACCGCCGTGCCGGCTTCTGTTCCCGGCCGGTCACCCCCTCTCTCTCCCTTCCCCTCTAATCTCGTTCATCCATTCTTGATCGGATGGACAGCAGAGCCCGATACCCCATCGTTTGGTATTCTTGCTAAAGAACCCCTGGCGAGATTCGATGCTCAACCCGCAGTCCTAAAGCGTACACCTTGTTTACGTTTTCGCCACTGGAAAATGTATTTTCTTTCGGTTTTGATGTTATTAAAAATAAAAGGAAAATCCTTATTTATAGATCTATCACTCAAATTCAAAACCTTATATCTTTTTCGTTTTAAATCAGTTTTGATCCGTTCTATCATGGAACCGCCCAATATATAAGAGCACTAGTGCAATGGTCATCATTTCTGACGACTCTGTCACACTAGAGCCCATATAAGCCCGGTAGTCCTAGAAATCTCGAAGGATCTCAAACCACAATGAGTAACAACCCGAGATCGAACACTAGATTCAATAACCGCACATCCACAGTGGTAAGTTCAAAACGAAATAATATTACAACAAAGTTTAAGGAAGTGTTATTACAACACCGAGTTCAAATCAATGTAGCAGAAGTTTAGGTTTCACAAAACCCATTGCAAACTGTTTAACACAAATATAGTGCCGACTTAGTATAGTCCCAACAAAAGCAACAAGGAGAGACATCGGAATTCACCATTGCCCATGGCCTTCACTCATCATCACATGCAGGGTAGAGGCACGCTTGGCAATAGCCAAAATACACCATACCATCTGCAACAAGGGTAAAGAAACCCTGAGTACTCAATTGTACTCAGCTAGGCTTACTCGACAGAGAGATAGATACATAACCATAGACACTTCAAGGATTATGCAAGGCTTTATCAAGTGGATCTCATGAGATAGCATAATTTTGCATAAAAGAGCATCCTAATTACTCATGTATTCTCATCATTAGAAAAACAACATTTAGCAGTAGATTGAGTAACATTAATCGGATCTCATTAGTACCTATACTAGAGCAATCACTGAGTTATCAAACAATAATAACCATATTGTGCTTGGCATCAAAACCATATAACCATCTTTTGGTTACTTATTAGAGTTCAGGTTTCTACAGTGGGTGGAAGATCTTTCAAGTTTCTCACTGACAGGGAGAGACCGCGATTCGAATCGAATTCCTATCCAGCTGGAGGTTTATTCCTCAATCACACCCAAGTATGCCTGCCGACACACTTATGCGGGTCACCTTCAATATAGCTCGGATAGCCGCGGGGTCCCAATTACAGGCATGAGTAGCGACTCACGGTAGCCAGGTCGATCAAGTAGTGCCTGCCCACGGTCCCGGCCAGGTTGCTCAGGTCACTCTTGCCCTCGGTCTAGTACTCCGCTCACGGTCTTCATGACCCAAGTAGGAGGGAAGCCCGGCCCGAACATACAGAGTTAGGCTTCGCGGTCGAAACGAGTTATTTGGCCAGCTATGAAGGAGGCATGCATTCAATCTCGGCAGATGTCCAACCACGGTCCAGTGCCTAACGACACAGGCGGAGAGAACCCGCTCACAAGACCTCCAAGTCAAGTGGATCACATACACCTTGTCCGCCTGGTCTCGATTTATTACTTCCACATGGTTATTTTCCACGATAGCAAATATAGCCAACCGTGACCAGTATCAACCTATCATCGTGGGGGATAGTAGACCACCCACTCTACCGGTCTAAGCATGGCTAAGCATATGTTTCGATCCTGGGCCTACAAGGTTCTTTTTAGTAGACAAGGAAGGTAATGCATCAAAGGTTTCATTCAACTCCTATAACTTAATTCACAAGCAATATTGTGAATTGAAAGTGAATACTTTAAAAAGAGAGGGAGGAGGCTTGTAATGCTCCGGGGCTTGCCTTGGGAACCGACACAAAGTCAGTGATGGTTAGATAACACTCGCTTGGCGAGCTCTTTAGATCAACGCTTGTACTCCGGCTTGTTCCATCCTTTGGATTCATCCAGCAACACCACCTTTAGGTTAGCTCCACCAAACACCGTCTTCGGGTTTGGCTCCAACCACCATATCTCCACGTAGTGTACCTAGCGTACCTAAATGAGATGCAAGATGCACATGTATGGATGCGAAGAATGGTCACAAGAGAATGGTCACAAGAGATACATATACAAGCATTTATGACAAGCACAAGACTAAGCCATACATATATAAGTACTTGGAATTATTTAACTAATTATGATACAAGCATATCATAGGAGGGTAGCAAGCTCATCAAGTACGACATATAAATTAACTTCATCCAAGCTTAGCCATTACAAGCATGCAACAACCAAGAATTACTTAACAATGATAGCATACAAGAACTAGGGCTACTATAAGATAACAACCACATAAGCCTATAGATTTTGTTTGAACTAAAGATCACACATGGATAGCACCAAGGATAGCAAGTATACCAAGCATAACCCATTAACTAACTCAATCAAGCTATTGGAAGCATTCGACATAAGCACAAGAGATATTTAATTAACCATTCAAGACAAGTATAAGATCATGCATGATATATAGATGCACTTATATTTAATTACTAATTATAACTAGAGCATAACTTAGGAGATAGAAGCACATTACAGAACATACCTAGTCTCTTAGAACTTGTTTAGCTAATTATCACCTAAGCTTAACATAGAAGATAAAAAGCACTTCAAGCATGATCTACTATTAAATTAAAGTCAAACCATGACAAGTATTCATCCAACAAGTTTACTTAATAGATTAAACTAGCAAGAACATGTTAAAGCATTTAACTTACACATGCAAGTTCGGGACAAGTCACGGTTTTAATCATAACCGGAGTTATAAGAATCCAAAAGAGATGCTCTTAGACATTTTAGAAAGCTTAGACATCATGCTCAACTTTTCTATTCAAAAAAACCACATCAAACAATAATAATATCATGAAAACACTTATATATGCAACACTGTATATTCAGTCCACATAGCATCGACAAAACTAAAGACATACCATTGAGCTGAAATTTAGAGAAGCATAAATAAAGTTCTACTTATCCAATACAAATGATTCTTGATCCTTTGGAAAGTTACTCAAGTTATTTACAAGTTTCTTATAACCATATTAACATGATTCAAAGCTTAACAAACTCTAAACAAGCAAGGAATGCATCTCTGTCCAAAAAGTGGACAGATTTGCTAACCCTTCTTGAAATAGTCATAACCCAAGATATAAAGCTCCTAAAAATATGAACTTGGACAATCTAGAAAGCTTATGAAAACCAATACAAATGTTTCCACCTGCTCAAAACATGATTCCAAGTTTAACTTGGTCAAACAACATAAACATTCAGATCTGTCCAGAGAATGACAGTTTTTAAACATGAACATGCTAAATCCATATCTCTCAAACTATTCCATGAAATTTTAACACAAGATTCCTCATATTATTATATACAACTTTGGTATTCATCATACCAATAGAAAACAACATATACACGAAAAACATTAATATTCAGAGTTCATGCATGCAGTCCAAAACAGTGAATAGGGCATTTGTTAACTTCATAAATCTCAAACCATTCAACATATAGCCATGAAATTTTAACCATAGAATTTTCATAGCACTAGTAATACACCATAATATTTACACAATTTTTGGAGCACTCCTTACTGGCATCAAATATATAAATCACACAATGAGCCATACAAACCCTAACTGCCTCAACGAATTTTTGAGCAAACAAAACAAACTAACACACGACATCCAATAGACCTACTGAGTAGACGATTTAATAAACATTCCAACAAGCACAACCACACATCCATACTATTTTTCCTTGAATTGATATGATTTTTCGAAGTCACTGCAAAATTTGAAAACTGAAATCGAAAAGGAGAAAGGGAGAGGGGTGTTGTTCTTCCTGTTTCCAAACCATGGAGATGGTGCAGGGGAGGGTCGTCTCTGCCATGGTTGCCGGGGAGGTGCTAGGGTTGCCAGCCTTGAAGGTGGAGGCGCTGGCCTCGCCTTTCCCATCACTGCAGCAGCAGCCATGGCGAGGGAAGGTGGCAGCGCTGGGGCGCTCGGCAAGGGCCTGCTCGACCCGGGGTGCAGCAGCTCGGTCTGCAGGGATGTGGGGGCGAGCAGCCATGGAGGGAGAAGGAGAGGAGGGTCGCTGGCCAGCAGCAGCAGGGGCCTGGGCACCGGCCAGAGAGAGGGCGAGGGAGAGGAGGGGGTGAGCTAGGGCTAGGCCATGGGAGGGAGAAGGAGGGCTTTTGGTGGGGGAGAGAGCAGGAGGAAGAAGGGCTCCTGCCCTGTTTCTGGTCGGCAGAAGCAAAGGAGAGGGGAAGGGGGCGACAGGAGGAGGGAGGAGTCCGGTGGGAGATGTCGACATCTGAACCTGTCTCCCCTTTTTATTTTCTTTCTTATCCTCTCCCCCAAATTCATTAATTGCCACTGTAGAATTTGGGGATATTCGTGAAATTTCCACTGACAAAACGTAACTCATTTCGCAAATCCGATTGTGCCGTTGCGAAGATCTCGTGGAATAGATCATTTTGCTTCAAGAACCACAGTCAAACTCCGAACGGTTTGCGAATTATTAATCCCCGAAGAAAACCTTACGGGTACCGAAATTGACATTCTTACGATCTTCGGTCATCTGTTTCACCATTTTCGGCTCTGATTCAGGTCTCGATGTTTGAACGAAGTTTGTCCATCTCGATTCGGTCTACAACTTTTGTTCAATGCGCGTCGACATGCGAGATCTCCAAATTGTCGGTCAACGATGGTCAAAATCGGGGCTGATTAAGTTTGGACTGGGTTTCCAATATTTTCCGGGCATTTTCTCCACTTCCGCTCCGCATGAACCTTTCACGACTTTGGTTGTAGAGTTCAACTGGAGTCTTTTGGGCAAGGTCGTGGGGCTTGGTTTACCTCATATAATTATTTCCACTTCATAAAGCAATCTAGATAATTATATGAATCTCCGCCCCATGTGACCTATTGATTCCAAACTTTGCGAAACTTTTCCAATGGTTCATATAGATGGAAATAAATATGAGGCACATAGAATAAATACCTTATCACATATTCCCGATATATGAACAATAGTCTCTGATTATTGCTTGAGCTGATATAATTAGGCTTAATTACTTCTTAGCCCGTGCTTAACACCGAGGGTGTTACAGAAATCATTGCTCAATTTGGTTTGGATTGAAGGGAAACAAAGATTTGGGGAAAGAAAGAGAGAAACGAAGAATACCGCAAAGAAATCACCCCATCTGCGTACTCGAGAGGTTTGAGGATGGATCCTTCAGTGCAAAGATGCTTCTCTAGAATACGAACAACTTGGTTCAAATAGATTTGCAAGAGCTACTCCCTATAAAGAGATTTCATCTCGGGAACAAAGGGGAGCAAAAAGCAAAACGCGAAGAACACAAGAAAAACGGGGATACGATCAAGAAATCAAAGGCACCATGGCCTACGGAGGTTATGGCCTCCGATTCCTCGCAACAATCTCAAGTTCTTACACCGGAGACACGGTGGATCTCAAGCAAGAAGAGCTAGAGGAAGGGAAACCCTAGGAATTTAGGTGGGAGAGAGGAATACAAGAGATAGATTGAGGGATACCCCTTCATCCCCTATTTAATGGCCTTTGGTTATTTCCCAAAGACCCCCTAGATACATGAGTGAACTACCTAGCCTAAGCATTGCAGTCCAAGCTCCGAAAAATACCTCCTTGATTTTGAATGGACGGCCCCGCTTCCTGCCAGGAGTTGCCGTCGCCTCGACGCAACCTCCAGGATTCCGGCACGTGCCATCCCCGCTTCCTCGGAAGCTCCGCCCGGGTTTTGAGGCCCAAACCCGCGAAACCCGCCACTGGTATCTTTGGGCTCAACTACCGAACCCCGAGTTTTGAGGCCCAAACTCGGAAACCGTCATCCGATGGTTTTGAGACCCAAACCACCAAACCGCTCGACTCGAGCCACCTTGTCCTCGCCCGGTCGGACTCTGAGTCCCATGAGCCTCCGCTTGACCCGCTCGTCCGCCGTCTTGACTTGGTCAACTTGGTCTACCTCCATGTCTTCTCGCGCTCGCCGGTGCCAAGTACTAGCCACCACAGCTAGTCCTCCGACGCCCATGGTCCCTCAATCCGAGCCCCGCTTCCGCCCTTCACCGCTCTCAGTCCATCGGCACAGCAAGCCTCTACTCGACCTTCTCCACGCCATTGACCATTGTCTCCGGGCATAGCACCTACACACCGCAAGCCGATATACAGGCAACACATGCTTTCACAAGGGATTAGTGTAAGCCACTCAAACTGAAACGCTCAAGTGTTGATCAATCACTCATCACAAAACTGAACATCATGGGCACATATCAACCATGTGTTCGCAATCTCCCCCTTGATGAGTGCATTGTCAACACTAGTAAATCTCTCCAAATGACACTAGTAAATCTCCCCCTTGATGAGTGCATTTCAGATTTGAGCCACAAGGTAAATCTCTCCAAATGACCAAAAGCTAAGAAAGCAAAAAACGGGGTCACTTGAGAGAAGCAAATCACATCCAAAACTTGGTCCCCAAAGATATGGGCAACGGCTCGACGCAACTAAGCAAAACATAGCTAGCCCTCAAGAAGAGGCAGAAACGGGCTCACCACTGCTAGCAAGCCAAAGAAACCAAACGCCTTTCGGCAAGAAACTCTCCGAGATAGCAATTGAAGAAGAAAAGGCACAGAGAACCAAACGAAACCTGTCGGAGCCAAAACACAAGCTAGACCCTCCAGAAGAGGCAAAGGCTCAACACATCTAGCAGAAGCTCTCCCTTGATCACATATCTCTCCCCCTTAAGTGTATATGGAGTGGAATGCACATCTATCCCCCTTGGATGTGGTTGGATGAAGGATAGAGTGAAATGCACATTTCTCCCCCTTGTTGACACATGAAGCTCATCAAAGCATAAAACTCAAGAGGAAGAGCTACAAAAGCCATGAAATGCAAAATGAGTGCAAAAGCTTCATACATAGAGCTAAGACAATGAAAGGATGCTCTAAGTGATGTGATCCTGTGAGAATAGGAAAAACTCTAAGTGCCCAACAAAGACTCTAGTTGAGCTAAAGATCACTCTAGAAGCTAGTTTAGAGAAGATTACATGTGTGAGCAAAGAAAGGGTATCACCTCCTAAGGACAACTAAACATGGCATACAAGATAAGATCAACCTCAAAAACTGTCTCATGTATAGCGAGTAAAACTATCCCTAGCAAAGTTCGTACAACAAGCCAATGACCGAAACTGAATCAAAATTTTCATTTTCATAGTTTTGCAGAAAAATCAGTTTTAGGCACAAAGTAAGTGTATGCGAGTGGTTGTAAGCAAAGTGATGCCACTTATCAAACGGGCGAAGCCAAAGAGCTTAACACACTAGTTTCAATCATACACGACACCGCTCAAGTTCAACCCATATGGGAAGCAGTCTCGAACAAATGGTGAAGTGCTCACAAATGCGAACCCAACTTGATCTTTCCAATTCACTATTCAGAGAGCTACTTCATTTTAGATCAAGTTTAAACATGGTGCTCAATGGAAGTGAATGAAACAATGAAGAGCCATAGTTACAAGCTATATACAAAACTGCTAAGAAGGATCATCAAAAGCCTACACATGCTAGTGTCATTTCAGAGGTGATGTATAGAATTAAATTCAGTTTTAAAACTTTTCTAACTTAGATCTATTGCATATCAAAAGATCGAAGAGAGTCTAAGTTAAGAAACACCATAGACACATAAAGCACCTCAAATAGAGCATAGGTTCATTATATCGGCTATAGGTATGAAGCTCAAAATGAACTATGTCACAAATGCAATGAAATGCAAAATGCAATGACACCAATTAAAAACTAAGAAACAAAAAGAAAAAAACAAATAAGAACCAAAAAAGAACTATGATACACAAAAAAAATTTCCTCCTCTAAAAAGGAAAGCAAACATCCAACTCGCCCCGAAGGCGAGAAAACGCAGCTTGATCCAAGGGTTTCGTGAGAATGTCCGCAAGCTGGTTTTGGGTATCGACATGCCGGAGGTCAATGTCGCCCTTCTCATAGTAATCCCTCAGAAAATGAAATCGAACATCGATGTGCTTGGTATTAGAATGAAGCACGGGATTTTTTGCCAGACTAATGGCAGTCGTGCTATCACAAAGCAGAGACACTTTAGTAAGCTCAAGACCAAAATCCTTCAAAGTCGCAATCATCTAAATCAACTGCGAACAACAGCTAGCGGCAGCCACATACTCAGACTCCATGGTAGACTGAGCAACGCTAGACTATTTGCAAGAAGACGGATCCTCCAAGAGTAGAGTCACATCTACCTCAGAAACCTCCCCCACAAAGTTTGGATTCAATCGGAGTTGAAACGAGCAAGCTCTGATGTTTTTCGTGTTGTCCGCGCTATTTTCAAGGGCGTCGGACGCTGCCGACGGACGCTGAAATCTACCCGCCGGATGTTGCCTTTCCCCTAGCCGAGCGTCTGTCGCCTGGGACTGTTTCGGGATGATTTTTTTGGTGCAACGGACGCTGGCAATGGACTCTGCCATCGGACCATCCGTCGCCCTTCTCAGTAGCGTTCGTCGCCCTTCTAGCAGAGCATTTGTCGTCCACTGTTTTGGCCTTATCTCTCTCGTCCAGACTCCAAATTGAGTTCTGTTTGTTGCGTTGGTTTCGTAATCATGCAGGGAACTTGATGAAGCGCTTTTGAGGATAGTTCTCATAAGTATTTTTGGGTGAGCTCTCTTCTCCCCTGTCTAGGGTTGAGAGTCTCACTATCGGTGTCTCGGTTTGAGCTTTTGGGTTTCCGGAAGATCCGTTGTACCTCTTGGTCATCACCAAAGGTATCCACCCTCTCTAGGGTCGTGATCTTGCTGTGTGAGTAATCTTGCTTGTTGGGGTTGTTTTTGGGAAGAGTGGCTCAAATATTTTCGACTGAAATTTGAGGCTCTCATTCAACCCCCTCTGGTCGCCGTTCTCGGTCCTTCAATTGGTATCAGAGCCGGTTAAGGATCATTCCACCTTAAACGGTTCTTGATCTGCAAAGGCGGCATGGAGCGAGGTGTTGGCAAACCTCCATTTTTATGGCACGAACTTCTCCTACTGGAAGGTGCGCATGTTCGCCTATCTACAAGGAGTTGATTCGAATATTTGGGAGATTTGTGAGAATGAGGGCTATCGTGTTCTTGCTGCTTCGTGTTTCCCAACTTGAGGTCACACAACATGCTTCAAACCGCAAGGCCCGTAGTATCCTCTTCTCGAGTTTATGCCTCACCGAGTTTGAGCGAGTCTCGAACCTCACTACGGCGCGAGAGATCTAGCAAACACTTGTGAGATATCATGAGGGCAATCCTCAGATCAAGTCCAGACTCTTCGACACATACCATAGGGAGTACGAGAACTTCATACAGTTGGCCAGCAAATCTGTTGACAGGATGTTCACTCGCTTCCAATCTATTGTCAACAAGATGCATGCCAATCGGGCCAACTTTCCCTATGATGATCATGAGATGGCTATCAAGCTTTTGCATGCTCTTGATCGGAGGGTATGGGAGATGAAGGTGGTTTCCATCCAAGAGTCACCGGGCTATGATGCCCTCACCATGGACGAGCTGTTCAGCAAGCTCAAGTCCTCTGAGATTGACCACCAAACCCAGGCCAAGCTTGAAAACCCATCGAACCCATCTATGGCATTAGTTTCCGGCCCTGGTGGTGTGTCTTCTTCCTCTAACCCTTCACAACCTTTGTTTTCTCTTTCATCTTTGATCTCTATGACAGAGGAACAAATGGAGGCTCTTGGAGATGATGAGATGACCTTGGTCATCACTAGGCTCTCGCGGTTTCACAAAAACTGCTTGAATCGGCGACGTGGTGGCGCGGCCAAGGGGTGCTACCATTGCGGTGATGAGGACCACTTCATCGCAAACTGCCCTAAGAAAGCTATGGGCCACTTCACCAAGTGCAAGGACAAGCGCGAGAACCGCTTCGAGGACAAGAACAAGGCCAAGGGCGGCCACAACCGGAGATCCTTGAAGAAGTTGATTGACAAGGTGAAGGCCAAGCACCGAGCCTTCCTCACCTCCCTCAGCGACATCGAGTGCTCCACCGACAGAGGCTTTTTTTCGAGCGACGACGATGAGTCGAGGGGAAAGGTTGAGGACAAGCTCAACGACCTCTGCTTCTACGCTGATGCCAAGTACAATGGCTTCTGCACCATGGCGATTGGAGCTAGTGTGGTCGGCAAGCACAAGGATAACTCTGACGCCGACTCCGACACACCCGAGGTATCACCCACCATCGAGTCTCTCTCCTCTGAGCATGAGTCCTTGAATGCTACCTTGATGAGTCAGGATGTTGTGCTCAAGCGTGCGATTAGAGAGAGAAACGAGTTCAAGGCTAAGTATCTGAAAATGCTAGATGAGCTCGAGTTTGCTAAGGCGTCGGTGGTGGTTACCGAGGAGGTAGAGTGTGATGCTTGTGCCATTCACATGTCTAACCTTGTCACTCTCCAGGACAAGTATAACACTCTACTTGAAGAGCATAGTGAGCTGAAGGCTAGGCCTAGCTTACTTGGTGCGTGCAAGTCTTGTGAAGGCTTGCGTTCTAAGTTGGCACAGAAGGAGGTTAGGATTGTTGTGCTAGAGAAGGTCAGCTTAGATAGCACCCGAGAGTCTGATCAGATTGAGGCTTTGGAGCATGAGATCGCGATGTGCAGGCATGACAATGCGTGTACCGATTAGGATAACACACACCTCCAGTCCGTCTTAGCTTAGGTGTCTGGTAGAGAGCCGCAACTGGGGATGTTGTACAGCCAATTCAGGCGGGCTAGCAACACGGGAGTAGGCTTTGCTATAGGTGGGAAGAACGATAACGTGTTTGGTAAGATCGGTGAGTGCAGTGGTTTGAGCGAGAGTGAAAACCCCACCACAACTCCCAAGTTTACCAAGTTTACCCCACCTAAGCCTACTGACCCCTCTAAGTCACTGTGAGAGATGGTGTGTTTGAAGAGCCACCCAAAACCACTCCATAGAAGCAAGTGTGGATTCCTAAACCGAACCACCTTCGGAACCCACTTGACACCTTGCACGACATCTCTAGTGATCCCCTTCCTAAGCAAGCAAAAGCCACCCAACCCAACAAGAGAGTGCCTCCCAAGAGAGCCGTGAGGTACCACTATGAGTATTGTGAGCGGGATGGGCACTTGGCTGAGTTTTGTTATAGGAGGAAGAGAGATGAGCGACAACAGGTTGAGATGAACAACGAGGACATGTACCACCCACTGGTTGGGGTGCATGAACTGGAAGTTCAGAGACGCACTACTAGGCCTGAGGTGCAATGCCTCAAGGTGCTAGGCCTCAGGAGGTGAGACCACGAGATGGTCATGCCCGGCGAGGTACCGGACGTGAGCCATACGTCTATGGACCTTGTGGCGGTGGCTTCACTCCCCACAGCTTTAGCGGACCACCTTTCTCCTATGGTGGTGATCGCTACCCCCCTATGGGAAGGAAGATGTTTGGTATGCCTCCTAACCCTTTCTTTGGGCAAATGATTCAACACTGATATCCCTCACAGTTTACAAATCAGAGAAGATATTGAATAAATCCGCGGAGAATCACATGCCAAAATACTCAAGCGGGGCCCTAGACCCCACTGGGTGGGGCCGGGCGGCACCGCATGGGCCCACTAGGCCGTCGTCCTCTGGAAGCTTCCTCCACTGCCTTTGAAGATTAATCTAAGCCCTACCTTAAGTCGGTTTGATCCAACGGCTATCGTGCATCCCTTCGGGCTATAAATAGAGGCATGTTCCCCCTAGGGCCAAGCCAGATCAGAAGCTCAAGAGCTGAAACCCTAATTCCTATCTAGTAGATGTAGGCCAACAATTCAAGAGAGATTAGATCTATGTAGATCTAGATCTATTTAGAGATTAGAGATTTAGAGTTGGAGATTCGAGTTTTGGAGGAGTTCCGGCCTGTCGGTTCTTCTTCATTGTTGTATTCTTTGGGATCAGATTCCTCTCGCACACGATCTGTATTATGAGATACCCTAGTATTCGACTTCTGGTTCAAGTAAGCATTTACTCTTATTGTTCTTTATGTTTGTAACTCTTCTGAGTGCTTTAATCTTGGTCATTACTTGATTGAAGTAGTAACTCATAGTGTAGGTGTGGTGCCTAGGCTAAGTTTACTTGCATTTGTCCCCTGATTTTCTCGATAACGGTAGCTCGCGTAGGTGACTCTTATAGCTACGTTGATTCCTCTGTAGTCTATTTCCCGTAATAGGTTTGGCAAGCATATAGGTGCTTAGTAGGAGAGAACTATGTTTTCTGCTCTTATTTAAGTCATCGTCCTTAAAGATCATAAAAGATAAAAGCTTACCTAGTGACTAGAACTAGAAAGTCCTTGGTTCTTTCTCCTCTTATCAATAGTTATCTATACTTGATTGTGAAATGGGTTAAGTTAATATAGACTTAGTCATCCTCATACACCATTCCTTTGGGTTCGATATTTAAAACTGGGTTATCTCAGTGAAGTGCTACATCATTGTTTATATGTGCGCTTGCCAATAATTAATTTACTCATGTGCTCTAAGAAACATCAACAACACCCTAGGTGTTAAGCTTGCATCCTTGCACATCATTTCATGAGCATGAGCATAATCATCCATTCATCTATGCATTCACAAGTATCATGAAATGATAAGTCAAATGAAAACCCTTTTCATTTCATGTGTATGTGATAACCTATTTGTGTATGCGTGTACTCTATGATTGCATAAACAAGTGCTTGATGTATTGATCACTAAGAAGCACCTAGACATACTTAGGGATGCTAATAGAATCATGTTTATAATGGTGGTCTTGTCAAATTAAGCAAACTAGGGTTTAACCATAATGTTGACCCTAGGGACTCTTTTCTTTGACTAAACAAATTGACCTTGCTAATGACCTTGCATGATAGTGCATGCTTAAGCAGAGTTGTAGAGAATTTTATAAGCAACAAAAGTTGTAAAGTGCCCTAATCATGATTTAGACCCTACAATGCTCTAATTTAGTGATTAAGATCATAAGAGGGGCTATTTTGCAAATCGAAATTTGCCTAAGTCATGAACTGCATAACAGTTTTGATGTGCATATGTTTGAATGCTTGTAGTTTGAAAACCAAGCCGATCTAGCCTGAGCTCAGTGTAACAATTTTGAAGATCACATGTAGCTCTATCAAAAGTGTGCTTGGTTGATCTAGTCACGGCCAGTTTAGCAAGTAATTAGCACCTGAAATCACATTGTCAGGCTAATTCGAACGAGTTCAGGGTTCAGGGGGAGCGTCGAGTAGTGGGCGACCAGCTCAGGCATCACACGCCATGTGGTAGTCGTATGCTGGCGTCGACCTGCGCGGCCACTGGTTTGGATAGCTGAACACTCCACAGGCACCGTGTGCTCGCCTCACTTTCTCCCCTTCCTCTTTGCTTCACTCTCGCGCACCCACACCACACGCCATTGCAAGCATTGAGCTCCGCACACTATTGATGAGCTCACCTGAGCTCCACAGTGCCGCTTGGTTGAAGCAGTAGGAGGCTAGGTAAGCCGAAACATGCACCACCTCAGACGCCATGGCCGCTAGAACTCTGTCGAGCTCTATGCTGTCGTGGCCAGCCTCATCTAGCTCTCCACCCATTCTTCTAGCGCTTGTACACGGTCGTCTAGGTCACGTAGAAGCTCACTGTGCACTCAGTTGAACCAATTAGGGGTTCGGCTCGCCGGAATGCAAGCTCCGTCATGCGCGTGCCCTTGGCACCCGCAACTCTGGCGAGGGTTACGCTGGGTTCCTTAGCGTCGATCTTTCTTTCCTGAGTAGCATTAGGGTTAGTGTATAAGCACGTACACTTGGTGCCATGCTTGGTTGAAGCAACCTTGCCTCACCGGCATCAGAACAGACACGAAGCTTCGCCATGTTCTCGCCACCGTGCCACTGTGCATGTAGCCGAGCTAACCGGCGATAGCTAATGGCCTCAATCCGGGCTAAATCGAGGCGCTAGGGTTCAGTGATGGTGTAGACCATGCTAGCTAGGTCGGAGATGGCCTGAGTTGGCCAATAAGCACCGCAGCGCCACTGTGCCACCATGGATGCCGTCGAGCTAGCCCCGGTGGTCGTGGGGTACAACCAAGTAGCTGGTTAGGTGTGGGAGGTGAAGGAGAGTACGACTATGGAGTCAGTTTGGCCAGAGACCTCGCCGCCGGCGAGATGTCACTGGTCGAGCACCTCCCAGGCACACGGTGTTGACCTGGTCTCGCTGACCAGTGGGGCTGTTGACACCAGAAGTGGCAAATGGGAAAAGACCGCAAGCGTATGACTGTCAAGTGTAGCTTTCACCGAGAGTATTCCAGATATCGTATTTTCCACAGAGAACGAGAAGTGGTTTAACTAGAGATCAAGGTTATGTCCTATGATGAGACAAGGGAGACTATGATGTTGGGTTGAGAGGTTCACTATAGCAAAGATATCTAACTAGGAAAAGCTGGTTATACTAGCTTTATCAGACCTTCTCTTGCAGACGGCGATGGGATAGATCAGTAGGAGGACAAAACTCCTACCGGACTGCGCCATCATGTTGTATTGAGGCCCTACCTTTTAAGAACTTATGTTACACACGTGGTGGAATACAAAGACCAGACAGGGCTGTCACCACCTGCTAGCTACCATAAACAATTCATGCCATAAGCGGTTTACAAGGGCAAGATCTAGTCTAGACACCACGTCTATACTATTCTTACTACTTTAACCTCAGCTAAAGGCTAAAGCACTCTACTTAAAGTAAAGCAATGAGCAAGCATGAAAAGATGTATAATAGCTATGCTAGAAGTACACTATTCTCTAATGAATGATCTCATGACTTACCCACCAAAATTTGGAGTTATCATGCATGGGTTAGTCTAAGAGTACAACCAAATTCCATAAAAGTTTACTTTTGGTTCATTAATCAAACTTGACACCATGTCTAATTTGATTAAGGAAAGCTATTTAACCTAAGAACCATGCTTAATTTAAAGAGCTTTTGGAAGCAAGATATCTACTCCCAAACCAAAGCATACTTATAACAGAACTAGGAAGCATGAAGGCATAAAGAGATTCATTTAAGAAGAGACAAGAGCATGGATGGTGAACAAGATGAACTTTTTTTTTGTGACTTAGCAAGATGAGCAAGGTATAAAAAGAAAGCAAGGTAGAGACAACCAAACAAAATTAAACAATGAAGCTTGGCATGAATTTCTTAGAGAAATACAGTCCCCCCATACTTGGATTTTGCAACATTTGATAATGAGCAAATCCAAGTCTAGGATGCGGAATTTTCTTTTGAATGTGCTTCATTATTGAATGATGTTTGGTTGGACATACCTTGTGTTTTGCTCCACCATTCTTTTCGTTCAAACCTGAAATGGTTAGTGATAAAAATACCCGAAGGAACGCTTTCACAAATATTCCCTTAATCTCTTTTTACAAAGTCATTTTATTTATTTCAGAATTTTGGGAAACTAAAAAGAAATATATTTTGTCATCTATGCTAGCACTGCCAAGATCAGTTTCTTCATCAAAGGGAATAAGGAGACATTTACCTTCAAGAATAAGACCTTACAATCTCCTGAACAAACCCAACATGAGCCAAGAAAGAGGACCAATGGGAGGAACAAGCAGAATAAGAAGAACAAGAACAAGAAGCAAGTATGGAAAGAATCAACGAAGATGGTCACAATACTCCACAACAATCAAGATCACCAAATCAGATCCCCTCACTTTATTAAGAAGGACGACCCAGGTGTCCCAACCTTTGAATGCACAATCAATAGATGCTCATTCCAGAAGGCAATCTGCGACACCGGATCGGGCGTCAACATCATGGCCAAGTTGACCTACGAGTTTCTGTATGGCACAATGCCTCTACATCCAACATACACCCAACTTCAGATGGCAGATTAGACATGCCATGTCATCGAAGGCATAGCAAAAGATATCCCCATCCAGATTGATGACCACTTCATCCCTGCAGACTTCCTAGTCGTTGATATGGGAGAAGACGATTATGATCCACCTATCATCCTTGGAAGACCGTTCCTAAGCACCACCAAAGCTATCATCTACATTGGGACAGGAGAAGTGCACCTACACTTCCCCTCTGAGAAGGTACGCCGTTACTTTAATGCTAACTACATTGTTGAAGAATCTAAGTAGAATAGAACAAGGAGAAGACGTCGCTACCGTACCGCAACCAGAAGAAGCAGAACACCAAGGACGGATGGGCAAACTATGAAGGAGAAGTGTCAAGATATGAAGAAAGATACCCAGAAGAAGAAGAGTCAATATATGCAACTCCACTCTCAAGGCCAAACACACCACCACCTCCAAGGTTGGGAAATGAAAGATCATTCTACGACTACCACAGGCACGAGAACGGAGAATCATGGGAAGAAGAAAAGGTATGTCCTTTCAATTATAATGAATATCCAAAAGCAAGAGCTTGTCCTAGGGAGGCCACCGCACCAACACAAGTGTGGAGACAAAAAGAAATCATACCAGAAGAAGAAGCACAACCGGAGGCGCCAGCTACGCCGTCCAATGAGCCCCAGGACAACTAAGGACGTGAGGAGTCTTGTTCGGAGGACTTAAACCACCGAACGTCGTGCCAAGAGGTAACACTTGGTAGTTATCTTTTTCCCTTAATTATTTACTTTTTCAAATTAGTTAATCATGTTTACACCATCTTTAAAAAGAAAATAAAAATGTTTAAAACTGTTAAGCCCCATGTGAATAGACTCGTGGCATAAAACCCATAAGTATACTCATTGTGGTGGCATAAAAAAAATAAACACTACTACAATGCAGGGATATAGTAACACCAATTTATGTTACTATAGATTAAAAAAAGTGTTACTAGCTCTCCTTGTAACACATTTTTATTTGTGTTCCAATTACCTATGTTACTATAGATTAGTTTATTATAACATATTTACTTATATATAAGATCATTTGTCTAGTGTTACAATATTTTTTGTTGTAACACTTTACATTATGTTATGAAAAAACCCAAAAAACAAAAAAAAATACTTAAACTATCATTTGATCTCACAACCTCACATACAACACTAAGTCTCTCTACCATAGACCACACAATCATATATGATTATGCATTACGTGATATCTTTTTATATTAGTGTGTTCTGATCTTATATTGAATATTTTGGCTACTAAATGAACTCAAATGAAAAAAAAATTAACTACAAAGTTTTTAATCTTGTCAAGAACTATAACTTTGGCATAGAATATTTCTCCATCTAAGATAATTTTAATTTTTTATAAAATTTGAATATAAAAAAGTGATTATAAAACAAATATTTAAGACTCTAAACAACTTCAAATGAAAAACTTATCAACAACGAACGAACATGTAGCTCATATCAGCAACTATAATTTATGAATTTTAAATTTTATAAACTTAAAATACATATTTAAGTGACTTAAAATTTAAAAAATAACTACAAAGTTGTAGACTGCGCTGAGAATTATAAACTGCATATAGACCATGTCATATATAAGATTATTTCATAATTTTAAATTCCAAATTTATAATATGATAACTTATAAATACTATTTGAGATTTGTTCGTAAAATTATTTTTCTAGTAGTGCTAACAGCCTTAACGAGACTTAGGTGCGAAGAAGGTTCAGATGTATATTTTTTCTGTAACACATGGATTGAAATATTATTATGTGTTACTATAGGGTATATATTTGTAACATAACTTTATATGTTCCATTTATGTGTTACAACATAGTACACTTTTGTAATATTTTTTTTTCTAACATTAATTTTGTGTTACTATAATTATTGTCAGTAACACATTTTTATAAAAAAAGTGTTTTGTGTTACAACTAAAATTTGTAACACATATTTTATGTTACTAAAAAATTTCACTGGAACACATCGATAAACATGTTACATAAAAGTGTTACAATATCCTTGTTTTGTAGTAGTGAAATAAATTTGTTTTATAAAATAAAAATATAAAAAATATATAGTAAGTTTATGATCCTACTAAATAATAACATCCATTAGAGGAAGCTTGATATGATCAAAGCTAGAAGATTTATGACTAACACTTAATCAGTTTCACAAGCTTTGTTGTCTATTTGAGCTTTCACAGAATTCAAGGATCAACGGAGAACAGTAACCAGAGGACACCTCTGCTACCTGTCAACTACATCAAAAGAAATTACATCAAAATCAAGCTTAGGGGAGAGCACCCCCACATTCCATCTACATCAAAAGAAATTACGTCAAAATCTAGCTTGGAGGAGAGCACCCCCACGTACTCAGCTAAGTATTATTACTGCCTACCAATTTTTATATCTATACTCTATTAAAATATAAAAGATGCATAATCATAAAAAACCAATAAATATTTTTCCGCTTATATATATATATGTTTTTGATTAGTTAAGAGTTTGTTAATAAATAAATAAAGAGAATAAAATAAAATAGCTATGCTAAAATGAATCCCAGTAATAAACTCTTAATATGGAGATGATGAATAGTTGCTCTGCCGTAATTCTTTCAAGTACCTAGTTTTCAAATTTGATCTCTCTCTCAAGTTTAGGCATAACTTTTATGATTTGGAATTTACTCTAAACGTAAACTTGTGGGAAGAGTACCTGATCTAAAGTCTAAGTCGATATGGAAAGGTTTGAGTTGCTATTTATCTGCTCCTAGAGATACTAGAATTCTAGAGAATTTTGTCTTTTAAAAACTTTAAAAATACCACATGATGAGTTCCTGTATGACGACAGTTTAAATTCCTACCACAACCATATATACATGCTTACTAGATTAGGAAACCACACATATTTACATACTGCTTATAAGCATTGAGTATGGTCAAGCTGTGTCACCCTCGGGAACTAGCCATGCGGTCTGAATCAAGATTCACATACACCCACATACACTGCTTCTATCCTAGAAGTACGCATCCACATATATCCACTCATTTCTATCTCCAGATCCACCCACCAAAAATATTCTACTCCTAATCCAGGAGAGAATAGAAACACATAAATATTCTCTTATTCCTGTTTTATCTCTGTGAAATAAATGCTCCAGTCAGCGTTCGCTTTATAGCTCTACAAGGATGAGTGCTTTGAAAAAAAAGAGACGAGGAAATAAAAAGGGCAAGTGTCCACTAACCTCGAAAATAAAAGTGATAAGAGAGGTAAAAATGGACAAGTGTCCGACAGTAGAATTAGGGGTACAAGATACCCATAAAAAAAAACTATATACCAGGCATCTCATTCCTTCTAAAAGTTCCAAATACTAGAAAAAATCCATCAAAGGGAGAAAAAGTAGAATTAGACTTTCACCTTTGCTATCATTACCACCATCACTATTATCACCATCATCATCATTATACACCATTCATTCGCCACACATGCACATCTTGATTTGACTTATTGACCTGTTCCTTTGGATCCATGGTTTGACTATGCAACATATGTCTTGTAAGTATGTATACGCTATCTCCTACCTATGAGTTCTAGATATTAGCCTATTAGAAGTAGGGTGAGAGAGAGAAGGCAATACCACAATTCCTTATACCACAAATACCACATATTTGAGAGAAAGGCATACACCATCGATGCCTTGGTAAGGATCCAGAAATACCACAGAGGAGCGATTGAGAGAGTCATACAAGGAATCTCTGAGTTTTATTTTGAAAATCTCCAAAAAAAAACTCTAGAGCTATAGTTGATCAAAGAGCAAGGTACATGGTGCTTGACTGGACCGTTCTGTCTTTCAACTACCCAAGACACGAGTGACGGTTACAAGCCCCATGGTGGAAGGTAAAATGAGTAAGTTTTTTATCTTAATAGTTGATGTAACCCGGAGATGAGTTCTTATTTGAAAGCATGTGTACCTTTAAGGCGTGAAAGCATTGCAGCAACTCCTGATCCATCACTGAGTGTATCTTTGCTCAGGGACGAGCAAAAGGTAAGCTTGGGGGAGTTTGTTGATGGTCCTTAAATACCAAATTCAACCGTCAATTAAACAAGGATAAGGATCTAATTGAAACCAATAGCAAGAAACAAGGTTTATACTGACAGAATTCCATGAGTTTTGGTGAATGTCTATTTCTGCAGGGGATATCAGGAAATATGGAGGAAAGACCCACATGTCATGTTTACATAGAGATAATTATCATCCGCACAAAAAAGAATACTCTAGAAAGGTCAAGAAGGCGCGAGAAGAAACGAGAGGCCGAGCGGGCCCAGGGGCAGGGCGGCCGCCTTAGGGCAAGGCCCAATGAGGGTCTGCCTGGTGGACCCTCTCTCCACCGCCTTTAAGATCACATCTACACCCTCCATTAAGGTCGGTTTGATCCGATGGTTGACGTTCATTTGAGGAGGCTATATAAGGAAGGCCCCCTGACCCTAAGGAGGAGAGCCTCTTTGACCTCATTCATTATTCATCATCCATCTCAAGAGGAGAAGCCACTGATCAAACCCTAGAGCCACCACATCAACTAGATCTCTAGTTTAGCATAGCTATATAGGATTAGAACTAGAAGGAGTCAATCTTCGATTGATTTCTGGATCTGTCAAGAGGATTATTGGTAATTCTCTCTCTAGTTCTTCATTGTTCATCATTTGTTCTTCAGTATTATGAATATGACTTTGTTCTACATCATTATATTGTTTATGACTTTACTCTATTCGTTTATGTTCTCAATTGTATTGTTCTTAGTCTATTATGATTATATGCTTGGCTTAGTTAGATCTGAATCATATCCATGTTTAGGATCGTATAGCGTTTATCCATCAGTACTATGGGTAAATGATAGATATTGTGTAGGTGTGGTGCCTAGACCGTATTTATCTGCGATTGTACCCTATATTCCGGATCAAGAGGTAGATCGCGGGATTGACAGTCCTGTTGAGTCCTTTGTAGTCCTCCTCTCGTTTATAGGGCAGGCAAAGCAGTACTATTATGGGGAAATGATTGCTATGTTTCTCATCTTCCTTAGTAATACTCACTACACATGAATATCTCTTATTTCGCCATGATTGCCAAGTGTAATTGCACTAATCATAATATGCTAGACTGTATAGTTAAGAATGACTTAGGAAATATCTTTGTAGTTCATCCTAATTCCATGCTAATGACTTGCTGGAATATCTGTTGAGGTGCTTATCATTATCTTATGTGGCTACATATATGCTGATCAGTATTTATCTTTTGTCACTGTTCATTCATTATCTATATCTTATGAGACACTTATCCTCTATTGAGTGAGATAGATGAAATCTCTCCATTACACATGCAATGATACTCATTAATCATCATTACTCATTCCTCATTTATTCCTTAGTATCCCTTCCCAGTGGTAAAAATATAAATAACGATACCTAGAATACTCCTGGTTAAAATGCTACATCGGTATAATCTGTGCGCTTGCATAAACACATTTATTATTTATTAGAAGAGCAAATGCATATTTCAATACCGCATCTCTCTGACATGCTGGGATGACAACCTAGCTTAAGTGACATGAAAGGTGGATAACCATTTTTGGCGCCGTTATCAGAAATAGAATTTATTCTACTTTTGGTAATGACGTTAAGAAGTATCAACAACCTCGAACTCGAAGGAATGGTTTATGTGTTGGATTTCTTCTTCCTTCGAGATTTGTGGTATTTGTGGTTCAGGGTCGATGGCAGAATCTTTGGATGGGAGTGGTGGTGATTCGGCTATCGAGATTTCTTTTCTAGGGGTTGGTTTTTGTTCTTCCTTGGGTCCTTCATTATAAACGTTCGTAGAGGGAGTGTTTTCAAGAATCTTCATAAGAAGATTCTTCCTTGCACTAATGGGTAGACACAGGAAGGCTCCCCCGGAAGTTATATCAAGAAGTTGTGCGGAATCTTTGCTAAGACTAGCATAAAAGTGTTGTAACAATGTTGGCTTGGTTATAGCAAGATCAGGGCCAGATGATGCTAGATCTAAGAGACAGGCTCATGCCGCACCTAGAGGTTCTTTCTCCTTTTGTGAGAAGTTGATGACCTCTTTTCAAAGATGAACAACACGAGAAATAGGGAAGAAAGTTAGGTAGAATTTGGATTGTAACTTTTCCCATTCTCTGTTTACACTATCTACGTTGCGAAAGTACCATCGTTTGACTATTCCCGTCAAAGAAAACAAAAATAGCTTCCACTTAAGGGTACTTCGCCCCATCCCTTGGATGTGGACACATGAACACAATTGTTCAAAGTCACGTTGGTGAGTGTAAGGATTTTCATCTTCATCCCTAGAAAAAGATTGTTCCTGAACTTTGGCTATGAAGCTAGGAAGAAGTTCATAGCTAGGTGAAAGGATGGATTGTGATGATGGTGGTGGCTCCAAACTACGGCCCTTTGGAGACACAAGATAAGAGATGGAAGATTGGTTCATGGTGTGAAAAAGGATAAAAGGAAAAGAAATATAAAACAAGGATAAATAGGACGACTAGGTTCTAGTTAAAACAGTTACCGTTCCCCAGCAACGGCGCTAGAAAGCTTGTTGACACCGGAAGTGGCAAACGGGAAAAAACCACAAGCGTACAGGTGTCAAGTGTAGCTTTCACCAGGAGTATTCCAGGTATCATATTTTCCACAAGGAATGAGAAGTGGTATAACTAGTGATCAAGGTTATGTCCTATGATGAGACAAGGGAGACTATGATGTTGGGTTGAGAGGTTCACTATAGCAAACATCTCTAACTAGGCAAAGCTGGTTATACTGGCTTTATCAGCCCTTCTCTTGCAGGAGGCGATGGGATAGATCAGTAGGAGGACAAAACTCCTACCGGACAGCGCCATCATGTTGTATTGAGGCCCTACCTTTTAAGAACTTATGTTACACATATGGTGGAATACAAAGACCAGACAGGGCTGTCACCACCTGCTAGCTACCATAAACAATTCATTCCATAAGCGGTTTACAAGGGCAAGATCTAGTCTAGACACCATGTCTACACTATTCTTACTACTTTAACCCTAGTTAAAGGCTAAAGCACTCTACTTAAAGCAAAGCAATGAACAAGCGTGAACAGATGTATAACAGCTATGCCAGACGTAGAATATCAAATACTATAAATAACTCAGATGTATCACTTACAAGAGGATTGCATCCGCTGAGTTACAGCTCGGAGAAGACGCCAGATAGGCCTGGCTCTCCTCCAGACTCTCCTCACTCTCTTCCAATTATCATAGCACTACAGCAGAGCTACGCTAAGCTAAGTAGTTTCTGCAATGAGGCATGAATGAGAGTGAAGGCCTAGGGGGGTATTTATAGCTAGAGGTGGAGTAGGGGCTACTCCGGTGCCACGTCAACGATCCGCGCCACCTCCATCAGCCACCGTAGGATCAAACCGTCATTGTAACCGCCTTAGATCAACGGCAGGGATGATTCTGATGCATGGAGGCATGCAAAGAGGCAATGGGAGCCTCTTGGAATATTTTGGGCACCAGGACCAGGTCGGCTGACCTCCCTATGCCAGGTGGGACCTACCCCTTCCTTCTAGAAGCTGACCCACTGGTCAGGGGGTCTATGGGTGGCCTTTGGTCCTATACCCCAGGTCGGCCAACCATGAGTTGTGGCCTTTGGCCTCCATCTTTTGTGTGGAGCATGGCCGACATATCATTGGCACCTTGGCAAAGTTTGGCATTTTTCCAAGATAGTTTGTGGGCCCATGTATCCTCGTGCTTTGATCTAGAGTCGTTGAGAAGAAGCACAGAGGAGATCCAAGGGTGAATCTTCACTCTAGGAGGTCTCTTATGGATTATGGACACATGGGAGGCCTTGGTGGCCCCTTAGTGGGGTCGGCCGACCCCTAGGTGGGCCCAGAGGCTCCCAATTGTCCCCATTTGTCAATTCCTGCATAAAACATACTCAAGGTACATGTGGAACCAATTATTGATAAAATATGATCTAGCTATCTTATCTTACTCTTGAATCCAAGGTTGTTGACGGTATTTTGAGTATGTAAAAGTATGTCATTCTTACCGTCAACAAGGGCCCGTATGTCAGTGTATATGATGTGCTTTGCTATATAAATTGTTTTGCAGATTTGTTTCTTAACTTTGAAAATTCATAGTTAAATGTAGAAAAATGCAAATAATGTGAAACCAATTTTGTTAGCTCTGCTATGAAATCCTTTATCTATGAAAAATATGAAATGGAATGTTTGAACTGGTTTTGTATGTTGACAAATTCAAAATGGACAACATGCTTTTATATGTCTATTTAACTTGTTAAATTTGTATTTGGAGTTTGGAATGTGCTAAAACGTAATTCCAGTTGTGGTAGACTAGCTTTAGCATGCACTTGCTATGAAAGTTTTTTTAGTATCAGTAACTTCAGTTTGAATTGCTTTATATAGTTAAGTTAAATAAATACTTATTTAATTGAATAAAGCCTTGTTTCATTTATCATTCGAGATACATGCATATATTGTGCTTACTAATTTTTGTACAAGTGATAAATGCTTAGTGTGAGCTAAGAAAAATATTAAATATGTTGTTTCACACATTTCAAATTTTTCTAAGGTTTTATGTTCAAAACATGATTGTTTTCTAGTCACATTCAAAGGGGTAGTCTTAACTACTTTAAATATGTGTTTTCTGTTGATGAGTTGAATACCAAAGTGGTAGATAATTATGTAACCTTACTTGTACTTTTTTATCATGATTTTTGGAGTGTTATTTTGAGCTCTAAAGCTTTTCTAAGTGACTGCTCATATCTGGTAAACAGCAGAAACAAATTTAATTGCTTGCTTACTTTCACCTACTTCTATATGGTTTCAACAGTAGCTATGAATAAAAATGTTGTAGATAACTTGTCGATCTATGTTGTGTTAATTTTATACAGCCCTAACCTGTTTAGTTTGAGTTGTATGCATTTTACAAGTAGAATGATAAATCTGTGTTTTTCTTGTTTTCACCAAATAGCTTTGCTTGAAGTGACTGTTAGCCTAAGTTAAGTTTGGTTTAAACTGGAGAGTGTTATAAATGTTTTGTAGACTTTTTCATACACTTTTCATAAATGTTATGAGTTCTTCTTTCAGCTGCTATTTGAATGCTTTGCTGGTTGTTTGAAATAGTCTTTAGTTAGTAGACAACATGTCTACTTCTTTGACTTGATGCATTCCTCCACCTCTCTTGTGTGATTGAGAGCGTTCTTCATTCCATCCCTGGTTGGAAGCCATATTCTCAACAAGAGCGGTTGCATCATGAATAGTGAGTGATAAGAATGATCCTCCAGCAGCTGCATCCATGTTCTCACGGGCACTGGTGGTGAGCCCATGATAGAATGTTTGCATGAGTAGCCAATTCCCCATCCCATGGTGAGGGCATTCTGATATTTAATTGAAAGTGTTCCTATGCCTTTGGGAAAGATTCATCATGCTGCTGCTGAAAGCTTTCATTCGTCTTGCTCACTAGAAAGAATTTTACTAGGGAGGCTGTAAAGCAGATTTCTCATGTAGTATTTTTATCTTTGTGGGTGTAGAACCATTGCTTCACCTTTCTCAAGAGTGATAATGGGAAAGATAGAGTAATGTTGCATTTGTGGAAACTCCCTTGATGGTGAAAGTACTGCAAATCTCCAAAAAGCATTGGAGATGAGCACTCGCATCTTCATGTGCCTTTCCGCAAAACTGATTTGCTTGCACCATGTTGATCAAAGCTAGCTTCAACTCAAATCCATTATCTCCCACATTGACTGTTGGACCAGTCCTGATATTGGCAGTTGTTGGTGCAGAGAATTCACAGAGAGTCTTGTCAGCCATAGCTTCAAAATCTGGTGTTAAGCTTCTTCTTAACTGGTTGACTTCTGACATAGTGGTTGGATTCTTGTTGAGCTTGGCTCTGGTTCTTCTGAATAAAGCTTTAGGATCCTCAACCCAGTTCGTCAGAAGTTCAAAACCGGTCAGACATCACCCTGCATCAAATATAGAGAAAAATAGACAAAGCCAGGGTGATCTTGTTTGAGAAAAAATCAATAGTGTATCTCTAATATCATGGTGTGTAAACATATTCCTTAGTTATTCGATTTTAATTATCCTAGCTACCTCCTTGCCTTCCCCGACAACGGTGCCAGAAATGTTTGTTGACATTTCTTAACGTCATCACTAGACTGAGAGAACCCTAGCAACAACTTAGAAATGTAGGTCACATCTACCAGCATCACATAAGCTAGGTTGTCATCCCTAACATGAAACTAGAGACATGGAAGTATTATACTCATGACGCTTACTCCAAAGATATATATATAAAGGTTATCCGCAAGCACACAGATAAATACACCCGTTGTAGCATTTCACCTAGGAAAGTTTCAGGTATCATTATTTATATTTTTACCATTAGGAAGGATCTAGGAGGTAGGATAATGATAAGCTAATAAATGTATATGCACACTCATGATACGAGTTCCACAGATTATTACTCAAAGAGGGAATCAATCCAATAATATATATATATATGGTAAGTGATAGGTAAATGATAAAGATAGATAAAGATATGTCTAGGATTATGTCAAGAGCCTTTCCACACATAGCACCAGCATTGAAAAGAATAGAAGATTAAATACCATCCCTATGTTATTCTAATTATAAGTTATGACCTACTCTAATTAGTGCAATATATCTAGCAATCATAGATAAAGTATATCCATGTGTATAATCAAGCGGTCATCCCTAAGCCCGGCTAAGAACAGAGCACAACCGTGACCCGAGACTTTAGCAGACATGCATAGTCCTAAATCCGGGGAGTGGACTACAGAGGACTCAACAAGAATATCACACCCACAATCTACCACATGGCCCAGAAAATAGGGAACATTCGCAGATAAACAATGTCTAAGCACCACACTTACACTATGATTATCACCCACCCATTGATCTAATGAATGAGCGCTATACGAACATGAGTATTGACATTCATATAATCTATCTATGCTATATATACAATCAAAGTAGATGATAAACATTATAACTAAGAACATATAAACAACTAAACATGTAGTCATATCTAGAGCAATAAGATTCAACTAGAACTAGAATAACAGAGATGAACAATAAAGAACTATATGAATAATATTATATTACAAGAGAGGATTACAAGGATTTACCAAGTCTTCTCGTGACTAATATGGAATCGAAGCTATGCTTGCCGCCTCTAATTCTATTCTAATCTAGCTATGCTAATGTTGGTGGAGCTATGAGGTTATCCTTTCAAGGGATACCTCTTGACCTAATCGGTTCTGATGGATTGTAGATTGAATTGGATTGAATGCTTTTGGGGGGTCTGCCCCTCTATTTATAGCCTAGAGCGATGAACCGCGGCCTTGGATCAAATCGACCTTGATAAACGACTTAGATTGGATCTTAATGTCGGTTAGAAGGCGTCTTACAAAGACGTAGCAGATTGAGACTTTGGCTAGGCCGGCCGACCTAGGGGTGGGGTCCGCTGGCCCCACCTGGCGGGCTCTTGGTCTCCGCCACATCATGGTGTCTTCTTGATCCTTCTAGAGTCTTCCCACGTAGGTTTCCATGTTAATTACGTGTTATCCCGATCAGTGGTAGTTGTACTGTAACACCCAAAAATTTGCATTCTTTGAAATAGATTAAAAGTGATTTAAATGCATTTTTAGTGGACATTATAATCTAGGAAAAATAATTAAGATTTCATAAAATAAAAGTTATCATAAGAATAGAAACATTTTGTTGCATACATGCTGCTGCACAGTGTTCTTGTTGTCTGGAATTTTCAAAATTCAAACTATATTTTCAAAAAGGTGTTTTGAAAATGGATTGGAATTCTTGAAAAAAAAATAAAAAGAAAAAGGAATTCTTTCTCTCTCTCCCTCCCTTATTCCTTTCTGGCTCGAAGGCCTGTTTCTCTCGGACCAGTCTCCCCCCCCCCCCCTCTCTCGGTTTTGGGCCAGGATCCCGAGCGCAGGCCCAACATCCCCGGCAGCCCAGCGCCAGCGCGCCACGTCCCAGCCCCGCACCTGGCAGGCAGACCCCGCGCGTCAGCCTCACCCCCCTTGCTTTCCTTCTTCCTCCCCTCTCCTTTCCTTCCCCGCGCGTCGGCACTTTCCAACCGGCCGAGGGCGAATCGAGCTCCAATTGCTCCCCTTCCATCGCGGTCGCGCCCTCGGCTATATATGCCGAGCCCCGCACCCTTTCCGCCTCCAGTCCAAGCACTGACAGCCGCCATCTCGCCCGAACCCTAGCAGAGCCGCCGCCGCCGTCGTCTCTCTGCCACCGAACCTCTCCGCACCGTCTGTCGTTCTCCCGAGCTCCGCGTCGTGGTAAGAGAGCCCCCAGGAGCTCGCCATCCCCCTCCTTTCCCTCGGTCTCGCCCGTGTGGCCTTTCTCCGTGTCCGCCGGTGGTACAGCACCGCCCCACCGCGTGGGCACCTCGCTCTCAGGCGAAATCGGAGCAACCAACCCCGCCATCGCATTCGCGATCTTCCACTCTCCCTCCCCGACCCTATCGCGCGGAGTTTCACGCTCTGAATCGGCGGATTGGGAAGCGCCGCCCAACTCCGGCCATGGCGCCGCCGTCCTCTCTGTTTCCGGTGGCCGTGCCACTGCTTCCCCCCCCCCCCCCCCGATCTAATCCCATCCGTCCATCTTCGAACGGGTGGCTGACAGCGCTCGGTACCGGTTCGGCCGGCGCTTTTGCAAAGAGAACCCCGAGAGATTTTAAGTATAAACCCGCCGTCCCTTGGCGTATTCCGAGACTATGTTTTCTCTGCTGCAAGACGTATTTCCGTTTGGATTTGTTTTAATTCAAAAAAAAATAGAAAACCCTAATTACAGTATTGTCATCCATTTTCATTTGCTCATAAAATGTTCATTTTAACTCCTTTTTCACCCATTCAAATTGCGTTAGATTCGTATCGACGTAATATACGTGTTAGTTAGTTCATAGATCATGTTAGACAACTTTTAAAAATATTTAATTGCTTAGCCTCTTTTAATCTCAAGTTTAATCTGTGAATCTTGTTTAGAGCATATCTTCTTCGTTATAGCTCCATTTTTCGTGATCCAAACGTCGATGTGATCGTAGTAAGACGTAGATTAGTTTTATAAACTTTTAATCTTATTTTTCTACTGTTGGTGTACTGTTCTAATCTATAGTCTTGTTTGTTTGCATGTTATGTCTCGGTATGATTGTATGTTGATGTGGTGATCGAGTATAGACGGTGAGCAGTACGTGGGTTACCAGGAGGATTTCTTTGTTGAGCAGGAGCAGCAGGAACCGTTTGAGCAAGGCAAGTATTCATGGGATCATCCTTGTTGTCCTAATCACATTAAACATTAATTCATGATTATGCATGTGTTTCCTTGATATCCTATATAGTTTTACCATAGACTTGCACCTTATACCTTGTTACCCTGGGATTTATGCATTGGGTAGATCATGCTAGTGCCCTTGAAAAATAACTATGATCATGTAACCTTGACTAATGACTTATGCAATAACAGTAAAATATGCTTTTTAGCAACATGGGTTAAGGTGATCTAGAGCACAGTTTTTGAGGTGCTCTAGAACCTCGTAAGCGATCACCCGGGATCTACAGTACAACCATGAGAGCTACATGGCTCTGGCTTTAGTTAAGTAAGGGGGTTACTTTCTCGCATGTGATAGTTCATGAAAGTTACCATTGACGCGCGGTTGCGGGGTATGGCCAGAGTGGCTACCGATGCGCATGTGTACCATCGAGGAGACTCCGTATACCCCTTGCCCGTGGATCCGTAGTGTCTGTTGTATGTCAGCGAGCCCCTCTGAAAGACTTCATAGTGTACCCTGCCCGCTCACCTCGACAGTGTTTAGGGAGTTATAAACCCGGGCATATGGGTAACACGACTCATGGGTAAAGTTGTACAACCTCTGCAGAGTGTCTTAAAACTAATATATTAGCCGTGCTCACGGATACGAGCGGCCTGGAATTCTTATGGAACAGAATGACTTTAATCTATCATTTACTCATTTGCTATTCATTATACATGTTTACTTGATCATATGGTTATTGGGTTGTTGATATTATTGATGCTATCCATATGCTAAAATTGTGACAACATAAAAGTTGATGCAGTTTAACCAGTGTCATACTCTTTGAGCCTCATGAACCCCATGTTTACTTGTTGAGTACTAGAAGTACTTACGCTTGTTTATTTTCATATTTGGATAAAAATCCCGGATGGGTACCAGATTATCAGAGTTATGAGGAGTATCCTGAGGATTACTAGGTTTGGAGTCAACCAGTTGACGTCCCTGTGCGATGGAGCTTCGCGAGAGTTATCTTTTATTTTCCGCTGTTATGTAATAGATATTAACTAGATACTTATTCGCTATGTAATAAACACTTGTAATGGTACCTTTTTGATGATTTGTCGGCTTATGTGTGTGGCTGATCCCTGGGCACACATAAGGTTTATGCATCCCGTTTTGCCTTTAAAACTGGGTGTGACATGTACCTTAATTCCAACTATTGTTTTCACTGTTTTATCCCTGGAAAGTCACAATTCACCATAACTGTGGAATAATGTTAGTTTAAACCCTATTCTATGTTGGTGATTGCTTTTACACCCTTTTTATAGTTTAATTGACATATATAATATAGTAGTTAATTACCGTCAATAGTGTGCGCCTTCTATTGCTACAAAGGTTATCAGGTAATCAAGCTTAGTATTATGTTATTCATTTAGTCTTATTGTTTATTGTAACACTGCTAGCTATTCATGGTCATATTATGAATCATGGGATTGTGTGGGTTGTTATTTCTTCCAGGAGCCTCGAGAAGGTTGACCTCAAGTTCCTTCTTTTTACTAAGTTGTGGGGGTGGTTTCACATGCGGGGTTTAAGCATTGGGTTCCACCACCCCTGAACCTTGCACCAATGGTGGAGGAGAATAAGAATGTGGTGGCCTAAAAAGGCTCGAAAACCCACCTCTCTATGAATGTGGAGATCAAGATGTCATTGATTCTAGCCATAATGTTTCTGATTTTAGATGTGGCAACAAAACTAAAGTAAGTAATGCTATGTTTGGTCTCAAATCTTCACATTAGTTTTTAACTATTAACTTGTTTTGTGTAATCACATTGGCTTGAGAAAAGGGAGGATGTGGTGGTAGTACAAAGGAGTTGTGTTGTTAGAACATGTCCATGTGGTGTGCAAACCAACTATGGCCTTGTGCATTGGGAGCTTGGTGTAGGACACTATTGTGGACATATGGTAGGCCATGATGTGTAAAACCTATAAGTGCATCTAGCCCTTTTGTGGGTTTTGGATGATTGAATGACAACACAATCAAAGAACTAACAAGTTCGTTAAGTGTTGAACATATAATTTATTATATTACATACACTTGAGATATGAGTTTTTATATTATGTAAAGTGTATCAATAGTTCAATCATAAAGTGTAACACCCAAAATTTTTGCATTGTTTGGAAATATCTCAATTGACTTAATTATGCAATTATGTTGTCATTCAAATTTAGGAGATAACAAATTTTTGCTAAATTAAAAACAATCATAAGGCCACATACCTTTTTATGCATTCATGTTGGATCATATGTTTTATGTATTGTCTTGTTTTGACTCAAATTCAAAATGATTTCAAAATATTTGGAAATTGTTTTTGAAAATTGTTTCTGAAAAAAGAAAAGGGATTTCTTTTCCTCTTTCCTTCTCTCCCTCCATTTTGTCATGTTGGCCAGCTTCTCTCCTATCTCGGTCCAGCTGAGGTACCGCCATCCTTTTTCCCTCCCTCCTCTCTTTTCTTGGTCGAGGCCCAGCTTTATCGCCCAGTAGGCAAGCCACACTGGCATCTGCCGCTCCCTTCCTCCTTTCCCTTCTCTGTTTTGCTGACCAACTAGTCCCATGTGTTAGCGCCTTCTCCTTCCCTTTGCCATGTGCAAGTCGGAAGGTGTTGAGCACCCGTATCCAGGCCCAATCTCAATTTCTCTAAAATTGCTTGGTAATCTACGTAGATTGGCGCTCTATAAGACCCCAGGAACCCCTACCGCTCCCTTATTTCTCATCTATTAGCTGCCACCACTTCTCAACCTGAGTCATGGCACATCCGCAACCTCTAGCTTCGCCTACCGCCATGGTCATCGTTGTGGAAAGCTTCGTGACCCCACCAGACGGATCATAGAGTGTCTCCACGAAGGTAGTCAACCTCCCTCCATGTTCTTTTCTTTTCTTAGTGGATCAAATTGCAGCGCCACGCATGCAGGAAGAAACACCACCGCCTCTCCGAGCCGGCATCCATCCCGCTCCATGCTCGATCATGAAAAGCCTTTGGGTGAGCCTGCCTTACCTTCCTCTTTCTCCTGGTGCTCTCGTTCATCGTTTGGTAGCCCGTAGACCCTTCTCCACTCATCCCTTCGAGCTCCTCAACAGAATCCATGGAGGACCACTTCACCAACACCCCTATTCACGCCGACAGGAAGCCCCGAGCACAATTGTCGTCTGATCTTGGATTAAAGGTCAGGATTAGAAGATACCCTTTCGTTGGCACTTTTGTTAAAGAGATCTAATGGTTCTTTGATTTAGAAACCACCATCCCTTGGCATATTCCTAAAATGCGTTTTTGTTTCCACAAAGTGTAAACCCAGCCGACTCTATTTTTATTTAATCAAAAGGGAAAATTTAGTATTTAGAAGTTTGCCACTACTTTATTTTGGCCATAAAACCCTCATTTTAACTCAATTTTGATCTGTTAAAATTGTGTTGGGTTCATAATTAAGTAATCTCAATGTTAATGCTATGGTTTGTTATGTTTACAACTTAATTCATGTTTAGTTTAATTCATGTTTTTGGTGGATTTGGCGTCTGTGGGATCATAGCGATACATAGATTAGTTTTATAGACTTCCACTTGTTTTCCTACTATTGTACTGTTCTAATAAAATGTCTTTGCCTGCTTTGTGTATGATTTCCTGGTTGTTTGAATGATGCTTAGATGTTATCGAGTATAGATGGTGGGCAGTTTGTCAGTGATGAAGATCAGTACTTTGATGACCAGATGGATCAATAAGAGTTTTTTATCAAGGCAAGTATAGCATAGGATCATTCTTGTTACCTATTCACTTTAATGTCATCTAAATCATAATCATGTGTCTAACTTGTTTATCATTAAGAATTTCCTAGCTTTGGACTTGTACCTTGTTACTTATGGTTTTATGCTTTGGGTAGTAAGATGCTAGTACTATATCATAATGAACATGATCTATAAATTTACTAATGGTATATGCAATAAACACTTAAAATATTCTTTTTAGCAACAAACATCAAGAGGGTTGGAGCATAGTTTTTGTGATGCTCTAGATTCCTCTCCTTAAGGACTGATATGTAAGTAGATTCACTTGGGACATATAGTACAACCATGAGAGCTACATGGCTCTAACTTTAGCTCACTAGAAGGACCTTTTCTAGTTTGTTAGTGGTTACCCCTAAGGTGCAAGAGGGACTAGACACAATGGGCATAGCTTGGCTTTTGTCCATCTGAGTATAAGTTATGCATTATTGTGCTCTTCGGATGGGGAACCCTACATCCACTTGCCTAGGAAACCTAGCGGCCCTAACTTGTTAGATGAACCTTTGAAAGGTTTCATAATGTACCCTGCCTACTCACCTTGGAATGACTCATGAGTAAAGATGTACAACCACTGCAGAGTGTTAAAAACTGTTATAGCAGCCGTGCTCACGGACATGAGCAACCTAGGCTTCTTATTGAATAGTGTTTTCTATGATGGTCATTAATTGTTATTGTTTTACTATACATTACTCATACTTACATGATCATGGGCTTATCATGATTTTCATGCTACCTTATGGTTGAATAATGTGACTCAATAATAGCTAATTGTAGTCAAATTGTGTCTATCTTTGAGCCTCATAAACCCCATGTTGTATTTGTTCAGTACGAAATGTACTTATCCTTGTTTATTTTCAATACTTGGATAAAAATATCAGATGGGTAGCATATGGTAATGATGGATATGCTGAGTTCCATGAGGACTACTAGTCTTGTGGTCAACCAGTCGACCATCCCTGTGGTTATGGAGGCACCACAATAGTTATCTTTTTATTTCCTCTTGTGAGACTTTGATATCTTTTATAATGGAATAATAATAGTTATGTAAGAAAACACTATGTTTGGTATTCTCTTATAATTTGTCTCTATATGTGTAAGATTGATTCCTAGGCACACATATGGTTTTGTATCCAATTTTTCCTTTAAAATTGGGTATGAAAAATTGGTATCAAAGCTCGTGTTGACTATAGGACACAAGCCTAAATAGAACTAGTCGCTCAGGATGTTTTTGTTCCATCTATCGTGCTATTTTTATTATCCTTGTTATTTGCTAAAGTTTATGATTCCTGTATCCTTATCCGATTACAAATAAATTTCTTTTATTCTAACTACATCTTGGTCTGTTTCTTAGCTGGCTCGTACCAAGTAGAACGCCTGCAAAACTTCTCTTGGAGGCTCCCCACCAAGGTATGCATCCATGGAGCATCATGAGGATGACATTGTTTAGCTTGATGATGAGGAAGAGGTATAGATCGTGGAAGAAAGCTTTGGAACATGAACAAGAGTCCCTTGTTGAAGTGAACCACCAAGAAGAAGCTCGTGTTCCTGAAGGAGGTGCACCCCCATCATCACCTCAAGATGGTTCTATAGTAGGAGATGTGTCGTCCCCTACTATGGGATGGACATATAATTTATTATATTACATAAACTTGAGATATGAGTTGTTATATCATGTGAAGTGTATCAACGGTTCAATCATAAAGGCTTCCAATCATAGACCAATATAGCTTTTTGATCAACCATTTCACCACTTGTATCCAATTCAAATTCCCATTAGTGCCCATGGTTGTATGAATTGACTAAGCTTCATCCATTCAAAACTTATTTAACATGTTCTTAATGTACTTGTCTTAACTCACAAATGTGTCATGCTTCAATTGCTTGATTCAAGTTCAAGGAAGTAACTAAGCTCTCCACTCATAAACATCTCAAACTCATTAGCCATCATCTCTTCAAGCTCTTCACAAAAGTATTGATTTGTTGACCCAAAGATGATATCATTAATATATATTTGCAACACAAACAAGTCTTTTCCAATCTTCTAGTTGAAGAGAGTGGTGTCAACATTTCCTATATTGAACACTTTGGAGAGTAGGAACTCCCTCAACCTCCCATACCATGATCTAGGTGTTTGCTTCAAACCATATAATGCCTTCTTGAGCTTTTATACATGGTTTGGCTTCTTGTTGTCCTCAAAATCGAGTGGTTACTCAATATAAACTAGGTTGTTGATGTAGCCATTGAGAAATGCATGCTTCACATCAATTTGATAGAGCTTGATGTTGTGGGCTCGCATAAGATAATAAGATTCTAGTTGCTTCTAATTTTGAAACAAAGCATATGTCTTACCAAAGTTAAGACCTTCTACTTGAGTGTAACCTTGTGCTACAATCTTGCTTGGTTTCTCTCAACTATGCTATGTTGATCTTACTTATTGCGAAAGGCCCACTTGGTTCTTGTCACATTGTAGTTCTTTGGTCTCTACTAGTCCCCAAACTTGATTTTAGGTGAAGTTGTTCAAATCTTCATGCAATGCATTCACTCAATCCACATCCATCAAGGCTTTTTTGATCTTGGCTGGTTCAATTGATGGCACAAATGAGTAGTCTTCACAAAAGGTTGCCAATCTTGATCTAGTTTGCAAACCACTTGTTATATCACTAACAATTTGATCTAGGGATGGTCTCTTGCAATATGAACTAGTTGGAGAACTTGAGCTTGATCACCTGCACTTGGTCGCTCATTTGATTGATTCACTTGAGATGATCTAGACACCTGCTGATCTTGTAGTTGTTGAACATGAGCTTAATCATGAGAACCACTATCTTGTACATCAGATGGAGGGAGCACTCGATTCTTGTCATCTTCAACATCAATAACCTCCCTAGGCTAAATATCACCAATATCGATGTTCCTCATTGTGTTGCTAAATTTTATGCCTCTCACATATTCTAAGTTCTCATCTTTATTTTGAGAGAAATTTGTTTCATCAAACTCAATATCATGCACTTCTTCCCTTATACCATGAGTCTTGTTCCAAACTCTATATTCTTTGCTTATAGTGGATTAACCAAGTAAGAACTATTCATCATATTTATTCTCAAACTTTCTTAATCTTGTGCCTTTCTTGAGAAAGTAGCATTTGCATCCAAGCACTAAAGTATGCAATGTTGGGATTTCTTCCATTCAAACACATATGATGTCTTCTTCAAGAGTTGATGACAATAGAGACGATTGCTACAATAGCAAGTCATGTTGATAGCTTCCATCCAAAAGAAATCACTCACATTGTACTCATTAAGCATATACCTTGTCATATCAATAAGTGTTCGATTCTTCCTCTCAACAAAGCCATTTGATTGTGGAGTGTACTTGACCAAGAATTCATGCTTGATTTTGATTGTCACTTCTCACTTTCTTGACCTTCAACTCAAACTCATTTTCGCTTATCTTCACAAATGACTTGAATATGTTGAAGACCTTACTTTCAACAACTAGAAAGAACACTAGTGTATATCTTGTGAAGTCCTCCACTATCACAAAGTCATACGTTCTTCCACCTATGCTTGCATATGTATATGGTCCAAATAAGTCCATGTGCAACAACTCAAGTGCATTGCTTGTGCTCATCATGCACTTGTTGGGATGAGTATTGCTAACTTGCTTCCTAGCTTAACAAGAGTGTTGGTATTTCTTATGACTATTGGATAAATCCACAAGCGCACAGATTATACCGATGTAGCACTTCACCAGGAGTATTCTAGGTATTGTATTTTCCTCAGGGAACGATAGTGATCTAACTAGGAATATAGATATGTCCTATGATGGATCAAGGGAGACTATGATAACTGGGTTGAGAGGTTCGATATAGCAAAGATATCTAACAAGGTATAGCTAGTTAAACTGGCTTTATCAGCCCTTCTCTTGCAGAAGGCGATGGGATAGATCAGAAAGAGGGCAAAACTCTAACCGGACCGCGCCATCATGTTGTATTGAAGCCCTACCTTTTAAGAACTTATCTGACACGCGTGGTGGAATACAAAGACTAGATAGAGTTGTCACCTTCTACTAGCATCCACGAACAATCCACGCGATAAGCGGTTTACAAAGGTAAGATCTAGTCTAGACACCACGTCTACACTATTCTTACTACTTTAACCTCAGCTAAAGGCTAAAGCACTCTACTTAAAGTAAAGCGATGAACAAGCAGGAAAAGTGTATAACAGCTAACCCAGACTTAGAATATCAAATACTATAAAGAACTCGGATGTATCACTTACAAGTGCTGGACTTACAAGAGACTCGCATCCGCCGAGGAAGAACTCCGGAGAAGACGCCAGACAGGCCCGGCTCTCCTCCAGGCACTCCTCACTCTCCTCCAACTAGCATAGCACTACTACAAAGCTCCGCTAAGATACTAAGGAGTAGTTTCTCCAATGAGGCATGAAGAGAGAGTGAGGGCCTAAGGGGGTATTTATAGCTAGAGGTAGAGTAGGGGATACTCCGGTGCCAAGTCAGCGATCCGCGTCACCTTCATCAAGCACCGTTGGATCCAACCGACTTCAGAACCGCCTAAGGATCAAGGGTGTTGATGTGGGGAGTGGGTAAGTCGGTTGGGGAGGTGAAACCGCCATATGGTGGTTCGGCCGAACCCCTAACTGGCCTGTGGGCTCTCCTGGACCTTCTAGAAGATGACCCATTGATCAGGGGCTAAGTGGGGGCCTGGTGGGCCCCACCTATGGTTCGGCCGAACATGAGTTGTGGCCTTTGGCCTCCATCTTTCGTGTGGAGCATGGCCCACATGTCATTGGCACCTTGGCAGTGGTTTGGTATTTTTCCAAGATAGTTGTGGATCGGCCAAACCACTTTTGTGGCCAAATGAGCTCATCTTTTCCAGGTAGCTTCTAGAGGTAATGCCCATCATGATGGTGTATGTATTTTGCACATTTGCCATACTTGGAAATATGTCATGTTGGGCCCCGAATTATGTCGTTTTGTGCCTACATTCAAATAGAGGACATATACATGTGGAACCAAGTTATTGGGTAAAATATGTTCATGTGATTCTTGTTTTCCTTTGAATATGAGGATGTTGTCGGTATTTTGATGGTGACAAAATAGCTCGTAATTACCATCAACAAAGAGCTAAACAATCTATCATTTTTAAGCTTTACATCTTTCAAGTCCTTCACAATATTATGATTTATTAATCCATACAACTGCTTCATTCCAACATGTGCCAATCTTCTATGCCGTAACCACCCCATGGTTGACTTAGTGAACAAATAAGTTGAGAGCTGAGCTTCACTACTATTAAAATCCACCAAAATACAAGTTCTCATACCTAAATCCTTATGAGGATCAAATCCCATCCGCCTGCACTAATAATATCCAAATCATCAAACCGAATATGCATTTGAATCCCAAATCACACAACTGTGCCACATAAAATAAGTTGAAGTTGAGAGATTCCACTAGCAATGTATATGTTCATGTCATTTGATATTGCAATCTTTCCGAGCTCCTTGACTTTACCTTTTCCATTATCACCTAATTAATACTATCAAATTCAATGGTCACTTGAATTAAAAGATTTGAACATCCATAAATTACCTGCCATATGTTGAGCGCACCTTGTGCCTTGCTCTGGCTTTGTAATTGACCTATAAGAGAAGTTCCATTCTTTTTAGGTACCCAAACCTTTTTGGGTCCTCCAAGGTTAGTGGCTAGGTTCCTGGGCACCCATATAACTTGCTTCTTTGAGCCCACAATTGGTGCACCAGTGAACTTAGCTTTTGAAAGCCTTAGTTTGATTTTGGTTAATTGATGAAATCTATGTGCACTAACTATTTTCTCTAAGTGACATGAGATAGATTGGTACATACCAAGTGATGGAGTTAGATTGCACTGAAGTGAAGGAGATGGCCAAGTTCTGGTGATCAAGCACTCCACATTTGGAAAAGAAGAAAGAGAAAAACAAAAATGGGCTCAAGGCAAAGGTATAACCTATAGGGACATTTTTGTTTTAGTGATCAAGACACTATAGAGAGTGTGATCACTTTTAGGATCGATAGCCATACTACAAAGAGGGGAGAAATCATAGTTGATGCGTTGTCGAGTGCCATTAGGTGATCAAACTAGATGCATTTGCATTGGAACCTAATGTGATAACTTTACCCTTGAAAATTCTTTATAAAATGCTAACACATGTGCACAAGTGGTGGAACACTTTGTTGTTAGCACATGTGAGCAAGGAAAGATGAGAGGTGTTGAAGATCACTAAGTAAAGTGATATGAACCTTAGGTAAAGATGGTCCAGATCATGGTGCATGGGTCTAGAACCTAACCTTAGTTCAACATAGTGTTTCTATGTGCTCCAAACCATGGGGTATGGTCTGGATGCCTAGTTTGGACGGGTCTTTATGCTTTGTGACCAATTTGGACCTCATTGTGTAACTTTGGACCCCTAGTGTTCTAGGGCATTTGGACCACAATCACTCACTCCAGTTAGGCTAGGATTAGCAATGTGGGATGAGAAGAATAGATCACGCTGGTATGAACAATGCACATTGGTCCGAACGCCTCAACCGGACTTGGTCCATAGGCTTTTTGAGCTCTCTAGACCTCTGTGGATAGATTCAGACCCAAAGTGCTCTTTGATCCAGAGGCTGCTCTATAGTAGTTTGGACAGGGAGTCTGGGTGCGTGTGAGATTTTGGCCAAGCATGCCACATTAATGTTCAAATGGTTAGTTCAGATGGCATTGAGTGGTTGGCTTGTAATGTTCAAATGTTCAACCTTCTAATTCAACTTGTCATGTTCCTTAAGTTGTTCATAAGCATCACTTTCTTGATCTCATAGTCTTAACCAAGTTAGCTAAAATGTTACATATCTTATCTTTGGAAGATGATAGTCATAATCATGTAAAGTTTGTTACATCATGGACAATCCTTCCATATGTTAAGAAATTCCACTCTTCTTGCAAAAATATTCAAATGCCACATTCATGCTCAATCTTTTGATTTTATCCCCCATGTTATAAGAATGAACCATGTTATAAGAATGAACGAAGCATATAATGTCAACCCTATATTGTTCAATTAATGTGCATAAGGTTAGAGAGCCCATGCACTTGATCTCTACCTTGTCTTTATAACTAAAACATACTTCAAGCAAGGTGTGCAAAAACAATCGATTCCAATTTCCATAGAGATTAGATGATGTACCACATAGGAGTGATTTTGCGAGGATGACTCATGGCACATGTCAACAGTACCATGCCACAGATCCAACACCAAAGGAATCAACTTCTAGAGAATGAACAAAGAGAACAAATTGAGAAGGAGAGGCTGCCACATCAGAACCTAAAAAGAGTTGGCGGAAGGTGGCATCATCATCTGAATCACCACTACTAGAGGGGGCTAATGGCAAGAAGCTCAAAGTGAATCAATGGAAAGAAAGAAATCCCTAATACTATTATGGTAGTTGGAGTTTTTCCTGGCAAGACCAAGAAGTAACCTCAGGAGGACATCATCCATTCTAGAGAGGACTAATGTCCTATTCTAGCCATGGATGTCATGAAGAACAAATGACCCTTTATTGCATCGATAGTATACTTATAGCTAATAAAGAAAGAATAGTTGCTATGAAAAGTACTTTGTATTGACATGATAAGAGATGGCCCATCTCCAACAACACTTCAACACCTAGCCACCTCACTAAGCGACCATACCAATGACTACCTTGGGGAGAGGAACTCCCATAAATCTAGCTAAGTATTTTCTTCCTTTGTCTTTGTTTTATTTTATTACTTATTCATTTTCATTTAAAAGAAAAATAAAAGCTACCTCTAAATAGTAATTAGTAAAAATGAAAACCAAATAAAAAGAGTGTGTATGACTTTGCTTTAAGTTCTCATTAAGAGCTAATAAATAAAAATGTTTGTGAATAAATCTCTTAAAATGAAAATGATGAATAGTTGTTATGTTCTAATTCTTTTTAAGTACCTAGTTTTCATCCTTAAACTCTCCTAAGTTTTAGATAGGATTGTTTTGACATATGATTTACTCTGAACTTGAAATTCGTGGATTGTGTATGCTTGATCTAAGTCTATGTAATTGACAAATATAATATGAGAAGGTATGTGTTACTATTTATCTTGTTCCAATTAACACTTAAGTTTTGGAGATTTAATTTTTCAAAACATAAAAATGCTACATGATGAGTTCCTATATGACAAAGCTTGAATTCCAACCAGAGCCATATATAGGATTAGAAAAAAACTTACACTCATATATGCTACTTGTTTTTCATTGAGTTTTGTCAATCTTTCTACCTTATGAGAAATTTGTCATGCTCTTAAAATCAAGATCACGCACACACCATCCAAATATACACTACTCCTACACAGGGGGTAGGCACAAAAACATGCCTTTCATTTAGATCCACCAAAAAATGTTCAACTGCTACATTGGGAGTAAACAAAAACATGCAAGTTAGGTTTTTCATTCACCATAAATGCTCCAAGTTCTTGATACTATCTCTCAAAGTTTTGTTGCAAATAGAGTTAGGAGGTTATGAAAAAAGAGAAAAAAAATGGACACAAAAGTGTCCAAGATATTTAAAAAATGGGTACAAAGTTTCCTGCCTAAAAAAGTGTCAGAGAGAAAACAATGGGTACTTCAATGACCGCCGTGAGAGAAAAGATAAAGATAGGCCTGGTCTCTTGCAAAAGATATTTCCAAGTTTCTAAACGGAGATGTTTTCAAGGAGCAAACTAGAATTAGGTTTCCACTACATTCACAACACCATATCCACCACAGACATCCACACATGTGCGCTTCTTTATTTGATTGTATGACTCATTTATCTTTGGATCCTATATTTGGCTTTACAATATATGTATTACATGTATGCACATGTTGTTTCCACACCTACAAGCTCTGCAAAAGCCTTAGTTGTAGGAAAATAAAAATGCACAATAACTTTTTTTGCCTTGGTGAGGATCCACAAATGCTACATATATTAAGAGACTTGGTAGTGTCATACAATGGAATCTTTGGTTTTTATTTTGAAAACTTATAAAAACTCTAGAACAAAGGTGGAACAAAGAACTTGAGACAAAATGCTTGACATGATCTTTTTGTCTTTCAATTTCTCAAGATCCAAGTGATTTCTAAGAATCTCCATGGTTAAAGATAATATGGGTGAGTTTGAAGGTTATAGTAGTTTATTTTAATTTGGAGAAGAATTTTTGTTTTGAAACCATGCATACTTTTGAGGAGAGAACATTGATGGCCTTGATCCATTGCTGGGTTTGAGTTTTGCTAGGGACTAGCAAAGGCAAGCATGAGGAGCTTATTTATGGAAGTTAATACTCATCATAAACCATCAAAATTACTATAGCACCTAGTTTTATAGGCAAAACCAGATACACACTATATGTGAGCCCAAGAAGTCAAATCTCACATATAGCCACAAATAAAGGCAATACCAAAGATAATACTTATTACATAACGTATAAGAACAAGAAAATGACCTTAAACAACAACAGCGGAAAGTCAACTCCGATCTTCACACGAAGACTCTAGCTCCACAGGGACACCACTGATTAGTTGATCACAAGCCTAACTTCTCCAAACTCTTGCAATCTGGAACCCAGCCGGGATTTTGTCCAAGTATTGAAAAGTAAAGAAAGCGTGAGAACATATCATACTCAGCAAATATAACATGGAGTTATGAAGCTCAAAAGGTCGACACTGGCTTACTGCATTTAGCACTTTTAGTTATTTAGGATTTTATTTGTTAAGTAGCATCAGATTCTGCTTAAGCCCCAAATGATCCCACTTATCATTACCATCTCTGAGTAAATCATAGTAACAACACCTTATTGGCAATAGGAACAATAGTAAAGGTACAACAAGTTGATTAATTAATCTATAAGTTTTCCGGGTCACTCATATCCGTGAGCACGGCTGATATATCAGTTTATTACTCTGCATAGTTTGTGCACTTTACCCATGAGTTGTGTTACCCATATGCCTGGGGTAATTACTCCCATAACACTTCCAAGGTGAGCAGGCAAGGTACACCATGAAGTTTTTCAAAGAGCCTTGCTAGCAAGCGATAGACACTATGGATCCACGGGCAAGGGGTGTGTAAGGTCTCCTCATGATGGTACACACACGCAGCGGTCCACCCAGGCCATACCAGACAACCAGCTCGTTAATGGAAAATTTCATGAGCTATCGACATGCGAGAATGTACCCTCATACTTGACTAAAGCCAGAGCCATTATAGCTCTCATGGTTGCACTGTTAATCCCAGCTTTTGCCCACAAGTGTTTCTCATTAAGGTTAGGTACCAGTTGCTAATAACAAATTCATCAACCCATTATAGAGTATCATAACACTTGGTAGGGATCATGTATCACTTAGATTTGCACTAGCAATCTACCCATATGCATAACCCATAGGACTCAAGGTAAAGGATATCAATATTATGGAAATATACTACGGGTTTCAAATTAAACACATGCAAATGAAATCATGATTATGGTGAACAGGATAACAAGGTAGATCTCATGCTATACTTGCCTTAAACTTAGATCTTCTGTTGACTCGTAGCTCTTCTGTTGACTCGTAGCTCCAAAAGATAACTTCTCCCGCACCACGTAAATCTCACCGACAGCACATGACCATTATATAGATCACCATACAAGCATCCACGCATTCATACACGAGCAAACATGAATAATGATGAGAACAGTACACCAGCAATGATAAAACAAATTCAAGGTTTATAAAAAGAACCTACGCATCACTACGATCACATTGATGCGAAAACCACTCTAAACGGAGCTACAGTGCGAAAGATATGTTTACCGAAAGATCCACTTTTATAAAACAAAGCTATAGGCTTAATTTATTTTAATAAATTTAAAACATGAATGAGATACTTCATAGAAATATCTCAAGTGGATTAAGTCAAATTTATATTTGAACTAGAAAATTGAAGTAAATTTGTTATATTTTATTTATAAATTGTGTTGCATAATCTTTATTCAAGTTAGGATTTAAACCATGAAATTGCAAATCTATTAACATGGTATTCATTTATACTATTTCATAGATAATGTCGTTACGAATCAAATGCAATTTGAACGGGTCGATTCAGAGTTGAAACGAGGTTTTTATGAGCAAAACAGTGCAGTGGCATTTCTGTAATTGATTTGAACTCTTTTCTGAATTTGAAACAAATCGATTTCGGGATTTTAACAACAAGGACTGCGGGTTGAATGTAAACAAAGCGGGGGTCTCTTTAACAAAAGAACCCACGAAGGGGTATGGACGGATGTGAGCCGTTGGATTATAAGAGAACGGCTCGGATTTGTTCGGGGCGAGAGAAAGGGAAAGGCCGGCCGGAGAAGAAGACTCCCACGGCGGCGCAGCCATGGCCGGTTGCAAGGAGGTCACCGGAGCGCACGGAAAAATAGGTTTCGTCCATGGTTTCAAAAACCAAGACCATGGGGAGAGAGAGAAAGGCGAGGAAAGTGTGATGATGCGTTCGGTTGAACACGAGGAGAAGAACAGAGGTGGGTGCACGGGGCGCCATGGACGACTGCTTACGGCTTGCACGGGAAAGGGGGTCTTAGGGCCCCAATTCGACCAACAGATTACGTGGGGAGGGAGAAGAGAGTGATAAGAAGCTCGCCGAGACAGTGGAGAAGACCGGGGAGCCCTGGAGGCAGTCGGCGTCGAGTGAGGGCGGCAGCGGCGGCTTTTCACTGTGAAACCGATGAGGTCAGAAAGGGAGCTCAAGGAGAAATTCGACGGAAGGAATACTTGATGAAGTTATCTACGACATTGAGGAGCTCGGGCTGGAGCGAAATTCGACGGCGCAGTGTCAGTGTGAGGTCACCGTGGCGGAGCTCGTCTGCGTGGAAAAACAGAGAGGGAGAGACGGAAAAGGGAAGCGGGGAGCAGTGTCCGCCTTTAAGCGTAGACAGTAGAGGGAGAATGCAGAGACATGGGTGTTCGTGTGGGAGTGGGAGCGGGGTACGCACGGGGCAGTTGCCGACGCGATGGTGCCAGGGGACATGTTGCGTCCACGCGTGAGGGAAAGAGAGGGAGGAAGGAGAGAGATCAGACGAGCGAGGCCCGGTCAGCAGCAAGAGAAGGAGGGGCAGGCGGTTGCTAGTGTGCTGGTTGGGCCACGGCTAATGGGCCGACCCAACAGAGTAAGGGAGAGAAGGGGAGGGGGTGAGCAGGCCTTGGGGCGGAGCAGGCCAGCTGGTGCGGGAGGGGAGGAGCGAGTTGGGCTGGACCACTTGGGCTGGCCGAGGGGAAAGAGGAGAGAAGGAAAGGTTTTCCTTTTCTTTTTCTTAAACCATTTTTTCCAAAGCATTTTCAAAAACAATTTGAATTGAATTTAAACTTTGAACCAAAACCACTCGCTGCAATAAATCAAATGCAAAGGCATGAATGCATCAAAATATTTCTAACCCTAGGTTAAATTTTAATTTGATAAAAAAAATTATTTCTCTATGTTGAGCACAAAAATTCATATATAAAACATTTTAAATCTATTTCAAAAAGGGCAAAAATTAGGGTGTTACAATTACTTGAATAAATTCATAGATAGGATCACCAACATAGGCCTAAGGGTTTAAACTAATAAGTTCCACAGGTTTTGGTGAATTAGTGAATGCAGGAGGATTTATCTAGAAAACAAGCAAGCTAAACCCAATCGTCAGATCTTATCAAGTTTATCCATGATGAAACTAACTTAAGAAGACTCTGGAATCATCTAGGGGAGTAACCATTGAAGATTGGGCCAAATGGCGCTAGTAGTAGGCCGTCTGGCCCAACCCCTAGACCAACCGGCCTATGGATCCCGCTAAACAATCTCTCCTTTCTATGTCAGTTCCCCTCCACTCTAAGATCCCATCTACGTCGTTGCCTAATGATTGTTTAATCCAAGGGATGATGTGATTTTCGATCACAATTCATAAGGTTGTAGGACTTCTAGATAGCCCCTATAAAAGGAGCCCCCCTACCCCCTCCTAGAGGCCATCATCATTCATAGATCATTTAGATCAATCTCTCATTGAAATCAACTTACACAAGAAGGATTAGGGATAGACTCTCCAATATAGCAGATTAGTATTTTGAGAGTTCAGGTTGAGTGGCTTCATGTCTAGATTCTGGATCAAGTCTCATAGGCTTGGTAAGGCATTGTATCTACACCTTCATATCTTATGAGACTTTAGTACTTACATGTTATGTTCTAATCTTTGTGTTTATGCTTATATTATCAACTTAGAACTAGTCAAAGTTATCTTTATGCTTATGCATAGGCTCACAAAGCACTTAGTTTAGTTATTGTCACACCCAATGTCAAGGACGAAATAGGATGCATAACATTATGTGTGCCCAGGAAGCAATCCACACATAAGTCCACAAATTACATAGTACCATCACAGAGTTTAATACATAACGTACATATATCCTTTACATAAATAATTAAAGCAAACGGAAGATACAACTAGCTCTCGAGGCCCCATCTCATAGGGAAGGTCAACTGGATGACCAAGCCTAGAAATATTCAGGAAACTCCTCATAGCCTCCTGCTTCTGTTACCCATCTGGGATTTTTATCCAAAAATTGAAAAGTAAACAAGCGTGAGCACATTCGTACTCAGCAGCATAACATGGGTTATGAAGCTCAAAAGGTTGACACTGGCTTACTGCATTTAGCACTTTTAGTTGGTCAAAGTTTTATTATTAAGTAACATCATTTATGCTTAAGCCCCATATGATCCCACTTATATCATTGCCAAAGTTAAGAGAACATAACATCATCATTATGGTGGCAACAGGAACATAAAGATAGGTCAAGTTAATTAGTTAAACCGTCAGTTTTCCGGGCCGCTCGTAACTGTGAGCACGGCTGATATATCAGTTTTAACACTCTGCAGAGGTTGTGCATCTTTACCCGTGAGTCGTGATGCCCCGAATGCCCGGGTTAATTACTCCCATAACACTGCCAAGGTGAGTGGGCGGGGTTCACTATGAAACCTTTCATAGTATCTCGTCTAACAAGATTAGGGCCGCTAGGATTGGCAAGGGTGATAGAGCCTCCCTTCCGAGTAGCATAAAGACCGCAGCCTACGCTCAAACTCGGACAGAGGCCGCACTATAACCAGCTCAGCAAGAGCCTAATGCGCCCTTTCGGGTAACCGCTAACGAGCTAGAAAAAAGCCTATTACTGAGTTAAAGCCAGAGCCATGTAGCTCTCACGGTAGCACTGTCAGTCCCAGCTTTTGCCAACAGTGAGTTATTAAAAAAAAGTTATGTTCCAATTGCCATAAACAGATTCACCAGTTCATTCAGAGCATTGAATCCTTTGGCAGGGATCATGTATCATTTCATAAAGCACTAGCCTTCTACCCATATGCATAACCCATAGGAGTCAAGGTAAAGGATTTCAAATACTATGGAAATTTACTACGGGAATCAAATTAAACACATGCACATGAAATCATGATTATGGTGAATAGGATAACAAGGTAGGTCCCATGCTATACTTTCCTTGGTTATCAAACTCTTGCTGGTCCTGCTGCTGGTCAAAGAAATCCTGGTCACAACCAAACTCCTCACCGTCTGAACTCGATCATGGCATTGCAACAACACGCATTCCAATTTGCATACATACAAAGCAAACAAATCTACTATTATAATAGTACACCAGCAACAGTAAACAGAGATAAAAGGTTTATAAAAAGATACTACGCACTGCTACGATCATTTCAACGCGAATTTCACGAAAAACGGATTTAAAACGCAAGAGATATGATTTAATCTAGTTCTCTAAGAGCATTTTATCATTTAAACTTAACCTCAAATTTAAATATTTCAAACATGACTAATAGATGGTTTAACATGTAGAGAATTTCATTACGAACTTAACGCAATTCGAATCGCTCAAATCAGAGTTAAAATAAAGTTTTTATAAGCAAAACAGTGCAGTGGCAATTCTGTAAATAGAGAATTTCTATTTATTTCCCAAATTAAATTAAACCGAAAAGGATTACGTTTCTTGAACTGAGAAAGCGTATTCGGTGAAATGCGCCAGCGCTGTGGCGCGGGGCCGACAGGGTTGCCACACGGCGGCTCGGGATTGGGCGGGTCCACGGGTACGGCCGTGAACCGTGCACGGGCTCCGGTCCACCGGTCCACCGTGGACCGATCACTTAACCCCAAAGGGTATCTAATCCTGGCCACAGATCGGAGATCGGACGACTGAAAAAGAACAGAGGGGAGAAGAGAGGGAGTGTCGGCCGGAGGAGACAGTGGACGCGGCGGCGCTCCATTGCCGACGACCCGAGCTCGGTGGCGAGAAGGGAAAAGGGGCCTAGGGACCTCGGTTGGCCACCGGAAGACCACGGGGAGATAGAGGAGAGCGTGGCGAGTGCAGTGGTGCACTCGGATGATCGTGGGGCGGAGGACAATGGCGGCGCCATGGATCCCGGCAGCACAAGCTCGCCGGCGAACGCGGGGAAAGAGCTCCCGACCGCCTCGGCTTCAACCAAACGCACAAAGAGGACCGGCGTGCCCGTGCGAGTGCGGAGGTGGGCTCGGTTGAGGCGGCGGCTTGCCGGAGCAGGGTGGTCCGCGGCGGCGCCATAGTCGGTGTGTGCGGGATGCGTGAGTAAGGCCCTAGAGGCCTCAATCCTACGAATTGAGGGGTCAGGGAGGTGCGGTGTGACCCTGCGGTGCCGGTAGAGTAACCGGGCGAGGCGGTGAGCGGCCGAGCTATGACGCCCACGGCGGTGCCTTGGCCGGCGGCGCGGGGCGCACGCGGGCAGTGCCACAGGGGCCGCAATATGCCGAATTGAGGACATGAGAGGGAGGAGAGGAGCATCGCGGTGCTTACCGAAACGACGAAAAGAGCGGAGACGGCTCGGGGCGGCTTGTCGGCGTGCAACGGCGGTCGGTGTCGGCAGTGCTCGCGCCGGCGTGCGTTCTGTGACCACCAAATGGATAACAGAGAGAGGAATTAGGCCGGGAAGGTTCGCGGGGAGAACGTGGGCATGGAACAAAACTCACCGAGGCGAATTAGGCTCCGGTGTGGCCTCCTCAGCGATGGTGGCGGCATTCGGCAGAGCTCGAGTTCAGCGGAGCAGAGGGTAAAGGGAGGGAAGGGAGAGGGAGCGGTCTCCTTTAAAACGCCTAGGAGCGTGCAGTTGCGGCCGATGGATTCGGACGTGGGTGCGGGGCGAGAGGGAGAAGGACGTGCGGGCGGTTGCCGTCAGCGGCGCGTTCGTGCACGCACTCGGCGAGCAGAGCGGAGAGGAGGTTGAGGACGGGGCTGACGGATGGGGCCGTCTGGTCAGCGAGACAGAGAGAGAAGGGGACGGTTGAGGACGGCGTCGACAGGTGGGGCCCTGCGGTAGAGAGAGGAAGAGAGAGGGGCGGTGGGAAGACTTGCTGGGCCGGCCTGCTGGAGCTGGGCCTCGGCTTTTCTGGGCCGGGCAGAAGAGAGGAAGGAGGGAGCGAGGGAGTGGGCTGGGCCTTGGCTGAAAACAGAAAAGGGAGGGTGAGGGAGATTTAAATCCTTTTCTTTTTCTTTCTTTTCCAAAACCTTTTCAAAACTCTTTTGAATCCATTTGAACTTTGCTTTGCCAACTCACCCATTACAACAAAAATATGCAGCAGCATGAATGCATTAACATGTTACTAAACTAAGAATTGATTTTAATTCAATAAACTTTATTATTTCCCTAAATGAAATGCTCACACAATTCATTAATAAGTCATTTTCTATTATTTTAAATGAAATCAAAATTTTGGGTGTTACAGTTATTGATCAAAGTTAAGTAGCAGACTATATGTAAGCATGGTGCTTTACATAGTAATGCCTATAGATGCATCCTAAATTTTGGATTAGTGGTAGATCACAGGAGTCCTTTGTAGTCCACCTCTCGTGTGTAGGCTAAGTAGGACCCAGTTGCTATGGAAATCAAGATTTGATCTTGATCTTCCTTATGTAATATCCCTTATGCATGAACATGGAGTTAATATTTTGCTATAACTAAGTACATATGTAGTAAGAATATCATAGGAATCTATCTCACCTATTATACTCTCAAGTTATGAAGTCTATACAATTCATGAATTATCCCATAAGTGTTACTATGCATAATTCATATCATCATATTTATACTTGCTCTAGTTATGCTGGTATGTTGATTAGTAGTTACTCATTGTTCATTAATCTTTACTCCATTGTTTCCCTATGACAAAATATAAATAATGATACCTGGAATATTCCCAGTAAAATGCTACAATGGTATTCTATGCACTTGTGGAATTCTTCATATTCTATTTGCACTTATAAAATACCAACATGCATCACAAGTGAAACCATCACTCATAGGTGAAGTAGTAGTAGATGAGCTGCAAGAAGGGTTAGTGGGAGCAATAACAATAGGTGAATAGAATATTTCATCAAGAATATCACAAGTCACACCTACGTTGGCTATTTCAATAGGTTCCTTCTTGCTATGGGCAATGTTGGTATTTCTAACGTCACTACTAAAAACCAAAGTCCTCAGCAATGGCGCCACAAATACACATGGTATTAACATGTCTTAGAAATAATATATGTATATATGAAGTTCTGCACATGCACATATTTATACCATCATATAATTTTACTAAAAGTATTCCAGGTATTGTTATTTATATTTTACCATAGGGAAGGACAAGCAAGACATATTGATATCTTATACTGATGATGGATGAATAAACTCAAACACTTGCTCTATAAGGGTAAACCTATAGATAGAATGTATATATGACAAATGTAACACTAAGAGCACTCCTTATGTTGGCAATATCAAGTCTAATTAGATTCAATAGAGATTAATTCCTAAGTTATTCTAGTCACAAGTCAAAGCATACATTGATATACATACTTAGTAGTAGTTTAGGGATCTTTTATATCTATGCATTAAGAGACGGAGCAAGACAACTCTAAGGAACTCGGCAAAATAGCCCCGTAATTTTGGGAGAGGGGTGCCCCTCACAAAAAGGGGTCGTAGTGACCAGGCCCAAGCAACTGTTTACCAAAAACACAGGGCTCTGCAAAGTCATAATACCATGTATGGGGTTTGACGCCTGCCTAGTGCTAGAAGGTCAAGGAAGCTCATGAACTAATGATAGGGAAGCTAGCGACTGAAACCCCAGTGAACGGCGATCATAACTATAACGGTCCTAAGGTAGCGAAATTCCTTGTCGGGTAAGTTCTAACCCACACAAAAGGCGTAACGATCTAGGCACTATCTTGGAGAGAGGCTCGGTGAAATAGTACATATGGAGATCAAGAAAATAGCTTGATAATCATAGCAACAGGGTCCTACTTGACCCGTAGATGGGAGGTGGACTACAAAGGACTCAACGAGGCTATCTCTCTTGTGATCTACAACATGATCTGGAATGTAGGGTGCATCCACAAGTAAGAAAATAAGAACCACACTTACACAATATAGACCACTCACCCCATTCGTCAATAGGAATGAGCGCTTTGCAATCTTAATCAATTATAATATCCAATCTATTAAGCATATAATCAAGGTAAACTTTGAACATAATAACAACAAACATGAATAATATGAAGAACAATGTCATAGCAAATATATCAAATTAGAGACATAGGAGCTTTACCAAGCCAATCTCTTGACAAGATCAGGAATCCAAGCGGGAAGCTTGAATCTCTCTAGATCTAAATTAGCTAGTTATGCCCTAGAATATTTGTAGAGCTTTGAGGTTTCTTTTCTTGATGATGGAGGCTTCTCTCCAAATTAGGTTATGCTCCAGGAGGGGGGTCAGGGGCTCCTTTTATAGGGTTCTACCATGAGTCCTATAGCTTTATGAATCATGATTAGAAAGCACCTCGTTCCTCAGATTAAACCGACCTTAAGCAATGTTGTAGATCCAAACCCTAAGGTGGTGGGAAACTAACCTCTAAAGGAGAGAGCGTTAGGTGGATCCCAAAGGATAGACAGCCTAGGGGTTGGGCCAGCCGGCCTCCCCCTTAACCAATCAGGATTCGGACTCCCCTTATTCAATAGTGTCATACAATGGAATCATGAAGATCTTGCTTTTGATGGTGGATTAGGACTCTAAGTGGGATTTTTTAGATGGAAGGGATTTGCTCTAGTGCATTAGAAAATAGGTCTTCTTTGCCTGGTTTCTGATTGAATTCTGGAAAAGCACAGATTCACCAAAATTTGTGGAATTCATTAGTATAAACCCTTAAACCTATGTTGGTGATAATAGTATGCATTTATATATGTAATATTGATGGTTTATAATGGGCATTAACACCATCAACAAGCTCCCCCGAGCTTAACCTTTCCTAGTCCCAAGCAAAGCTCAAACTGAGTAATGGCTCAGGAGTTGCTTCAATGCTTTCACTCCTTAAAAGTACAAATGCTTTCAAACACAAATTCTCCTTTGGTTTTAAAATAAATTGATTTGAGTTTCAAATTTACTCATGTTCCCTTCAACCATGGGGCTTGTTAGCCTTCTCTTGGGTCTTGAGCAATTGAAAGGCAGATGATCAAGTTGAGCACTATGTCTTAAGTTCTTTGTTTCACCTTTGTTCTAGAGTTTTTATAAATTTTCAAAATAAAACTCAGAGATTCCATTGTATGACACTCTCAAGTCTCTCAATATATGTGGTATTTGTATATCCTCACCAAGGCATAAATAAAGTCATTTTGCCCTTTTCTTTTCCTACAACGAAGGCTTATGTGGAGATCATAGGTGTGGAGATAGAATGTGCATACTTGCAAACATATATTATAAAGTTAAATAATGGATTCAAAGAGAAATGAATCATATAATCAAATCAAGATGCACATGTGTGTGGATATATATGGTAGATGTTGAAAAAACTAATTCTAGTTTGCTCCTTGAAAACATATCTTTCTTTTGAAACTTGGAAATAACTTTTGCAAGAGACTAGAGGTTATCTCTTTACTTTTTTCTTCTCTCATGGCAGGCATCAAAGTACCCATTGTTTTATCTCACTCACTTTTTTCAATATCTCGGACACTTTTGTGTCCTTGTTTTTTCTTTTTTTCTTTTTTGAATATAACCCATGTCTTCTTTTTGCAACAAAACTTTGAGAAATAGCAACCAAAACTTAGAGCATTTATTCAGTGCATGGAAAACCTATCAGACATGTTTTTGTTTGTTTACTCCCAATGTAGGAGTAGAACATTTTTGAGTGGATCCAAATGAAAGGCATGTTTTTGCGACTACCCCTAGTGTAGGAGTTGTGCATATTTGGGTGGCGTGTGCGTTATCTTGATTTTAAAAGCATGACAAATTTCTTATAAGGGTCACAAGCTTGATAAAACTCAATGCAATAACAAGCAGCATATATGAGTGGAAGTTTTTCTAAAATACATATGGCTCTAGTGGGAATTCAAGCTTTGTCATACAGGAACTCATCGTGTAGCATTTTTATGTTTTTTAAAAGTAAACCTCTAGAACTTAAGTGTTACTTAGAACAAGATAAGCAGTAACTCAAACTTTCTCATATCATACTTGTCAATTACCTAGACTTAGATCAAGCATATGCATCCCACATGTTTCAAGTTCAGATTAAATTCTTATATCAAAACAATCTTTTTCAACAACTCAGAGAACTTAAGGTTGAAAACTAGGTACTTGAAAGGTATTACAACAGATCAACTATTTATCATTTCCATTTTAAGAGATTTAGATAGATTAATTTCTTGTTATTTTTTATTTAACGCACTCAATCTAGCTAAAATAGAACAAAAAGAAAGGGATACTTATCTTGATACACAGGGTGCCTCTACCCCAAGCTAGTTGTGGATGTGATGCTTAATGTGGTGTCCTAATGTGAAAATGCTGGAACAAGGTCTCGCATTTCTAATTTTGTTGTTGTTGTTATTGCTAGAGATTGGCACCTCTTGTCTCATAGCCCTCTGCCATTGTGTATGACTAACATACCTTGTATGTCAGCTATGGTCTCCTCAATGGTTGTAAGCCTATTGTCAATGCTTTGCTAGGTCTCCTAGAAGTTGTGGTACCGTTTGCGAGAGAAAGACATGCATCCTCCCTAGTACCCATGTGATGTTGCTTGTTGATAATGTTTGTGATAGTCCCAGAAATTTCCAACTTGCCATTGCTCGCTTAGAACATGATGCCAGGAGCCACTTGAGTGATTAGGAGTGGGTTGGCTCTAGACAGAATGCTTAGGTTGGAACATGTGGGAAGGTCTCGCTTCACCTAGTGGCACTTAGATAACCACATTTACCATGATATTTTCCCTTTTTATAGTACGACTATCTATCCTAAACCAGATCATGCACTTTATGCATCTTAATCGATAAAACAAATTCCCTATATTATACATTTTCCTTAATCAATCACATCACGCGTCTAAGATAACAACATCATGAAAGCATCTAGGCCCCAAAGGTTTCGGTGATTAACGACAATGCAAGATTATTATGACTAGCGTGTGTTTTGCAGAGGCAAATTGAGTTAGGCCATAATAATGGGGATTGAATGGGTAACCAATGGAGTTCATGCCCCTTGGCAATGCATATCATTTCGGTTTTCAAAGGAAGGCGACAAGACTTAGAATGATCTAGCTCTAAGTGTCATTAGATTTGGGATACACTTAGAGCAGATTAGGGTCTTTTGTTTTTACCTTTGACGATACTATTAAGGGGGGTTTGAATGGGTAGTGAAAGGATCGTGATGCCTAAGAGGGGGGGTGAATTAGGTCACTTAAAAACTACTCTCTAATCTATGGCCTCTTTTTCTAACCTTAGCAAAACCTATGCAAAAGGTAAACTATCTAGTGGTGCAACTAGGTTTTTGCTAAGTGTTGCTATCTCTACCGCAAAATAGTTAAGCAACCTAGTTTCCAAACCTATCAACTAGACTATCAACTAAGCAAGGAAAGGTAAAGAACACAAGGTAAACAAAGTGAGTGCGGAAGGTAAAGAGCAAGGTAGAGATGCAAACTCCCGTCGACGACTTCGGTATTTTTACCGAGGTATCGAGAAGCGCGCAAGCTTCCCCCTAGTCCTCGTTGGAGCCCCTCGCGAGGAATCCCGCGCAAGGGCCAAGCTCCCGGTCGGGTAACTCCGTGGATAGCCTCGGGCTCTCCCCACGCGCAAGTGGGTCTCCGATGTTCCTTCCGGCAAGCCTCTCCCGGATGCTCTTCACCGTCTTCACTATCAAGCTTCCGGCCGAAACACCGCGGGCCTTGTTCCTTTCGGTACACCAGTGGCGGCCACACCACAAACGCGGTTGGGGTGATCGCGCAAGATTACAAGCCCCACCGAGTACAAGTTTGGTGCACACAAGCACCCTTTGATCAAGAGGTTTACAAACCTCACTAACACTAGGCTTACACCTAGAGCAAGCGCATATGAGTGGTCTAACTAACCTAAGCACTTCGCAAAGCACTTATGCTAATCACCAAGTATATCTCTAAGCACTATGCATATGGAGAGCACTAGAATTGTGTATCCACACCTTGGAATGTTTCCTCAAGTCTCCACATGCTCATTTGGCCGGCCAAAGGTCATACATATAGGCCCCAAGCCAAATGGAGCCGTTGGTACCTTGATGCAGCTCCTCTATGTAGCTCCGAACGCAGGCAGCAAGGGGGGTCCGGACTAATCGCTGTGCGTCCGGACCTTCCAACGGTCTTCTGCACGTAGCGGCTGACTGGTGGGGCCGGACGCTGTCTATGGTCCGGAGTCCACAGTCCGGACAGCGTCCGGAGCCTTCACGCGCTTCTGGAACCTCTCTGCATAGAGTCCGGACGCCACTGTCGGTCCGGACCCCATGCTCCGGTCAGCGTCCGGAGTCCTTCGTGCTCTCGGGTTCTTCTCTGTGTGCGTCCGGACGCAAGCACCAATGGTCCGGACACACACTGTTCATAGCATCCGGACTCGCTGATTTGAGCAGACCAAACCCTAGGTGTTCGGACGCATCCGCAATGGTCTAGACCCTCCTGTTTGCAGCGTCCGAAGCCCTTTTTCTTCAGTGATTTCATCCGGGCTGATTTCCAAAAGTCCGGACGCGAGGCGACGAGCGTCCGAAAGACTTTGTTTCTTCATGGTCTTGCTTCCGAGTAGGTTCCATCCACCATGCTTGAACTATGCTTGATCTTTTAGGTCTTCTATATGCTTCAAATGTCTTGCTTGCGGTGTTGCCTAAGTCCAAAGCATGATTGCACCCTATTGGACTACAAAATAAACACTTGCAAATACGTTAGTCCAATTTGGTTATGTTGATCATCAAACACCAAAATCCAAACTATATGGGACATGAGGACCATGTTCCTTACAGGTAGCTTGACTTAGGTAAGTCTCATGTAGTAGGTGTGGTGCACACTTGTCTAACATAGCCCTAAGTGACCCTAGGTTGGCCCTAAGATCAGTTGGAATTACTTCCATATTCAACAAAATTTGATTCGGAGTTGTTTCGGGGGCTTAGAGAGCACCAAATGCTTTTGCAACTAGCACTGGACATGTCCAGTGTATGCAAAGTGGCCAGGGTTTGCCAACGAACTCTCTCCCCATGAGACACCGGAGCGTCTAGTGTACTCAGTGAGCGCGCGATAGCACACCAAACGCAAGCGTCGGACGCTAGATAGCGTTCGGTGGTGTTACAGTTTGGTTCTAGAGAGGTCTGAGAGCCACCAGACGCGTCCAATGGGTGCTCACCGGATGCTCCCCAACGTCCGGTTCTCACTCAGTGAGTTTCCAAAGATTGCAAAGAGGCACCAGAGCATCCGATGCCTACTGAATTCAAATAGTAACTAGCCATTGGGAAGGCATCGGATGCGTCTGGTGCTCATTAAAATGTAGAGTTTTATTCCCAATGGGTATGTTTGAGGTGGGGGTATTTATACCGCTTCCCTTGCTTCTCTCTCTTGCCTTTGCTCATTCCATCAGCTGAGATACACTTGGAGAGTGTGTGAGAGAGCAAGAGCCCTAGTGAGGAGTTGAGTTTCACTAATCCCTTGATTAGATCCCTCATTAGTGACTAGAGAGGAACAAGTGTGCATCCACTCACCGTATGAGACTTGTGTGAGTCAAGTTAGAGTCCTAGCTTGTTACTCTTGGTGATCAACAACACCTAAATGGTTTGGTGGCGATCAAGAGCTTGAAGATCATCCGGTGGCGATTGTGGATGACTCAAGCCATGTTATGATCAGTTATGGGTGATTCACCAAGACAGAGCGGCAAAGAATCAGCCCGAAGAGAGCACTTGGTCCTTGCGTGGATCAAGGGGGAGTGATACTCTTGTGTGAGTGCTCCAACAAGGACTAGGAGGGAGTGACGACTCCTTGATACCTCGGCAAAACGTAGACGTGTCAAATTCCCTTCTCATTTCTCCTTCTCTTTCTTGTAATTACTTTCAAGCACTACTATCTTTGCTATTGTTTCATACCTGATTATGCTTGACTAGAATTGCATAGGGTGTTTGTTCTACTTTTGTTCTTGCTTAGTTTCATTCCATATCTAGTTTTACACACTTGTAGGTAATAGGGGTAATTGCTTTTAGAATAGGTTTAAGTCTTGCATAGAATTTTAGAAAAGACCAATTCACCCCCCCCACCTCTTGGGCATCTTGATCCTTTCAGTTGGTATCAAAGCCATGTGCTCTTGAATCAGGCTTCACCGCTTAGAGCAAGATGTCCCATGAGGATGGACCACCACCCTTCTTTGAAGGAGACAACTTTCCTTATTGGAAAGTTCGTATGGAGGCTTACCTAGAGGTCATTGATGTTGATGTGCTCAAAGCCGCCACCGATGGGTTCACCGATGCCTTTGATGGTAACCCATTTGGTGATGAAGTACATCATGAGAAGTGGAATGCAAAAGCCAAACACATCATCTTTAGAGGCATTTGCAAGGATGTCTTCAATCATGTGCGTAATTCCAAAGATGCACGTGAGTTTTGGACCACTATTTGTGCTCTTTATGAAGGCACAAAGAGTGAGCGTGAGGAGCACTATCATTTGGTTATTGGCAAAATGAATTCATTTACTATGCTTCCAATAGACTATTCATCCAAAGATTCTTGAAGAAGACACCCTATGAGTTGCTCAATGGGAAGAAGCCAGATATTTCATTCTTTCGGGTATTTGGGTGCAAGTGCTACATCTACAAGAAGTTCCAATATCTAAGGAAGTTCCAAAGGATATGTGATATTGGATTTCTTGTTGGTTATTCATTGAAGTCCAAAGCGTACTATGTATTTAACAAGGCCATCGGCATAGTTGAAGAAACGTATGAAGTGGAATTCGATGAGACTAATGGCTCCCAAGGAGCAATTGAAAATCTTGCTAATGTAGGTGATGAACCCTTGAGAGTGGCAATGAAGAACATAACTATTGGTGCAATCAACCCACAAGAGGTGGATGAAGGAGATAATGATGCAAATGATGAGCCTTCACCACCATAAGTGTCTCAAGCTCATGGTGATCAAGTGAGGGAGAAAAATGAAGACACATCCATCCCTCAAGACCAAGTAAAGGCACAAGCACAAGATGTTGATGCACCACATCCCCCTCCTCAAGTGAATGAAAGAATATTCACACCCATACTCCAAGCACATCCAAAGAGCTCATCATAGGGAATCCTTCAAGGGGTGTAATGACTCACTCTCAAAAGATTGCTTCATTTATTGAACATCACTCGTTTGTTTCTTGTGTTGAGCCTACTTGTGTAGAAGAAGCTCTAGAGAATCCGGATTGGGTGAATGTCATGTATGAAGAGTTGAATAACCTCATCCGCAATCAAGTGTGAACCCTAGAAGAGAAGCCACAAGATGCAAGAGTGATTGGAACAAAGTGGGTGTTCCTCAACAAGCAAGATAACCAAAGACTAGTGGTTAGAATCAAGGCAAGAATAGTGGCAAAGGGTTTCTCTCAAGTTAAAGGACTAGATTTTGGAGAGACCTTTGCCCTGGTTACAAGACTTAAAGCCATTCGTATCCTACTTGCATATGCATTACATCATGATATGAATGTAAAAGGTGTATTTTTAAATGGCTTCATCAATGAACTAGTCTATGTTGATCAACTTCCTAGGTTTGAAGACCCTAGATATCCTAATCATGTTTATAGGTTGTCCAAGGTGCTATATGGGCTCAAGCAAGCCCCTAGAGCTTGGTATGAGTGCCTTCGGGATTTCATCTTGAAGAAGGGCTTCACCATTGGGAAGGTTGACACCACACTATTCACCAAGAAGCATGAAGGAGATATCTTCATTTGCCAAGTCTATTTTGATGATATCATCTTTGGATCATCAAATGAAGATCATTGCAAGGAATTTGGTGAACTGATGTCAAGGGAGTTCGAGATGTCTATGATTGGAGGGCTCACATTCTTCTTTGGGTTTCAAGTCAAGCAATTGAGACAAGGGACATTCATCTCTCAAGAGAAGTATACAAGGGATATTCTCAAGAAGTTCAAGATGGAAGAATATAAGACAATCAAGACACCAATGCCAACAAATGGATATCTCGACCTAGACGAGGGAGGTAAACCGGTTGATCAAACTCTCTACCACTCTATGATTGGTAGCTTGTTATATTTGACTGCATCTAGGACTAACATCATGTTTAGTGTGTGTATGTGTGCTATATTCCTAATCCTAAGGAAATTCATCCAAGTGTTGTAAAAAAATCCTTAGATACATTAAGCACACCCAAGCATTGGCCTTTGGTATCCCAAAGGAGCTACTTTCCAACTCATTGGCAATTCTAATTCGGATTATGCGGGTTGTAAAGTTGATAGGAAGAGCACCTCTAGAGGGTGCCATATGCTTGGAAGATCACTTGTGTCATAATCATCTAAGAAGTAAAATAGTGTGGCTTTATCCACCGCTGAGGCGGAATACATAGCCGTCGGTGCTTGTTGTGCACAAATCTTATACATGAAGCAAACGCTTTTAGACTATGACATAGAGCTTAAAAATGTTCCACTCTTGTGTGACAATGAAAGTGTCGTGAAGTTAGCAAACAACCTGGTTCAACACTCTCGCACCAAGCACATTGATATTCGTCATCACTTTCTTAGATATCATATGGCTAATAATGTCATTTCACTAGAAGGTATTAGAAGTGAAGATCAATTAGTGGATATCTTCACAAAACCGCTTGATGAATCAACCTTTTGTAGGTTAATGAATGAGCTAAATGTGCTTGATCTAAGCAACTTCACTAAAATATGATCTTGTGTTGACCATTGCATTGCATTGTAATATATAACATGCTTAATTTTGATGTAGTGCACATAGGTTTGTCTAACTCGATTAAGATAACTGCCCTCAAGCGTGTGAAGAAGCTTAATTGAGGTTTAAACTTGACACGCAACTAGATTCAAATTCAAGTATTGCATTGCATATGCATGTGTGTTGCTTTGTCATTCCTTTTCGGATAAGTTTTGAGCATTCGTTAAGTTCGCTCACACTTAGGGGGAGCATTCCAAGCTCATATACTTCATGAACCCCTAGTGTGACCTTATGGTGCTCCTCTCCCTTTTTATTCGCCTATTTTCATAAAAAACTATGTTATGCCTATGGCAAATTATTTGAAAATTTTGAGGGTTTGAGAGAGGTCCCCCAAACCAAGTCCAACTGGTGTTTATTCGTTTCTTGTTTGAGTTGGAACTTGGTTGGGAGAAAGTGTCACGAAGAAAAATTGAAAACCCATGGAAAATGTGCACCAGACGCATCCATCGGATGCACTTGGCGTCTGGTGCTCAGAGTCCGGTGCTATGGGCGCTGAGTGCTGAGTAGCACCGGACACTAGGACTCCCTGAGAGTCATGTCCGGTGTTTAGCGTCCGGTGGTGCTCTCTACGGAGAAGCGCTGCCCGGATGCTCCGAGCATCCGGTGACTCTGGGTTCTCTCTGGATTTGCCCCAGATGCTACTGGGCATGCATCCAGTGGGGCACCGAAAGCGTCCGGTGCTACTTTGACGTGGATAAAGTCAGATTCGTTTCATCATTTCAGGAATTTGCTAGTTCTTTCTGTACACCGTGCTGCCGCTAGCTCTCACCTGCCCTCGCCCTTGTCGATGTGCCCCTCACCACCAGTGACCCCACACCTTTCGGTGCTCACGCCACCACCTCCTGAGCCCCTTCACACGCCGTCGTGTGCCACCACCACAGTGCCTGTGCCCGCCTATGTGCGCCAGTCGCGTGCTCGTTGTCGGCGATCCACCCGTCACGCCCTCGCTCACCTCCCTGCGCCTTTACCCTATGCCTCCTCCTAGGGTTTGATTCAACCCTAGCCACACCCCTTACTTTCTATCCACCCAGTGTCAAAGCTTTTAGTGTTTGATCCCAAATCCTAACCCTAGTCCACATTGCCAACCCAAATCCTACCCTAGGGTTTGGAACCACCTTAGGGTTTGGAAACCTCTCCACTCCACCTCAGGTGTTTTGGATCGATGAGCGGTTCCCAACGCGACACACTCACCTCTTCTTTGAGTTTTTTGCAAATTTCGAGGTAGAAAGGCCATTTTTGTTTCTTTCTTATCAAATTGCTTACTTCTGATAGACTTCTCGCTTCTCTAGATACTTATAGCAGTTATATACTTCTTCCTATTCTATCGTGCAGTGAGTCGGGCAGCACTTCAGTGGCAGAGAACTCGGGGCCAAGCTCGCGAGTATGGATTGAGGCCAAGCCTCTTAAGGATTAGTCTAGTGACTCAGGGAGTCATCTTGTTAGTGGTAGTTGATATCAAGGACAGTCAATGGTTCTCAATTGATCTCAGTGGGTTTCTAGATTTGTTAGAGTCCCCGATAGTTCTTCTCTTTCAGTTTTAGTGATGGCTAGGGTGAAGAACACCTGTGGCAGCTCTTCTAGTGGTGACAATGAGGACTGCCCTCCTTCTTGTCCTCCCACCGCCTAGGATAAGGGCAAGTGTTGTTACAACATCATGGGGAAGAAGATGAAGCGTCTAGCAGATCCAATAGCAGCAGCAACACTAGCAGTGACAGAGGACGTAGAGCGAGCTAAGAGGGGCGAACATAGTGGAGTTCTATGTATTGGTTCATCACCACCCCCAGCTCAGGCCGAGGAGACAGAGGCTGAGCGAGCAGAGCATGCTGAGCAGGCAGAGCCCGCTGAGGAGGCAAAGCAACTAGTGAAGGAGCAACCGTGCCGAGTGACTTGATCTCGAACCATGGTGCTAACTAGGCTCGAGGGTCAGAGATGAGGATCTCGCACTCCTCCCCGACCACGTGGTCCACCACCACTGGTCCAACATGACATGTGGTCTGCTTCGACATGGAGGGTCCAGGAGCTTCGCTTTGTGGATTTTCGCACTTGGTTCCATCCGACCCGTGATGACAGAGCCTCCTCAGCGTTCTACACACCTCTTCAGGAGGACTTATACAGATCGTATGTCGAGAGCCGAGCAGCTATGAGGTCTCACAAGATTTGTTCACTCGAGGTAGTAGTTGCAGTAGGAGGTGAGGAGCTCAGGCCTTACCTCACCTACCTCCCAGGACTTTCAGGCTTGCTAGGAAGGTTAGGCTCATACATGAAGATTGGGTCCATTAGTTCTATGCTTCCCTCTGGGTGTCACTAGACCACCAGTTCATCTACTATGCCTTCAGAGGGAAGGACGATAGACTTTTTGCTGACAAAGATCAAGAGTTTCTACACCTCCACCCCTCAGAGACCAGACTTCACCACTAAAGCTAGAGAGACATAGACCCACCTCGTCGCCCTCACGGTGGAGAGGTGCCTTCTATAGAGTTGGTCTACTGCTGCTTCAGAGAGTCGTTCGAAGAGGGCTTGAGCCGGACACCGCGTGACCTCACGCCAGCATCCCGTATCCTGAACAAGGTAATGAAATGGACCTTGCTCCCTAGAGTCGGTTTTAGAGAGGCTCACTCAGATTTAGTTGTGGTTGCTTGCATATCTGACTGGACAACATGAGTTTGATGTCTAGGATGTCATAGTGAGTGAGATGGAGGACGTGATCACCAAGGGTTTCAGAGGTCACCGACAGCTCCCTTTCGCTCACTAGATTTCTTTTATACTGATGTGTAGTGGTGATCAGATGTCTTCTTATGCAATGATGATGCTTGATAGGATAGCTAGTGTGTTTCCTGCCTATGACATGAGGTAGTTGACTGGACAGGCTGAGGTGACCGAGGTGGTCGAGGAGGCAGGCAAACAGGCCAGAATGGTGTAGTCCATGAGACAAAGCAGTAGCATGACAAGGTCGTTCAGATTCTTATAGAGTCTGAGCTCACCGACCTCGACGTTCACCCTGAGGGCGACGCTCTGGACGATGTCCCATCTGTGACAAGGACTACGAGCCCCTGCATCATATGCCATCACATTCTCATTACCACGAGGTAGGTGGTTCTAGCTTAGCTCCTACTCATCCACAGATAAACCCTACACTAGTGGCCATCCTTGATAGGATGCAGGCAGAGCAGTAGAGATAGGAAGAGCAGCAGCGTTGTTAGGCAGACACTCAGACAGTTGCCTAGACCCAGATGCAGTTATGGTAGGATCAGCTCCAGTCTTAGTTCCTAGCTTTTTAGTAGACTTTGTTATAGTTCATGGAGCACATTTTGATAGCCACTGGAGCACCACCCTTCCATCCTCAATTTCTACAACAACTTGGACTCTCACAGCCCGTACCTTCTCAGGCAGGTCCCTCGCAAACAGTGGCCCCGACTCCAGTAGTACAGTCCAGGGGACTACTGAGTCAGGTGCCCATAGCTCAGTTTGCATCTCCCACTCCGCGGTTTCACAGTGGTTCACTTCTCTAGGTCAAACTCCACTCATGATAGGCTTCACACTGACTCGGACACGGTCACTAGCGGACACCACCAGAGACTTGTCTGTGTCGTACAGTGAGCTTACCGGTCAGCCCAAACTGGCTCATGACTTGGGAACCGAGACGACAGAGCTACTCCCACCGACTGCGAGCACTCACTTGTCTTTAGTAGCGTCGTCCGAAGTAACTCATGAGAGCCCGACTCCAGCGGTGACGACACCTCCACCTATAGTACAGCCAGAGGCTACGACCATTACATCAGAGGTTGCACTAGCTGAGGTAGCAGTGGTGGCTTCTGAGCTACAGGGACAGGCTATAGAGTTCGAGGCACAACCAGTAGCCCCAACTACGGAGTCAGAGACAGCCAAGCCGACCCAGACCGCTTCACAGGCACCGACAACTTCTGAGGGTTCGGCAAAAAAGTAGTTCGAGCTCCGACCCTGATTTCTCCCAGTTTGAGCTTTCGTCGTGCAACTCGACTGCTCCAGTCCTAGGACCATAGGTTTTTGGTGCTTGTCGCCAAAGGGGAAGAGGGTCGAGTATGTACACTCAGGGGGAGTTGTGAGATGGTTGGATCTTTGGTTGTGTTATATTCGTGTCATACATCATGTTTACTTCCTTATTGCATTGTATGATATGTATGATACTTGGTTGTGTGACGTGTTACTCTATGCTTTCACTAATATATGATGATGATATGTGACTTGGTTATGCTCATGTTATGCTTGTTATGCTTCCGCGCTTAGCTCTGATATATCTCTTAAGCATAACATGCCGTACTCGTGCTTATTTCATATCCATATGAGTACTTGTCGTGATTTGGTTGATATAAGCATGTTCATTCATTCTTATTCACTAACCAATGCTTATATGAACCAAGTCATTGAAAATCTCACCAAACCATTCTCTAACTCATACTCGAGATCGTATTGTCATCAATCACCAAAAAGGGGAGATTGAAAGCATCTAGGCTCCAAAGGTTTCGTTGATTAATGACAATGTAAAATTATTATGACTAACGTGTGTTTTGTAGAGGCAAGTTGAGTTAGGTCATGATAATGGTGATTGAATGGACAACCAATGGATTTCATGCCCCTTGGCGATAGATATCGTTTCGGTTTTCAAAGGAAGGCAACAAGACTTAGAATGATCTAGGTCTAAGTGTCATTGGAGTTGGGAGACACTTAGGGTAGATTAGGGTCTTTGTTTTTACCTTTGTTCGTACTATTAAGGAGGGCTTGAATGGGTAGCTTGGCTGAGGTGTGTCGACTCCTCGATACCTCGGCAAAACGTCGATGTGTCAAACTCCCTTCTCCTTTCTCCTTCTCTTTCTTGCAATTACTTTCAAGCACTACTTTCTTTGCTATTGTTTCATACATGATTATGCTTGACTAGAATTGCATAGGATGTTTGTTCTACTTATGAGTTTTGCACATACGGGGAAAACACATAGAATTGTACTACAAACATAATCATTAAGAGAAGGAGAAAGTAGTACTTATGAGTTGTGCACTACGGGGTAATTGGCTTTTAGAATAGCTTTAATTCTTGCATAGAAATTTTAGAAAAGCCTAATTCACTCCCTCCTCCCTCTTGGACATCTTGATCCTTTCACATCAAATTAAATAAAAATACTTAAAACTATAAACTTACAAATCTCATTAAGAGAAATAACTTTTAAATAAAAAGTATCTTTATTTGTCACCGTATAAAAATTATATGATTTTTCTAAGACAAGTGCTTATATGTGATTAATATAATACTAAAACTTTATATTATTTTTGTTGAGTATCTTTATGATCTTAAATGAAAAAACTCGAAACCATAAAGTTGTTGATCCCATTAAAAGCTACAACTTTCATACAGACAAGCACTTGTACATCACTAATACGATACTAAAACTTGACATTATTATTTTTCTACTGTCGTAAAGATCTCAAATGAAAAAAAAAACTCAACTATAAAGTTCTAGACCTTATTAAGGGCTGAAACTTTCATATATGGCTCCATGTGAAATTGTATAACAAAGATATGATTTTCCCTAAGTGAAAAGCGTCTGTACCCAATAAATATGGTACACGAACTTTATATTCTTTTTTTATATCTGTGTTAGAAGTTGATCTCCCACCGTTTAGGTCCAACGACCTAACGGGCATTAGATCTGCGCCCTGATCGGGGGCGTCCAACCTTGTGGTTGGTGGGCTCTCATCGTACAGCGCTATAAAGATGAGGTGGGGGTTGGGACGCTTAGTACGAGGTTCACCGAGCCGCCAGTCACCCCACCAACATCCAAACCCTAACCCGATCTGAGAAGGGGCGCTACCAGTGACGGGATTCCTCACCGACGCCGGCGAGCACCCGGATGCAGGAGGCGGCCACTGACGCGACCACCGACGTTGCACGTGTGGAGGACGGCGCCATCCCGACGACCATGGCGGGCAGCGGCCCCACCAGCACCAACCCTACCGGCGCCGCCACCGCCACTACACCTCTCGTCGACTCCTCTGGTCGGTGCTCTACCCCCTCTCTCTCTCTCTTTCTCTCTCTGTGCATCATGAATACATACACGCTATCCACTCGAACTGGTTATTCCTACTGGATCTACCTCCTCACGATCGTATGAATTCTAACAATGTGAACTCAAATAAAAAAACTCAAAAATTTAAAGTTGTATCTAGCCGTACGAAAATGTATTACAAATTACAAATTCAGTATTCTTCATTGTTTTACCTCCTAAGATTGTATGTAAAGTCGTATAAACCCCAGGTTCCGTGGGTGAACTATCAACAGGACTTCAGTAATGTCGCCGTAAGCTCACAAATCCTGCACATGCCTGCCTCTTGAGGTGTGCATCTACATGTTGAAACAACACACACACACACACAAATAGAACGGTCGAAGCCGGGTATTCCCTCGACCTGCGAACATTGTTCCCATTCTGGAAACGAGGGAAAAATCTTCCCGCCTATAAAAGTAATTGACAAGTAGAATACCACGTTCCTTATCCAGCTCCTTGGCCCCATGGAACCCAGGAACGTTGTGACTGTTGGACTGCAGGGAGGACAAGGACATGCACGACATGAGCACCAAATATAGGGAATTCACAATTCAGTCGTCTGTGCTGGAATTAGGCCGCCAGGATCTGAAGAGAAAAGAAGGCTTATTGAAAGAGCTGTAACCCTCAAGTAAGAAACAGTCTATTGTACACACTCGAATTGTTGAAAATCGAAACCACCGGTGCCTAGGTCTGATTCGTCTGAACACACCCTGGCTTTATCCATGTCCAATTGACACTGCAGCTTTTCTACATGTACCCTCGCTATGTCCATGCATTAGTGTCATGATAAGCATGGCAATATGACATGGTTTTAGTTAGCAACTACAAACAATTAAATTATGCCGGTGAAAATGCATGTAGTAAAATACTAGGGCAGTTTAAAACCTAGGGTATTGATTAAATTGTTTTGACAACTCATTGGCACATTGTAAATGGTTTGGTGGTCCAAGCTCCAGGGTTCAAACAGACAAACCCAAGAGCTCGTTGAACAAAACATGAGATGTTTTAATTCACAGGATAGTTACTTGCTAGAAGCAAAACAGTGCACACAACCTCTAGGATTTTTGCGCGCACACAGAAAACTTACAACTAGGATGGCTTTTTCTTCTGCCCAATTTTTGAAAAACGTTTTAGATCTTGGGTGCCTTTCCTCATTTCCCTGCAAAGCAAAATATGAGAGTCCTGGAAATGCTCAACACAAAAAAAAATGTCATTATCACAAAGTAGATAGAGCAAACCTTTGGTGCAGGAACACAATGAGATAGAACAGGGGCAAAAGTATCAGGGTCAAGATGCAGAGAGCCAAGTAAAACCTGTTTGTTTGTTTCTGCAGAAAGGGGCAGAGAATAGCAATAAGATAAACAGGTCCCTTCTGAACTCTATCAAGATTGTATTCCCAGGATATTTTTCTGAACCATTAATAAATCAAGACATAAGGAGATTATGAAGCTTAGTTTATTTGATAATGATTATTTTATTGTGCATCCATATCTGTGTACACCTATTTGTAATGACTGGCTTTAACTTAAAGCAGACATTTTTTATATGTGAAAATATAGGATTGCAAATTTAGTAAGGCGTATTGAATTCTTTAACAAGCCTTTTAGAAACATGCTAAAATGAAAGGCAGTGCATTGTCCAGAAACTAAAAGCCTAGCCAGAAAAGGAACCAAAAGATACCATCCCACTATATATGCTATCTACTTGTTATAAAGGTGGCATCTATCAGGTGTAGCTTCATTGGTTAATGCAAAGCTGAATAACCTGAGCTAAGGTAAGCATTTGAGCATAAAGTGTAAGATTTCATGGTAGAATTATGCTCACCCTGCCACCTTTGGGGAAAGGTTTAGTTCCCTTATTGCAAGTGTGAGCATCACAAAACTGGTGCAAGAAGAATTCTGCAAAACAAACTACATCAGAAAATTTCAACAAAACAAGCTGTGTCCAACATCAACAAGGAAATGTGAGTAAGTGATCATTACATTCATTACATTCACTCGTGTTCCACTTACCATGAAGACGGCTGGCAGCAAGACCTTGATTAACAGGAAAGCAACTGTCTGCAAGACTCTGTCAGTAAAAGGAGGGAGCAGAACGTTACTATCATACAAACACATGTAGAAGGTAGCTAGATAGCACATTTATTGTTTGTCATATGAAACAAAGTATAAGACAAAACTAGCAAAAGCCATGGAATGTATTTTCCTGCAATTCTTCAATATTGATTCAAGGCGAACGCAGTTATGCTAATGTCGAAGAGGCTGGCCAGAGCATGCCAGTTGATTCAGAGCTAGAAGACAAACATGCAATCTTCACATGGTTTCATCTAATTAAATGGACTAACCAAACCAGTGGCAGTGTGCCTGCATGTATGAACTGATGCTGCTTCTCAGTATCACAATGCAAAAATAGTGATTTTAAACAAGGGCAGAACATGTGGAGCCATGTCTAATGAAGCCCTAAATATGTAGAATACCATATGGAAAACAAAAACATTACACAAACAGCACAAGCCAAAATTGCACAATCAAGTTATCAGAATAAGATAGGTATCTTGCATGTAACCAGAATAGCAGAAAACCAACCAACCAAACAAATTTATATCAGATACAAAAAAAAATGATAAGAACCTCACAAAGATGACGATTCCTTGTAGCTGCAGCTGCATTGCATTTACTTTTTGGTTTCTTAAACTGCATCATCAGATCGCAGTGAAGTGCTCCGCATAGATCTGCCATGCATCTTCCTTCGCTCTAAAAAATAGATCAAAATCTATTATTTTTGGGATGGTAAATGACTTTTTAATTAAGAGAATATACAACCACCAACCCACCTCATGGGAAAAAACATAAAGTTGAATCAACCAGGATAAATAAAACAAGTTAACTCGGTACCTTTAAGTGCATAGCCAAGAAGGCTTATAAATATAAAAAGGGTTCTTCCTATCTCTTCTGTTTTCTGGCTAGAAAGCAGATTACTTGAAATCAGTGAAAGTTTTGGATAATAGATAGCATCTCATTAGTTGTCTTTATCTGAAATCTGGAATTACCGAAACTCAGCTAGATAGCTTGTACGTATGTGACAGTTACGATTTGCATTTGTCAAATGGTGTCCATGAAAAAACAATTGCCAGACCATCAAGCAATGTTTTTTTTCTCAAACAAGCAGAAAGTTGGAAATAAGACAGGTTTGGGGCTAGATTCAGATTTCATTTCAATAGCCTTGCCACAAACCATGGCAGGTTGGGGTACATATAGAGTAGCAAACTTGGCCATTAAGAAAGCCACAACATATTCTAGAGCATATTCTAAAAGATGTAAATCTAGATAAAGTACAAGATAAAGGTGCTGACATATGCACCAACTACTCTTAATACCCATGGAGCTTTAACTCCTAAATATCCCAGCCAATAAGACTTATTGTTGTCACAGAAGAGATATGTATCATTATGTTAAGAATAGAAAAGTTTAATACTCGTAAGCCCAACACTCAAAGCTTTACATAAAACACATGCGCCTTTGGAATCAAAAAACATATGACAGAACGCACACGCACCATCAAGGATATGTTGAAAACTATAGTCCAAACTAGAGTGAAAAAAGAGCTGTCCAGTAATCGTCACATGGGTTCTTTTTTGAGTGCCAAGCTGAAAATAAAACCTTATTTTAAATTCAAGGGTATACACAATGCAAGCACTAATTGTCAAATTTGTCACCAAGTTGAAAGTAGTTCTAATTTGTTCTTTCACTATTCACTTCACAAGATATATTAGCTAAAGTCAGCCTTGTTTTCACAACATGATACCAGTGTCAAAGTTTATACCCTTCAGAGTGACACAATAGAAAGTCAAAATAAGAGACAGTTTTGGAGCTTTCATCACACAATTTACAGTTGATTATGCTGATAAGAAATGAAATTATTTCAGAGAAGTATCTACCATGGACACTTGAAAACAAACAGTCCTACTTAGTTGTTACAGAGGATCATAATTGTTTATATCAGGATTAGATTGTCATACATTTGTGTGCAACTGTAGGCTTTTATATTTTGTTTTGCCTCTGTTGTGTTGTAGCTTGTGAAAACAGCACAGACAATATCAAATTCCTGATAAGTAAACATATACTAAAGAAAGATAATCACTGTTACGTAAACATACATTATCCACAAGATTCTTGTGCCGATTATCAAAATGTTGATCAAGGAACTTCTCTGCTCGGAAAGCTTTCTTGCAAAAGCCACAATGCCACTCATTAATATCAAAATGAATCTTATGTTGCTCTTGCTCCCGAAACATGTCATTATCAGGACGAAGTCTACATTTGCTTGGGAGCTCGTATTTCTCTTTTTCCACAAAGGGCATCAAATACTGCATAAGAATTGAGGGTCAACATGTAACGATGTTAAGGATGCAGCAACGCAGATAGAACTGTTAGGTTGCATGCACTACCTCATCAATAGCTTCCCAAGCTGCACGGCTCCTTTCCCTTGAGCAATGCACCTCATGTGCATCTGGATTTGCTTGAAGAAGAATTCTGGAATCAAGTGAAATAGAAGAGGACAATAGTCCATGTATCAAATTCTACATAGAAATCTAAATAGTCTAAAGGGAGTAATTCCATCTTTCTTTTCACAATTTCACTACGGCTACAAGGAATGAGCTACTTTAAGATAATGCTGGTGTGAACCTTATAAATTCTAATGGTACACACAGAATACAACAATACATGAAAATTCCATGTGCAGTTTATGTGTTTGAATACAGTACCTGGATCCAACAGCTTCACGGAATTCCTAAAGCATAAAAAAGAACAGTTTCTGCGTTAGCCATAATAAGTATGAGTACATAAAAAATAACAGTGGAGAAAGGTAACACTAAAAAAGTGCATATCAGTTGTACTAGTACAATGTTTTTCTAGGAAGAACCCATTGTAAGCATTATCCATCTGAATTCCTGTATCGCCATAAAACAATAAATGCTCATGTGGCGCTACAAAGGCAAGTGATCTGGGTCACAGCAGTGATTTTCTGATATTTCTTAGCAGTACCATAAGTATTTGGTTTCAAGCAATGAATCCCAGTTGCATGATAGGGAGTGTTTGGCAGGGATTCGGTTTCTCAGAGAGAAACTGGTTCTGTTTCTCAGGAAAAACAGCTTCCGTTTGGTCGGGATTCTGCTATTTTTGGAGAGAAACTGTTTTGAGAATCCCTACCAAACGCACACTAAGTATAATTTGCTGAAAATATATGGACCAGTGATTGCAAGATAACCAATCTCATACTTTTTTTTGTCAGAAAAAATTATATAAGCTGAACCAGTTTTCAAATTGACGACAGGAACTGGACCCTTCTAAGAAAATGAACACTTGAGAGTAAACTAGGCATGAAAACTAATCAGATAAGCTTGCACAAGTCAAAACTGCTAACATAGCGCCTCCAAACTCTGAATTTCCCCGTCGACTTGTCAAAAAAAAAAAAAAAAAAAAAAAAAAAAAAAAAAAAAAAACTCTGAATTGTGTAAAGATAGTCTGGTATGCAGATACACCAGGAGATAAAACATTGGTGCTCTAAACTCAGAGCCAGCAAATGTGCTCAAACACTAGCTGCAGCTGCCGAATAAGGCTCCGTTCGGTTACGCGGAATTGGTTCCCAGCCTAATCTTTTCTTCACAAATTTGTACTACGGAGGTTCAGTTCCTGGCCTGGCTGGAATGGCCCGTTCCGGATCAACCGAGTCCTAAGTGCAGCCGATCAGGCTGAAAATTCGTTCAACTACAGCCCACAAATCAGCTCAAGCTCAACTTCGCATATCCTTGCCTTAGTGAATGAATCTAACCGATGAGAAGGTTAATCACCCCCAGAGAACATTAGCTTGTGCACTATAACAACCGTAAAGCATGAATTGCGCGCACAAATCTAGAATTCAGCAAAAAGGAGCTCGGAGTATACTACCTGGTCCTGATGGGATCCGTCGACGAGCAGAAGGGAGGAAACAGAGAGCAGTGCGAAGAGGAGAAAAGACGCCAGGTGGCCAGCACAGCAAAGCATCCTCGAAGTTCCCAGATCTCTTGGCGCGTCGCTGGACCTTAGCACGATGAGCTCCGGGCGACGGTAGGAAGAAAGCCGCGGCTCGGGACCGAAGCAGGGGAGATAAAGCAAAGGAGACACGCGCGTAACGTTTGCTTGGGGGCAGAATCAGAGTCGGCGGGAACTCGGTCGCCGGAGCAGAGGTTCGTCAGCCGCCGGGACGCTTGCTTCGGCCTGCCGGAGAGTGTGGCGACGATTGGACGGACTCTAGAAACTCGAGTGGGGAGAGCTATGAGGTAAGCCCATCTCACGGCCCATCAAGCCCGCGCAGAAAGCCGAGCACGCAGGCCGCATGCGGCGGCGAAGGCAGCACCGTAGCATCATAGTTTCCGCTCAGAAAAATGGCGACCCCATGAATTTCGCTCGGTACGAATTTAACGTCTTATGGTTCAGTTCTCGAACGAATCAAAGGAAAACACTTCGTTTGGAAAAGAGCATTTTCTAGAACTAACTATATCTATATAATGTAGGGTTTGTTTGGTTGGATACATGGATCTATGGATAGAGACGGCCATTCCCAGTGGATTCCATGGCATGCCACGCAATCCAAAAATGTTGTGTCATGCAAAGAGAACAACAAAGAGAGAACAATATACAAGTATAAGAACACACAGTGTTACGTTATTGGATTGTTTCTTAGAAAAAAAAAATCTATGTTTTATGCATTGTGTCGGTTAAATTTTTGCATGGTTCCAAAAACTTTATTTTTTCTTGCACGATGAACGTGCAAATGATACAAAGCCATGTTACTCCAGGTATATGAAGATCAACACCTTCATGTGAAAAGAACATCAAACACCAAAATATGGAGCATGCTCATGCAGACACTAATTTTAAACAAGCCGCAGGCACTTGAAAAATTGAATAATCAGAGACAGCATTGTTCAGAGCGCTCTACCGGCTTATCTCTGCTTCAGAAAGAAAATGGTTTGTGATTCAAATCGCCACCATATGTACTCATTCATATATCCATGTCTCCTAGGTTCTCTGATGAGATCAAAACATTGTGTGGACTGGAATCCACCACCTACACCCCCAGGCTCAGGATTGCCGGTTCTCATTCTCCCACTTGATACCAGAAGTTTAGACCTACCAACTTTCAGAAACCAAATCTTTACAATTCTTCACAAGATGGTTTCCGATCACTGTCACTTACCCAACTATGACCTTAAGATCTACCGCATTTTCCTTTTCTACAACTCAGTACTTTATCAGTAACTATCAAAATTTCAAGGCATGACTGAGACAAAGCTGTACATCAATTCTTCCCGCAGCAATGCTCTTCAAGCTGAATGAGAGGAAAAGCAAAAAATGTCGTTTGAATCAGTTGTCTACATTCCTGTTGAGTTGTTTCAGAGTTCCTTTGGTGTGGATGACATTACAGTACTGTAGTCTTTGGGGAAGAAGAGATAATTTCCTTGATGCTGCTAACAAGATGCTTAGTTTCCTGGCCATGTGAAATAGGGTTCCTTGAGTAGGTCTGTCAAATGTTCACAATCCCAGTATATCAATAGTAATTATGAGAGAAAATTACTTCATTTACTTGACCGTGAAAGGAGACAAACAAAAAAAAATTACCTCTGAAGACCAAAGGTTATCATCTTTGCTACGTGGAATGATGTGCACATGAGTCTGCAATAAAACCTCTATTAACAAAACTTGGTACAGACAGTACAGATAATAGTAACAGGATATTTCTTCAAAGTCAGGTAGAGAAAAATAGCATGTTATTACTCACATGAAATAATCGCAAAAAAAAAAATACTTACATGAAAAATAACTTGTCCTGCCTTTTCTCCATTGTTGATTAGCACATTGAATGCATCTACACAACAAAGATACTATTAGGGAAAACTTAAGTAATATGATCACCTAAAGTAGGTAACTACAAATAATATGATATGACATAGATGAGTTCTATAATTCAAGTTCTTACACGATATAAACTAATCGTGTAAACTCTGCATCTATTGATACCGAAATTCATGATTTTAGATGTATAGCGGAAGTGGGAATAAAATTGCAAAGTCAATAAGATTACTGCTATCAGCAGCTAAATTTTAAACACAACGTATCAATATCAATGCAAACAGCACATCAACCACATGCTTCATTACTGCTTCCAAAAAATCTGCATTGAGGACGGTGAATGTCCAAAAGAACCCTAACTTCAGTGCCCCCCTCCCCCCCTAACATATGACACCAAAAAATATGTTTTCATAATTTTTATTTATATTAAGAGAGTGAATAAAAAAATATAAAATTATACAAAGCACAACTATATATTAAAAAATAACTCGTATTAGCACATATAAAAGACACTAGATAATAAATTTTCTCTATAGGCACATCTGAAAGACTGGCTCGCTAGACCTTGAGATTCATGAGATCATAGATACTTGCTATCAACGAGCATTTCACCTAACACTGAAAAAATAGCACATACATATAAAGAAAAATTCGAGCACTCGTGTCAAGTCAATGAATTATCCCAGACAGTCACAACGAGAAACCTAACCAGGTGAGCTGTGCTCAATTTTTACAAGTTGGATTTTTGTAGCTGCCCCCCCCCCCCCCCCCCCCCCCCCCCCCCCCGCTATGTATAATTCTTGGCTCCGCCGCTGCCTAACTTGTCTTTTTGCTACCCAAATGCCATTCTTGCCTATATGGTGTTTAGGCAGATTACACAGCCTCTGCATGGCTCTCATTCATACTCACATAGGTTGATTAGTGATTATACACGCCCATTTAGTCCAAGCAATTGGCTAAACAATGAGTGCCTGACTAGGCCGTTTAAAACGTCTAGGTGAATACTGGAAAATGCTTTGTTATGCATTCTTAAGTATCCTAGATACACCAGACTTTGATTAACCCAATGCAAACCAATATAAGGAAAATACCTCTCAAGTTCTGAGAAGGGTCAACAAAGGTAAAAATACCAATGAAGAAATAATATATAAGTTACTTAAATAGCATATGTATTAACATTTCTGGGGTATAGAATATTTTCCATGATTGTTCATCTGCCTGAAAGTACTACACGAGAAGACCAAAAAAATGTAGTGAACAAAAGCTCTTTTGTGTTTCCAGACTCTCAGGCACTCAAACCTAATGTTGTCTAATGCACAAAAGAATGAGGATAATTTTTTTTGTGTGAAAAAATGTCAATGCGATCATGATCATACGCTAAAAGAAATACCCCGTGGATATCAGTATTTTATCAGAGACTAGTAACTGAGCAGAAAACGATATGCTGATTAGTGAAGCTGCAGAACTAGCAGAATATATACCAGTAAACATTTTACTGCTGCATGCAGTTCAACCCAAAAGCTTAAGCTGATGGTGAAGAGTGAGCAATTCACTTATATTTCAACACTCTACTATACGTGGAGGCTCAGTCAAGCCTCACAAGTGTACTAGAAGCAAACAATAGTTCTTTTATTACGCTACCAAGGATTCAAACTCAAGATCTATGGACCTGAGCCTTATAAGTCATACCATATATTGAGTTAAATGCACTACTCAATTCAAACTAAAAAGGATAACATTGAGATAAATGTAACCAAAACAAAGTTGTTTTGTACAGAAGAATTCACAGTACATGAGAAAATGGAACACAAAATACAAAAGTAATACTCCCTCCATCCCAAATTATAAGGCATTCCAACTTTTTGGAGAGTCAAAGCATCTTAAGTTTGACCATGTTTATATAATAAAATAATAAGCTGTATGATACCAAATAAGTATCATCACATTCTTCATTAATTATATTTCCATAGTATACCTATTTAATGTTATAATTTTTTATAATTCTTTCTATAATTTTGGTCAAACTTGAAATGTTTTCTCTCCAAGAAACTTGGAATGTCTTATAATTTGGAATGGATGAAGTACTTATAGGATGTTGTTACTATCAGTTTTATGTAGCTTACACAAGCAAACAGTCTTATTAGAGGATAGTGTTACTACTAGCTAACTATCCAAATAATTTTACAGGGTGCAAAACAATAAGCCTGTAAGTTATGATTTACCTACCACATTGAGTAGCCTTCATGACTGCAGTACCCAGGAGTGGCAATTTAGAGCAGATAGCGGCTAGTACCTGAATTTAAACAATCAAAGGTTAATCTACAGGACTTCCCTGTAATGCATGAATTATAAATGCATATGTACTATGGAAATATTGTTTATGAAAGATAGGTATTACTATGAATCTTTGGGAACTGATGAACAAGAGGAAATATCTTCACAGAGCCATAAAAGCACAAGATAGTTTTTAGATATAGAAATGTGAAACAGTATACAATTTATTTCCTTATTTAGACCTCTTTTGGGACGCAAGAATTTCACAGGAGTCATACATGAATCAGGCCATTTTCACAGGAAAATGAAGGAAACAGGAAAAGTTTCTGATCTCCAAAGGGGGCCTTTATAATGGCCGTGTGCCAATCGGAGGAAAAAAATGGAAAACTGGAGCCATATGGTGATAATTGATTGCCCAGAGAAGAAACAGAAAGAATAAAATATAGAAAAAAAAACTCCACATAATGTTTATAGTGGAATATAAATAACATTTTGTACCCAGACAATTGCTTATCCAATCAACCATGTAACTATCAAGCTCTTCTTTGTTTTTATGATAATGAAACTTACAGTTGGTGGTGTTGTTTGCAGTGATGGATAATGGCTTTTTGGAATGATAAGGGAATGCCTACAGAGGAAACAGAAAAACAAAGAACATTAATTGAGGGTAAAATGCATTAATATGTGATGATGTTACAAATGGCATAATAAAAATGCACTAAGCATATGAGCTAAGACCAACTAAGAGTAATAGATAGTTCAATTAAGAAATTATTAAGTAGTAAACTGACATGTGCACCAGCACCAGAAAACTATACTGCATGTCCTTAAGCTCTTACAGAATAGGAAATAAGCATTGTTAACTAATAGAGCTTCACCAACCAAAAAATTATTCATGTTGAACATCACTACTAAACAAGTGATTTTTTGTAGTCAAGACTGATGTAATGCCAGTTCCAACTCTAGACATATGCTTCTCTGTACTATTCAGTTCAAAAGAACAGATACTTCCTTAAATTCGCTATAAATAACGCTACAGGTGATACTCCCTTCATCCCAAAATGGATGCGATTCTAGAATAGTGCTCAGTCAAACTATCTTAAGTTTGACTAAATTTATATACAAAGATATTAATGCTTATCATTTTTAAAATGTATTATTAGATTTGTTATGGAATTTATTTTTATAATATACCTATTTGGAGTCTTAAATACTCAGTCAAACTTAAATTAGTTTGACTCTGACCAAAGCTAGAATTGCACCTTTTCTGGGATGGAGGTAGTATTTTACAGTACAGCAACAACTGGATGATTAGTGAGCCAACTAAGTGAAGACATGTCACCAAAAGTAGAATCGATGTCAACATGCATTGAAATGTTTATTACCCAGATAATGAGATAATATAAAAAGGGTAGCCAGCTAAAGAGATGCAACTCAACTACCATTGTTTTATGCCACAGGTAGCTGTGGACATATCTGGCCTGATCAATAATACGGCAAGGCTATATAATGGCACTCAAAGGAAATTCTAGCTTCACGAAAGAGGTAATCTACAGGACTAACAGCACAGGTTTAAAAAGTATGCATGCCATCTGGTGCATAAATCACAATGTCAAATGGAGGGACCAGAAGTGCCCTTTAGATTCTCTTAAAAAAAACACTCGTATGATGACAAGCAAATGACAGAAGAGATGTCTACCCAGTTCTTCAGTGTTCTACAATTTTACAGCTCAAGGGCAGAAAACATTGGTTTACATATGGCATCTGTGATTTATCTAACCACTGAAGATCGAAACATTCAAGTCCAAATTCTAGCAGTAATGTTTTCTTTCACATTGGGCATTAATTATGTCATTGTTATCTATTCATTCTAGTGCAAAAACTTGAATATCCAACGACCTATTGAACACTATATAGAGTCAATTGCACAAACAAAAGGTCTAGATTACCCTTGTATCAAGGAAACCATCTCAACTTCTTCAGTGTACCCAACATACTGACTTTAGTACAGATTATTTCAGACATTCTTTGCCAATTCACATCAATCGAACATAGCAAACAAAGCAACACAACTTGATGCACACAAATAAAAAAAACTGCATATTACTCGATTAAAATCAAACCACCAGCGAAAATTTATGTTTCACACAAGTCACTATATGTATGTGGTTTTAATCGCGGGTGACAAACTCATGTAATTGAACGAAATTCATTAAGCATAGCAATGTGAGAAACGAAGTAATGGTAGAGCTGACAAGTGAGAAGAGCGTTAAACCCTTACCCGCTTGTTAGAGGTTTAGCATCCAGGATGCACAAGCACATATCATCCTCGTAGAGCTGCAAAATGCAGCACACAACAATCCGTATTCATCAATAAATAGGCAACCAGTTCATCAACAACTGACACACCAAGCCATCGCGAGAGCAAATTTAAAACCCCAATAGTTCAGGGAAGTGCCGGGAAAACCAGGACAAGTAGAGAACGCCTGGAGTAGCGACGCGATTAGACGCAGAATGGTTGAACAAGCTGGGAGCGGGCGGCTCGAGCGTTGCCTACTAACCTTGAAGGCCTGCGCGGTGCCCGCGACGATGTTGCAGAACACGCAGTGCCCGCCAGCCGAGGACTCCCCCTGCTCTCCACCTGCGCAGGGCGACCTGGAGAGGCTCCCCTCCGTCTCGGCCTCCGCCGCGGCTGCGGTCCCGAGGCACTCGGCGCTGGCGACGCCGGGGATGCTGCGCGGAGGGTCGCAACACGGTTGGAAGTGGGACAGAAGCACGGCGAGGCGCCGCTCCGGCGCAGGCGCAGGCGATCCCGACGGCCGCGGCATCTGGGTGAGGAGGGGGGTGGCTGGCGGGCAGCGCGACGCGGTGCGGGGCTTTGGAGTTCGGGCACGGTGGCGTGGGAGGGAGAGGAAGAGGACAAATGGAAGGAGTGGGAAGACAGAGATGAGAGAGGGTTATGCCGTAGTCCACTCTCGACTGTGGTGGTAGTTTGTGTGGTCGCAGCGTTTTATCCGGAGACGTGGGACCCCTGAGTTTTGTGTCCCTGCTATGTGGGGTAGAATGACCGCAGGGCCCACGTGACGGTGTGCGTGGACGTCGATGGCGCGTAACAAACTCTGAGTGTTAACTCCAGACAAGTGGGCCGAGGTGTAAGTGGTTTAGGGTCTAATTGGTCGTTTACAGCCTGTGTAGTCTTATGCAGTGGATTTTATTCATGTTTGGTTGCTTGCAAAGGTCTAATGCAAGCTTGCACAATGCTAAAAACTACTTCATTCGTTCCTAAATATTTATCGTTTGTGTTTTTCAAAAAACATCTGTAATTAATTATATATTAAAAAATATAAATATTTATGATATACAATTAGTATTATTAGAAAGATCTTTGAATTTAGTTTTTTAATAAATTTATTTGGAGATACAAATGTTACCAATTAAGTCAAATTTATGATATGAACACCAACGATGATAGTTATTTAGGATCGAAGGGAGTAGCCAATAAAGCACTAGCTAGTATGCTTTCATTTTTTTTAATATTAAACAATACCTACATGTTTGCAAGAGGGTGGACACACAAAACAAAAAATTCTCATGTTCTTTACCTTTATTAGAACATGAGATTTCAATACTAGAACATGTAGATTGACTATATGCAAAAGGATGTAAACAAACAAACATAAATTTATCTAATGCATACTTTATGTTGGCTTAGATTGCATAATGCCTAATACGAACTAACCTAATACAACCACCCAGATCCTAAAGAACATGAAGAGCTTGTGCACCTGTTATCGTGGACCTGTTCCGAGATGATCTTGAGTCGATGAGGTTGGTAAGGACCTAATTTGGAGAACTATGCCACTTAAAACACAAATCTAAAAGCACAGCATCTCTAGCATGGTTTTTGGATTCCACCGAAGAGATAAAAAAACTTGTTTTGCTTGCAACTGACCTCTATATTTAGGAAAGGGAATGGATCGTATGGAAACCAAGGTTGTTGTGCAACCTTGGAAACTACCGATCAAGACCATTGATCTGATATCCAGAGGCTAGCCATAGAATGGAGATCAATTTGCAATTAACCTCCCGCATAGCCTTTAGTGATTTGTTTTTCTTTTCAAATAACCCCCTCCCCTAATCCCGTCAGGCCAAGAGTCGTTTCCTGTCTAGCCCAATAGTCGACGGAAGTCAGAGCGATCTCGCCGCCGCTGCCCGCCCGGCTGCTGCAACTGGCTGCTGCTCGCACCGTCCCTGCCCGCCCGGCTACCGGAGATGGCGGACGCCCGGCCACCGAACTCATCTGCTCGGTTGCCAGAGATGGCGGATGCCCGGCCGCCGGACTCATCGGCTGGAAAAACGTCTGGGCCTCATCATCGTGAGCAGTCCACGATGGGGGTGACGATCGCCGACCCCATGGCATCGCTGATTCAGAGGATGGCGTAGGGGGAGTTTTGCAAAATTTGGATAGGGGGATTACCGATTCGAAGGATGGCGCAGGATGGCGCGGACGGTTTTCTGTAAAAGGAGTCCACTTCTCTCCTTAGCCATTGGATGGGGATCCTGTGATCCTGATCGATAGATTGTAATGGGGATCCTGTGATCCTGATCGATAGTTTGTAAGTTTCCACAGGTTGCTTGGTTTGCATAGGATACGTTCCCTTTAGGAAATGGTGGTTTGGTAGGAGTGACACTCCTTCCCATAAAAAACTATATATAGTGCATATTTATATAACACCTTACATAGGTTTTGATAAAACTAGAATAAAGTTGTATGGACCCAGCCTATAATTTGACCCTTAACCTTGATGAATGATACCAAAAATCACACGAGTAACAAATATAACGATTTCATATACATGTACCACTACTCTAAAAGGAGTTTCACAGGTAGGCAAATTTGGTTTTCCTAGGTGTTTTTTCACATGCGGACATATGTCCGTCTACATTAGTAAAATAAAAAAAAGTCGAGCCCGTGGACAGGCCCACTAAGCCGATCCACAATGCTAGTCGAGCTCGTCAACACCGCGCCGCCACCACTCGCCGGATCTACAATGTGTCGTCGGATCCGTACGTCTACCGCTGTCAAAGGGCCAAATGACGCGTGCGCCATAGCTGGATCCGTCGTGTCCGCGTCCACCGTACTAGTGTACCTCGTGTGTGTCCGCTGTTACTAGATGCGCCACGTGCACGTCCACCCTAGTTGGATCCGCGAGAACTGAGCAGGCTGACATCGAGGCACGTGGATCCTAGCCACTGTTGGGGCACCACCAGGAGAGTCCTAAGTTATGCTTCAGTCTTTTTCTCTTTGTCGTATCCGAGTAGTATTCGAGCTTGTGCGTTTACCTTTCTTTGTGGGCCGCATGACTGAGGCCCACGACTTGGTAGTCAGGTCAATGGGGAGCTCGTAGGACATCCCATCGACAACAACCATACAAGGCTCGATACAAGTTGTGACAGAACTCATAGACAAACCGGAGGTTAGACTTAACTGATAGCAGTCCAACTTGTTGAAGAACTCGTCGGGAAGCTACATTACTCCTACATACTATCTGTTATGCCTCTCTTTATTTATGTAGAGCATGTATAGGGTCCCTGGCCTTTTGCATGTATTCGCACACAAAAATCTGTACAAGATTGACTCTATATTTTCTCTATATCTATCTCTGTCTCTGTCTCTGCAACTAAAACATTTGGAAAGCAATCTTCCACAGGTGAAGCGAAACTTTCCCCACTCCTTCGCTCTGACCGGGCTCGCATAGCTCCCCACACAAAAGCTACATCCAGCGAAGAAAATGGAAACTTCCCCGCGAAGGGAAACCACCCTCCCAATTTCCTCTCCAGGCAATCTCCTCTCTAGTCGCATGTGATTTCCTACCGTATGGAGCTTGAACAGCGCTTGGCTACCGCTGTTGGCACCCTGCATTCCGCGCTTCAGGCCTTCGCCATGGCGTCCTACAGTGTAGCTCCTTGGCGTCTGAGAGGCACTCCCACTTGTCGTGCATCGCTGGTCCGAGCTTTACGAACATGGCACGTACAAATCCGGTTAATATACGATCCGCCCTGAATCTGATAAAAAACGATTAAGATATGCGAAGGCTATTATCCGATCCGTTTTCATCCCAGCATTTTGTGATCGTCTTTGTTAATGTTTGAACAGTGTCTCACAAAATCATTTTTTACCGGTACGTGGTCTTACAAAACCTTGTCTTATCTAGATGATACACAAAGGAGTAGATCTATTATGTGATTAATTTTAGGTCCACGTGTTGTCAATTATAGAGGACAATACGAGAGAATTAAACCTCAGAGCCATGCAATTTAATTACAAAAATTCATAGCATAACTAAGGTCTTATTGTTTGAATATAGTTGGATTCAATCCAATTTACGTGTATTCGGGTTGATTGAACCTCATCACATATAGATTGAGGTGAATCTGATAACATCCAAGAACTAATGTGTGGTAACTATGTTAGACACAAACATGATGAACTCAAAATATTTTTTAGCGTTGTACTAAAACCTCCAAAACTTGTAAAACAAAATCAGTTACTTGTAAGTGCGGTCTGTTTAGTTGGGAATGGGAGCTTGAAACGGTTCCGGCTGGAAAGTCAAGTTTATTTAGGCATTATTCGATGCGTATGTATCTCCCTTAAATCACATTTTTCATAGCGTATTTGAACTAGTTTTTAGTCTAATTCACTCAAATCCACGTGGTTTGAGGTAGATACATGCGCATGTAAATAAGACCTTATAGTAGCAATAACCACCCGGATTAATTCCACCCCTCAATCCCCTGTAAACGAACCCGGATTAATTCCACCCCTCAATCCCCTGTAAACGAACGAATCCTAAATATATGTCTTTTCTTTTGAAATTTGGAACTCTCTCAATACTGAACGAGGGAGAATGGGTTAGTACATACTTCCAAGAATTCTATAAACTTTATTAATCAATAATTATAAAGAAAAATATAAAAAATCATACAATTAATTAGTCTGAAAATATAATTGATAAAGAATTTATAAATATTATTATATTGTTATATAAGTTTGAGATATTTTGACTCTAACAAATGATTGATTATTGGATGTCAATTTGCGATGGGGGATGAAGGTCGAATCGTCCCGCGCGCGCGGGCGTTCCAACGAGATGCCGCCGCCACCGCCCTTCCCATCCCCTCTGCCGTTGGCGCCTCCGCCCCCACGTCCGGCGTGGAACACAAACCGCAACCTTGTGGTGACCCACCCTCTGCTATCCCTCCTCGAGTCATGCGCCTCCTTCCGCCGCCTCCTCCAGCTCCAGGCGCTGCTCACCGTCTCCGGCCTCGCCGCGCACCGCTTCCCGGCCTCCCGCCTTCTTGCCTTCTGCGCGCTCTCCGACCGGCCGCGCCTCGCCCACGCTGCTGCCGTCATCGCTCAATGCGCCGAGGGGCCCAACGCCTACATGGTCACCACCATGATGCGCGGCTTCCTCCGCGCCGGAAAGCCCGCCCACGCGCTCGCCCTCTTCCGCCGTGTGCTCCGCGATCGCCTCCCTGCTGACGCGCGCACCATCGTCTTCGCAGTTAAAGCCGCCTCTAATTCCTCCTCCCCCGCCGAGGCCATCCACTGCGTCGCCTTCAAGCGAGGATTCATTGGCCAGAGTGTGCTCGCGGGGAACGCGCTGGTGCACTTGTACGCCAGCGGCATGTTATTACCCGACGCGCGGAAGCTATTCGACGAAATGGCTGACAGGGACGTGGTCTCGTGGACAACGCTGGTAGACGGGTACGCGCGCGGTGGCTTGCCCGATGAGGCCTGGCGGGTATTCTGCAGGATGGTGGTTGCTGGGGGTGTGTGGCCGAACCAGGTGACTCTGGTTGCTGCAGCATCAGCAGCTGGGCAAATGGGGCTGCTGGGGTTGGGGAGGATGGTGCATCAGTGTGTGGTGGAGAGTGGCGTCCGCATGAGCGTTAACTTGGAGAATGCACTCATCGACATGTTTGGAAAGTGTGGATGTGTGTCCTCAGCGAAGGAAGTTTTTGATGGCATGGCCATCAAGGATGTGTACTCATGGACGAGCATGGTCAGTGCCTATGCCAAGTGTGGTGATTTGGAGAATGCAGGGAAGCTTTTCAAGGAAATTCCGAATAGGAATGCAGTTTCTTGGAGTTGCATGGTTGCAGCCTATTCACAGGCAAATCTGCCAGAGGAAGCCGTGAGGATATTCAATGACATGATCGCAGCAGGTGTGGAGCCAATTGATGCTACACTTGTGAGTGTTCTGTCAGCGTGTGCTCAACTGGGTTGCTTGGATGTTGGTAGCTGGTTATATGACACTTACATTGTCAGTCATAAGGTTGAGCTTACAGTGAATCTAAGCAATGCATTCATTGATATGTTTGCAAAATGTGGGGATGTGGGTGCAGCATCAAGGTTATTTAGCAATATGAAGGACAAGAATGTAGTAAGTTGGAATACAATGATCGTGGCCCATGCTTTGCATGGTCAGTCTGAAGAAGCCCTTCATCTCTTTCAAGAATTCAAAGCAATTGGTATTTTGCCTGATGAGATCACATATATTGGGGTACTTTCTGCATGCAGCTACAGTGGTTTAGTTTCAGAAGGACGGTGCCATTTCAAAGAGATGAAGATAGTTTATGGATTGAACCCAGGGCTGAGCATTATGCATGCATGATTGACCTTTTGGGTAAAGTTGGACTTCTTGAAGAGGCGTTTGAAATTGCAAGGAGTATGCCAGCAGGAGCTGACGAGGCCGGTTGGGGTGCTCTTTTAAACGCTTGCAGAATGCATGGTAATGTAGAGATTGGCGAATGTGCAGCGGACAAGCTAGTAGGGCTGGATCCTTCAGACAGTGGAATCTATGTACTTATGAGCCAAATATATGCAATTAAAAGCAAATGGGGCCAGGTGAAAATGCTAAGAACGGTGATGAGAGATAGAGGAGTAAAGAAGAATCCTGGATGTAGTTCTATCGAAGTGGATGGGAAATTTCATGAGTTTTTGGTGGCAGATGTTTCACATGTCCACTCAGAAGATATATATGCTGCACTGGAGATAATTTACCTTCACTCAAAGTTAGAAGGTTATATTTCTCATGCTTCATGTGTCTGCTGAAAATTCTTCTCTTGTTCGTGCATCTCATAATTAGATTTGACTAGAGACACAAAATGATAAGTTAGCGGCATACATGATTTTATATATTCAAAACTCAGCTTACTGGTGAGGGTGAGCATATTTTCTTTGACCTTGTAATGTGGCCTAAAAGTCAGATTTGTTCGTACAGTTAGAACTTTCAAGAAGGCAGAGTATATGGGTAGATAAAGCTGAGTAGTCTATGTCTGATGGACAATCACTGTGACTGTGACACAATATTCTGACTTCGGCCAGTTGTGCATGTGGAACATATTATGCGCTTTTAATGACCTCGATTGAACTCTGACTGTTCTTTCTGATCGACTTACTGTAAGTCCTTGTGACTTTGTTATGTAGGTTCTTGAATTAATATGTTCATATCATGTTAATTATTTATGTTACAGTTTGTCTGTAGGTGTGAATGGCATGCTGTGGAGCTTCTTAGGCTGAGTCTCTCCCTTTCAGATGTCCTAATTGTTGCATCAGCAGAAGGCATTCCTATATGTGATTCAGGTGCATGGCAATGTTTTTTTTCTTGTAATTATTCACTGAAGTCACGGAAACCATATGACCATTTTATGAAATTTATCACAATATATGCCATGAAATATCTCCACTAGATGTGTAAGTCCAGAAAGCACGCCCTGTCGTCACCTTTATGAAACTTGCACCTCTACTGGAGTTATTTAATATTTTCTGTAGTAGGCTGGGGCATGAGAAAGCTATATGAAATTACCAGTAAATTATCTTTGATCCTAGTAAAAAATATAATCATTGTAACAATTTTTTTTACTCATGCACATCCAAGACAAGCAGCATTTCAAATCTAGAGTTGTCATAGGATTGCAAAGCAAACTGAAATAATTCTTGGGTGTTGGGGGTAAAAATATAGAAAACAAAGCTTTGTTCTTTGTTTCTAGTTCAGCTTAACGTCTCATCTTATGTCAGTAGGTGTGCTTTCATGTGGGCCTCAGAATGTAGACTCATGGTACTGTGCTGACTGATCGGTGTTCACCATGGCTCTAGGCATGCATCAGCGTCATGCCTTCATCTTCTTTGACCATTAGATGTATTAACAGATAACAAGCTTGTAATCCTGCGGTATAGTTAGTTATGGTTGATTAAGTTCATTCCAGTTATAAATGCGTAACTACTATGCTGCTCTCTCTCTCTCTCTGCTATAATTTTAGGGGGTGTTTAGATTCTGGGGTGTAAATTTTTTGGATCTCACATCGGATGTCACATGAGGTGTCGCATGACATATTCGGATACTAATAAAGAAACAAATTACAAAATTCGTCTGTAAAACGTGGGACAAATTTATTAGATCTAACTAATCCATCATGAGCATATATGTTACGATAGCAATTACTGCATAATCATAGAGTAATTAGGTTTAAAAGGTTTATCTTGCAAAGTACATTCAAACTGTGTAATTAGTTATTTTTAACTACATTTAATGCTCTATACATGTGTCCAAACATTTGATGTGCAATTACTATATAAGTTGAGGCCTATCGAAGTCCATCGTAGATGGACAACTGAAAAACCACCTAACTTTCGTGGCAACCGGCAGCCTAATATAGCATAAACACCGACCTAATTGAATGCCCCCTTTGCAGTGATTCATTGATACCCATCCCGATCTTTGTGGTGCCACAAGCCACTGTTGCCATAGTAATTCGACTGTCCAGGGCCTTGTTCACTTCCCTTCAAAATTTCAAATTTTCTGTCACATCTCCGTCCCATCGAATCTTTGAACGCATGCATGTAGTATTAAATATAGATAAAAAATATAACTAATTACACAGTCCATCTGTAATTTGTGAGACGAATCTTTTAAGTCTAGTTACTCCATGATTGGACAATAATTACCACATACAAACGAAAGTGCTACAGTGTCAAAATTCCAAATAATTTTGGATCTAAACACCCCCAGTAGTGCAATTACATGTTGTGGTCAGTCAACTCAGCACATGCTCACTGCTGTTACTATTTATCATCTGTTGTGTAACGGACCTCCAGTCTAGTGAAAATGATGCAGGTTAGGACAAAATGAAGTGAGCAACTTTTTGAAAATTCTCAAGAACTTGTCATTTACAGGAGTAAAGGTCTACATGCAGTTAAAGTTATAAGGACAAACTTAATCCCAGAGAAGATTACAACATGCATATAAAACAATTGTTGAATAGCAATCTGACATGACAGATGAAGTACATATCTATCGTACTTGCCCTGTATCCTTCCTCCCATGCAAAATAGTGCTTTGCTGGCCTCATCAGAGACCAAACTGATTTTTCTATTATTACTGGTCAAACGATGAAACGGTTGAGCACTCGGGACAAGAGCTTTGCCCGTTGCCGTGTGCGGCTTTCACCATTGCATGGGCCTTCTTCATATTGAGTTGCACGCATTGCCTGAGGAAGCAATGCACATTTGGTGTAATCAGGTGGTAGAGATCAGCATGGGAAGGTGTTCCTTCTGCACTCTGCATGTTGTAGTGAGAGGTGCTCTGTAGCTTTGCAGCTTTCACCTGCATGCATGATGAACCATGATCCTAGGATCCTCCACCTTTAGTGACCACACGCTGAGCCTGAGAGTCTGAGACCCCAGCCAGTACCTGTAGCACTCATCAAGCTCTTTCTTACTCCAGTCAGTGCTTAACCCCATGTGTTTTGGGGATAGGAGACATGGGGAAGGGAATAGAATGTACGTACGCTCGTGCTCGGATCAACCACGGATCCAGTAGGTGTGGCATTCATTTCATATATCAGGCGCCCAAATCTACCGCCCAGCCCCCAGCAACAGTTTCACGTTTCCAGTAGTGATGGCAGTCAAAGGTCTTTATGGTTGTGGGCTGGTGGCGCCGAGAGGGGGCGAGGCAGGCACGGCAACCACCAGCCTTCTTCAATGGGCATGAACGAGAGAGGCATGCAGGAGGACGATACATTCACTGTCTGATTGCCACCTCAGTTTCATTGAAGCTTGCTGTTGCAGTGCTAGCTGCTGCCGTGCTGCGCACCGCAGAGTACTGACTACGTACTGGCGCATGTATTTATACACGTATAGAGGAGGAGTACACCCAATGTCTAGCTAACTACTCCTACCACACCGGCGATCTGTCGCCATTATTAACCGATTGACTGACTGCTCAATGCATTTATGCAGTTTAATTTGCGACTGGCTTCAGCATTTTATATCTTGTCATAGCACCATTCGTGCATGACTTAAACATTCATACAGCCATTACCCAGGTAACACAGTAATACTAATTAACCCGCCATGCACCACTACTCAACTAGGGTTTCCTTTCTACAATCTGCTGCCGGTGGACATGAAGCCACCGCCTAATGGAGAAGGCTCAGGGTCTCCAGCGGCTTGACAGCGGCATGAAGCCTCCGATGGGCCACCGGCGCCGCAGGCGGCACAGCAGGCGCCAGCGGCTGCACGAACTTGCAGTTGGGGCAGGAGGGGGAAGACTTGCAGAGCATGACTAGGAGATGACAGTTGGCGCACGGCACGGCCACCATGTTTCCTCCAGAGAACAAAGCTGGGCCAGTGGGTTTCCTTGGCTCATCCTCTTCGGAAGCAGCGGCAGCAGCACCGTCGGCGCCATAGCTGTCGACGGCGGCAGTCGTGGAGATGTTGAGGTCCAGGTTCACGCCTCTGCTCCCGGGGTCGGACCCAGCTCTTCTTCAGCGTCTTCCTGTTGAGGTAATACATCCTCCCAGACTGCATGCCCCCCAAAAAAAAAAAATCACAACCTATCAAAAGGCATTACAGATCGATACACAATGATGAGGCAATCATGACAGCATCATTCATTCATTCTTTTTGGATCATGATCTAGAGCTCATGAATCGTTGAGCTTCTTTAAAAATGCTCCTAGCAGTGGAAATGGCCATACAGGCGCACGCACGTTGCATGCGTTGCCACAGATGGCCATGTGGGTGCAGTTGCCTAACTGGAGTATTTACTAGTTGCCCTGCTATTACTGCCAGCTTGATGTCGCGTCGGTCGGATTTTTCACGTAGGCACCACATCGGTGGCAGGACACTTCTAGGAATAGGAGTAGTTGTGCACACTAGCAATAGGCTTTCTGTTACTACTAATAGCTTTTGCAAACTACACGTGTCGGCATGTTAGATACACAACATTTATATGCACATGAAGAGTCGATCGGCATGCATATGGGTGAGTGTGAGATGATATATTACTGTAGTTTTATTGACCGAGAGAGTACGTATTGATTGTTGAACCGGCCGGAAGAAACAAAGAGCATATCGTATGCGATGCAAATCCAGGATTGAAAAAAAATGTATATAGCTGCCATTCGAGAGAGGTACTCACTTGGAGGTCGAGGCACTGCTCCCAGTCGAGAGGCAGGGGTCGTTGAGCTGGAGTTCCAGGCTCGCAGGCGGCTGCTGAGGCTCCTCCCAGCTGGCGGTGTAGTGCTTCCTCTTCTTCCGGGAGCTCCCGTCAGACTCGGACGAGGAGCTCTTGGCTGCCAGGCCACCGGTGGTGGCGGCAAAGCCCTGCCACACTGGGCCGAGCGACAGCTCCGGCTGCAGCTCCATTCTCTTCTGCAAGCTCAGGTTCCGGGCGGCCTCCTGGTGGAACTTCTTCACCCTGAGGAACTCGGTGGTCGTGGTCGTGTGGCTGGCCGGTGGCACCACCAGAACACCACGGGTCTATTTATATGTGGTTCTACCGTACTACCCTTGGTGTAGGAATAGCTAGGAATAAGAGGAGCATTGAAAATTGGGTGATGAGCGAGTGCTGCTAGCTGCTTGGTGGTGGTCGTCCTTCTCTTCTCTCCTCCTCCTACTACTCCAGTAGAGAAGGATTGCACAGCACTACGTACTGTGGTTTTGATTGATGGGGTCATGGTCATGCTGAGTTCATGCAGGGGAGGGAGGAGGCTTGAATGGCCTTCATCCAACCCGCATTAACGGGAGGGCAGGCCGGCATTGAAGATGGCAAGTAGCTAGAGTGACCTTAAATGTCGCAAATCTCTCCACCTCCACCCCCCATTTAATAAGGCCTCTCTCTACATGCCCGGACTGTACACGTCATAATGCCAGCCCAGCCCAGCCCAGGAGAGCCACCACAAAATCTAGTACTGTCGCGCGTCCCTCGTGGCCTTTGCTTGCCTTGTAAGCTGTATAGGCTGGTAGGATTTGAAGCGCGATCAGCAGCAGCAGCAGAAGCAGGTGCAGCTGCAGCTGCCTGGGCAGGGCAGCGGCTGTAACTGAGATGATGTTGGTGGTTCGTCTGTTCAGAAGGTTGGCAGGAGCTGTAACTGAGCCGGTTCAGTGCAAAGAGGGTGCATCGGAGTTAAGGAGGGTACCAGTAGATCCTGCTTGCGCATTCTGTATATATCATCGACTCAGAAGATACGCTTCATCGATCACCTCTTGATCTTGAACGGATTCACAAGCTGGGAGGCTTTACTAGCCATCTGTAGTACATCATCACTTTGTTGTATTGCCTGCGTGGCACTAATGGCTTTACAGTAGTGTCCTAGCTATAGTCATTGACTCCACACGGACGGATATATAAACAATGCAACGCAATCTCTGTGATGCAGGAAACAACAGTGCACAGAATTTAGTGCACGCAGGGTAGCTCCTGCCCAATAGAGGAAACCGGTGGCGCACGTCGGTCGACTTGGAGCTGCAATGCACTGCCCATCCATATCCTCCATCTCTCCAACAGTACCAATAGACTATAGTGCTGCATGCTGCTGCTGCTGCTGATCGTCTCCACCAACAGCTCCACAGGCCTGGAGGTAAGTAATGGCTATGCGTGCAGTGTGAGCTTGTACAAGATAGGAGTAGATGCAACTAGCAGCTCGGTGGTTCTTCATGGCCGGCCGGCCATCGACGACGCCACTGAGTGGAGTGATGGAGAAACCCACAAGGCAGCAGCACAGCAGAGAGAGGCAGAGCGCGGCCTCCGCCGTGTCATATTAATCGCCCCTTGTACCCTCTGACCATCATACTTGTATACCTACGCCCATTAACTCCACCGTAATCATGAACTGCTTCTTGTGCCTGTGGGTGCGCATTCATGCCTTCTATTCAAGTTGGAGTAGGGGTATTGATTTATATTTCTTCAACCCCAAGCCCGAATTCGATTTCTTTGTACTGTATAAACTAGGGAAAAAAGCCCCATGGAGTAATAAATAGCTTGGACAAGGCATTAGGAGCGAATAAATATTAGGCTTGTTTTGTTGGCGCTTGTACTCTTCATGTTCACCAGTGCCAACCACAGCAATAAATAACGGTGCCTCTCCATCTCCTTGGTTGTTGGGAGCGTGCATGAACCAACTCATGTTTACATCTTCCCCTATTGATTTCGCCCCCTCTTGATTTGATTTGACTTTGTCTATTCTATTCTATGAGTAAGGTCATGGTCAGTGTAAAGGTTTCAATTTCATTGAATAACATGTCATATTAGTGACGTGACAGTTTAACTAGATTTATAGATAATATTATTAATATTTGTATCTTCTAATAGTTTTATTATGAAAATAGATTCAACAATCATACTAATTATCTACTATAAATATTAATATTTTCTTATTTTGGGATGCAGACCCTGAGTAATTAAGTTTTTGACTGAGAGCAATTTGTTTCATCTCTAAGTCTTTCTTTTAAACACCATAAAACTATTAGATATTTTTAGCTACCCTATGAAACTATCAAATGAGATATCCTGTTTGCTTCAGCTTTTTACCTGCTTTTCAGTCTTACTTGAGCTTATTCTTTTTCATAGAACACTTTTGAAACAACTGTATTTCAACTGTAGATAAATCCTGCCGAACTTAAACCTATGAGAAAGGTCATTTCATTTACCAACTTAAACTTCTAAATATTATGTGGTACTTTAGGTTCTAATAGCAAATGTGTCTGTGTGTTGCAACGGAATTTAATACGTGTAGAAATCAAACTCTATGCATGTACGTTGTAACGGAACTTAATACATGTAGGAATCGGACTTCGTACTTTATCCAGTTAGTTAGGAGAGCTAGACTAAAAAATAGGGGAATGATAGTCACCCTGTTCGCTTGGCTTATCAACCAGCTTATCAGCCATCAAAATGATCAAGCGAAGATGTCGGTATGTGTGAAATCTTGATTCAACCTTATTATTACTAGCAGGGGCGGCTGCTTTCTATTGGTCTTATGGCTCACTAGTAATGATAGTGTTTTTGACAAGTAAAGTTATAAAATATTTTGTATGACTTATTACGTCGAACACATTGGTTATGATTATGAGATCAGTTGCAGTGAAATGAATAAACTCTATAAGGCTATCCTCTTATCGTTGGCCATTATGTGTAGGATTCTGAACTATTTTTCTGCCTTTAGCGAGTCTGTTTTAAATATATGTGTGAAAACTTTGTAATATTGTAGTTTGATTTCTTATTTATGAGTGAGGATGAAATCAGATGTTTTCGTTTGGCTTATCAGTCACCGAAACAGTATTTTTTCTCTCAGAACAGCCCAAAACAGCCTCATCCGGCTTATGAGCCACCGAAAAGATCAAGCGAACAGGAGAAATACGATGCCGCACTCCTAGGGACTGTGTAATGGAACGACGAGCCTAAGACAGATTGACCATAAGTTAGCGTGTCTATGTGTGTGACTAAACTACTTTGATGATTAGCATGTGCGACGACCGGCTATCTAACATCGGGGCTTTGATGTCATTCTTATGGTTTCGCAATTAATTTAATCAGACAGGATTAGAATTGAGAATAAATGCGCAGCAAGTGCATATCGTCCTTTGTCGGTCCTTGCCCGTCTTCTTTTTATTGTAGACACTGTAAAACAAATTACCAACTTTCATTCAGGTTCTGACCTCCCTTTGAGGATTGCAGGTTTCTTTGCGTGTGTGAAGGGATTGATTACTTCTAATACCCAGATCCTGTCATTCTGTACCTGCTTGCATAAACAAGTACTCTGGGACCATGCTGACGAGGCAACTAGTTAGGTGCAGATGCATTTGACTCTTTTTATTACCCTTTCTAATGGGATTTGTTAAATGGAGCGTATAATTAGTTTTGATCAAGTATCCAAGGACTAGCTAACTAAGGTCATCCTCAATGCGAGTTTCATGACATTGTTTTTAACACAACCATATTTTAGAAACAGTACAGGAAAATTCTATCCCTATGAAACTCTCTCTACTCCCATGAAACTCTTATCATCTTTTTCTTCATTAATATAGTGTCACATCATCATATTTAATGCCTATAAAACTTTGATGAAACTCCATTGAGACTGACCTAACTAAACTCGACGCTTTCATGTTGTTCTTGTGGCGCACTTAGTAGATGTGCTAAGATTGATGATGAATGATTCAATTTGCACTTTTCATATATGCATTCATACAGAATGATGTACCACTTATGATTATGTGCAAGGTGGTAGCTTTGTGGTAATGGGTTCATCTTGACTATGTGCATTCTGATTATGGGGTCATCTTGTAAGACATCACTAGGTGGCGCTTGCTATATGTTGACAATTATTGATGATTATTCTAGAAAAGTTTTGACTTGTTTATTGAAGCAGAAATCAGAAGCATTTTTTTCTTTCAAAGAGTGGAAGGTAATAGTTTAAAAACAAACAAAAAAAGGTAAACAAACTCCACACTAATAATGGGATGAAGTTTTGTTGAGATGAATTCAGTTATTATTGAAATTCTGAAGGCATTGTGAAACACCACCATAGTTTTTGGGGCGTCGCCTAGTCGTTGCCTAGTCGTCACCTAGGCGACAATGCGTGGTAGAGGTCCTGGGCGTCGGGGCGCCACGACCTACGTGCATATGGCGTCCGCCATATGAGATTAGGCGTCGATTAGGCGTGGAAAGGCGTCGGACGAGCGCCTAGAGGCCTGTGGCGGACGCCGGAGCAGCAAATCGGGAGGAAGGCGGAATCGGGTGGGGAATCGAGCGGATGCTATGAAAACTGGGGTGGGAAATCGACCGTGCATCCGCAGTAGAAGGAAAAGGGCGGGAATCGACGTTGCGCGCGGCAAATCTCCCGCTCTAGGGCTTTTACCGCTTGTGCGGGTGGTGTAGCTTCACGAAGAGATAAGGAGAGGAAAAGAGGCAGAAGCGGCAGCAGCGACCCTACTTCTTGGCGGCGGAGGCAGAGGCAGAGGCTTGCCGCTCCGTGCTCGAGTGCACCGGCCACACGCACCTCCCGCGAGTCCGCCCCTGCATCTCCGCTTGGCTGATCGAGTCTACCAGGGGTCCATCCGCACCACACTTGCAGTTCCTGCCCATCTGCACCTGCTCGCCTGCCTCCATCGACTGTCTACGGTCTGCCTGTCCCATATGCTCCCTGCCTCTGCAGTCCCGGTTCCCTCTTCCTCTGCTTCTTTCCCTCCTCTTCATCTCTTTCTCTGTTTCTTTCCGCCTCTCTCTGTTTCTTTCCCTCTCTCGTCCTTAATATACAAGGAAGTGCATGAAAACTACCACCGTAATTAGAGTGGAGATGAAAAACAGCTTAAATAATCATCCCTAGATGATACTGACTAGAGATTTTAGATTTGCACTTATGCTACTTATATTTGTTTTGCTCTAGCGGCACTAGTTTTTAAGTTATATTATGCTATTAGAGACTAATTTTTTGCTATTCAATGATGAGAGATTTCAAATTTGCTATTTTGCTACTTTATGTTGTGCACTAGCACTCTGGTAGCATTATTTATTATGGTATTACAATGCTAATTAAGACTTGGCAATATTAAGGTATGATTTGCTTATGAATTTTAGTAGCATTATCTAACTTACTAATTTACCATCTTTTTCTTTTTTTTTTTTTTAAAAAAACGTCCCCCACTAAGGAGTCCCCATCCGTCCAACAAAAAAAATGTACCCAGAAAACGACAACATTAAAATTTATCATCCAAATTTAAGCTATCACTCAAATCGAACGGTGCAGATCGTTTCTGTCAAAACGTGGATCCCTCCTCATCCTCCCGCACGCCCGACGGGCATCGAATCGAATTGAATCGCAATCTGAGCCAATGAGTTTCAAAAGGGAAAGCGCGTGGAAGTGGGACGGAACGGGACTGGAGGCTGTTGCGGCTGCACCACCCCGTACGACGGCGGGATCGGCGGGAAGAAGGCGAAGCGCGCCGCGACCGTCGACGTGACGGCCCCCATCTAAGGCTGGGACTGGGGCTGGGAGGCGGAGCGGAGGAGGGCGCGGGCGGGGGAGCGCGTCGACAATTTTCGGTTTCGTTTGCGCATGCCGGTACCCTGCGCCTGCTCCGACGGCATCCGCAAGGCTACCTTCGTCCGGTACGTGGCCCGGGCCGGGGACACGCTGGTGTCCGTCGCCGCCACCGTCTACGACGGGCTCAACTGGATCCGCGACTCCAACGGCCGCCACCGTCTACGGCGGGCTCACCACGCCGATCCGCGACTCCAACGGCATGCCCAAGGACGCCGCCGCCCGGACGATCGAGCGTCACGTGCGTGAAGCCGTCGACTCGCGCGTCGCGCCTTGCCCTTGCGCCGCGCCGCCGCCCGCTGCCTGCAGTCCGCACGGGCACGGCCGCACCGCACGTCCGCACGAGCACGATCGCCTGAAGCCTGAAGGTGAAGCCTCCTCTGCCTCGCCCTCGATACGAATGCAAATTGCAGAACTCTGAATGCTATCGGCCTATCGCTGCTTGACTGCTTGACTGAATGCTACCTGTCAGTCTTCAGGTCCAGTACTCCAGGCGAGAGGAATCCTGAGTTCCTGACGGATTGACTCCTGACGGGAGATCAACAGATCATAGCAGCCCTGGTTCAGAGTGACAGAGGTATTAAAATTATTTGTATCCAAATTAATTAATAATTATTTATATAGTATTAAAGATTTATACTACTTTGTACTCATATTATCACGGTTTTTATCCAATTTAGAATGTTACCCAAGAAACATTTGTCGGAGGCAGAAAAAGAAAACGAAAAAGACAAGAAGATCAGTTTATTAAACCATCGAGAAGGATATCTTGGACACTATTGATCTTAATACCGTCCTTGATGATTTTGCATCAAGAAACGCTCGAAAAAATATCTTTTTATAAGGAGCGATGAATATGATAGAGTTCTATTCTTATTTAAGGTAATCATATTAGTTATGCAAGTACAAATATAATGTTTTTTTAGTCTACATTGTTTCTTGCTCTCAATAATAATTATACATGTTAAATTAAAAATTTGTTATTGGATTTGCTTCCCCTTTATACAATTAAAATTTATCTATATACCGTAAGATTTTTTGGTCTAAAGGGGCCGTTGCGATGAGTTCGCCAGAGGGCCCTAGAAATCCTAGGACCGGCGCTGCCCCTGCGGTGTACCTGACGTACGTGGTGGCGGAGGGCGACAGCGTGCCGGCCATCGCGCGGAGGTTCCGGACCACGGGCAACGACCTGATGAGCGTTGACGGCATGGCCACCGTCGACGTCGCCGCCGGGGACATCATCGTCGTGCCGCTGCCAGGTGAGCTTTTGCTTTGCTAGGCTTATTTGATTAAGTCAGTGGCACGTTTTCTTGGATCTGGTTTTTGGCATTGCTGCCCTGGACCGTTCCTCGGTCTGAGATGTGCTCTCAGTCCCTCACTCGCGTGCGTGGTCGGTTGGTTAGATTAGATGGGACGCTTGCGGACAATTTTGGTTGGTAAAAATTGCTCCCGTAGCAGTGCAGCTACGAAGGAGATGAGAGAGCGCTGCTGTGGAGAGGCTGTGGCGATGGAAACCTGGAATTATCAATTCTGGGTGTGAAATCGTGAATTGATGACGATGACGATGATGAATTGATGATGATGATCTGGGTGGATTTTGTACGGCAGGCGGAGGCAGTTGTTTGAAGCAGAACATGTCTTCAACAACCTCGCTTGAACAGTTTGAATGGAGAAGAGGAAAAGAAATTGGAGAAGAAGAAAAAATTGGAGCGATAGTGATGTGAAAATACCGTACCATTATGATGTTTTGGTTGGCGCATACGTACTGTGTTACTAAAAAATAGAAATAGATAGGAGATCAAACTATTACGTTAGCACAGGCATTATACTAGTATATTAAGATGATCATATGGCGTCGCCTAGGTGTCCGCCATAAACGCATAAGCGTTGTAAAGGGGGTCTGGTGCCGCGCGTCTCCGCATCGCCTCAAAAACTATGGACACCACAATTCCTTACACACCTCAGCAAAATGGTGTAGGTGAGTGTATGAATAGAACAAGCATCTCAAAGGCTCATTGCATGTTGTATAATACATGACTGCATAGACATTTTTTTTCACAATACTTTCATGGCTTGTTATCTCAATAATTAGTCACCATCTATTACCATTAACAAGAAAACTCCAATTAAGGTTTGGTTGGTTTTCCAACAAACTATTTTAGAATTAAGAATTTTGGTTGTACTACATATGCTCATGTTGATAATGAAAAATTGGAGCCAAGAGTTGTTAAGTGTGTCTTTCTAGGATATAAATCTTGAGTCAAGGGATTTAAGCTATGGAATCCAGAAACTAGAAAGGTTGTGATTAGTAGAAATGTTGTCTTTAATGAAAATGCTATGCCTCAAGTTGCGATGAGATAGGAAAGTGCCAGGGTGGAGATGGGACACCTCTTACTCGTGAAAAACAAGTGGGTCAGGCGGCAAGCCCTGTCGACGGAGCTCCCAAACGTAGGTGTGGACTGACCCGTGGTTTCTTTCAGCATAGTGCACCGACCCGTTGAAATCACCGGGATCACCCCGGCGTTTTCATTTTTCCAAATGAAGCCTAACATTTTATGGTGCATGGTGGTAATGGTAGTTAGAAGGCCTTTCATCAATGATTCTTCATTTTATAAATAGAAATAGAATTCATCTCAAGGTTGAGTTTGTTGATTTATACTTGGAATTTCTAAATGATCTTTCATGTGCCTACAGGTGGACAATCTAAATTTGCTTCTACCAAATTGGCATAGATGTTTTCTCAATGGCTGCATCCGTAGTTGCTTTCTAGTCGCTCCTGTTTTGGGCTGTCGACGCCTATATAAAGCTGGGAATGTTTTACGGTTTAGTGTAACACATTAACTCAGTCATTCTGCATTTCTCATATTCCTCTTGTCATATGCTTGGGTTGAGTTACCAGTTGTAAATCCCTTGTGTTTGTAGGCCTAAAGATATATTGAATAGTGAAGATTATCTTTCTATATTCGTGTCTTGTTTCCAAAGGGGTTTCCACATAAATAGGTGTCTCTAGTGGTTGTGATCATACTTATTTTGCTAGTTATTTTCTAACAATGCAAATAGAGCCTAGATGAAACCATAATAATAAATAACTTGTGTTCCTCTGGTAATGTCGTACCTATAAATTCATTCTGTCCGGGCGGTTGGCTTGATGTGCCATCAGTTATTAGCATCTTCAAACCTGTGAAGTGACCATAAGACATGTCGACATGAGCCCTGCAGCACATTAACCACTGAAGGTATGTACAGAGATCATTTAAATGGTTTGCCAACTGAATTTCGGTGACATTTATGTCACTGGAAAATTGTTGTTTTAGAAACAACCCTCATTTATAGAGGCGGATTAGAAGGGTTCCCGAGTCCAAAAAAATTTGGATGAGGTCAACCCACTTACACATAAAATCCAACAATATACTGTATTTTTTCGCAAACAATGGAGAATAACATGTCATTTTTTAAAAAGAGAACTTTTATGGTGTTTAGAAATAATGATAGCCATTCACTCAGCAAAACCTAACGGTGGAAAAATAGGAGGAACCGAAGGAAATGAACCTAAGGGTATAATTGTACTTACGTACCTGGTTTTTATCGCATCCCAAACAACCCGATGGAGTAACTAGAGATGGAATCATTGTCTTTTCGACTGCGGCGGCCGCCAATTCCCCCTCCTTGCTGGCGCACCTATAGGGTTATGAGGTTGCTACGCTCGCCGGAAAACAAAAATTTCCGACCCCATAAACCAGGAACTAGTGCTAGTTATAGATCACGGGATTACCACTAGACGTGCAGGTGCAGCGGAAGCGACTCGATGTAGTCGTGCGCGTCGTAACAGTGTCGTGCAGTTGCGAGGTCGTCCGTCTCAATGTCTCCTTCTCGCGGTTCGTCCTTGTGCTTCAGATGCAGCACCTCCGAGGAATCCCACACGTGCAGGGAGGAAGCGTCACGCCTCCGGACTGCTAGGTCTGCGAGGAGCAATAGGCGCGAGCGTGGGGAGCGACGACGGCTGCCAAAAAGCGTGGATCGACTAACTCGCCCCGCTCCCTCCCCTTGCTTATATAGGCGTCCTAACGAGCTCCCACGTTGGAGGCCCATTAGAAACCCTAAACCTAGTCTACCCGAATTAGTCTTTCAGCCCCTTAAGCGTGCGACCCTATGGGCTCACGTGCACACATACATGGCCCGAGTACTCCTACTCGACCAATAGTTGATAGCGGCCTCTAGCAAGGCGTGTCAACTCCTATGTATACGCTACGATCATATCAGACGAACCACTACAAAACCACATACATGTTATTCCCTTGCCTAACGATATTTGATCCAACTTATGGGTTAACACTTAATCCAAGCACGGCCATGCATTTCGTGATCTAATCATTTGAGTGGTCTAGTGATATCTCTCTCACATGGAGAGTGGCAAATCCCTTCTCGATCGACTATCTTGATCAATTATCAAGATCGACTATCTTGTTCAACTATGTCTCACAGCATGCTTCCTGACAAACCCGAAAGCTACCTTTATAACTATCCAGTCATGGAGTAGCGTTTGATAGTCTCTAAGTAGGTCGTTTCACATCTTGAGTACATACGACAATCTCAGGCTTAAGAACATAACGTACATGATGTGAATAGAGACAATCTCAGGTCTGGTCTGTCCAACCCTATGTCATACATGCGCCCACATTATTAGTCTGACATTTCTATGTTTATGACTTGTGAAACATAGTCATAAACTAATAATGTGTTGATCTAATATTCATATGTGTCCTCACATGAACTCCGATCAGGGACTACTTTTAGAATAACCATACAAGTAAAAGAGTTTCACAAACAATTCACATAATTGCTAATCGATACAAGTTGTCTTTAATGGATATTCATTGAACTCATAACATGTCATGGATACAAGGAAATACAATCATCTCTATGATTACCTCTAGGGCATATTCCCAACAGTCTCCCATTTGCACTAGAGTTAATCTCGAAGATATCTAATACCCATAGCTCTCATGTACGCCTCATGCTTAGGCTATGGAAGAGCCTTTGTCAAAGGATCTGCAACATTCAAATCCGTATATATCTTGCATATCTTGATCTCATCTCGACCGACGAACTCTCGAATAAGATGAAACTTCCGCAGTACATGTTTGTTCTTTTGGTGATTCCTAGGCTTCTTAGCCTGCGCTATCGCTCCATTGTTGTCATAGTGTAGATTCAATGGGCTAGACACATTTGGAAACACAACAAGCTCAATGAGGAGCCTCCTCATCCAAACACCTTCCTTTGCAGCGGCAGAAGCTGCAATGCACTCGGCTTCTGTTGTAGAATCGGTCACCGTCTCCTGCTTGGAACTTTTCCAACTTACAACACCACCATTTATTGTGAACACAAAACCTGATTGAGATTGTGAATCATCTGTGTCAGTTTGGAAGCTAGCATCGATGTAACCATTTACAACGAGGTCCTCCTCACCTTCATAGATTAGGAACACATCTTTAGTTCTTCTCAAGTACTTAAGGATGTTTTTAACAAGCGTCCAGTGACTCTCACCTGGATTGGCTTGGTACTTGCTCGCAACACTTAGAGCATATGAGACATCTGGGCGAGTACATATCATGGTGTACATAATGGAACCAACTGTCGAAGCATATGGAACCTTACTCATGCGCTTCCGCTCATCAGCTATGGAAGGACACTGCTTCTCGCTAAAGCGCATACAATGTGACATAGGCAAGAACCCTTTCTTGAATTGTTCCATGTTGAACCGTTTCAACACCTTGTCAATGTACGTATCTTGGCTTAATCCTATAAGCCTCTTTGATCTATCTCTATAGATTTTGATGTCTAAAATGTATGTTGCTTCTCCTAAATCATTCATAGAGAAAAACTATTATTCAGTGAAGTCTTTACAGATTGCAACATAGGAATGTCATTGCCAATCAATAGTATGTCATCCACATACAAGATTAGAAATACAACAACGCTCCCACTTTTCTTCTTGTAAACACAAGGTTCTTCTTCATTCTGATGGAAGCCAAACCCTTTGACCACTTCATCAAAACGAATGTTCCCACTCCGAGATGCTTGCTTTAACCCATAAATAGATTTCTTTAACTTGCATATTTTTCTAGCATTATTAGGATCAACAAAGCCTTCGGGCTGTATCATATACACGTACTCTTCCAAATTTCCATTTAGAAAGGTTGTTTTAACATTCATCTATCAAATCTCATAATCGAAATAAGCAGCAATTGCTAGAATGATTCGGATAGATTTAAGCATCGCTACTGGCGATTCGTAGTCAACTCCTTGAACTTGCCGAAAACCCTTTGCAACAAGTCGAGCTTTATAGACGTGAACGTTTCCATCCATATCCTTTTTCTTTTTATAGACCCATTTGCACTCAATAGGTTTAACCCCATTAGGCAGGTCAACCAAGTTTCAAACTTGATTGTCTCTCATGGAATCTATCTCGAATCTCATGACACTTTGCCATTTCTCGGAATCTGAGTCCATCATAGCTTCCGCGTATGTCGCAGGTTCGTCATCGTCTAACAATAATACTTTCCCACATGCCTCATGGATTCTTGCTGACCTTCGTGGTAGTGGTGGTGTTTCTATTGCCACAGGTATCTCAACTTGTTCTGCTACATTGACATTACTCATAGAGTCATTCCCTATTGACTCATCTTGAACTTCTTCAAGATACACCTTCTGTCCAATTTTCTCTTTATTGAGAAACTCTTTCTCTAAGAAAACATCGTTCCGAGCAACAAACACTTTGCCCTATGATCGGTGGTAGAAATAATACCCTAAAGTTTCCTTTGGGTATCCCACGAAAAAACATTTGTCCGACTTGGGTGTTAGTTTATCTGACATAAGTTGTTTGACATAAACTTCAGGATCCCAAATCTTTAGAAAAGACAAACTCGGACTCTTACCAGTCCATATCTCATATGGTGTCTTAACTACGGACTTAGATGGTACCCTGTTTAATGTGAAAGTTGTTGTTTCTAGAGCATATCCCCAAAACGAGAGTGGTAGGTCTGACTGGCTCATCATAGACCAAACTATGTCCAACAAAGTCCGATTACGTCGCTCTGACACACCGTTTCTCTGAGGTGTTCCAGGTGGCGTAAGCTGTGGACCAATTCCGCAACTCTTTAGATAATTGCTAAACTTGTGGCTCAAGTATTCGCCTCCACGATCAGATCGCAAGGCTTTAATTTTCTTGCCACGTTGATTCTCTACTTCATTCTGAAATTTTTTGAACTTTTCAAATTTCTCAAACTTATGTTTCATTAAGTAGACATATCCATATCTACTAAAATCATCACTGAAGGTTATGAAGTATTGAAATCCACCTCTAGCTGTCGTACTCATTGGTCCATATACATCAGTATGTACTAGTTCCAACAAGTCTGCCGCCCTCTCAGAAAAACCTGTGAAAGGCGACTTGGTTATCTTTCCCAACAAGTAAGCCTCACATGTCTCGTATGATTCAAAATCAAACGAAGTTAGAAGCCCATCAGAATGGAGCCTCTTCATGTGATTCTCACTTATATGACCTAATCGACAAACCACATATAGGTAGGACTTAACTCATTAAGCCGAGGCCTTTTAGCATTAACATTATAGATATGTGCATCATCAAGATTTAAAATAAACAACTCATTCACAATGGATGCAAAAGCCACAAACATGTCATTCTTTGAGATCACACAACCATTGTCTTTACTCGCAAATGAATAACCATCCTTCATCAAGCATGAAGGTGACACAATGTTTCGACTTAAACTAGGAACACAATAACAATTATTCAATTCCATGATAAATCCTGATGGAAGGTGAAGTTGTATCGTCCCAACGTTCAACGCAGAAACTCTTGCATTGTTGCCCACGCGGAAATCAACTTATCCTCTTTTTCACGCTTCTAGTTCTTATCATTCCCTGCATCATATTGCAAATATGAGCAACCGATCCGGTATCAAATACCCAAGAATTAATATAAGAATCAGCGAGAAAAATGTCTGTAACATGAACAACAAGTGTACAAGCAGCGGAAGTACCTTTACTGTCGCCATCCTTCAAGGATTCCAAGTACAACTTGCAATTCCTTTTCCAGTGACCTATCCCCTTACAATAAAAGCATTTAGCTTCAGTAGCTGGTCCAGTGGCCTTGGGCGTAGGAGAAGGGTTTGACTTAGAGATCTCATCTTTAGCCTTCACCTTCTTCTTCTTCTTCTTCCAAGCCCTCCTCTTAAAGTTAGGCTTATTTTGGACCGCCATCACATGGCTACTGCCAACACCTTTCTTGATATCAGCCTCTGCTATCTTAAGCATGCCGTACAATTCATTCAAACCCTTCTCCATCCCATGCATATGGTAGTTCGAAATGAAGTTTCCATAGCTGGGCGGAAGAGACGCGAGTATGAAATCAGTGGCCAACTCTAGGCCCATTGGGAAGCCTAGCTTCTCCAATCTCTGAGTGTGACCAACCATCTTGATCACATATGGGCCAACTGTTGCATCCTCTGCTAGCTTAGTTTCAACAAAAGCCTTAGAAACATTGAACCTTTCAGTCCTGGCTTGAGTCTGGAATATATCATTAAACGCAACGATTATATCGTACGCTGCATGATTATTGTCAAATTGCATCTGGAGATCTGGCTTCATGCAAGCGAGCATAAGGCAACTCACTTCAAGATCAGCATCACATGCTTTCTTGTAAGCAGTTTTCTCTGTAGCAGGTGCATTATCAGCAGGCTCATCTGGTAATGGGGTGTCTAAAATATCTTCCTTTTTCTCAGCCCTGAGAACAATTCTCAGGTTGCGGATCCAATCTGCATAGTTTGTTCCATTCAACTTATCTTTCTCAAGAATTGAATGTAAAGTAAACAGTTGATTGCTGGGAGCCATCTACAACAAAAATAATGCAAAATACTAAGACAAAAGTATCCAAGACATAGTAAATAAAATCTACTCCCACTAAAATCAATATCCCTCGATTGAAACTTAGTGATTCAAGACCCGCAACTAACAAGTCGACTAGTGAGCTTTAGCATCACCGCTAGAAGACATGGTAGATCGGTAAGCAACTCCTTGCTAATCATATCACATATGACTCTTGTTGTTGGGTGGCATCTCTATGCTTGTGTTACCAACATCTAATGCTCCAAGCTCCCTAACCATTAGGATGACCTTGTTCAAGTAACCAGACCTTCTGCTTGTAAGTATTCGATACAAACCTGTCTAGTCAAGGAAAATCAGTGGCACCCTGATTTCATAGACCCACCACCGATCGTACAAGACATGTGACAATGCAAGGTTTGGAGGAGCATTACAACTTAAACATTACTGAGGGATCGTTTTACTTCACTATCGCATATGTAGACAAAAACATTACCGTACGTGAAACTAGAACATAGTAAGAACTACATAAACATATATATGACTTGGTATAGCCCATTGTTCCTTTAGGGATCTCCATCTCCATCAATCTATTCATCATGGTGATCGCCATATCCATGATTCATGCATGCATCCTTCCGTGATGAGTGCACCAAGACTATCTATCACTACCGTAACATAGTAAAATAAAATTACATAGTCGTAGGATCATCACAGATTGACACATAGACCATTACATATGACTGGACAATATCTGTGGCTCTAGCCATATTGTCTTAATCATGATGTACAAGCTATGAATTAATTACATACATGCATCACATACACTTAAGGGCTATACCAATCACGAAAACTCTGCAAAACAGAGTTAACCGATTCCGTCGTCTAAACTTAAAACGCCAAAAACTCAGTTTTCTTGGTCGAATTTCGCAAATCTAAAATCGCCGAAAGTAGCAAAGCTACATGCAAACGGATGCAAAATTTTCTGGCACACAATTTTCTTTTAAAGTTTGTCTCAATCCGAGTTCGTATGCAAAAGTTATGGTTGTTTTACCGAACAACACTTTTCTTGCAAATTTTCCCTTCGACGGCGGATCCAATCCGCCGCCGCCGCCGTATCGCATGCGCTTGGAACTTGACCTAGGTTCAATTCGATCAATCTTATTGATCTCCAACTCACCGTGATTGGGTTTACATGTATCACTTAACTCGGATGGTGGAATTTCGACCGGTACGAGTAGATCGTTACAATACCAACGTGGCAAGATCACGAACCATGATCAGGGATTGATCTACAACTGTGCCTCCATATCCACATACCCGAATCTATAACGAGTCATCTAACGGCTCTGATACCACTATAGGGTTATGAGGTTGCTACGCTAGCTGGAAAACAAATTTTTTCGACCCCATAAACCAGAAACTAGTGCTAGTTATAGATCACGGGATTACCACTAGACGCGCAGGTGCAGCGAAAGCGACTCGATGTAGTCGTGCGCGTCGCAGCATTGTCGTGCAGTTGCGAGGTCGTCCGTCTCAACGTCTTCTTCTCGCGGTTCGTCCTTGTGCTTTAGATGCAGCAGCTCCGAGGAATCCCACACGTGCAGGGAGGAAGCGTCACGCCTCCGGACTGCTAGGTCCGTGAGGAGCAATAGGCGCGAGCGTGGGGAGCGACGACAGCTGCCAAAAGGCGTGGATCGACTAACTCGCCTTGCACCCTCCCTTTGCTTATATAAGCGTCCTAACGAGTTCCCACGTTGGAGGCCCATTAGAAACCCTAAACCTAGTCAGGCTTCCAGCCCCTTAAGCGTGCGACCCTATGAGCTCACGTGCACACAGACATGGTCCATGTACTCCTATTCAACCAATAGTTGATAGCGGCCTCTAGCATGACGTGTCAACTCCTATGTATACGCTATGATCATATCGGACAAACCACCACAAAAACCACATACATGTTATTCCCTTGCCTAACGATATTTGGCCCAACTCGTGGGTTAACACTTAACCCAAGCACGACCATGCATTTCATGATCTAATCATTTGAGTGGTCCAGTGATATCTATCTCACATGGAGAGTGGCAAATACCTTCTCGATCGACTATCTTGATCAACTATCAAGATCGACTATCTTGATCACTATGTCTCACAGCATGCTTCCTGACAAACTCGAAAGCTACCTTTATAACTACCCAGTCACGGAGTAACGTTTGATAGTCCCTAAGTAGGTCGTTTCACATCTTGAGTACATACGACAATCTCAGGTCTAAAGACATAACGTACATGATGTGAATAGAGACAATCTCAGGTCAGGTCTGTCCAGCCCCATGTCATACATGTGCCCACATTATTAGTTTGACATCTCTATGTCTATGACTTATGAAACATAGTCATCAACTAATAATGTGCTGATCTAATATTCATATGTGTCCTCACATGAACTCCGATCAGGGACTACTTTTAGAATAACCATACAAGTAAAAGAGTTTCACAAACAATTCACATAATTGCTAATCGATACGAGTTGTCTTTAATGGATAGTCATTTAAACCATAACATGTCATGGATACAAGGAAATACAATCATCTCTATGATTACCTCTAGGGCATATTCCCAACAACACCTTCCTTCTAACACAATCACGGTGACCTTGGGTAGCTCATTGGCATCTCGCAGTCACCTCCCGTCCCTGCTAATGCTTCTTATCCGTCTGAAGCTGCCAATGCCCTGTGCGTGTGTGTCGGCTCATGTTCATGAATGACATGATGAGTGCACCCAGGGGTGCAAACGAGTGACCTTTAGGTTCACCTCTAAACCTTTTTAATTCAAGTATTTATACTACTTCTCTAAATTTTTTAAAAAGTAGTACAAATATTTAAACTAAAAAAGTTTGAAGATGCACCTAAAGGTTGCCCCTTTACACCCCTAAACGCACCCCTGCCCCTCCCCCTGCCACACCTCCAATTCGGAACCGGGCGTTGTTCCCTCGATTCCCCTTCCATTCTCAAATCATGCTACTAGCTGCAGACCTGTAGTAGGCAGGATTGCGTCCCCAAGCTCGCAAGCTCCCCCCTCCTTCACTAGTTTCAGAATAGTTCAGGAACTATAATTGTCGTAATGTTTTGCTATCTACATGTATGATCAGCATCTACATGTATGATCAGCCTGCATGCTACTTTGTGGATTAACATTATTCATGGTATTGTCTATGGCTAAAAGTTTGGATGCTTGATCAAACACAGAAAAATTTGAGATATCTTCTATGACATTGTAGTTTCTGCGGATTACAAGATTAATTTTGTATGGATCTTGTGTTTCGACCTGGGTGGGAGGCCTGTGAACAGGATCATGAGTGCCGGTTAGCCTTGGTCGATCTGACGACGAGATCATGCTGCCGTGCAACGGAGGCCCTAAGCCCCTATAACACGCGTCCGGTGGCGCGGCAGTCTCCGGACAGGCAAGTGACAGCGACCTCGGTCAGGTGGACGCCGGCAACTCTTGGTAGGTGCGCCGCGGCAATGTGCTGCGGGCAGGCCGGCGGAAGCGACGGTCGGCATGCATCCGCTAGCAGGCTCCGGCAAGGCAAGCGACGGCCGGTTGCGAGAAGGCCGGTGGCGGCGAGGCAAAACCCCGAGCGGCAGATCAGGTGCTTAGAGTTAATGGCCGATGTCAAAGTACGAAAATATCATCAAGTATGATCAATTGTTATTTTTTTGCTTCATTTACGGCTGATAATAATTTTATAGGGAGGAACCACACCACCCAAGCACAGTAACAAACCTCTTATTAAAAAGTAAAAGAAAAATAAACAAAGCCCGGATTGCGAATCCTCTGAGTTACAAATGCACCACTTACAAAAGATTCAAACTCGACTAAACAGACCTGTATACTTTATGTGCCAAGGTTAGGAGACCAGATAAGTAGTTCATGGACAGCCGACGCACCGGCCAAAGATCACATGTAGCTACGCTCATTTGCCACAACCTGTAACACTATATCCAAATATAAAAAGTTTAGCACCCTACACAAGCCACAAGGATGACGACCGTCTCAAAAAAAAAAGCCACAAGGATGACGAGGGAATTTAACCCTTTCTCTGTGCCGTTTGGAACATTTTTTATCGCGCCAGCCACAGAAAGAGTGGCAGTAAATTGAGGAGCAAGTACAGCCAGGCCCAGGTTTTGGAGAATAGACAGACACACTTGCCTTGCGAAGACACAGAAGACCATGTTGAATTGTTTCATTTTCTTGGTTACAAAGGGGGCATGCAGTGTGATGTGACAACCCTCTTTTAGCCAAACAATCTGAAATCCAGCACTAATTTTCTTGCCAACCAAATAAAGAACTTATTACAGTGGAGCAGACCCCAAGATTTCTAGATGCATTTCTGTAGGATCGATTCATCACTCTAAGATAGCCAATCAGAGGGGCAAAGGGGTAAATGATTGCAGAAGCCAAAAATAAATTTTAACACTTCTCCTAAACACAAAACCAAATTACACTTTATTTTAAGTTCTGGACAGAACGCTGCACCTCTATTATATATAATTTCGACCAAAAATCGTAGCTCTGATTGACTTCAGAATTTTACAGATCAAAGTAGATGAAATTTGTGAACTAACCCAACTCGTCAATCGAAGGTCTGCAATTCGAGATATAAAACACAAACCACGCTGTGTTTGATGGTGACAAGAATTGATCAAGCCCTAATTTCATGATTATGCAAAATCATTAAAATATTAATCAACAAAACTTCTCAGATCAATAGCTTGATTCCCTAGCACAGTTTTAGATGGATTGAAACAAATCTATTCATGAGAATAAGAAATCAATCTAAAACTAAAAGCTAGGCATACAAAACATCATAAGCAAAGAGCAGAGAGAAGGAACGTGATTACCAAGCTCATCAATTACTAAACATTGATCTTTATTACTCCAAAATGTTTACAATATGCATCACACAAGCATCCATAAAAGGTTTCTCCACAAACTCCCTAAGACCTAAAACAGCCGCTAGAAACTCTTCTGCGCTGCAGCTTCTCCTATCTTAGCACGCCACCGAAGCTCCTCGTCCGTCTCTTTCATCTGCCGAGCCAATTCCTCGGGCAGGCACGAACGTGTCCACACAAGCCAGGTTTCCCTTAATTCCCCATGCATACAGTTCAAGTCACAGCCGTACATTCCTATGCATCCAAACCGAACTGGACCAAGTTACCGTCGAACCAACTGCACCAACACCTGCATGCTCGATCACCATGGAAGTATTAGCACGGCCAATCACAAACGGAACCAACACCTGCATGCTCCAAGTCCAACTCTGCCTGCATATAGTACCACACGCACACACGACACATCTTCGTGCATGCATGCGCGACCACGCTTGACACACATGGCGTGCATACAATCCGCAAGCCAAGCTGCAATCTTTGTGCATGTTTGCACAGCAACGTGAACCAACATCACACCATAGCCCATACATCTTCCGTGTACGTCTTCATAGAGTGGCACGTTCACATACATTGTTCTCAACGTCCCGCATGACATTCTTGACCTATATGATCTTATTTCCTCCATGAACTTAGTCCTGAAACCTTAGTTCTGCCTTGAACCTAGTTCTCATGAACCACGTTCTGCCTCAAGCAACACCTGCACATGAACAAACACAATAACCATGTCCGAGCACAAGTCCTCGGCTTGACTCAAGTCAATCTGCACAACACCTCACCACGAGTATATCCAACCATCATGCTATCACAAGCATAAATAAGTACCACATGCATATCACCCTATGCCATATTTCAAATCACTTTGATGCCAATTTCATATTAAATCATTTTTTTATCAAATGATATCACAGTTTCCATGGTACAAACTTGGTCGAACCAAAGGAGATATGCAATGTAAGCTTGTAAGCTGACTTACCGGTATATGTACATGAATGAGTAAACTCTAGTCTTATCTGCTCTGGGTGGATACTTCACCACTGCGGCTTCACTGCTAGTTACCACTGCATTGATGTATTTTGTCATAGGTTTCGATCTGTGGAGGTCTTGAGGCCGTGGGTTTGTACCATTTTCCTCTTGCGTTTTTCTTTTGTAGTTGTGTCTTTGGGATTGCTATGATAATTCTAGGATTACTTCCATGTCCTTGTAATATTTCAAACTCTCTCTTAACGAAAAACATACCTCAAAGGTACTTGCAGCGGCCGAGGTCCATAGTGATGGCTACGGCTAGGGTCGGAAGTGGCACCAGCAGCCATCGTCCTATACGCCTTCTTGAGCCCGCGACGGCGATGGGTCCAGAGGTGCCTGTATGTGCACTAAAATGGCCTGCACGACATGTCTCCTGCACGTGTCGGGTGGAAGAAGAAAGAGCATGTGTCTTTTTTGCATTATGCCCTCTGACGCATGGGTCCAAGGTGAAAATGAGATAGAGATGAAGGTGGAGCTATACCAAACATTTTGATGAATCCTAGATCTACGGTGGAGCTAATTCATGGTGGATCTAGGTGAATATGGAGTTAGATTTACTTTTTGTACTGGTGGAGCTCTACTAAAAGGAGGCCTACATCTGCAGCATAAAAGGAGGCCTAATGCCTAGCTTGTTGAAGGAGGCCTACATCTTCAGCATAAAAGGAGGCCTAATGCCTAGCTTGTTGTGCAAAGGCTAAAAGGAGATTCTTTCTAACACCGGGCTCAAATTTCAGAGCATCCATAATTAGCAAAAAATAACGGTAGTGAAAGGGGTTCCCTTGCCGATGTCCTCATTGTTGATGGCAAATTACTTCTCCAAGGTCTCCATTGACCAAAACTCGTGTTGAAGAGGTAGGTAGCAACTAGTAGGTCAGATTACACACGAGCAAAACCTAGAAGCATGTGTAAAATTAACCTCAAGGAAGAAGGACCAAGATACCAAGTCTAATGCGTTTGAGATGTCTAGCTTGAGGATAATGTGATGCTCTTTTTTTTTTTGTTGTGCAGGCTTCTCGCCATTTGCTAGATAAAGAGAAAACTAATATGGATGCTCCTACCCTTGGTCAAGGTTCTGGATTCATTTTGGAAAAAACTTCGGTCTCAACCGAAATGGATGAATTTCGGACTCAGTTCGGTGACTTTTGGATGTTTGAAGCATAATATTTGTTTTGGACCACAGCGAATTGGACGAATTTCACTGAAATTCGAACTTTCTCGGTCGAATCCTAGAACCTTGCCCTTGACAAAAGCACTCTATATCACAGTAACATTCTTGGGCAAAAGAGGGGACAAATGGTTAGCCATGAATTTTGCAACCAGCTTAGCAAAGCTATATATGTACAAGTCTTATGGGTCCGAAATCTTTCACAAAGACAACATACATGTTGAGTAGGCAAAACTTGAACACATGGACATGCTGTATTGCTGACAAGGTTTCAAGAAATCATCTATAATAATTGCCAACAAGTTTTTTTGGTAGAATCGACTGGTAAACACATCTTGATGGTTGTCCATGTTTCTTCTTCCGAGAATGGCCTCCTATTGCCAGGGCCGTCTTAGAGGGAAGGGCAGCCGGTGCGACGGCCGGGGCCCATGCCACGGAGGGGCACATGAGTACATCTATGTATATACTTAGCAATTAGCATATATATTAATTAGGATTATATATTTAACATATTAAAATGTAAATTTAAATGCCCGTACACTTATCCCAAGTCTAAAATTAAGAAATTAGCTTGACATAATTTCCTATTATTATATTTAGCTATTCTTGTCATCACCCGATCCTGAAAGCAATCATTTGGTCTCTCAATTGTCTAGTCCAATTTCCAAAAACACGGTGACGTTGCTTCATGAGGCGAGACATTGTCAGGAAGCCACAATACACCAACACCACTTGTCCGCATAAAAAAATTATATTACAAATTAACTCTCATGACTATTCGAACTATATGTTTTAATCGCCATATTAATAAATAGATTATTGGACCCTTACTATATCTTTAGTCACACTAGGGCCCATAAAATTATTGAGACGGCCCTGCCTATTGTTTCTCTTTTCCGAGGCTATCAGCCGCCACTGTCTCCCTTCTCCCTCACCGCTCTCCCCTCTCTTAGTTAATTAAAATGAGTATCATATGAATTGTGCTTGCACCAACAAGAAGTTTCAATGTTATTTGAAAAACCTATCTATTTCTAAGATCTTTTTCCACATAGACAATGATCTTTGTCTCCTTTATAGAACTTGAATCCTACTAGCTAACCAAACGAGTTGAAGAAGCGATTTCAATTCACTAGAGAAACATATTTAGGAAGAAACCAAAATCCAAAATATTTCTATGAGGATTTGAGTTGGTACTAATCGTGCCCTTAGAATGATTTGCCTTAGCACAAGCTTAAATCTACTGTATCCTAGAACAGAGGTACTAGTACTTTGGCTAATAATCTAATCATTGTTAATTCTTGTTTTACAGGAGCAAGCAATGGCGCCACCTTCCTAGTGGCACTAGACAGCATCTCCCACCAGGCGCGAGAGACTTGTCACATCCTTATTATCAAAGACAGCAACTCCACGACCAAAACCAAGCTGCCGGCCGGTGTCCTTATCAGCAGCAAAAAATCTCTATTCTTCCTCCGGCGCATGGTTTTTTGCATGCATCCAGCAGCAGGCGATCAAATGATCTCGACCGCATCCATATGATAGACCTAAAGATCGACGCTTGTTGTTGCTTGCAAGCTCGCATGCATGGGTCCGTGCATGCTGCGTCGACCCTGCCGCTGCGTGTGGTGAGGGAGTACTGTACGGGCGTGTTAAATTTTGCTGCGCAATTCAAAGAGCCTGCCGATGTTGTTGGAGCACCGGAGCGGCCCCATTCCGGCCGGCCGGCCGGGAGGGCAATGAATGAATGGGTGAATGGATGGATGGGCGGGTGGAGAGGTGGTGATGGTACTTGCTCTTAAAGTGACGCCAGCGACCTCTCGTTGCCTAAAGCATTGACAGGACGTCCGCACGTGACTTCTCTGACGACGAAGCTTCTCTGTCTGACCCGTGGATTCAGAAGTGTCCACTGCATGCTGTTGCTGTTGTGGCGCCACGAGGAGGTCTTGTGCGGCGGAGTGCCATCTTATTGCTACCACGTTTTAATTTGATCGAGAGCTGCTACTGCTGTTCTTGTTTTTCTCTGCCACCACAAGTCCTTAGCCACGTAATAATGCACATTCAGACTTGTATTGTTGTGAAACGGACGAAGTAGATATACTATGATAAACTTAGGCACGTAATAATGAGCATTTAGAATTGTATTATTGTAAAACAGATGAAGTATACACTATGACAAATTAAATGTTAACTGTTGATCCGTAGTGTCAGTATCCTGTAATCTCCCTATATATGACACACTATTCAAAGCGGGTCCGTGCAAGTATTGGGGTCAAAATAGCAATGGGTACGTATCCGACGGGTACTGACCACCCATACCCACACTCACCAGGTCAAAATCTATTCCATCGGATTACCCGTGAAAGCAGACAAGTAAGGAATTCATTCCATACCCGCACCCGACAGATAATTCTTACTCGACGGGTATTCCATACCCGATAATACACCCGAGTTCACATACAAATTATAACAATATCCAGCAAGTTAAATATAACAACTTCCAGCAAATTAAACATAACAACTTCCAGCAAATTAATAGCAACACACTAGGCCAAATTTTGATATATACTAGGAGTGTTTGAGCCAACTTTTGATATATACTAGGCCCATCAGTAGGCAGCGCATCAAGATAACAACTGTCACTCAATTTTGATATATACTAGGAGTGTTTGAGCCAAATTTTATGGGCTATAGGGCTACAATCACTTAGGCTGGTTACTCAATTTTGCGGGTATTTCTTACCCACGGGTATGCGGGTATGGGTACTGCTATTCCACACTCGTACCCGTCATACCCGATGGGTAAAGGATTTCGCCCAATAACTCGTGGGTAGAAAACTCCTTCCACACCTGCCTCCTTAGCGGGTAAAACCCGTCGGGACCGTTGCCATCTTGAATGGGGGGAAGGGTATACCATCTATTTTGTAGATCCACATACTCTTAATTCTTAACTTCAGCTCTCTTACTTTTCCATGTAGTAAATCTTAACAGGATTCCAATCAAAATTAAATAGTGAGCGGTGAGTAACAAGTATTTTAGCATCTAGCTACTCCCAACTAAAATTTTAAAAATGATTTTTGTCTAACCCGTACATTGAATTTGTGAGAAATTTTTGCTGGAGCTACGCGGGAATACTTCTAAGAAGTTGTTCCAACTGAGACTCTTAATCCATCTCCTGCAGTAATGGCCTTAAGCACGCACCGTCACGCTGTGGACCTACAGATTAGTAAGTCCACTATTTTTTTTTCCAACAAGGGGATTCCCCATTTCCATTGCGAATGAACGGAAATACATCAGAGTTTAGACAATTCAGAGAAGAAGCAGGCAGGAACAGTTAAGCTAAGAACGAAACATAAGGAGGCGCAGCTCCAGAAACTTTGCCAAACGGCACTAGCTGACACACAAAAGTTTTAGCTTATCAGACAAAACATCATCCCAGCCAGGTCTTCAACGTCCCGAGTCTTGATCAGCATCGGCATCAGGGGCGCGATCAGACAACATCTTCAGCTCATTAGTAGCCTGCTTTTTCTTGGATAGCAGCTGCATTGCCATCTTCAGCATTGTGTCTACGCCTTGGATCATCCTCTTCTTGTCATCTTCTTTTTGGAGCCTTGCCCAAAATTTCATAACAGCGCACACATGACAAACAATCCCAATGGGAGTTTCAAACTTTTTCCCTTCAAAGCAGACAACATTTCTCATTTTCCAAATCCCCCAGCAGATTGCTGCGATTCCAACAGCATGAAACTGTCTTTCATTAGGGATCCATTTCTCACACCACTTCCAACTCTGATTAAAGGATTTAGGGATATCTTTTGCTCCTAGGCAGGTAGCAAAGGTAGCCTAGACTGTTCTAGCAATAGAGCAAGTAAACAACAGATGATTGACTGACTCATGATGGTGACAAAAACAACATGTTGGGTCACCTTTCCAATTCCTCCTGCTCATATTGTCTCTAGTTAAAATGGCATTGTTTGCCACCAACAAGAGGAAAATCTTAATCTTTGCTGGGATTTTCCCTCTCCAAATATTTTTGTAACTGTAGCCTTCTTCAGACTTTGCGAGAGCATTATAAGTAGATTTGATAATAAAATTTCCTCTATTTACAAGTTTCCAGGAGACAATGTCCTGATCAGGTACCAATTGGATTTTAGAAACATCCTCTAAAATTTGCATCCAATCATCTCTAAGATTATCAGTTAGCCACCTAGAGAAGGATATCTGCACTGTGCCAAGCTGTGACACAAGCATGTTCTGCTGGTCACAGAGCTTAAACAAATCAGGAAAGAGGATATAAAGTGGATCCTTGTATAACCAAGAGTCCTTCCAGAAAAGGGTTGATTTACCATTTTTGACAATGATTTTCCTACCCTGTAGGTAGATACTTTTAATTTTTAGTAAATCAGTCCAGATTGGAGAATCAGTTTGTTTGTGTTTCACAATACTCACTGAGTCTCTCCTGAGGTATTTATGTCTGACTATCTCTTGCCAAAGCCCAGTCTCTTTCTCCAGTTTCCACCACCATTTGCATAAAAGACTGACATTCATTTTCCTGATATTTTTAATACCAATACCTCCTTTCTTCTTACTTTTACAGATTTTGTCCCATTTTACCAAATGATATTTCCTCTTGGTATGCCCTCCCTGCCAGAAGAAGGTTCTCCTAGTTTTATCAAGATCTTTTATCACAGTTTTAGGAAGAAGGTAAATTGACATATGATATATGGGGGCACTGTTCAGGCTAGAAGAGATGAGAGTGGATCTCCCAGCAATAGACATATGAGATCCCTTCCAAATGTCTAGTCTTTTAGCAACTTTTTCTAAGAGCGGATACCAGTCAGCAACATGTAATCTGGATGGGCTAACTGGAACTCCCAAATATTTGATGGGAAAGTAGCCAATTTGGCAATTGAAGATTTCAGCATATAAGATGGCCATATTGTCTTGATCATTTACCATTACAATCTCACTTTTGTTGAAGTTAATTTTGAGCCCAGCCATCATTTCATATAAGTACAGAAGAAGTTTCATGTTTCTTGCTTTAACAAGATCATTTTGTAGGCAGAGAATAGTATCATCAGCATACTGGAGAATTGCCACACCATGTGGAATAATGTGTTCAATAAGGCCAGAGACTAGATTATTTTTTTGGGCTTGAATGATCATTCTGGTTAGGCAATCAGCCACAAAATTAAAAAGGATAGGCGACAGTGGATCACCTTGCCTAACCCCTTTATGACTTTTCATGTAAGGGCCAATCACTCCATTTATTTTCACACTGACAGTCCCTCCTTCTACAACCTGCCTAATCCAATTGCACCAAGTGGTATTAAAACCTCTAGCCTTTAGGCATTTGAACAATAGGGCCCAATTGACTTTATCATATGCTTTTTCAAAGTCGAGTTTCAAAATTACTCGACACTCCTTTCTTTGTCTAGTTTCATGAAGTATTTCATGCAAGGTAAAGATTCCGGACATGATGTTTCTCCCTTTCATGAAAGCTGATTGAGCATGATGAATTAACTTATCAGCACTTGCTTCAAGTCTGATAGCTAAAGTTCTTGTGATCAATTTGTATAGACTGCTCAAAAGACATATTGGTCTGTATTGTTGAATTCTAGCAGCATCAGCTACCTTGGGTAACAGGGTAATAATGCCATAATTGATTCTACATATGGCAACTTTTCCTCAATGAAAATCAGAGAAAAGCTGTATAATGTCATATTTGACAGTTTGCCAGCAAGCTTGGTAAAACTCTATAGGGATACTATCTGGTCCAGCCGCCTTGTTTTTTTCCATTTTGAGATAAAGCATTCCAAATCTCTGCTTCAGAGAATGGTTTGCACAGCTGTTCATTATCTGATTCAGATAACTTCTTAGCATCCTCCCAAATACTCTCATTCAATTGAATATTAAATTCTGGGGCTGGACCAAAAAGCTCTTTATAAAATTCAGTAGCATGAGCTAATATTTCCTCATCACCTTCAATGTTTACCCCATTATTCTCCAAACTGAGGATTTTATTCTTTATTTTCCTTCCACTTGCAACTATGTGAAAATACTTAGTATTCATGTCTTCATTTAAAAGCCATGCTTCATGGGATCTATTGAACCAATACAGTTCCTCTTGTTCTAGTAACTTTAGATTTTCACAGATAATCCAAGATTTCCTTGACCATTGATCAGGGGACAAACTATTATTTTCCTCTAGATACTCTAGACAAGTTAGTTCTTCATGCAGGTTTCTCCTTTGTCTCCTGTATTCCCCTTGAATATTGAGACTCCATCCTTTAAAGTATTGTTTGGTAAGTTTCAACTTTTGTTGTACTCTATCAATAGTAGATTTAGCCTTACAGGGCTTATTCCAAATCTTCTCCACTTGAGTATAGAACTCAGGATTTTTTAACCAATGAAGCTCAAATATGAATTGAATTGATTTAGAGGGTGTCAGACTGTCAGTGAAAAGAATCAGGGGATTATGATCAGAGATTTCTCTAGGCAATTTTTTCACCATAGCAAGAGGAAAGATATCTTCCCATTCTTTAGTTACCAGAATTCTATCCAACTTTTCCAATACAGGAAATTCCTGATTATTGGACCAGGTGAACTTTCCACCTGACATAATGATCTCTTGAAGTTCATATAAGTGAATTAAGGTATTAAAAGTGTCAGAGTATTTATGGACGCCCATATTCTTATTCCTCTCATTTGCATACCTAATAATGTTGAAATCACCACCAATAAGAATAGGCTCCGAATTGGAGGAACAAAACTTGGCTAGCTCAAGATAAGAATTTAGTTTTATTTTCATCCTGAGCAGCCCCATATACCACAAGAAGGTTCCATTTGGTTTTATTTTGTTCATCCCAAAGATTGACCTGAATCATGAATTCTTCTTGATTAAAGGATCCCACATCATAAAACTCTTGTCTAATTCCCACCAAAATTCCACCAGATTTCCCTTTGGAGGGATTCCACAACCAAAGGAAATCATGATTGACATCAAATTTCCTTAACAAATTATCCTCACAATTCTCAATCATAGTTTCCTGAAGCCCTAAGAAATGAAGATTGTATTGGTAGATGAGAGATTTCAGAAAGGTAGCAACCCCATTTTTTCTGAGGCCCCTACAGTTCCATATTAGGCCTTGTAATGCCATTTATTCCTTTGTTTTTTTTTATATTTGTTAGGAACAGGTGGGTAAGGTTTCTTCCTTCCCTTACCTATTCTCTGATCAGGAGTTTCCTGTATCAGTTTCTTTTTGATGCCTTGAGGAGAAATTTTGAGTTTTCTCTTCTCCCTAGCTTTCTTTCTAGACAAAACTAGAGTGAACTCTTCCAGATCAGAAGATTCTTCCTAGAACCAGTCATTATGGTCAATAGGATTTTCATTTTCACCAACCTCAACTGTCTCAGTTTGAGGTTTGTTGCTTGATACTTTTTGTTTAGCAAATAAGTCAGATCTAGCACATTCTAGATTCTTCATAAGATCAAAAGTATCAAAATCGTTTTTATCTATGTCTATTCCCATATTCAAGGATAAATCCACAATATCATCAATGGGTAAAACAGAGAACATATTTTGATCAGAATATGTACCTTCTAGATTTCTCTTCCTTGCTAACTTCTCATTCTTCTCCTTGGTAGTGAGAGTAGTGTCCTTCTTGAGTCTTTCACTCCTTCTCCTTTCTTGAAACACTGGTTGCTGACATCTTTCATCCCCCAGATTATCCACTTTCAGATGATTTAGAGGCACAGGTTCATCTTTAAGCATTCCCACTCCTTGATCCTGACTCTCTTGAGTGTGGATAATGCCATCATCAGTCAGGAAAATCTCAGGAGACTCAGGTATCTTCTGACCAGTACCCTCCACCATAGTTACATCACCTTGCTTCTCAGAAGTTATCCCATTTTTTTATCAGTGTCTCATATTGTATCTTCTCAATGCTGGTAGCATTATCTATCACTTCCATGACCCAGATTTGCTCAGTCCTATCATTATGCTTTGAGGATTGTCCTTCTTCATTGAGCTTTCTGAGTCTTGCCTCAAAAGAATCACTGTCAGATTCAGAGTCCTCAATTACTTCAGGGATATACACCTTATCAGTACCTACATTTTCTTCATTAGACTTGTAAGCCTTCTGGGCATCTTTCATAAGTTTTGCCTCACCCCCTCTAGATGCAGCATGATGCATCTTGGAAGGTGCTGACTTCATAACTTGTTTCCCTCCTTTTTTTGTCTGATTATTATCAGGAGCAGGATCCTCATCAGAGAGCTTGCTTTGCTTGAAATGCTCATTCCCCATATCATCCTTTGACTTCTTGTTTGGAGGTTGATCATCACTGATTTTAACTCTACTCTTGATATTTTTCTCAGCTTCTTTCCCAACAATTTCCCTTTCAAAGCCAAAGTCATACACAGCAGTTCCTAAGACCCCTTCAGCTGACTTAGGAACCTTAGCAATCTCTCTTCAAGCAATCCTGAGTCTAACATAATCAACTCTGTATCTTGACTTTTCATCAATCTCCATTACCTTACCAACAAGGCCACCCACTTTAGCAAGAGTAATGATGGATCTCTGATCATTGGGTATGTTTGTCACCCTGAACCATCCTACTTGCAGACTGCCTTTACTACCACTGTTGGGAGACCATGGATCAATCTGGATTTGGGCATTGCCCCCTTTCATTGACATGTTTTTGATGTTACTCCATTCAGTAACCATCTTGGGGGTAGGAAATCTCATGACAAAGGTGGAATCATTAACAGGCCTAGCAGACCATCTCCATGCATCAGCTCCAAGAAGGTTCATGAACATATGTTCTATATCTTTAGCTGTCACTCTACCAAACACCACAGTGACCACAGCAGTACAAGCTTTTTCCCTAGACATTTTAGGATCAATGATCTCATCAATATGAAAAAAGCTATGTCCTTTAACTTGTGCCGCACACAGTTCAGGGCCATAGTTCCACGGCAGACAGTTATCACAATCATATGTCAAATGAGTGTTACAACCACAGATCTCACAAAGCATTCTACGACATTCCCTAGTTGTATGATTGTTGTAGCCACATATCTCACATGCTACTTTTTGGTTGGTATTGGGGATTACCTCCAGATTCCTCTTGGCTGGATCATTCTTGATCACTTGAGCAGCCGCTGGAGAGATCCACCCATCTGCTTTGTTCTCGAGATTCTCAGCCTGAGTCTCCCACTTGGAGTTGTCGCTGATGATGCTTGGGTCTTGCTGAACTTCACCTTCCACAGCAGCATCCTTCTTGTTCTCGATAGCCTTCTTCCTTTCCCAGACGTTGCCACGGGCTGGAGTCCTGTCACGGCCACGATTAAGCCTACCACCTCCATTGCCCTCCGCATCATCTCTTCCACCACCATAGCCACCTTGGTCTTGCCTCCTCCCACCAAAACCGCCACGGTCCCGACCACCCCTGTCTTGACCTCCGCGGTCAGTCCACCCAGACCTCCGCCCTCCGCCTCGAGGTTGCATCGCAACCTTCACCGTGGGGGCCGTTTCGGTCCTCACGGCGGAGGCAAACGATTTCGTGGGCGCTCTGCTCCACAGGTGTCCAACAAGCTTGGTGAGATTGGCGAAAAACTGGGGACTTGGGTTTTGAGATGAGGAATCCCGATCTGGACAAGGATTCGACTCACGAAGGTGTCGTTGACACAAAAAAGCGTCAGGATCTGCGAACACCTCGGGTTTATACTCGAAATTCGATATCCGGAGGCGTGCTAGTCGATTTGACCAGTTAATCGACAAGGACGATAACTAAAACAAAATTCAATCAAGACAACGGCGATACGCCTGGATGTCAAGATTGGAACTTGATCAGGATAACTAGAGCAGAGCTGAACGGGACAACAGCGATGCGCCCGAATGTCAAAGCTCAGAGGTACTCCCACGCGGAACTTGCAAGGTTTTGACGGAGATCAAAGTGATGCAGCCCGTCGAAGCTCGAAGAACTCGTAGATAAGTTATAACTAATACAATAAAGGGTAAATTGCGATAAAAGTAGAATAAAAGTAAAAATTGATTTGATTGATATTGGATTCCTTTTTTACACGCAGTCCTCGGGCACATATTTATACTCACGCATGGAGAGTTGTACAGAGACACGACTCGTACCTTTTCTAAAACAAACACCTAACTTTAATGAAACTGACTCGAGCAGGAGTCGGATCTAAAATAATCATATTATTTTCCTAAACAAACACACCTATTTTAAAGGAAAACAAATGACTCATGGAAGAGTCAGACTCAAACTACTATAATAATACTGGTATAAAATCACCAGTTTCCTTATGTCTTTTCCTCGATGAAAACTTTTCATCGGCAGATTCCTTCGACCCGCGACTTCCTACTTTGGCCACCGGTAATCCTCTGCTGACATCAAATGCTAAGTCACCCTGTGTTCATCGGCACCCCGTGCCCATCGGCATCGGCAATACTTCCCAATCGGCAACCTTGCACTGGTAACTTGTCTTCACCAATCAATCTATCAGCAATCGGCATCGGCAATATCTCCTCATCGGCAATCGGCATTAGCAACTTTGCAATAGGCCTCTGGTGAGCCATTCAACTCCTATCGGCAACATCCGAAACTTCCAGCTTCCATCGGTAACACACTTAGTCTTCCCATATCACATTCTCATCGACAATACTGACTCATGACTTCCCGATGCCGATGGAAAACGACCGCTGATTAACACAAGTCTTAGCACATTTGACACGTGCCGAAAAACGGTGTCAACACATGCCCCCAATTTCGGAGTGTATAATACTTTACGCGCTGAAATTTTCTCTACTGTAGCCGTTACCTTCGAGATAACTACACAACTCCCTCGATCCCCGCACGTAGAACTGTAATTTATTAATAAAATCCCTCTATCATAACGCAAACAGTCGCAAACCTGACAATATCTCCTTGATTATTGCGCACATCCACCGCAGGCCTCTCCACATTCCTGCATAGTACAAGCAGAAACTCCAAAATACCCCCGAGTAAGCTTATAAAAGTTACCAGGATCCAATCTACCTTTTTACCCTGAGCCCACTTCCACCTGCCTTCGTCTTCAACCTCCAGCGGCGCCTTCGAAGAACAACCTTTCGAGCTCAAGCAACAGTACTTTCTCCAGGCCAAGCACGAACCGCAAGAACCCCTTCAGCTCCAATGGCGATCCAAGTTGACATTTCCAAGGTAAATCCACTTCTTCTTCATCCCATCTCCTGCCAGTTCCCTTGCAATCCTTTTCAATCTCCTTTAATCCTTCCTTTTCTTTCAAAATCTAGGAACTGTACAACAAAGTAGTAATCCCCTTGCTCAGTCCAACTTCAACTGTCTAGGTCCAATGGGCAACCCTGATCCCAGTTACATGATCAACGCGGAAACCAACCGTATTCCCTTTAGATCCGAATGCTTCAGTCTAGGGTTATGGAAGGATGCCTTCCGTTCATGGCCTAAGCCCACCAAGGGGTGGAAGAATTGGTACCTTAGGGTAATCAGGATACAGCAGGTGTATTGGGCAGAGCGCAATCTGGATCAATGCATCCGGCTCTCCATTGTCGATATGGAGAAAAACGAGAATATGATGATAGCAGCCTCTTACTTCTGGTCCGACACCATGAATGCTTTCCAATTTAGACATGGACCAACCACTCCTACCCTTGCCGATGTACATATGCTGACCGGCCTGGACGTTTCTTTCGATGATGTCTCAACTTTATTTCATCGGAAAGCTGAGCATAGAGTGAATACACGGAACATCGGCGGCTGGACTGGTTACATCCAAGAGCACCAAAAGACTGGATCGGTAAGCCAAAGGGAGCATGTCACCTTTCTGAATATGTGGCTAGAAAAATTCATCTTTTGCGGTAGAGCAGTCGGACCTACCACCATGCACCTCCCAGCAGCAGAACTCCTTGCCGATGGAACAAGACTCCCTCTCGGTAGATATCTTCTCGGATCGGTATATCACCTTCTGCATCAAGTGTTCAGAAAGCTGTTGCTAGGTGAGCCCATCGGCAACCTTGGAGGCCCTTGGTGGTTCATAAACATGTGGCTGAACGCACACATGTATAAAGTCCTTCAGTTTGACATGTTTGCTCAGCAATTCCCAAGGGATATATCAGAAAATTACAAATATGGGGATGATGAATCGGCAACCCGCCCACCACTCAATTTCGGCGAAGCCATCATAGTACTACCAGGAACCGATGCCGATGCAGAGCAGTTTGGCATGTTTTTCCAAAAGTTTTACAATGGAATTCCTGCTTCAGAACGGCTCTGGTGGCCATACATCGATCAAGACAACCGATTTCCCCTGCTGTTCAATCTCACCGATGGGAATGTGCCTCAAAACGTAGTGATCATGAAGGTCAGTATCATCCCCCAAACCATTCCAGTCAATATCTTTGGAACTGGAAAGAACGCTCCTTCGTCCTTTGAGTTCTACTACCCAGCGGCAGCAGCAAGACAACTGGCGTTCGGCCAACTGCCGATCAAGCTCTGCTACTCCAAAGTCATAAAACCAAGGCAGATCATCTCCAGCGCTATGGACTAGAACAAGGTCGTCAACCTTCCCCCAAATGCCGACATCTCAGATGTCGACCTGTCCTCCTGGGCACCAACATCCTTCATCACGGAGGAATATAAATTCTGGTGGCAAGAATGGAGACATCAACTCTTCGCCAAGTCATCTCACTACCATCGGCAAATAATTGACGCCGATCACATCATTCCAGACGATGCAGTAAGTTTTCAACTTCCGATGCATTCCTTATTTTATTTCCCTCATCGGCATCTAACTTTCTTACGTTTAACAGGTTGATGATCCAATCCCAAGATAAGCAGGAGCGGCAAGCCTTTCAACCTCCGAATGATGAATCCCATATCTCTCATCGGCAATAATGCCCCCACGCTGGCTGCCTTCACCCCTCGGAAGGTACCTAAGGTTACTCTCAAGCCCAAGTCGACGCCCACGGCTACATCGGCTGCTGCTGCTGTTTTGACACGGGCTTTTGCAGTAAATCTTATCTTTACTTATACCGATCACATACTATTCATCGGCAACGTTTACTTTATGTAATTTGCACTAAACATTTTCAGGCAATGATACCATCGGCAGCTGCACGAACTCCTCCAACTCCTGTTGTCGATGCCCCCCAGGCTTCGCAACAAAAACGGGCTGGTTCGCCCACTACTGCACCAAAGTGGAAACGCTTGAGGCGAGCTACCCCAGCTGTGTCACCAACCGCTGCCGATGCACCAACAGTAGGACAACCATCGGCATCTGCTCCTGAACAGCCAATGGAAAAAACTCCAATCCAGAAAGCAACACCGCCAGCGAGGAACCAACAACATCGGTATCGAAACCAATGCCTACACCAGATGAGATTCCTGACCAGGGCACAACATCACCACCGCAGGAACCGATCACAACGGCAGAGACAACGCCATCAACAGCACCAACATCACCAACCGCTTCTCCAACAGAAGCGTATTCATCGGCAACTGCTGCCGATCTCCAGGACGAAGCTGTTCCAGCTGACATGCCAAGCCCCGGGCAAGAAGTCCGCTTCAAGATGGTAAGTTGACTACTTAAAAATTTCGCAATATAACTTTACGATCGGCACGTCTTAATTCTTCTTTCTCAGGCCCAAGACTCTCCAGACAACCTGTTTTCTTTTGGCGTCAACCCCCAAGATGAGGATGAGAACCAAGGAGCCTTCGCTCCAGCAGATAGCCTATTCTCCTTCGCCGTCAATCTTCCCGATGAAGATGAAGATGAAGAAAGTTCTGCTCCAGCTCTATCGGCAGAGATCAAATCCAAACTCGAAGCACTGCTTTCCTTGCTGCAACAAGATACATCCCAGCTCATCCAGGGTTCAACTGCAGCAAGGATAGCATTCAAGGATATCCAAGGCCACCTCCCTGCCGATACAGAAGAAACACTCTTCCAGGCAACTTTCCTTGACAGCAAGCTACTCCAATACCAGAGGCTCTCCCGTCGTATAGCCGATAGGACTGTCCAATCCCAAACTGAGGAAGATAAGCTCAAGTTTAAAAATATTGCCGACGAAAAACACAAGAGCATCGGCCAAGCAGAAATTTCCAGCACCAATCTCGAGCAAGAAATTACTCAGCTATCGGCAAGGAAAGAGGAGTTATTGACTGAGTTGCAAAAGGTTGAAGAAGCTCTAAGCACAGCCAATCAGAAGAAAGCCCAACTGTCCGACACCATCAGGGTTCTGCGGCAAGAAAGAGACCAAAATGCCCGACAAGCCATTTTATTGAAGAAGAAGATCAAGCCAGTCGAGGGCTTTGCCGATGCCGATGCCAAGGAGATGGAGGGAATAGAGCAAATTCGCCTGCGTGTGATATCAGCCATCCAGTCCCTGTTGTAATTTATTGTATCAGTCGTTGTAACATTGATACTTGACTTGGCTTTGTAATATAATGTCAACACGCTTTTACCGATGCTTATATAACTTTTTCCTTTATCGGCATCCAAACGAACACGCTATGCGTCTACTCAAATACTAGGGTAATATTTCTTTAAGTATTTGCCGTTGATCGCTCTGGAGAATGCAACTCCTTCGAGAGTTTCTAAAATATAGGCATTGCCAGGAGCAGACTGCTTTATCCGATAAGGACCTTCCCAATTAGGAGACCATTTTCCAAACTCAGAGCTTAGTCCTAATCGGTAAAATCAACTTCCATACCAGATTACCATCGGCAAACTCTCTCACCTAGTTGTTGGCAACCATGACTTATCGAATCAGCTGATATCCTTCCTAAGTAATCCCAACTCTTTTAGCAGAGCCTAGTATTCAGCTTGATTGTTTGTTGAGGTAGCAATAATCGGCAACGAAATTTCATACTTCCATCGGAACGAAATTAAGACAATGCCAATTTCTTTGCATACAGACCCACCAAAGAAAGTCTAAGGAGCAATCTCCCCTAAAATGCTTGCACCACATACTCAATCGTCGTACGCAAGCATGGCAGAATCATTCTTACAATTATCTTCCTTTGGCAGCTAACAAATCCACCGGCAGTGCTGCTTTTAATACACAAACTGTTTACTCAACCGGCCGGTGCTCCTAAGTGTAATAATTGGAATCGCCAGAGTTTGCCGAGTGCTGCTCCCAAGCCAAGATGTCCAAGATCATCGACTCCGGTTACTCCATCGACAATATATTGATATCTGCCGACGGATCTCCATCTTTGCGCTTTGGCCTCCACTGCTTTTCCTTTGAAGGAATTTCACTGTCATACAAGTCATTTCGGTGCTCGCACTGGATTCTTCTTTTCTGAGTCTTTGTTAGACCCTTAGGGCACCACTAAGGGAGTTTGGTTTTCCAGACAGGCTGGTACTGCCTCTCATTGTTTGCATTGGCTCTCCTCCCGATGTTTGGATCTTTGGAGAGCACTTCCTCATCGGGCGCTCTTGCATTGGCCGTCTCCTCAAGCTCCTCTTGATCAATACGCCTGCCAAGCCTGTGACATGCACTGAGTTTGCCCCCCAGTCGGTTGTGTGCCGATTTCTTCTCTCTGAGCGGCCTAGCATACCTGGATGTCCGATCGTCAAAACAAGGTTTCTTACCTGACCGATCGGCAGCATAGTACCCATTGCATTCAGGACAATTATCGACAGTAGGTAGCTTGATGCCTTCTTCCCAATAGTGAACGAAGAAGGGACACCTCCAGTGGTTCTTCTGCCGAAGCCATTCTTGATGTCCTTCTTCTTCCTGCCGATGTCGCTCCTTTTGTGATTGCCGATACTCTTGCCTCGGCTATTTGTGCGTGATTACAACACCAGGAGCCCTTCTGGCACTGCTACCTTCATCGGCAACTCTCTTGCCTTTCCTGTCATCGGCAAACTTTTCTACATCACGTTCAGCCACTTGATGATTAGGATCTACCGATGCACTTTTCCTGGCAGCTTCCGATGTCAGCACCTTAGTCTTTCCACGGGTTTCCATCATATTATTTGGAAACGGGTGCTGATCAATCTCCATCGGTTTCTGGACCTTAGAATTTTCAAATTGGATTCGTCTAGAGTCAATCTCTGACTGCAACTGCTGCCTGAACACTTTACAGTCATTGGTACTGTGCGACGTTGCCATTTACAGTACCCGATCTTCTTGAGCTCTTCGGCCGATGGAATTACTTGATTAGGGGCTAGCTTAATTCGCCCTTCCTAAAGTAATAGGTCAAATATCCTATCGGCCTTAGCAACATCGAAAGTGAACTTTTCAGCCCTTTTCTGGCCGAGCGGACAAGGTACCGGCTCCTTATCTCTCACCCATTCAACAGTGCCGATGTTCACCTCCTCATCTGACTCAGAGTCCCCTTGTCCAACGAAGAGCACCTTTGCGCTCCAAGTCTTCTTAGGCTCGAACGATTTAACATCCTGATCGGCCTCTGTGATATCAAAGGTGAATCTTTCCAATTCAGCAATGTTGATATTTGGCTCTTCGTCCGAATCTGAGTCTTCCATTTTCTTGGTCAAAAGCACCTTTGTGTCTCGATATTGCCGATGCACAAACTCATTAACCGGTGGAGCAGGTTGATGCATCTCTTCATATTTTTGTGGAGAACAGGCCGGAGCAATCGACACATCTGCAGCATCAGTCTGTTGAATATTATGCATCGGTTGATTGATCGATGGGTAACTCTGAACGTCCGCTGGTTGAGTAGGTTGATGTACTTCTTCAGGTCTTGACGTCAAAGTACTTGAAATGATTGGTGCGTGCACAGTACCAGTCATTAGAACACTATGCATCGGCTGCATTGCCGATGGGCGATTTTGCACAGTTACTGGCTTGTGTTGTGGCATTATACTCATCGGTTGCTGTACCGATGTCTCATTGTACACATTCACTTGCGAATATTGCGGTGTGGTACTTATCGGCTGATGTACCGATATTTCATTCCGAAGATTCACCGGATGACACTGCGGAGCTCTTGCCACTTGGTGCCTAAGCTGCACAACTGGCTGCTGAATCGGTAATCGACCGATCCAACTTGCATTAGGTACCATCGGCATATGACTTACCGATGGCTGATAACCAGCTGACTCTTGTAGCCCTTGTACCCTTGGATGACAGCCTTGATTTGCGGGTACCACAGATTGAGCAGCCATTGCCGATGTAGGCTGATTGACACTTGACATGCCTTGTTGCATCGGCCAAGAATTTGCCGATGGCTGATAGCTAGTTGACGCCTGTTCTTGTGGCGCTGGGTAATTAACAGAATAGCTACCTTGGTTAGCAGGTGTTCCGATTTGAAGAGTCATTGCTGCCATGGGTTGACTTGCAGCCGCTGGGCCTTGTCGTATCGGCAACTGATTTGCCGATGGTTGGTCGTAAGACATTCTGGGTATTTCCATTTGAAGATTCCCTGTTGGCAACCGCACCATCGAAGAAGATGTAGCATAATGCATCACTGGAACCATCGGCTATACAGGTGTTGCCGATGTCATGGGAATCCTCCACCCTGCATGGTTGTCTTGGACCAATCTGGAATCAGCAGATGGACTTGGAGACATACCGTATCCCCACCAGTTGGCAGAAGTTGGCTGACTCTGGGTCACGGGTCCAGACATTGTTGAGGCCACCAGATTTGTATTTACCTGAGTAATGCTTACTGGGCCCGATCTTGGCGACACGAACTCATCGGCAGATCGGTTCATAATTGGTGAAGACACCCTTGGAACCGCCGATGGGATCGTAACAGATGCCGATCCGAATTGACGATACTCTGGACCAACATAATATGGTGCCTGTCCTCCCTTGAAAGTTTGCTTAACAACATTGCATACAGTATCGGACAACACGTTGGACTGGTTAATTAATACATTATTTAATGCATAATTAACCATCTCTTGTATTTTACCAGGATCGGCGTCGAAAGTGATCTGCCATGGCGACGACGGATCTTGCTTCTGGACTGCTTCGCCGATTCTGTTTAGTCTGAAGGATTTGAGATACAACCGCTTGTACTCCTCCATCGCCTGCTCCATAGCCAGCTTCTGATCATTCTTTAGATCTGCTGTGGAGACTTCAATAACACTCCTTGGATTAATCATGATAGATGTAAAAAATTGTATAATCGGGTCCCACCGAGCGTGCCAAAAGAGGTATTGACACAAAAAGCGTCAGGATCTGCGAACACCTCGGGCTTATACCCGAAATTCGATATCCAGAGGCGTGCGAGTCGATTTGACTAGTTAATCGACAAGGACGATAAATAGAACAAAATTCAATCAAGACAACGGCGATACGCCCGGATGCCAAGATTGGAACTTGATCAGGATAACTAGAGCAGAGCTGAACGAGACAACAGCGATGCGCCCGGATGTCAAAGCTCAGAGGTACTCCCACGCGGAACTTGCAAGGTTTTGACGGAGATCAAGGTGATGCAGTCCGTCGAAGCTTAAAGAACTCGTAGATAAGCTATAACTAATGCAATAAAGGGTAAATTGCGATAAAAGTAGAATAAGAGTAAAATTGATTTGATTGATATTGGATTCCTTTTTTACACGCAGCCCTCGGGCACATATTTATACTCTCGCATGGAGAGTTGTACAGAGACACGACCCGTACCTTTCCTAAAACAAACTCCTAAGTTTAAGGAAACTGACTCGAGCAGGAGTCGGATCTAAAATAATCATATTATTTTCCTAAACAAACACACCTATTTTAAAGGAAAACAAATGACTCATGCAAGAGTCAGACTCAAACTACTATAATAATACTGGTATAAAATCACTAGTTTCCTTATGTCTTTTCCTCGATGAAAACTTTCCATCGGCAGATTCCTTCGACCCGCGACTTCCTACTTTGGCCACCGGTAATCCTCTGCTGACATCAAACGCTAAGTCACTCTGTGCTCATTGGCACCCCGTGCCCATCGGCATCGGCAATACTTCCCAATCGGCAACCTTGCACTGGTAACTTGTCTTCACCAATCAATCTATCAGCAATCGACATCGGCAATATCTCCTCATCGGCAATCGGCATTAGCAACTTTGCAATAGGCCTCTGGTGAGCCATTCAACTCCTATCGGCAACATCCGAAACTTCCAGCTTCCATCGACAACACACTTAGTCTTCCCACAGCACATTCCCATCGGCAATACTGACTCATGACTTCCCGATGCCGATGGAAAACGGCCGCTGATCAACACAGTCTTAGCTCATTTGACACGTGCCGAAAAACGGTGTCAACAGGTGCCTCGACTCGAGGACACACTCCTTCTTACATTCACCGCCAGCTTCCTGAAGCGGATGAACGCCGCGTGTCTTCCCCTCCGGGCATGGCCCTAGGATGCCCGGCACGATTCTCACCTTAGGGGGTAACCGGAACCACCGAGACTGACTACCCAACCCCACTGGCAGGGAGTCGTCCCCTTCCTCCCGCCACTTTCCGATTTCTCTAGAAACAGGGGAAGTTTCATGAAGATTCCATCTCAATTCGATAGGTGGGTGCTTGATTTTAACCATGGATTCAGTCACAGCCTCGAATGGGAACTTGGATGCCATTGCCTTTTGCTGAAGGTCCTTTGGGGAGGGATTCACAGGAAACTAGTAGATGCCGCGCGCCCACTTCCTAGTACCATGGGATGAGGGGAAACCTTGTTTCTCCCTCCGGGGAACCGAAGATGAAGGGGAAACCAAACGCGTGTTCGATTTGGGGGATGAATCGGCGGCATGCACCAAAGCACTTGGAATAGAGTTAGACGGGGAAGAGTTCACCTGAGCCGCCGACCCGACGGGGATGGTAGTGGAGACGCCCGTCCGTTCCTCCATGGGGGGGAACAACTTCTCCAGAAGGGGGGTTGGGGGGGAGGGGAAGGATGCCTCCGACGGAGAAGCGCCACCGGCCGTTGAGTCGCCGGGCGCCCGCCACCGGCCATTGCCGACGTCCGCCATTGTGTCGCCTGAGTCGCCCAGTAAGTCCACTATTAGCGTCTCCATGTCACTATTCATTCGTAATGGATCATTTCTTAATCTATATATATAGTTTTGGTAGCATTTTCCTTGTAAAATAATCTTGAGTTTTTAGGAACTAATTAAAATACGCTTTCCAGAGAATATAATAAAAATTCACTGGAGCGTGTTGTACTTTCTCTTGCACTTGCATACCTAGGGCAACTTGGCTTATATTTCGTTTGCTTTTGTTACTAAAATGTAAAAGTTCTCAACTGAAGTGAAGTTCTTTTAGTGAAGTGAAATTCTTCTATTTTGGTATTTAAAATTTAATATAAACTTTCCTATTAAATGTCTCATAGTGAGAATTTTCATGTGCTATAACTAGTGATAGTGTTTAATTTACTACTACTTACAAATGTGAGGAGAAGTCCATCATTCTAGCTGTGCTTCTCCACACTGCCTGTTCAAAACATCACTGGTATATGTCAAATCAACAGCAACATGATAGTCTCGACATATGTTGGCATTCAATGGTCGTCACACAATTATTAGCTTGTGCTGACTGGCTTAGTTAATTAGGGTCTGGGTCAGTAATGTCGATCCTTCAGATTGCAATCATGCATTAGTTGATATTCTTGCTAATAATAAGGATTGCACAGCTCTTGCATAGTGAGTGTAAAAGAGACATGTCAGCGTATTAGAATACTCCCTCCGTACATGAAAACATGCAACGTTGCATATCAGAAAAAGTTCACGGTTTAACCATGTTTGCAGTGAATAATATTCGTATCTATCGCTCTAAATTAATTTATTATAAAAATATATTTCGTAATTAATCTAATAATAGTTATCGAATATCATAAATATTAATACTTTTATCTATAATTGGTCAAATTTAAGATAATAAAACGTGACACTATGCTAGAATTACATGTTTTCCTGGACGGAGAGTACTCGTTTACTCTGGTCACGTTAAAAAATGAGCATATATTTGGTTAACCACTATGCCAAAATTGAATAACCGTAGCATTGCCCAAAAGACCTCCGCAGCAGACGTCTTTTTAGCCCGCTGCGATAAATCGCCACCATTTACCGTAACGGACCGAAAAAACTTACCGTGACGGCCATAATTGCCCGCTGCGGTAAATCGATTTACCGCAACGGGCATCTTAAGGTGCCCGCTGCGGTAAATAAGGAAAGGTCTAGATATGGCTAGAAGGAGGGAGGTGAATAGCCTATTAAAATTTTCTACAACAACACTTAGGCAAACTTGTTAGAATAAAACACGGCGTAAGCAAGTTTGCACTAGCTCTAAGGGTCGGCAAGTCACCTACTCATTTTAGTTACTAGCAAGATAGATACTAGAGCACATAAACAAAGTTACACAAGCTAGAGAGCTACTCTACTTTGCAAGAAGCTAAGAAAGAAATGCAAAGCTAGAGTTAGAAAGGTTATACCGCCGCGAAGAGAATGCCAATGAAATAACCAATCAATCACAATATGAATCCTCGGTAGAGACAAGATGACAATGATTTTTTACCGAGGTTCACTTGTTTGCCAACAAGCTACTCCTCGTTGTAGTGATTCACCTACTTGGATGTTCACGCGCAAATTGGCATCACACGCCAAACCCGTCACCAGGTGACGCAAAACCAACACAAGATAAGGATCCACAAGCTACGAGCAATCCACTAGAGATACCTTTTGCGAACTCCCGCGGGGAAGGTTTAAGAACCCTTCACAATCCACCGATCGGAGCCAGAGACAATCACCTTCCTCCACTCAACGATCCTCGTCGCTCCAAGCCGTCTAGATGGTGGCAACCTCCAAGAATAACAAGAACTTCGACGACGACGACGATCACCAAGTGCCACTAGTATGCAATCAAGAACAATGCACTTGGTTCACTCAAGCTCTCATGAAATTGTCAAGTGTATCAATGAGATGAGTGGTGGAGGCTCTCACAAATGAGCACTAGTGTGTGAGTGAAGTAGAAGTGCAAGAGAGTGCCCCAAGGGCCGGCCATACCACCTTATATAGCCCACACTCAAACACTAGCCGTTTTGCCCCTCAAACTGAGCCTCTGCGCGTCCTCCGGATGCTAGCAACAGTGAGGGGTCCGGACCATCAACAGCGTCCGAACACCCCTCCACAGCAAAAACCGAGCCTCTGTTTAACACTCCGGACGCGGCCTCCGGATGCGCGCAACGCGCGGCCCGAACCAATGGCCACGCGTCCGGTTGCCCTGCCGATTCAAACGGCTCTTTCCCGCGTACATTGCTGCTCGCCACGTGGCTCCGGACGCGACCAACAGTGGCCACTCCAGACCAACTCGCTCATCGTCCGGGCCCCAGCAGAGAGCTCCCGAGAGCCTCAAAACACTCCGGTCGCCGTCCGGACTCCTTTTCCAGAGAACAACAGAGAGCTCCTAGGCTCCGGACGTGCGTCCGAAGTCTAGCGTCCGGACCGCAACAAGCGTCCGGATTCAGGCAGGACTAACGAGCCAGCTCGGCTCGTTAGGCTCGGCTCGTTAAGATAACGAGTCAGAAAGCCAGCTCAGCTCGGCTCGTTAGTAAGCTCGAGCTGGCTGGTTAGGCTCGCAAGTCAGACAAAAAAACATATAATATATGTATTAATTTAAATTTTGAGAATAGTAATAATATAAAATATATTTATCCATAAGTTTAAAATCAAATAAAAAATAATATGGATTAATATCATGGTTTTAAATGGCGGGCTATATAAATTAGCGGAAGCTTGGCCAAAACGCTATAGCGGCGCTACTAGCGTGTTATTTGGCGCTATAGCGCGCTATAGCACGCTAATGAGCGTTGCGGTAGCTGCTTTTGGGCGCTATTAGCGCGCTATAGCGCGCTATTTGTTTTCAGTGATTAATATATTATAATTCTACACTATACATATATTATATATACTTTATATTATATATAACGCATCTAATCTATTATTGATTATCCATAATTCATTTAAAAACAAAACAAACTCATATAATCTCAAATTTATAAAGTTAAAGTCCAATCATTAACTAATTGTAAAATGTAAAACATGAAGTCTTATAAAACTAATAAAGTTTAGGGTCAATAACTTTGGCTCGTTAGACTCACGAGCCAGCTCGAGCTAGCTCGCGAGCTGGCTCATTAACCAAACGAGCTAAAGTGGTGGCTCAGCTCGTTGAGAAATATAAATGAGCCGAGTCGAGCCGAGTTATTAACAAGCCGAGTCGAGCGAGCTACCGAGCTGCGAGCTTTTCGTCCAGCCTTAGTCCGGACTCTCCTTCTCAGCCGTGCCACCTAGGGTATGCCTCTGACGCACACTGCAGTACGAACGACATCAACCCTAGCGTCCGGATCCAGCGTCCGGACTGCCTTCTTCTGCCCAAACACTTCACCAACTTCTCCCAAGCTTCCAAGGGCTAACTCTAAGTGATTCAAGCACTTGTGGACAAGTGTTAGCTTTTAGTTCACATTTATCTTAGAATTAGTTGGTTGTTTCACTAGTTCAATTGATTTTATATGCAATGCAATGAACCTAGTGGTACATGATAACCGTAATCATTCACGAGAGCTCCCTACTTGATAGTACGACTATCTATCCTAAATGTGATCACACCCTCTATAGTGTCTTGATCACCAAACCGAAAATGGTTCCTATATCACCTTTGCCTTCACACCATTTTCCTTTGCACCACCATGCTAGAGCCTTACCATTATCACATTGATTCATTAGCTCCATCACATGGAATGTACCAACCTATCTCATGATTTACACTTAGAGATCCAAGGTTAGTACTTATATAGGTTTCATCAATTACTCAAAACCAAACACATGGGGCTCTCAATCTCCCCTTTTTGGTAATTGATGACAACCTTCCATAAAGATATGAAATATAATCATTTTGAACTTGAGTTGCTTGTCTAAGCATTTTAAACAAAGATTTTTAGATTTGAACAAGTCACATAAATTCGGTTTGGTAGTTTTTAGCTCCCCCTACATATGTGCTTCAAGAGTTTGGTTCAAGTTATGCACATATGCATAGATAGACGATGTGGGAGAGTGAATCGCTACCAAATGATGCTAAGGTTTAAGAGTAGACCTTTGAAGCATGATACCATCGGAGTGCGGAATTTAGAATCATCCTTAGCACCATGATAAGCTAGACATCAAGTAAACACTTGAAAACCTCGTGAGATCAACATTAAGAGCAAGGTTTATAGATACCACTTGAGTACACCACTACAAGAATCTAGTTTACCATCCTATACATGCTAGTTGATCAATCATCATTCAATTTATATCACTAGCAAGCATCACACAAGCATGAATATTGAATTTAATGTACTTGTGCAACAATACATATGAGGGTGCAACATTCAAATGCAACAACAGTGTTCATGAGCTTGCTCCCCCTATTTGTGTGTTCTTTTTCAAAAATAGATTTATCATTTTCTCCAATTATCTTTCAATTTCTCCCCCTTAGGCAATTCTCCCCTTTTGGTGGTCAACTTTTATATCTTTCCACAATTTCTCCCCCTTTGTCATCCAATTGACACAAAAAGGTGGGACCAATTATAGATATTCAAGTTTTACTCCCCCTTAGTGTGAGATAGGGTGAAAGATTTTCAACTTTGGTTTGAACTAAGCTATTTGCCCAAGATATTTAATTCGGTTTAAACCATAGACAAGCTTGTTCACACATGCTAAATGGTTATCTTGCCTATGTTGAATTAAACACTTAAGTTCATAGACATAGATCAAACACTAGGATTGCAAGCCCATCAACGTGTCATATGCTACCACTAGATCATATCAAGTCATAGAAGCAATAGTGGCACCATATAAGCATCAACCTTGCTTTGTTAGAGTAGAGGCATGTCATATAAGTGGGGGTGCATCAACTCATGTTGGAGAAATCAAGTATGTTCAACTCATTCCTTAGCTTGCAAAACCTTTTCTCATCTAGTGGCTTGGTGAAGATATCGACCAATTGATCATCGGTGCCCACACTCTCTATTGAAATGTCCCCTTTCAATTGATGATCTCTAATGAAATGGTGGCGGACATCAATATGCTTTGTTCTTGAGTGTTGAAGCGGGTTGTTGGTTAGCTTGATTGCACTTTCATTGTCACATAGCAGTGGCACTTTCTTGAATTTGACTCCATAATCATTCAAAGTGTCTTTCATCCAAAGTATTTGTGCACAACAACTCCCCGCACTAATGTATTCGGCTTCGGCGGTAGAGAGTGCCACACTATTTTGCTTCTTTGATGACCATGAAACAAGTGATCTTCCAAGCAATTGACATGTGCCGATATGCTCTTCCTTTCTATCTTGCAACCCGCATAATCCGAGTCAGAGTATCCAAGTAACTCAAAGTTTGACCCTTTAGGATACCACAACACAACATTTGGTGTATGCTTCAAATATATATTCTCTTTGTGGCTTTCAAATGACTCTCTCTAGGAGATGCTTGAAACCTTGCACACATGCATACACTAAACATGACGTCCGGTCTTGATGCGGTCACATAGAGTAGGCTACGTAACACCCCTGGTGTTTAAAGCTTAATTAAAAATTGATCATGTCATCATATGCATTAAGCATCATTCACTTGATTGAGAACCTTGCTATGCATTGAACCAAAATGAGTTTAATTGGTTGTGTTTGTTTCAATTGTGTGAATCTGGCCATGATTTCAAATTTAAATTTTCAAATTCTTTTCCAAACCCTAAATTCCAGAGGGGATGGATTAAACCTTAAATGTGGTTTTCAAAATCTAAAAAGAATTTGCTTATGGTTGTTAAAGCAAAGTTGTAGATCTATATTTCAATTGAAAAAGTTGTGTTTGGAGTTTTTCAAGTTTTATTCAAAATTCTTGAGTAATTGAAAAGGGGGTAATTCTTTTAAAAGAGGTTTTCAAATTTCAAAAATGCATTTTTCATTGTCGGCCGAATTTGAAAAAGTGCATATTGACAAAGTTGTAGATCATGAAATTTTGAGAAACTTTGGTATTCAAAGTTTTTCATGAAAACCCTTGGAAGCTTGAGAAATTTACAAAACAATCCCAGGGGCAGTTCAGGCATTTCACCGAACACCTGCATGTGGAGCTCACCCTTGGCCGTGACACCTGGCCGACCAGCTGCCGACACCGCCATCCGCCTCCTGTCCTCGACGCACGTCCCGTCGTGTGCGTGGCAACGCCACGACCCCGTTGCCGTCTTCAAAACGGGACGCCGTCTACCCCTACCCTCTCTTTCCACGCCGCGCAACTCTGCTCTGCTCCGCCGAGCACTCCATCGATGTCGACGAGCTCGTGCATGTCAACCAGTCACTGCCAAGCTCTCAATCCACTTCCCTTGCTTTCGCCCTGACCTCGCGCACATCCCACGCGAGTTGGTTGAAGCCGCCAAGCCCCAGGTTGCCCGGCGCAACGCCTTCTTCCTCGACTCCGGCGAGAGCGCCGCCGCTCTGGTTCGCGGTCAACCCGGCTATCTAGGAGCCACATTGCTTTTTGATCCTTTGTTTCTTGTTCTTGGTTCATCACTGATCCTCGAACGCCTCGCCGTTTCATCTTTGGTGCTCTGCAGCTTTGGGAACGTCGGCCTTGCCACCGGTGCGCCGTTTCCGCCGTCAGTGTCTTCGTTGCCAGCCTCCTCTGCTTCATCTCCGGCCAAGTTAGCGCGAGCTTCGTGACCAGGGAGAGCTTCGGGACACCGTCTACCCCTACCCTCTCATTAGTTGTTCTTGTTTCAAGCCGTAGTGCTCTGTCCGCGAGCTTCGCCGCAGTTCATGGCCGTTGCGGCGGTGCGCTCGTCGGTAGGTCGTTGTAGTTCATCTTTTTCGAGTCTAAGTCTTGTGTTAGCTTCGCCTAGCCGTCGTGAGTCCAGTCACGATGTTGGTTGTTCTAGCGCATGTCTATACTCGCCGGCGCATGCGTGGCCGCGCGCGGGGTGCCGCCATTACCGCCGGTGAGGTCGACGCTGTAGGTTTTTGTCTAGTTTTCTTTGTACATTGCGTTCGTGTTACCTTCCTGAGTCCGTTGTGATGCTTGGTTGAGCCGATTATGGCTTGTGTTCGCCGGCACATGAGCGGCCGAGCTCGGGTCACCGCCATCGCTGCCGGTGGTGGTTTTGGAAGGGATAGAACCGGCTTTGTCGTACCTCGTTGGGTTCGGGAAGAGGTGTAGAGTCCAGTGTGAGAGTCGGTTGAGCCGTTTGGTCACCGCCGGCGACGCGCCGCCGTGTTTTGTGGTCGTCGACGCCACTGCCCTGCTTCTGTGTCACTAACACGCGGGACCCAGCTGTCAGCGCCTGTTTCAAAAGGGTTTTCTTATTTTTCCTATTTTGCACAGTAATGCTTTTTGTTATTTTCATATGTTTAATTCTGTGCATGTATAAATTCTGTGCATGTATGCTCTCTGTGATGTGTAGTATTTATGAAAAATATAACATGCACATGTTCAGTATAGTTTTAATCCTGTAAAAATGCTCAAAGTAATTGAAAAATGGCTTTTCTATGATTTTTCATGCTCTGTATGTTGCTCCAAAAATTCTGAAAATTTTTGTGTAACCTTTATACACTTATGTCTTGCTGTACAAAAAGTTTGGGGATTTTTGGATGAACTGTTATACATGGCTATTTAGTTAATTAGGTTTTAATTAAATAGAAACCCTAATGACTTTAGGATTTGTATGATTTTGAGTTGTTTGATACAAATGGTCATTTGTACAGTGACAACCACAATATGGACATGTTTGATGTTGTGTTGTTTGCTCAGTTCTATTTGATATAATTATTAACCTAGATAATCAAGTTAAATAGGGTTAATTAAATTGCTTTATGCTCTAGTTTAACTTTCTTTCATGAAGGTAAGTTGTACTCAAGGTGTTTAACCTGTTTTGTTCATCTCTTAAGTATATGTTTGTGTGTTTCAAAGCATCATATCTATTATTGCAAGCATCATCTAAGCATATCATTATATCGTGTAGATTGTTCGTTGGTTGGGTTGGATAACCTCCCTAGTGAAGGGGTTTTTTCTATTGTTGAATCTGAGCCTGAGTTCGTTTATCCCTCCAACCAAGGCAAGCCCCAGTGTATTTAACCCTTCCTTGTATTTAAAATACATATGGTTATTATATTGCATTGTCATACTTTATTAAATTCCTACTTGATGCATAGCCTTTATCCTTGTGTTAATTGTACTTTTACCTTGACACTTGTTTAAAGATGCAAATTTTTGCTAAAATGCTTAGTATGCGTAGAACTTTATAGTAGGTGATTTCCGGTCACTTACACATAGCGTATTGCTTCGGCAAATGGTTATGCTCTTTTGAGAAAGGGATGTTGTTGGAAGTAATAATCGGGACCGGGCGGACACGGTGTTTGGGAGCCACCAGTGATGACTAGTGAGCGGGTTCTTTCCGCCTGTGTCATTAGGAACCGTTCGTTGTAAAACATAGAAGGGTTGTGACTTTGGAGTACTGATCACATACTTTGGGGAAGCTGGACTCTGGCTAATCCAGTCTTAAGAACGGTTAACCCGCACTGGGAGTGGAGAGATGGCGAGAGTAGTGTGTACCCTCCAAGTCCGAGGAACTGGATGGAGGTGTACTGTGCTCTCGGGTGGCGTAACCCCGGTCTTGGCTGGAGGATCCAGGGAAAGGTAGTGCGTGCTTTAGTGCTGTATATGTCATGTGATTGGGAAGCCCCAGCTGGGTTTAACCGATTCAAATCGTTATGTTCCTCGGAAATGGAAACATAACCCTACCTTTTACATTGTAGTTAATGAAACTTAAACTGGATACTTGATGGATTCCTTTCATGGATGGTTTATTACCTGGTTATCGATCATACCTCTAGATCGGTACTTGAGTAATCTTATGAACAAAGTAAATGAATTTCAATTCTTTTTATAAATGCTTATTTATGCAAAATACTTGATTCTTGCAAACCACACCTTGAATTCTATGACTTGCATACCTTTTGTCCACCAAATATTTTCTATTGTCGGATAAGTCTTGTTGAGTACTCCCGTACTCAGGGTTTGTTAACCCCTGTTGCAGATGAGGGTCACAGTTCGGTTTGTGTGGCTTCGTGCTGCATGACTGTGGTAACTGTGGATGAAGATGAAGAATAAACTGTCTTTGCTTGACTCTTGGGCAAGAGTACCTCGGTTCTTTGTTTATACTATAGCACCAGCTTGATGTAATATTATCGTATGACACTAAGTTATGTTTCAAAACTTATGGGTTGTAATATGACTTTAAATTTCTGCTACTTTGATGTAAATTAAATTATTGTATTACTTCTGCAATGTTTATGATGAGGATGATCCTGTTCGGAAAGAGGTGGATGACCCGCTATAAAGTGGCGACACCTGACGGATCGATTAAGACTTGGATCATTTGTTTTGGATTAAGTCGGATGGACTATTAATCCTGGCAAGTGGGCCTTGTCTTAAGAGGTTCTGTCACAGTTGGTATCAAAGCTCTCCTTATCACAGATCTTGCAGTGGTAAAGTTTTCAAAAATGTTTTGGATCTTAAATTAAAAATTTGATTTAAGTCTAAAAATTCCTTTAACTTATCTTTTCTCTTATTCAAAATAATAGGAGAGTAGTTCTTAGGAATATCAAGCTAAGTGGTATGAATATGGTTATATATATGTGCCCTATATATATGTTATATAAATATTATCGTATTTGTAGGAACGTATCATGCATCATATCATACAACTTGGGATGAGTTTAAAATTTTGTTTTTAATCAAACTTAAACTTATCATGTTACTTACTTGCCTCTTTTAAAATCTTGTCTATAGGATGGCCAGGACTAAGTGCACCTCTTGCAAGTTCTTTGGACCTCGGGGCATCCCTCGCTACAGGATGGCATCACGTGGAGACGATGGCGAGAGCAGCCAGCAGAGTGCTAGTCGCAGTGCCCGTCACAAGGCGAAGATTGAGTACCTGAGGACTGAGCTGGGCCGGATGAAGGCAAACAGGGACGAGTTTGCTAGCAGGACTGACACTCTGGAGGACAAGGTTGAGGTGATGGAGGCTAAGCTGAAGGAGTGTCAGGAGAAGTTGGCAGGGAAGGAGGCACAGCTGACAGAAAAGGAGGAGCAGTTGGCAGAGAAGGGGATTGAGGTGATTTTCGCTGAGGGTCTCATGTACCAGTTTCTAGAAGAGAGGATTGAAGCCTAGGACTGAGAGCAGACTTTGGCCAACATGTACCTCCACTTGGGGCACTATGTTGGCAACCTTGAGGTGTACAACAATGTGCTCCATGAGGAGGTTCACCACCTCACCAACATGCTGAACCCGGAGTACCAGCAGCAGGCCATGGCAGAGGATCTTGGAGACCTAGTTCTGGCAAACCTGTCTTTTGCAGACCAGTTCTTTGCACCTGCTCCTAAGGCTCAGGGTGGAGTTGAGCTAGAGCCAGTGGTGATTGTCGAGGACGAGCAGGAGGTGGAGGTGGTGGTCCTTAGTGATGATGAGTAGATCATGTTTCGCCTAGCTATCTAGTTCTTAGTGATGATACGAGTAGTGGATCTTGTGTAATATAATCTACCTTTATCGCTTTCAGAATTCTTTAGTTATCAGCACCTTGTATGCTATGTTGGTCATGTAATATAAGTTTGTGCACTTTTGTACTTTTATGCTTGTATTTCAATAAAAGTATGTTTGTGCAAACAGATGGCTGAACATAACAATGCTGGGGCACATGATGGGGAAGTTCCTGATCCACCCCCTGCACCACCAACCTTGGCACAAGCTTTAGCTACGTTAATCACTGTGTCTGCTGACAATGCTCGCCTCTTGCATGAGATAGCTCAGAATAATCAGCAAGGTGGCAATGGGAATCGTGGTCGCAATAATCAGGAGACTACTTATGTGGATTTCACTGACACGCGTCCTCCGGTTTTCACCAAGGCAGATGAGCCTTTGGAAGTTGATGATTGGCTCCGCACCATGGAGCAGAAGTTTGAGCTGATCAATTGCACAGAAGTGCAGAAGCCAGTCTTTGCAGCTCAGCAACTTCGTGGGGCAGCAGGGTCTTGGTGGATGACTTTTTCTGCCATGTAGCCAGAGGGTCATCGTGTTACCTGGAAGGTGTTTCGTGAGGCTTTCCGTGCTTACTATATTCCTGCTAGTGTCATGGAGTCTAAGTTGGAAGAGTTTTTAAGTTTGAAGCGGGTAGACTCCACTGTCATACAGTATGTGGGCAAGTTCAATCACCTTTCTCAATATGTTGTTGAACATGTCAATACTGATGCTAAGAAGAAGACATGGTTTCTCAGGGGGTTCTCAACTAAGCTACACACCATGCTCAACAATAATCCCAATGCCACATATCATGAGATGGTGGACATGGCTATCTCTGCTGAGAATTCCTTGCGCATCCATAGGGAGGCAAAGAAGAAGAAAGCAAGTGTTGGGTCTTCTAGTAGTGGTCAGAAGAGGCAGAAGATCATATACCACCCTCAAAACCATCATCGTTTTCAGTATCGTCCTCCTCAGCAGCAGTCTGGTCAGTAGTTCTCGGTGAATTCTCAGTATCCGGGGCAGAATGCTGGTCCGAACAATCAAGTGGCTGCAAAGCAAACTAGCAATGCTCGCTTCAACTGTGGAAAGGTGGGATATTATTCTAATGTGTGTCCTCTTCCAAAGCAGTACAATCATAAGTTCGCGGGGAATCAGCAGCAGCAGAAGCAGAGTGGCAATGCTGGAAATCAGAAGAATAAGAATGAACAGAAGACTGGACGGGTGTTTCATGCCCAGGGTGAAGGAATGCCAGAAGGAGAACCCGTGTTGCAGGGTACGTTTCCTATCAATGATCATCCTGCAGTTATTCTCTTTGATTTTGGTGCATCGCATTCCTTCATTGATAAGTCATTTGTGCTCAAGCATAGCATTCCTTTGTCTGAGTTAAAAATGGACTTTCATGTGCAAACACCGGGTGGTCGTATCTCAACTAGAGAGTTGGTATATCGAGTATCTTTGAGTCTGGGTGGGATATCTTTCCCACGACCATGGTAGTACTTCCAAAACAGGGTTTAGATGTAATCTTGGGAATGAATTGGTTGCAGCAGCACAAAACTGTGATCGATGTGTTGAATAGAACTATCAAGGTAGATGTTCCAGACAGTAAATCCCAACTCTTGATCCAGCTTTTAGCACCTAAGAAGGAAGTGGAAAGAGCCTATGCTACAACTGCTTTTGGGGTACAAGATATTCCAGTAGTGCATGTTGATACTTCTTAACATCATTACCAAAAGTAGAATAAATTCTATTTCTGATAACGGCGCCAAAAATGGTTATCCACCTTTCATGTCACTTAAGCCAGGTTGTCATCCCCAGCATGCCAAAGAGATGTGGTATAGAAATATGCAATTGCTCTAAGTAAATAATAAATATATTTCTGCAAGCGTACAGATTATAACGATGTAGCATTTTAACCAGGAGTTATTTATATTTTTACCACTGGTAAGGGATACTAAGGAATAAATGAGGAATGAGTAATGATGATTAATGAGTATCACTGCATGTGTAATGAAGAGTTTTCATCTATCTCACTCAGTACAAGATAAGTGTCACATAAGATATAGATAATGAATGAATAGTGACAAAAGATAAATACTGATCAGCATATATATTAGCCACATAAGATAATGATAAGCACCTCAACAGATATTCTAGCAAGTCATTAGCATGGAATTAGGACGAACTACAAAGATATTTCCTAAGTCATTCTTAACTATACAGTCTAGCATACTATGATTAGTGCAATTACACTTGGCAATCATGGTGAGATAAGAGATATTCATGTGTAGTGAGTATTACTAAGAAAGATGAGAAACATAGCAATCATTTACCCGTAATAGAACTGCTATGCTTGCCCTACAAATGGGAGGAGGACTACAAAGGACTCAACAGGACTGTCACTCCCGCGATCTACCTCTCAATTCGGAATGTAGGGTACAATCGCAGATAAATACGGTCTAGGCACCACACCTACACAATATCTATCATTTACCCATAGTACTAGTGGATAAACTCTATACGATCCTAAACATGGATATGATTCAGATCTAACTAAGCCAAGCATATAATCATAATATACTAAGAACAATATAATTGAGAACATAATCGAATAGAGTAAAGTCATAAACAATATAATGAAGTAGAGCAAAGTCATATTCATAATACCAATGAAAAAATGATAAACAATGAAGAACTAGAGAGAGAATTACCAATAATCCTCTTGACAGATCCGGAAACCAATCGAAGATTGACTCCTTCTAGTTCTAATCCTATATAGCTATGCTAAACTAGAGATCTAGTTGATGTGGTGGCTCTAGGGCTTGATCAGGGGCTTCTCCTCTTGAGATGGATGATGAATAATGAATTAGGTCAGAGAGGCTCTTCTCCTCAGGGTCAGGGGGCCTTCCTTATATAGCCTCCTCAAATGAACGTCAACCGTCAGATCAAACCGACCTTGATGGAGGGTGTAGATGTGATATCAAAGGCGGTGGGGATATGGTCCACAAAGCAGAGACCCATTGGGCTTTGCCCTAGGGCGGCCGCCCCGGGGGTAGGGCGGGCACCTTGCCCCTGGGCCCGCTCGGACTCTCGCTTCTTCCCGCGCCTTCTTGACTCTTCTAGAGTATTCTTTTCCCTACGGATGATAATTATCTCTATGTAATGCTTACTGTGGGCCTTTCCTCCATATTTCCTGATATCCCCCTGCAGAAATAGACATTGACCAAAACTCATGGAATTCTGTCAGTATAAACCCTATTTCTTGCTATTGGTTTCAATTAGATCCTTATCCTTGTTTAGTTGACGGTTAGATTTGGTATTTAAGGACCGTCAACAAGCTCCTCCAAGCTTACCTTTTGCTCGTCCCTGAGCAAAGATAGACTCAGTGATGGATCAGGAGTTGCTACAATGCTTTCACACCTTAAAGGTACACATGCTTTCAAATAAGATCTCGTCTCCGGGTTAGAACAACTATTAAGATAAAAAGCTTACTCATTTTACCTTCCACCATGGGGCTTGTAACCGTCACCTTTGTCTTGGGTAGTTGAAAGATAGAACGGTCCAGTCAAGCACCATGTATCTTGCTCTTTGATCAACTATAGCTCCAGAGTTTTTGTAGATTTTCAAAATAAAACTCAAAGATTCCTTGTATGACTCTCTCAAATCGCTCCTTTGTGGTATTTCTAGATCCTTACCAAGGCATTGATGGTGTATGCCTTCTCTCAAATATGTGGTATTTGTGGTATAAGGCATTGTGGTATTGCCTTCTCTCTCACCCTACTTCTAAGGCTTATATTTGGAGCAAATATGTGGGAGATAACATATACATACTTACAAGACATATGTTGCATAGTCAAACCGCGGATCCAAAGGAACATGTCAATAAGTCAAATCAAGATGTGCATGTGTGGCGAATGAATGGTGTGTGATGATGGTAATGGTGATGATAATGGTAATGGTGGTTATGGTGATGATAATAGAGGTGAAAGTCTAATTCTACTTTTGCTCCCTGGATATACCTTTCTTGTATTTGAAACCTTTCGGAGGGAATGAGATGCTCAAAATATAATTTTTTTTTTGAGGTTGGCGGACATTTGCCCATTTTTATTTCATCATCTTCTTTTTTTTGACTAAGAGCACTCATCCTTCCATAGTAATGAAGCGAACGTGGTTGGAGCATTTATTTCACAAGGAAAACAGGAATAGGAGAATATTTATGTGTTTCTATTCTCTCCTGGATTTGGAGTAGAATGTTTTTAGTGGGTGGATCTGGAGATGAAAATGAGTGGATATATGTGGATGCGTACTTCTGGGATAGAAGGAGCGTATGTGGGTGGAGTGTATGTGAATCTTGATTCAAACCGCATGACTAGTTCCTGAGGGTCACACAGCTTGACCATACTCAATGCTCATAAGAAGTATGTAAATATGTGTGGTTTCCTAATCTAGTAAGCATGTATATATGGCTGTGGTAGGAATTTAAACTCTCATCATACATGAACTCATCATGTAGTGTTTTTAAAGTTTTCAAAAGATAAAATTCTCCAGAATTCTAGTATCTCTAGGAACAGATAAATAGCAACTCAAACCTTCCCATATCATATCCGTCAACAACTTAGACTTTAGATCTGGTACTCTTCCCACAAGTTCAGGTTTAGAGCAAATTTCAAATCATAACAGTTATGTCTAAACTTGAGAGAGAGATCAAATTTGAAAACTAGGTACTTGAAAGGAATTACGACTTTGAAGAAGGCAAGTATAACATGGGATTATCCTTGTTGTCCTATTCATGAATAATATAACTCATATGCATGATTCCTTATTCACCATAGAATGATTCTAGTAGTTGTTACCCTGATACCTTGTTACCTACAATTTGTGCCACCACATATGATTAGTATTGCTAGCGCTCATATCGGATGTACATGATCTTAACTTGTTAATGACTATATGCAATAATGATAAAATTCGCTTTTTAGCAACATTGGATTATAGGAGCTTATCTGTAGGGCAAAAGCTGGGATATACAGTACAACCACGAGGGCTATATGGCTCTGCCTTTAGCTCAGTATGGGGACCTTTTCTAGCTCGTTCAGTGGTTACCTTTATGGCGTGAACAGGGCGTGGCGAGACGGGCATAGTGTGGTTCCTAACCTATGAGTGCAGCCGCTGTAATGGAGTGCGCCATAGGCAGGTTGGCTCTATATCCCCCTGTCATCAACCTTGCGGCCCTAGCTTGTTAGACGAACCCTTGAAAGGTTTCATAGTGTACCCTGCCTGCTCACCTCGGCAGTGTTTTGGGAGTAATTAACCCGGGCAAATGGGCAACACGACTCGTGGGTAAAGATGTACGCCTCTGCGCAGAGTTAAAAACTATCATGATAGCCGTGCTCACGAACACGAGCGGCTCAGAAAACTCACAGAATTATTGGGTTCTTATTTCTATGTGGCTTATGCAAGTTCTTATTCATTAATTGTATCATTGTCATTTATTTTATGATCATGGATATTTGAGCTTATGCCAATTACCTTGGCAATTGTTGATATTGATATGAATTTGATCTACTTAAAATGCTTACCGCTATGAACCATGCATGCCCTTTTGAGCTCCATGAACCCTGTGTTATATTTGTTGAGTACGTATGTGCTCACCCTTGTATTCAAACACCACAGATAAATATTGGGTTGATGATTAGCGCAATGAGTACTAGTCTTGGAGTCAACCAGTCCCTTTTGAAGCTTCTGCAGAAGTCATCACTTAGTTAAAGTTTTATTTGTTTAAGACTTTGTATTGAATATTCATTTGCTATGTAATAAGCACTGTGATGGTACTTTTATAATTTGTCAACTCATGTGTGCGGCTATTTCTGGGGTGCACATGAGCCTTATATGCACTTGTTTTTGTTCTTAAAAATGGGTGACGCTCGACCATGGCAGTCAAATTTCTTGGACCACAGTGGTGGTAGATCTTGGCCCGTGACGGGGCGGCAGTGGTGGACATTGCCTATGGTGGAGCGCAGTCGGTATGGGGAAACAAATGGGTCACCATGGATTCTATGGGTCGGTCACACGGACAGAAAACAAGACAAAAGAATTAATTGATATATTCACAACCAGTGGTGGCTAGGTAATTTTGTGGACAATGATGAAGCCATGACTGGTGGAAGCACCTCTCCACCTGCTAGGAAAATTGTACTACCACCAAAGCAACTCTCTTTTAAAAATAGGTGTGGAATTCCCACTTTGATTGAGTTTTTACATTTTGAAAGATAGAAGGTTAGGAAGACTGACCTAAGAGGCCTAGAGAATATCTCCAACAATGCCCCATACTATAGCCCTACTCTAGATCTAGGTAGTGGACGTCAAACCAGTAACTCCAGCACAACCACTACTAGACCCTCTAGATTTGTTGGCCTTCTACTTTTCAACCTCATGTCCTATTCCTGTTGCCCCCTACTCCACTCCCCCTAGTTTTTTGTGTCTTTCTTGTCCATGAACTTCCTCCTCCAACCCGCTACACACTTTGTCCGATGCTCTCCCCTAGTACGGTGGCCCACCAACATCTCCTACTATCCCGACACATCTAGGAGCTTTGCCGTGGTAGTAGCATCTTCTCCGGTGTGGCCACTGTTGACACCTCTTAAGTATCAATTCTAATTGTCAACTAAGAAGAAGAAAGGATATATTTGCAACACACCACCTAGACATAGGGTTTTAACTGACAGAATTCCACGAGTTTTGGTGTTTATCTGTTTCTGCAGGGAGACAACTGCAAAAGAGCAAAAGAGGCCCACAAGTAAGGACTACATAGACACATAACACCTCCGTACGAAAAAGAGTAACCTAGAAGACTCTAGAACCACCCCCGAGGAAGGAGGGGCCCACCTGTCAGTAGGGTAGGGTGGGCGCCCTCCCCCCTAGGGCGGCCACCCAAGGCCAGTGGCCAATCATGGCCCACTTCTTGGATTAGGGTTCCACCGCCTTTGAGGTTTAATCTAAACCCTCCATTAAGGTCGGTTTGATTCGACAACTGACGATCATTTGAGGAGGCTATATAAGGAGGACCCCTGCCCCCTGGCAAAGTGCAATCCATTATTCATTTACATATTTTCTAGAGAGGATTTGCCAGAGAGGATCCCTTATGGATCTATTATCTAGGGCTTAGCATACATGTGAGATTAGATTGAGAGAGAGTTAGAGTGGAGGTGTGGATTGGAGGAAGCCCGACCTATCGGTGTTTCTTCTCCAGATTGTATCGACGGGATCAAGTCTCCTAACTCGACGCTTGCTCCTAGGATTTCTTTGGTAATTCAACTTCTAATTCTAGTAAGTTCCCTGTTTATTAATTCTTTGGTTTGTGAGTTTACTTTATTCTCTTCGCGTAGAGAGTAGGGTAATCGTCTCTAGCGTAAACGTGGTGTTTGGGCTAGGATACTCATAAATATCCCCTATCTAGCCAGATCTGTGGTAGTAGCTCGGAAAGTGACAATTCCGTAGATACCTTTGGAACCCACAATCCCGTTAGAAGGACTGGTAGGGTTTTATAGGCCGCGTGGTACGCATTCTCTGAGGTGTCTCTTATCATGACGGTTCTCCCCAATAGAATAATAATACATATCTTATCTAGACTAGAAAGAGACTACAGTCGCGATCTTCTCTAATCGCCCATATCAAAATTACCTTGTTAATATCCTGAAGGTTAATAGCATAGATTGGTTAGTCAGATGCACCCTTTCTCCCCGTGGAAATATAAATTATGATACTCTGGATAATCTCCCGGGTGCAGTGCTCACCGATATCAGTGCGCTTGCGGATTACTTCCTAGTGATTTCTCTGTTTGCGTTAACAAATATCAACAAGCATTTCTGGCGCCGTTGCCGGGGAGAAAGACGGTTTGCTGACATAACCTTGAATCTTGCTATTTTCTTGTATCTATACTTTTATCTTTTCTTATCTTTTCATATTCTTTATTTCTTACCTTATCTATCCTTATGGAAAATCTAAATTCCACACCTATCTATCAATTTTCTGCACCCACGGAGACCGACCTATTACCATGGGAGTCATCACAACCTATCCAAACTCCCGAGTTTAGGTTGAGTCCGCGGTTGATTGCGATGATTCAAAGCCTATCCTTTTCAGGAAAGGAAGACAAAAACCCTTACCTTCATATTCAAGATTTTGAGCAAACATGTGATTATCTTCGCATAGAGGGCATATCTGATAAAACTTTACATTGGAAGCTTTTTCCTTTTTATTTAAAAGGAAGAGCTAAACAATGGTATAATCAGAAGGTAAGTCAACAACAAGGAGATTGGGGAGTTCTTTACTCCAACTTCTATTTAGACTTTTATCCCATCACTCAAATCGTCGACCTTAGAGTCAAGGTTCTAACCTTCAAACAAGAAAAGAACGAATCTTTGGCTTATTCCTAGAAACGTTTTCTTGAGATTTCAGAATCTGGACCACACCTTAGCATCGAAGACCCTGTTCTTCTTCAACATTTTTATAAAGGTCTCCGTAAAAAGGATAGAGAGTTGCTAAGCACCACATCTGGAGGTTCTTTCTTTCATGTGCCATCCATAGAAGCAAAGTTAACCTTAGATAGAATCCTAGATGCTGAGTTGGATAATACCCTCCATGAAGAAACTCACTAAGCTGAAGACAATACCTTGCCAGATCTAACATCTACTTCAGCTATCCCAAGTTTTGAGCCTAAAAAGGAAGAAATTTCACCACCTGATTTCATGCTGGATATAGATCCTGATCTTTTCATTGATTTCGGAAACATTTCAAACTATGTTTCTCTTTGAAAACCCCAAAATCATCACCTTAGCAACCATTTATACCAAATGCTAGACAAAAGCATTTTGAGAGAGCTTGTATCAATTATAAGTAGCGAATGGTTAGAAGAATCAGAGCTTTCCTCTGATGTGATCCGTTTGGATTCACCTTCTATTCCAATACGCTGTGCTTTCAATTCGGATCAATTTGTTGCTCTCTATAATCCTGTTGTGGGGGTCAATATCATGTCTAAATCACTTGCGCATGAATTATTGGGCGAAGTGACTTTAACCCCAACAACAAAATTCATGAAGAATCTTGACGGACATATAGTCCCTAGTCTTGGAATTTTACATGTCTTACCCATTATGGTAGATGGTTCCATGGTCCATTTGAACTTTTATATCTTTGATACATGGGACCACGACCTTTCGATAGGACAACCTTTTAGAAGACTTCTTTATGAAGGTCAAAATGGGAAATTAAACATTTCCTTTGGAAAGAGTTTTCAAATCCCAATGACAATCTCTCATTCTTTGAACAACAAAACTGAATCTTATCTTTTGCCTGATCCTATGGAGGAAGTAAAAACTGCTTCTCTAGAGCTTTTCAATGAACCAGATTTGGAACAAGATGCTCCTTTCTTCATAGAAGAGGAAGCAGATCCTTCTGAACCTGAAACCTTAGACGAGTTTGCAGAAACGCCTAGACCTCCTGTAGAGCTTAAACCTCTACCACCCGGTCTTACATATGCTTTCCTCAATAATGATCCAGAGTCTCCTATAATCATAAGTGATAAACTCACTCAGGAGCAAACTCTGTGCTTGATGGTTGTTCTAGAAAGACATCGTTCAACCTTTGGTTACTCACTACAAGATCTCACTGGAATCAGTCCTTTAATATGCACTCATCGCATTCCTACAAATCCTTCTGTTTCAACTTCTCGAGAGCCCCAACGAAGACTCAACAACGCGATGAGAGAGGTAGTTAAAAAAGAAGTTTTAAAGTTGCTGCATGCAGGGATTATATATCCCGTGCCGCATAGTGAGTGAGTAAGTCTAGTGCAAGTTGTGCCTAAGAAGGGAGGCATGACTGTTGTCACAAATGAGAAGAATGAGCTGATTCCTCAATGCACCGTCACAGGATTGCAGATGTGTATAGATTACCTTTTATAGATGAGATGTTAGAGCGGTTAGCCAACCACTCTTTCTTCTGCTTCTTAGATGGATATTGAGGGTATCACCAAATCCCGATCCATCCTGATGACCAAAGCAAAACCACTTTTACATGCCCCTATGGAACTTATGCTTATCATAGAATGTCTTTTGGGCTATGTAATGCTCCAGCTTCTTTTCAAAGATGCATGATGTCTATATTTTCTGTTGATTGAAGATATTATGGAAGTTTTCATGGATGATTTCTCTGTTTATGGAAAAACTTTTGATAGTTGTCTTGAAAATTTAGACAGAGTTTTGCAAAGATGTGAAGAAAAACATTTAGTCCTTAATTGGGAAAAATGTCATTTTATGGTCAAATAAGGAATAGTGCTAGGACATCTAATATCTGAAAGAGGCATTGAGGTAGACAAAGCTAAAATTGAAGTAATTGAACGGTTACCTCCGCCTATAAATGTGAAAGGAATAAGAAGCTTTCTTGGTCATGCTGGTTTTTATCGAAGATTTATAAAAGATTTCTCATTTATTGCTAGACTACTAACCCTTTTGCTTGCCAAGGATGCTCCTTTCATATTTGATGATGCTTGTTTAAATGCTTTTGAATTATTGAAAACAATGCTCATCTCTGCACCAATCATTCAACCCCTAATTGGTCTTTACCTTTTGAAATTATGTGTGATGCTAGTGATTATGCTGTGGGGCAGTTTTGGGACAAACTAAGGATAAGAAGCATCATGCAATAGCTTATGCCAGTAAAACTTTGACAGGACCTCAACTTAATTATGCAACCACTGAAAAAGAGCTTCTGGCTGTTGTTTTCGCTATAGACAAATTTAGATCTTATTTAGTAGGAGCCAAAGTAATTGTTTATTCTGATCATGCTGCTTTAAAATATCTGCTCACTAAAAAAGATGCTAAACCTCGTTTAATAAGATGGATCCTGCTGCTCCAAGAGTTTGACCTAGAAATTAAATATAAAAGGGGAGTAGATAGCCCTATTGCAGATCACTTGTCTAGAATGTATTTTGAGAATCCGCAGGAACCACCCATTGATGATTCACTCTGGGACGACATGCTCTACGGGATCAACAGATCCGACCCCTGGTATGCAGATATTGTACCACTAGGAGGAAACAAAAGAAAGCTTATTCAAGAGAGTCATTCACACATATGAGATGAGCCATACCTCTTCCGAGTATGCTCTGATGGCTTACTCAGGAGATGTGTGACCATTGAATAAGGAATGAAGATTATTGAAAGATGCCACTCATCACCATATGGAGGTCATTATGGAGCTTTCCGCACACATGCAAAGATTTGGCAATGTGGATTCTATTGGCCAGCAATGTATGAAGACACTAGAGAATTTATCAGAAGATGCGGGCCATGTCAAAGACACGGCAACATAAACTCAAGGGATGCCATGCCACTCACCAGCAATTTGCAGATAGAGCTCTTTGATGTTTGGGGAATCGACTATATGGGACCATTTCCCCCATCAAAGAATTTTGAGTATATCTTGGTGGCAGTTGACTATGTCTCTAAGTGGGTGGAAGCATTACCTTGCAAACATGCCGACAACGTGAACTGAAAGAGGATGTTTGAAGAAACTATCTTTCCAAGATTTGGAGTCCCTAGAATAGTGATAAGTGATGGAGGATCACATTTCATCGACAAACAATTTGAACAGTATCTAGCGAGGCATGGGATCCGCCACAACGTCACTACAGCTTATCATCCTCAGACAAGTGGCCAAGCAGAAACCTCAAACAAACAGATCAAGAATATTCTTCAGAAGACAGTGAATGAAATGGGAACAACATGGAAGGACAAGTTACCCGATGCACTCTAGGCATATCGGACTGCATACAAAACCCCAATTGGAATGTCTCCATATCAACTCGTATATGGGAAGACTTGTCACCTACCTGTTGAACTAGAGTTCAAAGCACACTGGGCTATAAAAAGATGGAATATGGACTTTGATGCCGCTGGAGAGAATCGAAAAATGCAATTATCAAAGTTAGAGGAGTGGAGAGAAAAAGCATATCACAATTCGAAGATCTACAAAGAAAGAGTCAAACGATGGCATGACAAGAAGATTAAGAAGAAGGAGTTCACACCCGGAGATAAGGTATTACTTTTTAATTCCAGGGTAAAGCTCTTCGAACACGGAAAGCTATGAAGCAAATGGGAAGGACCATATAAGGTAATCAATTCATCATCCCACAGAGCAATCACACTTCAAAATGACGAAGGTACGCTATTCAAGGTAAATGGTTAACGTCTTAAAATATTTCTAGAGCATATTGAAGAATTATAAGAAATAGACATAATTAATTTTTACCTTTTAAGTGAATTTTAAGGCCCAATCACTTTATCTTTACATTTTTGGGCCATGCATATGTTTTTTGGTATAGAGAACCTTCTAGAAACGAGTGAGCAGAAGAGGCCCGAAAGCAGAGCCCAAGCCAGGGCGGGCGCCCTAGGGTGTAGGGCGGCCGCCCCACCCTTGTCACCTCTCGCCGCCGCCTTTTGCACTCCCGAACCATCTATTCTCCCTTATCCAATAAACCTTGCAGAACACTTATCCAACCATTTCTCCGCGAGATTTGCTCCGTAGATGATTCTAGAGGCAGTTTTCCACCCCTATATAAAGAACCCCTGACGTCAGCCATCATCATCATCATCATCTTTCAATCTTTCCTTTAGCTCTCACTTGCTAGATCTCCTTGCTCCAATGGCCAGCAACAACAACGCCGATTGGAGGATGGTCCCCTATGGATCCATCCCCGACCAGCTCCTCAAAGAAGATCCTGATTCCAAGGCCTTAGTCTTAGTCCACGATGAGCTCCCGCTAGCCACCATTCCACCAAAGCAGCAGCGCTATAGAAAATCTTTCTATGCTCAACCTGTCCTCGTTGCACCACCGCAACCGCTCTTGCTCAAAGGGCTAAAGGAAGAGCCCATCATCGAGGTACCTGCCGGCACCAAGGTTCTCCCACCAAGACCCAAGGAGAGGGTTGTAGGAGTGAAGACCCATCAAAATGGAGAGCTCAACCACATCAAGTACACCACCGAGGAGGAACGTCCCTACTTCGAGGGAATCCGGGCACCCAAAGTCAGATTTGTGCCGCCAAAGGAAGCCCCGAAGCACTCTCTCAATTCCTTTGAGTCATCTCCCAAACGCCGCAAGACCGTAGCGGATTTAGAAAAAGACTTCCATGCTAGAGATGACACGATCATCAATCTACAAAGCTCTCTAGACTTCTACACTAGGTAGGTCACGAACCTGAACACCACAGTAGGTGGCCTTAGGCGCGATGTAGATGAGTTTAAGAAGAAGATGAAGTTTTTAGAACGTCGCTAGACGCCTTAGCGAGTTAAATAGTCCTTGAGGCATGATTAGATCCATTAGCTAGAAGTTAGCTTGTTTCCATTTTTTCCTTTGTATGCATGCCTCGGAATAAATAAATAAATAAAGATCATTTTTTATTATTATCGTACCTTGCTTGTCTCCACTGTGTTGTTATCAAAAGAAAACAGGAAACAAGTATGGGGAGACCCCCAATGACGAGATGAACAGATTCAACCGCAACGAGCAAACATTTCGGAAACAAATAGAGCAACAACCACACACGCCGAAGCAGAGGCCGAGGGGCCACCCGAGCTGGGCGGCCGCCCCACTACCCAGGGCGCCTGGACTGGGCATTGCACCCCCTGCTCCATCCTTCGACCACGGTCAGGTTTGCACCCTGCACGTTACATTTTTTCATACACATCTCTAAATTTCAATTCATGCAATGAGTTTCCATAAATAAGTGCTTTAAACATGATAAAATGATAAAATGTTTCCTTAAAATATCTTCATGGAATAGACTCTCTGTATGAAGTTTTCTAGAGTCCTGCTAATGCTGGGAATTAAGTTAGAGTTTCCTTGTTGCTTAAGTCATTGTGGAATATAAGATGGTAGAATTTGAGAACTTAATTCTTGATAATCTCTGTCACTTGGAGAATTTCTTTAAAAATAAAAAACTACCATCTCCTATATGCTTTACACTTACCAATCAAAATCCAAAAGGCTACTTATTTTGTATTGAGTTTGTTCGAATCGTGTGGATCCTTGTTAGAATTTTATCATACTCCGAAGGTCAAGGCTTCATTCATACATTACAAACACAAAAGATTCTCTCTTCAGAAGTAGTGTTGCATTAGAGGCATGCGCTATGCAAAAATAATTAATTCGGGAAATAAAAATGGGCAAAAAGTCCGACAACCTCATAGTAGAATTAGGGGTACTTCATGCACCCACTAAAAAAACATATATATACAAAGATAGCCCATGGTTCCTCTAATAGCAATGCACCAACAAGAGATGACATTATAATAAAACTTGACCAACAAGTCTTGATCTAAGAGTATGACATTATTCTCCTCGGATCCCGGTTTGACTAGGCAATACATGCAAGGTAAGTATGCCACATCTACCTACATTTTTTTTCAAGATTCATAAGTGATCTGAGAGCACCAGTAAGAGGAAAGAAGTAAGCTAAACCTACAAAAACTCCACGTGACAAGATTGATAGATGAAGGGTCTCTTCTTCTACCTACTTTATTCCTCAATTACTCATAGCTTTATGGTGACTCTGCTGAGAACTCCCGCAGTACAGGTAAAAAGGAATCTTTCTACTTTTGATGTCTAAACCTTAAGCTTATGTTTTCACCATCCTTTTCTCGAGGACGAGTAAAAGCCTAAGTATGGGGGAGCTTGTTGACACCTCTTAAGTATCAATTCTATGTGTCAACTAAGAAGAAGAAAGCATATATTTGCAACACACCACCTAGACATAGGGTTTTAACTGACAGAATTCCACGAGTTTTGGTGTTTATCTGTTTTTGCAGGGAGACAACTGCAAAAGAGCAAAAGAGGCCCACAAGTAAGGACTACATAGACACATAACACCTCCATATGAAAAAGAGTAACCTAGAAGACTCCAGAACCACCCCCGAGGAAGGAGGGGCCCACCTATCAGCAGGGTAGGGCGGGCGCCCTCCCCCCTAGGGCGGCCGCCCAAGGCCAGTGGCCAATCATGGCCCACTTTGTGGATTAGGGTTCCACCGCCTTTCAGGTTTAATCTAAACCCTCCATTAGGGTCGGATTGATTCGACGGCTGGCGATCATTTGAAGAGGCTATATAAGGAGGACCCCTGCCCCCTAGCAAAGTGCAATCCATTATTCATTTACATATTTTCCAGAGAGGATTTGCCAGAGAGGATCCCTTATGGATCTATTCTCTAGGGCTTAGCATACATGTGAGATTAGATTGAGAGAGTTAGAGTGGAGGTGTGGATTGGAGGTAGCCCGGCCTGTCGGTGTCTCTTCTCTAGTTTGTATCGACGGGATCAAGTCTCCTAACCCGAGGCTTGCTCCTAGGATTTCTTCGGTAATTCGACTTCTAATTCTAGTAAGTTCCCTGTTTATTAATTCTTTGGTTTGTGAGTTTACTTTATTCTCTTCGCATAGAGAGTAGGGTAATCGTCTCTAGCGTAAACGTGGTGTTTGGGCTATGATACTCATAAATATCCCCTGTCTAGCCGGATCTGTGGTAGTAGCTCGGAAAGTGACAATTCCGTAGATACCTTTGGAACCCACAATCCCATTAGAAGGACTGGTAGAGTTTTATAGGTCGCGTGGTAAGCATTCTCTGAGGTGTCTCTTATCACGATGGTTCTCCCCAATAGAATAATAATACATATCTTATCTAGACTAGAAAGAGACTACAGTCGTGATCTTCTCTAATCGCCCATATCAAGATTACCTTGTTAATAGCCTGAAGGTTAATAGCATAGATTGGTTAGTCAGATGCACCCTTTCTCCCTGTGGAAATATAAATTACGATACTCTGGATAATCTCCCGGGTGAAGTGCTCACCGATATCCGTGCGCTTGCGGATTACTTCCAAGTGATTTCTCTGTTTGCGTTAACAAATATCAACAGCCACCGCCCATCCTACCTCAGCGTGGTTGGGATTGTTGTTGCCGCGGCAGGCCTGGTCGGAGTTGGTGTGGCTCCCTCGAGCAGAGGGCCTCCCTATCGTGGCAAGCTCTCCTAGCCTAGGTGCCTGATTTTGCAGGCGAACTCCCCTTCTTGGTGGCGGCTGAGAGAGAATAAGTTGATTGAATAGTGTTTTGTGAGAGTGAACAAACTGAAACAAACTGAGTAGTTCAAGTGAACAGGGTCATGATCATTTATTTTTTCCCATCTGTCCAAAAACTCCAAATATCTTAGGAGCTTATATTTTATAGCATCATGAACGCCACACATGAACAATAGGCATGCTTCTGATTAAGGATGGAAACAGATCGGATTTGCATGAAATTGGATCCAGATGTCACCTTTTACCATATTTTAATTCAAATACAAATATTTTCGAATATGAATACAAAACAAAAGTTTTAGATTTAGATTTCTATTTGGATATTTACTTAAGTCAACTAAAAATGTATATCTTCAAATTTAACATATATGAATAAAATTTTACTACTAAGTACATTGTTAACCAAAGTGACTAAATGAAATCACACTTCTAATAACCTATAATAGCAAAGTAAACTAAATTATAATGGATAATATTGAATAACATTAGACATCAAGTGAAAAAATTGGAATAAAATGGTAGAACAAATAGCTGTTTTAATTTATCATTAATATTGGAATTATTAAATTATCACACATGTAGAGATAAGGCATCTGTGTATATAACAAAGAAATGGATAGCACATAAAAATAATGTAGTTTTTAATAAATATTTAATAATTAAATATATCAATTAATCAATCAATATTATGTTTAAATAAATATTTATTGTGAAATTATAATTTATATAAAATAATTTACATCAATAAATAAATAAACAAAATGTTAACACCGTATTTTTGTACGGCCAGATGCGCGCTTATGGGCCCTTAGCAGGCCTTCTAAGGAGATATCCAAGATGGACCCGAAAGATCGACTAAGGAAATAAAAGATCGTGGAGAGATCTTTTGGCCGATTTCAACAGCACGTACGCGACGACTTCAGCGATGGAGTGAATTGAGGCCCAAGTCATGTTTTATTTCCTTATTATTAGGACTTGCGTGACGGCTAGTTAGGGTACATGCTATGGTCTATAAATAGCAAGGCCTAGGGAATGAGAAGACATCCAATCAATCAAATACACAACTAGTACTTAGTTTTCGGTCTCCGGCCAACCCTAGGAGTAGGAGTAGAGTAGATTTCGGTGAACCTTCGACGGATTGGGCTGCATCGACTAGATCGACCTACGGTTTGCTTGTAAGTCTAGCCTTGGTTCATGTCTCGTTTGTACGGCTGTATTGTGTAACTCGTGCAAGCTCGGTATAAGCTAGTTATCGGTTTGAATCTATTGTTCATGGGGCTGCATTGCTTCAATCTCACATGATTCGTGGCTTCAAGCTAGTTATTGGCTCTATTAGATTGACGATCTAATAGATTCATTAAGTTATCGATATTGTCTGTTATGCTCTGTTTAATCTATTGTTACAATATCATGCCCAATCTCAACTGACGGATTGGCCCACGCTTTATTTTCCATCTAGATCTATTGCCTCCGATGCATCTACTTTCATACTTAGTGAGGCTATAGATTTAAGATCATATCGGCTAATCCATTGGTTGCGGTTGCTACATGTTGTGGGTTCAAGACATATGTTCTGTTATTAGATTGGTTTGAGTCTAGTTGGATCTGGTTCAACATACATGGTACGACTGCATCTACCGACCCCACTGCCATGTATGTTGGATCATATCTGTCCAAACTTAGATCCGTCCGAGGCTGGATGTGTGGATCTTGTTCAAGCTTCATGGATCCCATATCGGCTAATGTAGTCGATCTGGTTATGCTTCAATCATACGATGCTTGTACTTTATCGCTTTAATCTATTAGATCTATTGAATGTACTAGATGTGGCTTGACTTGTTTACTTTTATGGCTTGATGGAAACACCCTAATGCTAGTAAATCGGTCAGGTTATCGGGTTAATTGTCATCATGGCTGCATGGGAACACACCTCTGTTGATGTTTAATTTTTATCTAATATGTTCAGTAGATCTAGTAGTTTGATGCCGATAATGTTATGTGTGTCGCATCTTTACCTTATTCTTGTCATATGATCGGCTAATCATATACTTTATATCTGATATTCCGTGATAGCCGTTTGTATACCACTATTATGTTTCACATTGTTCGGAGTTGACTCTTTAGTCAATATATCCTATATTCATCGGCTATATGAGAGCTGCACACTCATGGAACTGTCTGACAACAACCGACAGGTTCCATAATTTGACGTTTTATCTCCTTGTCAATTGCAGGTCAAATTGACTGGCACGCCTGAGATCGATCACTAAAGTGGCCTAAGCCGCTTTAGAGGTTTAGCAGATCAAGCTCTACTGTTGCACAGTCTCCGTAGGCCTTACGCAGTGCTGATGTCAGAAGACCCCATTTTTGGCGTCAACACATTTTGACACGCCCAGCGGGACCACAATCGTCAGACATGGACAAAGGCAAAGCTAGAATCTCATACCCAACCCAAGATGAGAAGTTGAGGGCCCTCGGTCCAAACTCCCAAGTGACCGAGGAAGAATTGATCCACCTAGCGCCGAGTATCTGCCTGCTGCTCAGTGTTGGTATTTATTATGCTCATGTAGAATATTCCACAAGCGCACAGAAATACCGTTGTAGCATTTTACCCAGGAGTATTTCAGGGTATCATATTTATCCTCAGGGAAGCAATGGTTAAAGAATATGATAGCTAACCATGATGATCCACTAACTAATATACCAACTAAACTATGATAGGGGTAAATGATATATATGATAAGTGCAATGACACATAGGAGAAGTTCCAATGATAAAGAGTAGTTTAGTGAGCGAGGAGGACAGCGAGCGAGCATAAGGTTTCCAAATATCTATCTCTACTTGCATAGTTCTAACTTAGCAAGACAAGTCATATCAAGCAAGAACAATATTCATACACAATTGCACTTCGGGCCACTAGGCCACTTAGCAACAGAAAGGGATGAGAAGGGTGCTAAACCACCTCGCACAAGAAGGCCTATGCTTTAAGAACTTGGCCGAACCTAGTGGGATCAAAGCCTAGATAGGTCTATCACCCCTACTAGGTACCACAAACAAACCGTTGGACAAGCCGTAGACACAGGTAAGCGTATAGTCTAGACACCATGTCTACACTATATCTCACTACTCTAATCCGACGTCCGGTGAAATTGATTAGAGCACCTGGTTAAGGGCGGTGAACCAGTGCAAAGGTATACTACCCTTATCTTACTATCAAACAACTATGACTATGCTAACAACCAATACAACATAACTAGTCTTGTTGCAATAAAGTAAAATACTAATGCAAAGTAGAGAAGATAACTATATAAAATAACTCAAGTCTTACAAAGAGAGAAATAAATACTAGAAGCATACCAGACCTCCTGGAAGACTAGAGCTAAAGACCAGAGGCTCACTCTAACTTCTAACAACACTAACACTACTACAAGTGCTACATCTTGAGAGAGAGTGGAGAGCTCCTCCTTGTGGTGTGTCTTGAATGAGAGGGAGTGAGGGGCTATTTATAGTGGAGAGGTGGAGTAGGGGCTACTCCACTGCCACGTCATCGATCCGCGTGATGGATGATGAGAGCCCTTGGATCCTAACCGCCTTTAGATCAATGGTGCAAGATAACATCATGTGCTTCTTTAATTCAGCATGTGCATCTTTGCATGGCGGCATGCAAATGGCGGTTGGATAAAGGAGTGGCCACCAAGCCACCTTGGGGGGGTCGGCCGACCCCTCGTATGACATGTGGGACCACTCTAGACCTTCTAGAAGCATGGCCCACATGTCATGGAGTGGTTAGAACTTTGGTGGTGCCCATTGATGGGTCGGCCGATCTGCACAAGAGGGGTAGTGACCCCCTTACTATGACAGGTGGGCCCTTCTTATCATGTGGGTGCTTGGGATGGATGGTGGGCGCCATAGGTTGGTCGACCGACCCCCCTGGCCCCCTATGTGGGTCCCACTAGCTCATTTCTCTCCATTTCCTATAGTCCTGCAAGAAATACTCCATGGACATATATGAGGAGTATAAGTGAACCTCTCAGATCGCTCAATGGTGTATGATTCCTTACCAAGGTGTTTTGCCTTCTTTTGTTTCATCCTACTTCTAAAAGGTTTATGTGGAGCTCAGGTAGGGATAAACATGAAATCGTACTTGCATTGCATATATTGTAAAGTCAAAACAAGGATCCAAGGAGAAAAATGTCATAATCCTAGATCAAGATGTGCATGTGTTTGGAACATGGCAATTGATCAAAACTCCTCTATTTGATATGATCTCTCTTTCTAACTTATTATTTTGAGACATAGCTATCTTTATTTTTTTCTTTTTCTAAGAGCTTTGATATGCTCATCATTTTTTTCTAAAACTTGGGACCTTCATGTGCCCCTATATTTTTTCTTTTTCATATTTTTCATAATTTTTCATAGTCTATGTCTCATTTACTAGCATCATACTAGAGAGAGATAACTATTTTAGAACATGGAGCATGAACTTTGTGGAAAATGAAAGGCATGTTTCTGCGTACTTCCAGTGTAGAAGCAACATATATATGTAGTGTGTATGTGATCTTGACCTTGGGAGTATGAAAAAATTCTCAACAAGGGTCAACAAGGTTTGACCAAACTCAACACAAGTACAAGTAGCAAATGTAGAAGGTTTTAAACATGCAAGAACATCATATGGCTTTGGTAGGAATTTCTCACCATTGAGGAGTTTGTGACACTATGGTTTTTTGATGTTTTATCAAAAGCAAGATCTCCAAGCACTTTGAATAGAAAAGGTAGGATTTCTAAGCTAGAACTATATCACACATCACAACAACTTAGTCAATATGAGTTTCCTATTAAGATATTTTCCCACAAGCATAAGCACATGTATATGGAATAAAATTTATGCAAGCTTCTATCTCAAGAATGTCATAAGCATGTCACTTTTCAAAATTTCAATCCAGGTTTGGCTTTAGTTCATTTTGGGTTACATAAGATCATGTAAAAATATCACACATGTACCAAGAAGAAAGAAGGATGTGTCAAACCAGCGTTTTGAAGTGAAGTATCAGTAGTGGAGGATGACAGGTGGGCCCATAGCTCCATGATGGGTTGGCTAACCCCATCAGGAGGCATCTAGCCCTCGAAGGTGTGTCTCCTCCTTGTCCTCTATGCATACACCAAACTTCAGCTTAATTAGCTACTCTTAGGCCGTCGGATGACGCACATATGGTGGCCAAATTGGCTCAAGTTGTGTGTGACAACATCTTGTCAAGTGTGCATCACTACTGCATTTTCAGATTCTTCGCTTGTGGACACAAAGAGAAGATAGAGATTAAGTGCATGGGTCCTGCTGGTGGAAAAACACCAGCGGAACCAAAACTTCGCTCATCATTTTTTTTAGCCTCAAGCACATTGAAGATTATTAAGTTTATGTTATATGCTTTGTTCATTCTCATGACATGGTTGATAAAATGAGAAGGAAGAGATGAGCATTCATGTGAGATTTGAAAACATTTGACAAAAGGGGGTTTAGTTGCTAAACCTATTGAGGTGTTGCCCAACTTACAACTTATGCATCAATGACCTTTTTTTCATGATAGAAAGAATAAGATATTTATGAAGCATATGAGGAGGAGGTCTTTGTATTCTTTTATTCAATGTTTATTATGGATGCAATGAAATAAAAGTGAGGGATAAGAATATATACCTTAGTGGGATAACAATACTTACCTTAGTGGGGGAGAGGACCTCCCCCAAGCTTGCTCTTTTCATCACACTTGTGCTACAAGTATTAGTAGGGGGAGGGGCTCCTCCCCGAAGCTTGTCTCCTTGGTGGGGGAGAGAACCTCCCCCAAGCTAGTTCATCTGAATGCCCTTGTATCACCATGGTGTTGGTGTTGAGCAAGGGTCTTACATCTTGTCACCCTACCTGCACCTGAGATACCTCTACACCTTTGCACATTATCTAAGTCAATTGTTAGTCTCTATGATTCATACAACCAATACCTCTCGTATTGGAGACGGATTTTGATTGTATAACCATGGTGAAGCATGGACAAAGACTAGTTTGATTCATTTTTTTAAGCATGTGTCGATAAGGTGTTTGAATATTCTAGGTATAGGTATGAAGAGTACCAAGGCATCATTTGCAAACACAAGGATTATGAAATTCTAGTGATAAGAAAAGATTATTCAAAATGAGCTAATGTCATGGAAGACATCTTGTCATCGAGTTATCATGCTAAGAGAAAAAAAGGCTCAAGAACAAGAGGAAATTCGAAAGATTGCTCTAAATTTCCAACATGAGTGAAGGGTGAAGAAAGAAGTGACCGAAGGTGATAATGCCAGGTCGGGCGACCTGCTGTTGCACCCTCCACTAGGAACACTTAGTGGCATTTGCATTGGATTCCTAAGTAAAGCAAAATAGGAAAAGGAGGGAGGTGATCGGCCACATATAGGGGTCGGCCGACCCCTACATGTCCCCTATCTCATGCCCAAAGCTAAGGTTCTTGCTCCTAGTGTTTAGTGAAAACAGAGAATGCAATTTTGAGTGCATGAAAAGACCAACGGAGCACTAGAAGATCACCCATTCATGCTTTAGCTAGTTGTATGTGTCATGAGTGGTGAGAAGAAAGAAAGAGGAGGCATGGAAGGACCTGAGGTCTATCATGAAGGAAAGCAAGTGATATGGCCAAAGGGATCAAAGTGATGTCCCCCTACATGCTCATGCACTCAAACTTCAGAAATTTTAGAGCAATGCACCTTGGATACTTATGCAAGCAAAGTGGGAGGCACATGGTGATGTGATGGGTCCTTGGCCAGGTCGGCCGACCCATGTGTGGCCTCTCCACACTTCCCCATGACATGAAACATTTATTAACATAATTCCAAGGTGCAACAAAGTGCAGGTGGTACCATGGTGGGGTCGGCCGACCCCACCTTGGGCACAAACTATCTCAAAAAATCATGTTATGTTTTGCTTAAAGTTTTATGCATGAAGAGATGTTGGGTTCTTGAGATTTCAAATGTGATAACCCAAAATGAAACAGAAAAGGAGTGCAATGGAGAATCAGATGTGGATACATACCGAATTACCTCACGACGAGGGCTCTTGGTTCAGGTCCAATGAGCAGAAATCCTGAAGATGCGGATTCGAAAGACTTGTTTCCATCATTCCTTTCTTGATTCTTCTTTTGATTTTGGTTTGGCAGATTTGTTTTGTGTCTGCGGAGTGGACTTCACCTCCTTATTTCTTATCCTTGGCATGCCATCTTTTTGCTCCATTGTTTTGTTTCATTTCTACAATAGATTAGTAGACAACACATACCCGAAGGGATTAACAAGGATTTTCAAGAATGGGTATTTGTTGTCATCAAGCAAGACGCCATCTTCTATAGAGAGGTTATCTTTAACATTTAATTAGCATAGAGGATTTTTCCCATGTTAAGAGGTGTTCTCTTATTGCTCACAAAAATTTTAGATTTGAAAGTGCAATCAAGCCTTAAGTGGGTTTTGGTGACATGACAACGTAATTAGAGAACTAATGAGACCTTACAAGTATGGCAAGTAGGTTAAGTGAAAGGAGGTTGATGAACAGGTTGGCGGACCCCTCCAATTACAAAAATGCATGGCAACAAGCTCAAAGGAGTTTAAATTCATTTTATACTTTGAAATTGAGTTAAGTATGCCGTACTATTAAGAGGGATTCAACACGCATGCCAACAAGTGAACCAAATGCTATATCTATCCAAACATCATACACCTCCACATACATAGTAGGCAAAACAACCAACTATTCCAAGATCCATCTTTTGCTCTCTCTGCCAGGCCGGTAGTGCCGGGCAGTCCGGCACTGCCGCGCCTTTGGCCGGCACTGCCACAACTTGTTCTGCCCGTTGGACAGTGGAGGGGTATTTCTTACCCCCTCCTCCCCAACGGCTAGTTCTGTCATTCCTTCTTTCTCACTTCGTGAAACAGAATAGAGAAGCTCTCTTCTTGCTCTCCCTTCTCCCTTGGTGCTCAACTACTCTCCTCCATTGATTTCCAATCAACCTTTGAGAGATTAAGCCTCCAAGCTTGAGAAGAAGCTTCTCCCTCAGATCTCCAACTCCTACAAGCATTTGGTTTGCATGGTGGATGGCGGTTTGAGTTTGTTACTCTTGGAGCTTTGCTCCTAGCCTGCTAGGCGTCGCCCTTGAGCTTGCCTCCTTCGTGCGACAGCCTAGGGAGGTTTGTAACACCCATTTGCTAATACATTTCCCCTCATCTCAAGAGTTCATTCTCTTGACTTGAGACCAAGGAAAGAGCTAGCCTTTGTGGTGAGCTTGAGCCTTGTGTGGCGCACCTCAACAACGTGGACGTAGGCAAGCCTTGGTGGTGAGCTGAACTACGGGTCAAATCTCGTGTCCCCTTGTGTTTGTCTCTATTCTTCGATATATATTGTTTGCAAGGTGATTTCTAGGGTTTGGACCTGATCTACTCGGTGGGTGTGTTGCTACCACTTTCAGGTGGTGCTAGAGGTTGCTTACACCTCTAGAAAGGTTTCTATTCAAGCACAATCTCCATTCTCTCTTTATATTTTGAATTGTGCTCAGGTCTGTCCAGGTGACCAGCAGTGCTGCCCCAGAGAGCAGCAGTGCCGGCCACCCCGGCAGTGCCGGACTTAAGCCCAGCAGTGCTGGCCTCTGTGCTAACAGAAAAGTGTCAAGTTGTTTTAAACAGGCCTATTCAGCCCCCCTCTAGGCTAATCAGGTCCTTACAAGTGGTATCAGAGCAAGGTTACCTCAGTAAACACTTCAATGTGTGAGGTTATGGTCGAAGAGGGTAGTGTCAAGATGGTTGACCCCAAGAAGGTGGACTTGCACTCAACGGACAGCAGCGATGATAGTGTGGACACGGACAAGTACTTGACCACCGCTGGCATGTCCGCAGGAGAGGTAGCAAGAAGAAAAGAAGAAAGAAGATTGAGAAGAGAAGGAAAGAAAAAGCAAAAAGAAGAAGATGTAATCAATGAAGCCAAAAGCTTGAAGTTTGCTGAGAAGCTTCATAGAAGAGAAGTAAAGAAGCTCAAGAAGGAGCTCAAGGCTAAGGAGGAGGAGCTAAAGAAGAGCAAAGAGCAAGCCTCTCAAGTGGAGGTTGAATCAAGTAGCTCCGAAGGTGATGATGATGTATCATACCAAGCCTCCAAGATGGTGAAGAAGGATGAGAAGAAGAAGAAGGATGAGGGCAGCAAGAAATACTCCGCCGTATCCTTCAACTATTCATCCATTTCTAACCATGAGCATAAACCTCTATTTCATGTTCTCGCCAGCAAGTTGCCTCATTTCGATGGGACCAACTTTGTTAAGTGGAAATACTTGATGAAATCTTATCTTGTAGTTCTTCATCTTGGCACTTGGGAGATTGTCCATAGAGGATGTGAGTCTCCGGTGGATCCCACAAGCCCCACCACCACCGAGCTTCACTGCATACAACTTAATGCACAAGCAACTAGTGTGTTGCTAAGTGCATTGGATGGTGATGAGTACAACAAGGTGATGGGCTTGGAGGTTGCCAAGGAAATTTGGGATACTTTGCACCTTGCACATGAGGGTGTAAGTAAAGTGAGGCAGTCCAAGATTGATCTTTACATGGCCAAGCTCAACCGGTTTGTGATCAATGAAGGTGAAGGGCCACAAGAGATGTTTGATAGGTTGATGGTGATAGTTGGCAAGATTAGAGGACTTGGTGGTGAAGAAGTCAATGACCACAAGGTTTTCAAGATAATGCTTGAAGCTTATTCTCCCAGAAATGAGACCGTGGTGACATTGATTAGAGACAAGAAGAAGTTTGAGTACTTCACACCAAGTGATGTGCTTGGAAGAATAATCACATTTGATTTGCAAAGAGAAGAAGCACTTGAGAGGAAGAAGCTTGGAGGGATGCAAGCAAGATTGGAAGGGATGAAGATCAAGGAGGTAGCTCTCAAGGCAAGCAAGAGCACAAGAAGATCAGCCCCTAGCTGTCCTAAAAACAGCAAGCAAGCTTCCTCAAGCAAAGCTCAAGCAACCAAAGCCATCAAGCATCAACCCGAAGCTCCAACATCAAGTGATGGTGAAAGTGAAGATGAGTAAGCCGAGAACATAGATGATATGGCCTTATTCATGAGAAGATTCAACAAGGGCCTAAAGAAGAATGGGTACAAGCTCACAAGAAGAAAGTTCACAAACAAGAAATCAAGAACTTGCTACAAGTGTGGTAGCACCGAACACTTCATTGTCGATTGCCCAAATGAGAAGAAAGACAACAAGTTTGGCAAAGGCAAGAGAGAAGACAAGGGTGACCACAAGATGAGCAAGAGATATGTGGGTGAAGCACACATTGGGCATGAGTGGGACTCAACAGAAGAGACTACAAGTGAAGATGATGAAATGGCAACAATTGCTATTCACAAGCCATCCACTTCACCAAGGCTCTTCAACAACATGTCCGATGATGATGAATGCTCCCCTCACACTTGTCTCATGGCAAAGGGTGAGAAGGTAAAACCAAAACCGAAACCCATAAATCCTCCCCCCAAGGACATCTCTAGTAGTGATTCTAGTGATTACTCTAGTGATGAAGAAATCAATGAAATAACTAAAAATATGGATGGTAAGACCAAGATTTTCATTGCTAATCTAATGGGTGAATTAGAGGCAACCAAGGCTGAGCTAGCGTCTAGAGAAAAGATTCTTATCAAACAAGAGGATCTTTATATTGCTAGTGAGGAAGCCCTTGCATTAGAAAGGAGTGAGGTGAGCTCTTTGACCAAGGCCTTGGCCAAGGAAAAAGAAGCTCATGCTCTCACTAAGGAGTATTGTGACCTCAAGCAAAAGCATTGTGGCTTGGTTGAAAACCATCAAGAGCTTGAGGCGCAATACAACCTTCTTTGGGAGAGCAACTCACATCTTCCTAAAGCAAATAATGTCTCTTCTCCATCCACTAGCCAAGGTTGTGGAAAATGCTATAATATTTATTCGAATGATTATTCCACTAACCTTGCCAACATGGAGGCTATAAGAAAGAGATAGCAAGGCTCAACAATGTCATCTCAGTTTCTAGCAAGAATGACAAAGACAAAGTTGAGCCCAAGAAAATCCAACAAGGATGGAAGACATCCATCAATCAAGGATGGGCTTGGACACACTCAAGGAGGTAAAACTAATGGAAGAAAAATAGTGAAAGGCATTGAGTGTATCAAGTTTGAGAAGAAGGGAAGCATTGGTGCAGATAAGCCTGCACAGACTGCTGCTCTGCTGGACTGCAGGCCGGCAGTGCCGGACCTCAGGCCGGCAGTGCCGTGCCCCACTAAAGGGAAGGCTACTAGTGCTTCACCTGATCAAGCTCAAGTTCATGCCAAGAGGGTGCCCAAGCAAAAGAAGGTTTCTCAGAAACCCAAGAACTCAATCTGGGTGGCAAAGAACAAGTATGTATACAAACCAAAGGCAAGGTCACCCCAAGGAAGTTTGTCGTCTTGCTACATATTGAAATGCAATGACCGTGGTAAAGTCATTGCAGAGTTTGTGGGTGATGAGAAACATGATAAAAGAAGCATGAATATTTGGGTTCCCAAAATTGTTGTGACTAACATGCAAGGACCCAAAATTGATTAGGGACCTAAACCTAGGAACTAAATTGTTTTGTAGGCATACTCCTCCGGTGGATCAAGTTGGGTGCTTGATAGTGGATGTACAAATCATATGACCAAAGAGAAGAGTATGTTCTCATCATATTCCCCAACTTCAAATGCATGTGAGAATATCATCTTTGGTGACAACTCCAAAGGGGAAGTGATTGGTCTTCGTAAAGTTGCTATTACTCTTAAACATTCTATCTCAAATGTTTTACATGTGAATTCGTTGAGTTACAACTTGTTGTCCATTTCTCAATTGGGTGAGATGGGCTACAATTGTCTCTTTACGGATAAGGGTGTGGAAGTCTTTAAGAGGGAGGATTCCTCTATTGTCTTTACGGGTCGTTTGAAGGGCAAGCTTTACCTAGTTGATTTCAACAAAAGTAAGGCTAAGCTTGAGACTTGTTTAGTGGCAAAATCTAGCATGGTTTGGTTATGGCATCGCCGACTAGCTCATGTTGGGATGAGGAACTTGGCCAAGCTCCTAAAAGATGAACACATTCTCGGACTAACAAATGTTCATTTTGAGAAGGATAGAATTTGTAGCGCTTGCCAAGCTGGAAAGCAAGTAGGTGCACCTCACCTATCAAAGAGCATTGTCTCCACCAAGCAACCATTGGAGCTAATTCACATGGATCTCTTTGGACCGGTGGCCTACATAAGCATTGGCGGTAACAAACATGGTTTAGTTATGGTTGATGACTTTACTCGATTCACTTGGGTGTTTTTCATGTATGATAAGGCACAAGTGAAAGAAAAAGTGAAAACCTTCATTAGAAGAGCACAAAGAGAATTCGGGTTCCAAATCAAGAAAGTTCGTAGTGACAATGGAACCGAATTAAACAACACTCAAGTGGAGGAGTTTATTGATGATGAGGGAATCAAGCATGAGTTTTCAGTTCCATACACCCCTCAACAAAATGGTGTAGTAGAGAGAAAGAATCAGACACTCATTGATATGGAAAGGACAATGCTAGATGAGTATAAGACTTCTGATATCTTTTGGGCGGAAGCCGTCAACACCGCTTGCCATGCTATCAACCGGCTCTATCTACACAAGATCTTGAAGAAGACTTCATATGAGCTTTTAACCGGTAACAAACCAAAGGTGTCATACTTTAGAGTTTTTGGGTGCAAGTGTTTCATACTTAACAAGAAACCCAAAACCTCTAAGTTTGTTCCTAAAGTTGATGAAGGTTTTCTTCTTGGTTATGGATCAAATGAGCATGACTATCGCGTATTCAACAAGACCTTAGGGAAAATTGAAATCGCGATAGATGTGACATTTAATGAATCTAATGGCTCTCAAGTAGAGAAAATTGATCAAGTAATTGTAGGTAATGAGGAACCACCATGTGAAGCAATCAAGGACATGGCTATTGGTGACATTAAACCACAAGAAGTCAAAGCCATAGAAGTGGAACCTCAAGGTGAAGAAGCTACTGCCCCAAGAGTTGAAGAAAATGGGCTAGCAGTGCTCCCTGGTCTAGCCTCTGTGCCTGACCGTGGCACTGCCGGACCAGAGGCCGGAACTGCCGGACCAAGCAGACAGGCAGCAGCAAGCTGTTCCACAGCAAGCCCGATGAACCTACAACCTATATTTGAAGAGTATGAGTATGATGACCAAGCTGACCAACAAGAAGCCACGGAATACCCAAGATTAAGGCAAACAATTCAAAGAGATCATCCCATTGATAACATACTTGGGAGTCTTCGAAAGGGGGTAACTACTCATTCACATTTGGCAAACTTTTGTCAATTTTACTCTTTTGTCTCCTCTTTGGAACCTCTCAAGGTTGAGCAAGCTCTCGATGATCCGGATTGGGTGATGGCTATGCAAGAAGAGCTCAACAACTTTGAGCGAAATCAAGTTTGGTCCTTGGTGGAAAGACCAAATACCAATGTGATTGGCACCAAATGGGTCTTCCGCAACAAGCAAGATGAGCAAGGCATGGTGACAAGGAACAAGGCAAGATTGGTGGCTCAAGGCTTTACTCAAGTGGAGGGCTTGGACTTTGAAGAGACTTATGCACCGGTGGCTAGGCTTGAAGCAATTCGAATGCTTTTGGCCTATGTTGCCCATCATGACTTCAAGCTCTATCAAATAGATGTGAAGAGTTCATTTCTCAACAGCCCTATTCAAGAGTTGGTCTATGTTGAGCAGCCACTGGGATTTGAAGATCCTAAGTTCTCTCATCATGTTTTCAAGATCCATAAGGCGCTCTATGGGCTTAAGCAAGCACCAAGAGCATGGTATGAATGCCTTAAGGAATTCTTACTCAAACAAGGCTTTGAAATAGGCAAAGAGGATCCTACTCTCTTCACTCATAAAGTCAATAATGATATCTTTGTATGCCAAATATATGTCGATGACATAATATTTGGTAGTACTAACCAATCCTTTTGTGATGAGTTTACTAGGATCATGACTAAGAGATTTGAGATGTCTATGATGGGTGAGCTAAAGTTCTTCCTCGATTTTCAAATCAAGCAACTCAAGGAAGGGACTTTCTTATGCCAAACCAAGTACACCCATGATATGTTGAGAAAGTTTGACATGGTGAATGCAAAGCCAATCAAGACTCCCATGCCAACCAATGGACATCTTGATCTTGATGAAGGAGGGAAATCCGTGGACATAAAGGTATATCGCTCCATGATCGTCTCTCTCCTTTACTTATGTGCATCTAGGCCGGACATAATGCTTAGTGTGTGCATGTGTGCTAGATTTCAAGCTAACCTGAATGAGTGCCACTTAGTGGCCGTTAAGAGAATTTTGAGATATCTAGTTCTCACTCCTAACCTTGGCTTATGGTATCCCAAGGGCTCTAAGTTCGATCTACTTGGGTATTTGGATTCCGATTACGCCAGTTGCAAGTTAGACCGAAAAAGCACTCCGGGGACGTGTCAATTCCTTGGACGGTCCCTAGTGTCTTGGAGTTCTAGAAAGAAAAATTGTGTAGCCCTTTCCACCACCGAGGCCGAGTATGTTGTAGCCGGCGCATGTTGTGCTCAACTACTTTGGATGAGGCAAACCTTAAAAGATTTCGGATGTCAATTCACCAAGATACCTCTCTTGTGTGACAACGAGAGTGCCATCAAACTCGCAAATAACCCGGTTAGTCACTCTAGAACCAAACACATAGACATCCGTCATCACTTCTTGAGAGACCACAAATTAAAAGGATATATCGCAATTCGCCATGTGAGCACCGAAAAGCAACTAGCCGATATCTTCACCAAGCCTCTCGACAAGACAAGGTTTTGTGCTTTGCGTAGTGAGCTGAATATACTTGATTCTCGTAACGTGGTTTGAACTATAGCACACATTTGTTTGTCCACCTAGTGACATAGGCAAAACTTTGAAAATTTCAATTATGTGCTTCAAAACCGTTTTTGAAAGAAACTTGAGTATGGTGGTCATTGTGTGTATTGTTGAAATGCTTACGGACCATCATAGGGCAAGGAGTATGTGTCTACAAGTGCATTAATACTAAGTATAAAGTGGCATAGCTCCTCACTTCCTGGCTAGGCCAGCAGTGCCGGGCTAAGTCTAGTAGTGCCGCGACTTAACCGACCAGAGGGGTCGGGTCCAAGTCATACCCCTCGGGATTTTCTTTATCTCTATGCCCAGACCCAAGGGGACTCTAGACCAAGTCGTTTTCACCCCAACAGAACCCTCTCCCTCTCCTCTCTCAACCCCAAGGAGACCTAGGGAGCCTAGAGGTCCCTCTCTTCTTCCCCGGCGGTGCTGCCCTTCGGAGGTGCTTCCATTGGAGGAGGTGTGGAGGATCTTCCTCCCTGCGTCAAGCTCCGTTCTAGCCCAACCTTCTTCATCCTCATCTCTCTCTTTCAAAGGTAATAATTTGAAACCCTAGGTTGGATCGATCTATGGAATGTACGGATTTTGAGGTGGGATTTAGGTTGGTAGTGGTTGCATTATGTATGTTGATGTACCTCTAGTAGTTAGATTCAATCAAAACCTAGATTCAATGGAGGATTGATGGAGCTAGCATTGGTGTTGTATGCACCAGGTCGGCAGTGTCGAGCCAGAGGCCGGTAGTGCCGGACCCCTGGTGACAGCACTATTGCATATGCTCCTACAATCGTCCATTGACCCTAGTTTTTGGTCCAATCTCTCCACTAGAGTTCTAGTTACTATTCTAAATGCAGCAACCTAACTCTCACTCCTTTTAATGCATAGATGGATGCCAGAGGTTCAAGCAGTGGTGATAGAGGAAAGGGGCCAAGTACCAAGGCCCGTACTTTTCGAGGAGGTAGAGGTGCTGTTGATGATGGCTTGAATCCAAGGCAAAGGATCAGGCAGGAGGAAGAGTTATAGAGGGATGGAAGAACAATCAGAGAAGGTGCTTGCCCTAGGACACCTCCAGATTTGGGACTTTTTGATGGTTCATATCTCATTTTGCATGTTGAGGAGGTACTTGTTAGAGAGCCTCAGGACAGCCGTGCCAGAGACAGAGTCAACTATCAGAATCAGTGGCGGACTGTCCAAGAGCAAAGGGCCATCTATCCCTATGATGTGCCAAAGGACATGGGAGTGGATTACAGGTTTTGGAATGTTTTTCATTCTGATTACTATTCCACTGTTCTCCTCAATGCAAAGAAGCCCAAGATCATCAAGATGAAGTATGTTGATTGGGAGCACTTGGAGAACAAGAGAGATCCTGTATTTGACAGAGTGATTGATCAGTGCAAGGAGCTGTGCATGTATGAATGGATGGGTTTTTAAAATGGTTGGAACATAGAAATCATCCATCATTTCTTTGCTACTTATTATCTTGATAGGGAGAACCATGTGATGCACTGGATGACTGAGGGCGTGCATTACAAGCTTGACTTTGTGACATTTGCCCGCCATCTAGGCTTTGGAGAGGATGATAGAGCGTGCTCAAATGTACATGATGAGAGAGGATTGACAAATGAAGAGATTTCCCATCTTTACATTGAGCCTGAGCACGTAGATGGTCTTGTGAAGGGGTTAAGGAGCAAGTACTATATTCTCAACAACCTCTTCAGGACCACACTCTATCCCAAGGTGGGATCAGCCTCCAACCTCTATGCTTCATCAAAGAATGTGCTTAGGAGGATGAGAGGTGGAGCACCACCATTTTCAGTGTCACGTTTCCTTTGGGATGAGATCTTCATGGCAGCTGATGATGCTAGGAAGGGGATTCCATATGCTCCCTATCTCATGTTCATAATTAAGAGAGTGACAGGCCGGATCTTCAACAAGGACATAGTCCATGAGCCTTACAAAGGTGAGAAGGCCATTCACTCTACAGTTCAGGAGGTGATGACTCCCCCTAGGCCAGCAGTAGCCTCAAACATTCCTGAGTCCTCCAGAGGAGTAGAAGCAGCTAGCAGAGGCAAGAGGAAAGGGAAGCTCGGCAGGCTTCTAAAGAAGATCTTCTCTGGCATTTGTTTTGCAAATAACCATGCTTACCAGACCAGACTGGAGATCATACAGCTCAGACAGGAGCAGGGCCTCAGGCAACTTTCTCCTCCTACTCCTCCACCAGAGCTCAGCGAGGAGTCCACCTATGGCTCAGATGATGAAGATGATTCAGATGATGATGATGAGGAGGAGGAGATTGAGGAGCAGCAGCCACTGAGACGCAAGGGCCATGCTAGTGGTCCTGGTGTTCACTTCACTTCAGCCCCTACTGATGATGATGAGGAAGATGAAGATGAAGATGAAGATGACCACATGGACAAGGATAGTCACTAGTTTGTATTTTTTTTGCTATGTTCTTCTTTTCTTTTTGGTGACTTGTTGCCAAAGGGGGAGAATTACTAAGTGAAGGGGGTACAACAAATCTTCGACGTCATGGTGTAGCAGCTGCTAGCTAGTTATCTTAGTTGTAGCTAGTGAGATGAGAGAGCCACATTCAAAACTATTTTATTGTAATATTGCCACTTAAGTACTTGATTCGTGTTATTTGTGGACATGTACTCTCTCTTATATATCATGCTTGTCTTAGTGTGCATTTAGTTTCCTTTTATATTGTGTTGTGTGGTCGTGCTTGTGCTTCCGCAGACTTGCTGTCTGCAGCCAGGCCGACAGTGTCGGGCTACTCAATAGCAAGCACTCTGATTTGTGTTTGAGACAGGTTCATATGCATCACGTATATTCTTGTGACACTATGTTTCAGCACCCCACAACAACCATGGATGTAGGGGGAGCCCTATTTCACTCCAATGTGTGAATTTTAGCTTTTCATGCCAAATTGGAGATTCAAATTCCTATTCACACATTTAGGGGGAGCTCCTACACCCATGACTTTCATTGTCTCAAATTAGTACTTCACTTTTTGTAAGCTCTAAGTGTGTTGTCATCAATCACCAAAAAAGGGGAGATTGAAAGTGCAATCAAGCCTTAAGTGGGTTTTGGTGACATGACAATGTAATTAGAGAACTAATGAGACCTTACAAGTATAACAAGCAGGTTAAGTGAAAGGAGGTTGATGAACAGGTTGGTGGACCCCTCCAATTACAAAAGTGCATGACAACAAGCTCAAAGGAGTTTAAATTCATTTTATACTTTGAAATTGAGTTAAGTATGCCATACTATTAAGAAGGATTCAACACGCATGCCAACAAGTGAACCAAATGCTATATCTATCCAAACATCATACACCTCTACATACATAGTAGGCAAAACAGCCAGCTATTCCAAGATCCATCTTTAGCTCTCTCTGCCAGGTCGGTAGTGCCGGGCAGTCCGGCACAGTCGCGCCTTTGGCTGGCACTACCACGACTTGTTCTACCCGTTGGACAGTGGAGGGGTATTTCTTACCCTCTCACTCCTCCCCAACGGCTAGTTCTACCATTCCTTCTTTCTCACTTTGTGAAATAGAACAGAGAAGCTCTCTTCTTGCTATCCCTTCTCCCTTGGTGCTCAACCACTCTCCTCCATTGATTTCCAATCAACCTTTGAGAGATTGAGCCTCCAAGCTTGAGAAGACTTCTCCCTCGGATCTCCAACTCCTACAAGCATTTGATTTGCGTGGAGGCCGGCGGTTTGAGTTTGTTACTCTTGGAGCTTTGCTCCTAGCCGGCTAGGCATCGCCCTTGAGCTTGCCTCCTTCGTGTGGCAGCCTAGGGAGGTTTGTAACACCCATTTGCTAATACATTTCCCCTCATCTCAAGAGTTCATTCTCTTGACTTGAGACCGAGGAAAGAGATAGCCTTTGTGGCGAGCTTGAGCCTTGTGTGGCGCACCTCAACAACGTGGACGTAGGCAAGCCTTGGTGGCAAGCTTAACCACGGGTAAAATCTTGTGTCCCCTTGTGTTTGTCTCTATTCTTCGATATATATTGTTTGCATGGTGATTTCTAGGGTTTGGACCCAATCTACTCGGTGGGTGTGTTTCTACCACTTTCAGGTGGTGCTAGAGGGTCCCTACACCTCTAGGAAGGTTTCTATTCAAGCACAATCTCCATTCTCTCTTTATATTTTGAATTGTGCTCAGGTCTATCCAGGTGACCAGCAATGCTTCCCTAGAGAGCAGCAGTGCCAGCCTCTGTGCTAACAGAAAAGTTTCAAGTTGTTTTAAACAGGCCTATTCACCCCCCTCTAGGCTAATCAAGTCCTTACAAGATTTAGCACGACAAAGGAAAAATTGTTTCGAAGAGTACCTCAAGCCTTGATTCATCTCCAAGAATGATCTCTGACTTACCCAGCAAAGATTTCAAGTTTCCTACAAGGGTTAGTCCAAATATACAACCAAATTCTATACAAGTAGCTTTTCGTTCAATACTCAAACTCGACACCATGCCTTGTTTGATTAAGGTAGACTATTTAACCTAAGCACCATGCTCAATTTAAAAAGCCTATGGGAGTACGTTCAAACGATACTTCCAAACCAAAGCATACAAGAATAGAAAAGGAAGCATTGAATGAGATTCATTTTATTAGATACAAGAACATGAATGGTGAAGCAAAGGAGCAAATATTTTTTTTTGTAAACATGGGTGATTCCCTTCTCTTTTTTTGAACTTTTGATCTACACTAAAGAAGAATTGATTTTAGTATTCCATTAGTGTAGATCCTATTTCCCCTATTTTGAACTATGTTCATTGTTTTCACCAGATTCTTTCAAAGTTCACACAAGGCCTTACAAGATGTGGAAATTAGTCAAAATGTATCATAGGCCTTTACTTACCTTTGATCATGAAGTTTATCTTGGGACTTACCCTCTTGGATTTGGGAAGTTTCCTACAATGTTAGTCACATGTGCACCCAAACTCTATGCAAACAAATTTTAGTTCAATAATCAAACTAGACACCACATCTAATTTAATTAAGGAAGGATATTTAAACTAAGCATCATGCTTAACTCAAAAAGCCTATGGAAGTGCACTAGAAAACACTCCCCAACTAAAACATACCAACATAGAAAGGAAGCATGAAGGAATGTACAAGCTTCATTCAAGAAGAGGTGAATGCATCAATGGTGAAACATGGATCATCATTTTTTATTTCTTTTTTATTTTTTATGCAAGACTATGTAAATGGATAGATGAGATGCATTTAAATTAAACATGATATGTTTTTGCGATGGAAAAACAATTTAAGTGATGGATATGCATGAATCTCTAGGTGAATCCCAAGAAAGCACCAGAGACATGATGATTAAAGCAAAGATGCAGTGGTATGGAGTAAATAAAATGATAATGTCGGGTTGCCTCCCGACAGGGTCTCACATACCTGAATGATCCCATCATTACCCACAATTTGAGACGGAATTGTGAGTGCTTTTGCTCCGTCACATGAATGGTTTTGTTTTTTTTTCTTTGATGACAACCTTCTTCAATTCTACAAAAGGTTAGAATACATGCATACACATACCTGTGAGATGGCAGGGTCAAAGTTTTGATTGTTCATGAATGATCAGGCACCCTGAGCTCTTTGATGTTTTTTTCTTTTTTTTGTCTTGTGGAAGAACACTGGAAGGTTGAGACGATTGATGTCCTGTTTATTCCACACTCAACAGAACAATGGTAATCCCACAATAGCTAGTGTTAACATAGATTAGCAGACATCAAAGTTAGTATCAAAATCTTTCACCAATTGCTTCCTCGGCAACGGCGCCAGAAATGCTTGTTGGTATTTATTATGCTCATGTAGAATATTCTGTAAGCGCACAGAAATACCGTTGTAGCATTTCACCCAGGAGTATTCCAGGGTATCATATTTATCCTTAGGGAAGCAATGGTTAAAGAATATGATAGCTAACCATGATGATCCACTAACTAATATACCAACCAAACTATGAGAGGGGTAAATGATATATATGATAAGTGCAATGACACACAAGAGAAGTTCCAATGATAAAGAGTACTTTAGTGAGCGAGGAGGACAGCGAACGAGCATAAGGTTTCCAAATATCTATCTCTACTTGCATAGTTCTAACTTAGCAAGACAAGTCATATCAAGCAAGAACAATATTCATACACGATTGCACTTCGGGCCACTAGGCCACTTAGCAACAGAAAGGGATGAGAAGGGTGCTAAACCACCTAGCACAAGAAAGCCTACGCTTTAAGAACTTGGTCGAACCTGGTGGGATCAAAGCCTAGATAGGTCTGTCACCCCTACTAGGTACCACAAACAAACAGTTGGACAAGCCGTAGACACAGGTAAGCGTATAGTCTAGACACCATGTCTACACTATATCTCACTACTCTAATCCGACGTCCGGTGAAATTGATTAGAGCATCAGGTTAAGGGTGGTGAACCAGTACAAAGCTATACTACCCTTATCTTACTATCAAACAACTATGACTATGCTAACAACCAATACAACATAACTAGTCATGTTGCAATAAAGTAAATTACTAAGGCAAAGTAGAGAAGATAACTATATAAAATAACTCAAGTCTTACAAAGAGAGAAATAAATACTAGAAGCATACCAGACCTCCTGGAAGACTAGAGCTGAAGACCAGAGGCTCACTCTAACTCCTAACAACACTAAGACTACTACAAGTGCTACATCTTGAGAGAGAGTGGAGAGCTCCTCCTTGTGGTGTGTCTTGAATGAGAGGGAGTGAGGGGGTATTTATAGTGGAGAGGTGGAGTAGGGGCTACTCCACCACCACGTCATCAATCCACATGATGGATGATGAGATCCCTTGGATCCTAACCGCCTTTAGATCAATGGTGCAAGATAATTCAACATGTGCTTCTTTAATTCAGCATGTGCATCTTTGCATGGCGGCATGCAAATGGCAGTTGGATAAAGGAGTGGCCACCAAGCCACCTTGGGGGCTTCGCCGACCCCCCTATGACATGTGGGACCACTCCAGACCTTCTAGAAGCATGGCCCACATGTCATGGAGTGGTTAGAACTTTGGTGGTGCCCATTGATGGGTCGGCCGATCTACACAAGAGGGGTAGTGACCCCCTTACTATGACAGGTGGGCCCTTCTTATCATGTGGGTGATTGGGATGGATGGTGGGCCCCATAGGTTGGTCGGCCGAACCCCCTATGTGGGTCCCACTAGCTCATTTCTCTCCATTTCCTATAGTCCTGCAAGAAATACTCCATGGACATGTGAAACTAGTTATATGATAAAATATACTCATGACATGCTTATGTCCCTTCATTGTGAGGTTGTTGACGGTGACTTTGAGCATGGAAAATTATGACATTTTCACCGTCAACACTCAGGCCAGGTGGAGGCGTCAGAACGAAGAAGACAAAGAGAAGAAACCGCTAACAGAGCATTCCAGAGCTATAGAACCGATCGACGTGCATGAGAATTGCTTGTTCTTCGCGTACTGCCTCGACAAGAATCTGGAGTTGCCTACCAGGGATAATTTTCCTGGGTGCAATGAATGGTTTGAGGAATACAGAAGGCTCCAAGCTGACGGTCGATTCACTCAGGGACAAGTGGAATACAAGGAGAGGAATCGGCATGTCATCGAAGATGGTGTTCGTGGTTGCCCCAGTACTGAAGTTGTCAGCATAGACCGTGCTCAATCTTGACCAGGCCAGCCTGAAGGGCACCAAGCATCTCAGGATCCTAGAAGGCTAACCAAGACCCAGAAAAGGAGGGTCCAATGTCAGAGGGCTGACAGGCGACGCCGTGAGGTAGCAGGTCGCGTTGCTAGCTTCTTCCTGCTTGTGGAGTTCAGGGCACCGGTGGACACCGAAGTCTATTCCGACTTTGATGAGTCAGAGTTTGGGGAGCAGGCCGGTGCACTCACGCGTGAATTCCAGGTGGTCTTCGACAAGCCTACGAGGCATAGGCACCTGAAGGCACTATACATCTAAGGATACATCAACGAGAGATTTGTTGGGAGGATACTAATCGATGGTGGTACCTCAATCAACCTGATGCCAGCTCGCATCATCTGAAACTGGGGTTGGAGTCCGAAAAGCTCTTCAAGATAGATCTGGCACTTGGCGACTTCGGAGGAAGCACATCCGAAGCCAAAGGGGTTCTGCAGGTGGAATTGACAGTTGGTAGCAAAATTCTGTTGACGACTTTCTTCGTCATCGACGGAGATAGTTCGTACAATCTGCTCCTGGGAAGAGACTGGATTCATGCCAACTGTTGCATCCCATCTACAATGCATCAGGTCGCGGTACAGTGGCTGGACAATGATGAACTAGAAGTCATTCTGATCGATGATTCAATTTCTATAGCAACCATTGACCCTGCTCACTGGGTTTTGAAGGACTACGCTTATGACTGCTTTTCGGGCAGAAGGTTGCAAGAAGACCTCACTACTCGCAACATTGTGTCTCAACAGCTGACCCGAGCAGTCGGCTTGAACGAAGAAGAATGACAAGCATTGATGGCAGTAAAGGCAAGTTGGGCAAGAGGTTTGCATCGGCCGGCGAGCTGAATAGCGACGGACCTAGGCTGACGCACGACAGCACCAAACTGGACCCAAAGATTCGAAAAGATTTGATTGCTCTGAGCGAGCACAAGGAATGTCCGGCTTGGGATTGTGAAATGCCCTGTCTTGACCAAAATCCAATAGAGCATCATCTACTGGTTAAGGAAGGATATCGGCCAATCAGGCAGCAACTCATGGCTGATGAGAATACTGACATCGCTCGGCTCTACAAAGTAAGCTTCATTCGACAAAGTAGATACATTGAATAGATCGCCAACGTGGTCTCTGTATATAAGAAGGATGGAAAAATGAGAGTCTGCATCAGCTTCAGGGACCGCAATAAAGCAAGCCCAATGAATGCATACCCAATGTCAGTGGCCAATATGCTGGTCGACACAGCAGCAGGCCACAAAGTGATCAGTTTATAGATGGCAATGCTGGGTACTGTAATACCCTAATATTAACTTTTGCAAATAGCAGTCAAATTTGAGTTTTATTCAATTTATACTCATGAAATTATAGGGGAAATTAAAAAAAATTTGGAGTAAAAGAAAATCACCTAGAGCTTAGTAACATGTATGTTGCACTCATGCTGAACTTTTATCCTTTGGTTGAGTGTAGGACAGGATGGGTGAAGTTCAAATTCTTGAATTTGAGTGTAGGACATGATTTCTTTCTCTCCTTCTCTCCCTCTCACTCATCTGGCCCAGTACCAGAGCTAGCCCAGCTCTTTCCTCCTACCTCCCCGCACCCTTCTTCCTCGGGCCAACCGAGATGGCCCAAGAGCCACGGCCCATGCGGCCACACCACTCACCCGCACCCCTCTTCCTCTGTCTGCAATGTGGACCCCGCGTGTCAGCGCCGAAACACAGCCCACACTCACAACCTCACCCTCACTCTCACTGATCTGAGGGGCCACATCGCCGGCGCCAGTGGACCACCCACTCCCGCACCCACTCTCTTCCTCTCACTGACCCACCGTCCCCACCAGTCACCCTCCCTCTCCCTTCCTCGATGAAGCGGAGATGCCGCCCGACATCACTGCCTCCCTCCTCTTCACTCCGGCTTGATGGCGATTGATGCCAGGCCATCAAGGGGGCCTTCAAGCTTCGCCTTGATGCCTCTGCCGGTAACGGCCTCCGCATTTGCCGCACTGGCGCCCTATAAAGCCTGCCGCATGGTCTCTCTGCTCCCCTGCTCTTGTTCTGTCCGCACACCGCACCCACTGTCGCCGCAATTCTCGCCATCCCGGAGCACCGACGCCACCGCCGAGCACTCCAGGAGCTCCGCCTCGATGTCCCGTCACCGTAGTGCTGCTCACCATGCCTTGTCATCCCTCGGTTCGCCGCACTGTCGCTCACCGTGCGTGCTCTCTCTTTGCAGATCGCCGGCGTTCGCCGTCGAGTCGCTCGGAGCTCTTCCAGTCCCCGCAACTACTTCCTACGGCTTCACGGTGACTCCCTCTCTCTCCCTATCTCTTTATCCTGTTCAATTACACACCGTATGCGCCAATTTGAGGCACACCGTGGCCGTCGGTCATGGCGCCACCGCGGCCACCTCACACCCGTGGGCTTTGGCCTCAACCGAGCCTCCCCCACCATTCTCGCACGATCACACCGTAACTCTCCATGCCTTCAATTTCATTTATAGCACTTCACACTATCGGTTTTCACATGCACAGAGCACGTCGGCCATGGCGCCGCCGCGGACGCCCCGTTCCGGCCGGCCTAGGTCTCACCCGAGTCCACCTTTGCACTCGCTCGAGCACGTGGATCACTTCTATGTACTTGGTTGAAACGGGGGCGGTCGGAAACCTCGTTCCGATGTTCTCCGGTGAGCTCCGACCGCCGACGTTCATGGCGCCGCCGTGCGCCGAGGGGGGAAAACTTTCCCCTTCTCTCACAGCCGTCCGATCTGCTCTGTGTGGCTTTGATTATAACTTACCGGTTCACTTAAATCCCGGTCCACCGTGCACCCATGGACCGCTGGTCCCTGTTGACACTTCTTATGACACTTAAGCCAGGTTGTCATCCCCAGCATGCCAAAGAGATGTGGTATAGAAATATGCAATTGCTCTAAGTAAATAATAAATGTATTTCTACAAGCGTACAGATTATACCGATGTAGCATTTTAACCAGGAGTTATTTATATTTTTACCACTGGGAAGGGATACTAAGGAATAAATGAGGAATGAGTAATGATGATTAATGAGTATCACTGCATGTGTAATAGAGAGTTTTCATCTATCTCACTTAGTATAGGATAAGTGTCACATAAGATATAGATAATGAATGAATAGTGACAAAAGATAAATACTGATCAACATATATATTAGCCACATAAGATAATGATAAGCACCTCAACAGATATTCTAGCAAGTCATTAGCATGGAATTAGGACGAACTACAAAGATATTTCCTAAGTCATTCTTAACTATACAGTCTAGCATACTATGATTAGTGCAATTACACTTGGCAATCATGGTGAGATAGAGATATTCATGTGTAGTGAGTATTACTAAGAAAGATGAGAAACATAGCAATCATTTCTCCGTAATAGAACTGCTCTGCTTGCCCTACAAACGGGAGGAGAACTACAAAGGACTCAACAGGACTGTCACTCCCGCGATCTACCTCTCGATTCAGAATGTAGGGTACAATCGCAGATAAATACGGTCTAGGCACCATGCCTACACAATATCTATCATTTACCCATAGTACTAGTGGATAAACGGTATACGATCCTAAATATGGATATGATTCAGATCTAACTAAGCCAAGCATATAATCATAATAGACTAAGAACATATAATTGAGAACATAATCGAATAGAGTAAAGTCATAAACAATATAATGAAGTAGAGCAAAGTCATATTCATAGTTTATCATCCTCGACAAGTTATGATTAACTTTTCTATACTTAAAATTGTGCCACCAACCTCTAGATCAGGGATAAAACAAAGACATCATGAACATAGTTTATCAAATAACTAGTTCCACATGTACATGAGTGTTTGAGTGCAGGGATGAAGAAATGAAGCAAGTGAGAGCCAATGGGACGCACATAGGGGGTTGGCCGACCACACTATGGGCCCACCTGGCTCTCCCCCTTGGCTATGATCCAAGAGAGGCACTCTAGAGTGCAATCCATCCATTGGATCACTCTATGCTTTCTCTCAACGGCTCATAAGCAAAGCACAAGGATTCATGGGCCCACACAAAGGAGATTAACGTGACAACCACCACAGAACCAACATTCAACATCCATGACAAGTGGGACCAGCACCTGGGAGACCAAGGTGGGCTAGACACCCCAAGGGGGGGGGTCGGGCGAACCACCTTTGGGCCCACCAGGCCCCCACTTGGTCCCTGATCAGTGGGGCCACCTTCAGGAGGACAGAGGAGGGCCCACTGGCCATAGGGGGGTTCGGCCGAACCACCCCTAGGTCGGTTGGCCTCCCTTCAACTGCCATATGCAAGGACACATGGTGGAAATCCACACCACACACCCAGGGACGGTTCCAAGGTCGGTTAATCCAAGGGTGGAGGATTGAAGCCCCCTGGATCGATGATGTGGCGATGGAGTAGCCCCTACTCCACCTCCCACTATAAATAGAAGGTCACTCCCCCCCTCTCTAGACATGGTGAAGAAGCCTACAAACTCCATTCCTTAGAATTGTTCTAGTAGTTAGTCTAGAGTGGGAGTTAGAGTTGAGTCGAGCTTGCTTGGGATTTCCGGAGTCGTCTTCGGGGAAGTCTAGTATAGCTCTTGTATCTTTTCTTCTTTGTAAGACTTTATCTTTATCAATATATTATCCTTTCCCTTTACTTTACTTAGTATTTACTTTGAGCATTACTATACTAGATATAGTATTGTTATATGCTTTTGCTCTTTAATAGCCTTTACATTTATAGTCTGTGATCCTTGTGACCTTTCCTGTATGCGATCATTGCCTGTCATAGGGTGCTTTGATTATTGATCATAGTCAAAGTAATAAGTTGTGTGTAAGCGTGGTGCTTATATATTAGCTTATCCTTGATTACCGCTTATTGCGTGGATTGTTCGTGGATGCTAGTAGAAGGTGACAACTCTATCTAGCCTTAGTATTCCCCCACGCGTGTCAGATAAGTTATTAAAAGGTAGGGCTTCAAGACAATAGAAGGGTGCGGTCCGGTAGGAGTTTTGTCCTCCTACTGATCTATCCCCTCGCCTAGCATACTTGTATTGAGGAGGCAAACTATAGTGTTTAATCTAGTTAATTAGCTAAGTATATTAAAGTAGAGTGAATTTCTTAGGAGTCCCTTGTACTCTCTCGTTGTCCTCCCACCTAGCTAATCTGTCTAGTCCGTTCTAAGTATCATTTACCTAGGCTCTTTCATTCATCAATCCCCTTCCTATCACATTTATCATTTACCCTCCTATACTAGTCGATACTAAGTTGAGGTACTCTCTAGGATCTCTCTCTAATTATCATTTCTAGCTCAGCTTTCCCTTGGGATAAAATAAATTACGATACCTTGGAATACTCCTAGGTGAAGTGCTACAGCGGTATAATCTGTGCGCTTGCGGATTTATCCAATAGTCATAAGAAATACCCATAAACATTTCTGGCGCCGTACCGGGGATAGGGATTTATCTCTATTTGTGGTGCGACGCTAAGAAGTGTCAACAAGCATTTCTGCCGCCGTTGCCAGGGAAAGCATAGCCTAGAAATTTTAATTAGATTGAATCCAGAGCTTATCATTAACTTAGTTATCAATTAGTCATAGGGGCTTACCCCCTGTCTGTGTATTCTCTTCTTGTGAAGCCAGACAGTGTATGAGCGGTTTCCAACTTCCGGGAAACTACCTAGAGGATCCTGAGCAACTATTGAGGAGGTCTAGACGTCGTCAAGTCCCACCTCAGAGGTTCATCTCGAACCTGAATCCGTTCAAGGAAGGAGGCTCTACACCACAACTCAAGGAAGCTATGGCCCAGAAGGCAATCTCTGACTTCTCGGCCCTGTCAGCTACCCACGTAGCTCAGGGTCTCGAGGTCAACTTCGGGGATGCCACCTTCGAGATGAAGCCTGCCTTGATCCACATGGTGCAGACCAATCCGTTTTGCGGAAAGCCCCATGAGGATGCCAATGCTCATCTCCAGCACTTGATGGAGTTATGTGGCACATTCATTATCAAGGGAGTGGCGTCTGACGCCATTCGTCTTTGCCTTTTCCCATTCTCGCTATTAGGGAAGGCGAAGCAATGGTTCTACGCCCACAAGGAAGAGGCCACTACATGGGAGAGGTGTGCTAATGCATTCCTCAAGAAGTTCTTCCCGACAGGCAAAACCAATGCCCTTCGTGGAAAGATCTCGAGCTTTCAGCAACAATCCGACAAGACGATTCCCGAAGCATGGGAGCGTCTCCAGGAGTATGCTTGTGCCTATCCTCATCATGGGATAGATGACTGGCTCCTGATTCAAGGGTTCTACCATGGGCTGACTAGCATGGCCCGTAGTCACCTTGATGCTGCCACTGGAGGGGCATTTCTCCAACACACGGTGAGAAGTGCCAAGGACCTCATCGAGAAGATGGTAACTAACCAAGGTTGGGGTGAGGAACGTCTCCAGCCAAAGAAGAGAGGTATTCACACTTTCAGTGAGGTGGACATGTTCTCTGCCAAGATGAACCTCTTGATGAAGAAGATAGAAGAAGATTCCAAGAAGGAACGAGAGGTCATCTACCCCGTCGCCGCCACACAAGCCATTGAAGCTGACCCATGGTGTTAGGTGTGCGGAGGAAATGATCACCCGGGCAACAGTTTCCCTGAGTCATCAAAGGAGGACGTGAACCTCATCAGCAAACAACAACAACAACGGGTATTGACCCCAACAACAAGGAAGCTGGAATTCGCGCCCCTTCTACCAAAGTAATGGAGGTAATAGAAATTATAACAATTACAATTCTTATAACAATCAACCTCCATTAAAAGATCTTGTCCTAGGGCAATCTAAGATTAATGATGGTATAAATAAGAAAATGATTGCTACTGATAAAGTTCTAGAAAGCTTTGGTGAGAAAATGGATAGCTTTACAACTGCTATGAAAAATCAATTGAGCTTTAATAAAATGCTAGAAACCCAATTAGCTCAGTTAGCAGCAACTATGCCATCCTTAGAACAGGGTAAGATCCTTGGGAAACCAGAGGACTCCATTGAGCATGTTAACATGGTCACAACAAAGTTCGGTAAGCCTCCACTACGCTCTTATTGGGGCTATCTTCTCGATCCTCCCTTCATCATGAAGAAGGAAGATCCAGGCGTCCCGACGATCAAGTGATCAATTGGACAGCAAACATTCCACACCGCCTTCTGCGATCTCGGATCGGGCATCAACATCATGTCAAAGGTAACATATGACAATCTCTTAGGAGGACCTTTGGTCCCCACATGTGTTCGGCTGCAGATGGCCGATCAAACCATACGGTTTCCCGAGGAACTCGCGAGGGATATCTTGGTAAACATCCAAGATGAGTACATCCCCACCGACTTCATCATCCTCGACATGGGAGCTAACGTGGAAGTCCTCGTCATCCTGGGACGGCCCTTCCTCAACACCACCAACGCAGTCATCTACGTTGGATCGGGCCAGATACACTTCCAGTTCCTGAGTCATAAGGTAAAATGTGCTTTCAATGGTTATAAACTTAACAAGCAGGTTAAAGCACAACCACCGAGAAGAAGAGTTTGAGCCCCGCGCCCAAAGAAGCATTACCCGGAGGCCAAGATCAACGAACTCGAGGAAGAGGAACCTGCCAATCCAAGGCAGGTATGGAAAGCAAAAGAGGTGCACACATCACGGTCTCCGTCTCCTGAGCCATCATGTGCACCCGAAGAATGAACAAGAAGGAGAGTCCTACTCCAAGGACTTAAAATCAAGGAGCCTTCGCCGAAAGGTAAATCGGTAGTTATCCTTTATTTCCCTTCTTTCATTTAGTTAAAACATTTACTTTCATACTTAAAATTTAGAAATAACAAAGTTAGTTTAAATAAAACTTGAGAGTTAGTTTAACATTGAAAGTTGACAAAAGTTAGTGCCAATAGTGTGGTCGGTCGACCACCATATATACCCTATCTTGGCTTAATTGGTTAAGGATCATGTAGGAACCTTTATAAAAGAAAAAGAACAAACAAATGGAGCACTAGGGGGGTCGGCCGACCACCCTAGTAGCATGGTGATCATCCCTCTTTCTTCCCCACCATCCTTTGTCCAAGAATTTCATGATTTGAGTAGTGTTGCTTTCAAAAATCAGATTTATCTTTAGGAGACATCTCTTTAGGAGACAACTCTATCTAGCCTTAGTATTCCCCCACACGTGTCAGATAAGTTATTAAAAGGTAGGGCTTCAAGACAACAGGAGTGCGCGGTCCGGTAGGAGTTTTGTCCTCCTACTGATCTATCCCCTCGCCTAGCATACTTGTATTGAGGAGGCAAACTATAGTGTTTAGTCTAGTTAATTAGCTAAGTATATTAAAGTAGAGTGAATTGCTTAGGAGTCCCTTGTACTCTCTCGTTGTCCTCCCTCCTAGCTAATCTGTCTAGTCCATTCTAAGTATCATTTACCTAGGATCTTTCATTCATCAATCCCCTTCCTATCACATTTATCATTTACCCCCCTATACTAGTGGATACTAAGTTGAGGTACTCTCTAGGATCTCTCTCTAATTATCATTTCTAGGTCAGCTTTCCCTTGGGATAAAATAAATTATGATACCTTGGAATACTCCTAGGTGAAGTGCTACAGCGGTATAATATGTGCGCTTGCGGATTTATCCAATAGTCATAAGAAATACCCATAAGCATTTCTTGTGCCGTACTAGGGATAGGGATTTATCTCTATTTGTGGTGCGACGCTAAGAAGTGTCAACACTTATCAATGACAAATGCTTAACTTGACTAATGGACTTATGGAACAAATGTAAAATGAGGCTTTTTAGCAACATGTTAAAGGGGGCTAAAGCATGGGTTTTGGTGCTTTAGTACCTCTCCATAGGATCTCTCTTGAAGCGGCCACCCAGGAAGGCCGTGCAAATGGCTCTGACTTTAACTAATTAACTAGTATGTCTCTAGCTTGTTAGTGGTTACCATTTTGTTGGCGCAAGAGGGGGGTGACTTGGGATGTTTGGCGGTTCTCCTGTCTTGTAGGCATGCAAGAGGGGGGTGCTAAGTTTGTGTGGTCTAAGGAATGTCAGGCTAGCTTTGATGAGATGAAAAAGAGGTTGACCTCGGCTCCAGTGCTTGTCTTACCTGATATCTCTAAAAGCTTCTCTAGCTACTGTGATGCTTCTCGTCTGGGTTTGGGTTCTGTACTTATGCAAGAAGGCACGGTTGTGGCCTATGCATCTAGACAGTTGAGAAAACATGAGTTGAATTACCCAACACACGATCTGGAGTTAGCAACAGTAGTACATGCTCTCAAGATATGGAGGGATTACTTGATAGGTCATAAGTGTGAAGTATATACAGATCATAAGAGTTTGAAGTACATATTCACTCAGACAAATCTGAACTTGAGACAGCGGAGATGGTTAGAGATGATCAAGGATTATGACCTAGAGGTACACTATCACCATGGTAAAGCTAACATTGTAGCTGATGCCTTGAGCAGAAGGAGCCACGCAAGCGTATCTCACATGAGTCAGATGTCTGAAGAGTTGTGTGCTGAATTTAAGTATCTCAACTTGGGTATAGTAACAAACATCATGGAGTTAGAAGTTGAACCTACCTTGGAACGTGAAATCCGGGAAGGTCAGCTTACTGATGAGAGAATACAGAAGATTGCAGAACAGATTATGATTGGTAAAGCTTCGGGTTTTAGGATAGATGATCAGGGAACAGTGTGGTTTGGTAAGAGGATATGTGTGCCAGAGATAAAGTCTATTCATGAGTCTATACTTCGAGAAGCCCATAACTCAGCTTACTCTATACACCTAGGTAGCACTAAGATGTATCTAGATCTAAAAGAGAGATACTGGTGGTATGGTCTGAAACGTGATGTAGTTGAACGTGTGGCCATATTTGATACATGACAAAGAGTCAAGGCAGAGCATCAGAGGCCAGCAGGTTTACTACAACCAATGAAAATACCTGAGTGGAAGTGGGAAGAAGTCGGGATGGACTTTATAGTGGGTCTACCTCGTACACAGAGAGGTTACGACTCAATATGGGTTATTGTTGACCGTTTAACCAAAGTGGCACATTTCATACCTGTTAGGACCACATACTCTGGAGCAAAGTTAACAGAGCTCTATATGGAAAGAATTGTGTGCTTACATGGGGTTCCTAAAAAGATAGTCTCTGACAGAGGTACACAATTCACAACACATTTCTGGCAGAAGCTACATGAGTCTATGGATACTAAGTTGAACTTTAGCTCAACATATCATCCACAGACTGATGGCCAAACGGAAAGAACAAACCAGATAATAGAGGATATGTTAAGAGCTTGTGCTCTACAATATGGTACGAGTTGGGATAAGAGTCTACCTTATGCAAAGTTCTCTTATAACAACAATTATCAGAAAAGTCTCAAAATGGCACCGTTTGAGTTATTATATGGAAGGAGGTGTAGGACACCATTATATTGGAATCAAACAGGAGAAAGCCAAGTGTTTGGACCTGAAATCATAAAAGAGACAGAGAAACAGGTACACACAGTGAGACAAAATTTGAAAATAGCTCAATCATGACAAAAGAGTTATGAAGATACAAGAAGAAGGAATCTAGAATTATCAGTGGGTGACTATGTATACCTTAAAGTATCACCTATGAGAAGCGTTAAGAGGTTTCATACCAAGGGAAAGCTATCTCCTAGGTATGTGGGACCTTTCCAAATCATTAGCAGAAGAGGAGAGGTAGCTTATCAGTTGGAATTACCCAAGATCTTGTCAGGTGTACATGATGTGTTTCATGTGTCATAGCTCAAGAAATGCTTAAGGGTACCCGAGGAACAATTACCATTGGATGATCTTGAGATTCAGGATGATCTATCTTACAAAGAACAACCCATAAAGATTTTGGAAACAGTTGAGAGAGTCACAAGAAGTAAGGTCATAAGAATGCACAAAGTACAGTGGAGTAGGCACTCAGAGGATGAGGCTACATGGGAAAGAGAAGAGGATCTCATATCAGACTATCCATATCTTTTTCCATCTTCCGAATCTCGAGGACGAGATTCATCCTAAGGGGGGTAGGTTTGTAACACCCTACTTTTATCTTTTGCAAATAGAAGTCAAATTTGAGTTTTATTCAATCTATACTCATGAAATTATAGGGGAAATTAAAAACTTTTTGGAGTAAAAGCAAATCACCTAGAGCTTAGTAACATGTATGTTGCACTCATGCTAAAATTTTGGCCTTTGGTTGAGTGTAGGACAGGTTGGGTGAAGTTCAAATTCAAATTTCATTTGAATTTGAGCTAGTTTGCAAAAATCAGAAAAAGAAAATGATTTCTTTCTCTCCTTCTCTCCCTCTCACTCATCTGGCCCAATACCAGAGCCAGCCCAGCTCTTTCCTCCTCCCTCCCCGCACCCTTCTTCCTCGGCCCAACCGAGTTGGCCCAAGAGCCACGGCCCATGCGGCCACACCACTCACCCGCACCCCTCTTCCTCTCTCTGCCATGTGGACCCCACGTGTCGGTGCTGAAACACAGCCCACACTCACAACCTCACCCTCACTCTCACTGATCTGAGCGGCCACGTCTCCGGCGCCAGTGGACCACCCACTCCCGCACCCACTCTCTTCCTCTCACTAACCCACCGTCCCCACCAGTCACCCTCCCCTCTCCCTTCTTCCTTGACGAAGCGGAGATGCCACCCCGAATCACTGCCTCCCTCCTCTTCACTCCGGCTTGATGGCGGTTGATGCCAGGCCATCAAGGGGGCCTTCAAGCTCCGCCTTGATGCCTCTACCGGTAACGACCTCCGCATCTGCCGCCCCGGCGCCCTATAAAGGCCGCTGCAAGGTCTCTTTGCTCCCCTGCTCTAGCTCTGTCCGCACACCGCACCCATTGCCGCCGCAATTCTCGCCGTCTCGGAGCACCGACGCCACCGCTGAGCACTCTAGGAGCTCCGCCTCGACGTTCCGTCACCGTAGCGCTGCTCACCTTGCCTTGTCACCCCTCGGTTCGCCGCACCAACGCTCACCGTGCGTTCTCTCTCTTTGCAGATCGCCGGCGTTCGCCATCGAGTCGCTCAGAGCTCTTCCAGTCCCCGCAACTGCTTCCTACGGCTTTGCGGTGACTCGCTCTCTCTCCCTGTCTCTTTATCCTGTTCAATTATGCACCGTATGTGCCAATTTGACGCACACCGTGGCCGTCGGTCATGGCGCCACCGCGGCCACCTCACACCCGTGGGTTTTGGCCTCAACAGAGCCCCCCCCACACCACACTCGCACGATCACACCGTAACTCGCCATGCCTTCAATTTCACTTATAGCACTTCGCACTGTCGGTTTTCACACGCACAGAGCACATCGGCCATGGCGCCGCCGCGGACGCACCGTCTCGGCCAGCCTAGGTCTCACCCGAGTCCACCTTTGCACTCGCACGAGCACATGGATCACTTCTGTGTACTTGGTTGAAACGAGGGCAGTCGGAAACGTCGTTCCGACGTTCTCCGGCGAGATCCGACCGCCGGCCTTCATGGCGCCGCTGTGCGCCAAGGGGGGGGGGACTTTCCCCTTCTCTCACAGGCGTCTGATCTGCTCTGTGTGGCTCTGATTAGAACTTACCGGTGCACTTAAATCCCGGTCCACCGTGCACCCATGGACCGTTGGTCCCGCACTGAGTCAGCAGTCCACGCGCACGCGTGGTGCACCGCACCAGTCGTGCGCTGCCACATGGCGCTTGCGTCACGCTGACGCCAGCGGCGACTCGGTCAGCGCCGACCAGCCATACCCCTTTTGTACTTAAGCCCTTCTATTTTCCGCATATAAACCCGCACTCCACTGTAGTCCAAATTCCTTTCATTCTAGTCCTGTTTTCTTTTGTTTTAGACCCTGACTTTTTGCAAAATATAACCCGCACTCCGTAGCTCGGTTTTAATCCAGAATTTAATTGTTTTAATTCAAATATACTTCAGGTTATTTATAGAAATGCCATTGAACCTTAAAACATGCATATCTTTCTCATTTTAAATCCGATTTGAGTGAATTTCACGTCTATGTGATCGTAGCAGTATGTAGAATACTTTTAAAAGCTTTTTACCTTCTGTTTATACTGTTTGGTGTACTGTTCTAATTAAACTCTATTTGTTTGCATGTATTGGATGATTTGGACTATTTGTATGGTGATTTGCTTGATGTTTAAAGAGGGTGAGCAAGTTGAGTTTGAGGAACCCTTCTTTGACCAGCAAGAACAGCAGGAGAACTTTGATGAAGGCAAGTGTAACTAAGGCCCCTTGCACCTATATAACTTTAATTCACCTTTTATTTATGCATGAGTCCATTCAAATTGATGAACCATAGGCTTTCATACACTAGATTTTTTATCCTTATACCTTGTATACCTATGGGAGTAGTTGCATTATGGCTAGATGTGCTATGCTAATCAATGACAAATGCTTAACTTGACTAATGGACTTATGGAACAAATGTAAAATGAGGCTTTTTAGCAACATGTTAAAGGGGGCTAAAGCATGGGTTTTGTTGCTTTAGTACCTCTCCATAGGATCTCTCCTGAAGCGGCCACCCAGGAAGGCCGTGCAACCCCAAGTGTCATATGGCTCTGACTTTAACTAATTAACTAGTATGTCTCTAGCTTGTTAGTGGTTACCATTTTGTTGATGCAATAGGGGTGACTTGGGATGTTTGGCGGTTCTCTTGTCTTGTAGGCATGCATAGTGCTGCGACCACATGAGCCACACGAAGGAGAACACCCATGCATACAGGCCGTTGAAACCTCGCGGCCACTAACTTGTTAGGGTATCTAGTGAAAGGTTATGTAGTGAAACCCTGCCACGCCTCCTTGGTAGAGGTATTTGGGTCTAGCTAACCCGGGCAAATGGGAATCACGGCTTGGGGGTAAATTTGTACAACCTCTGCAGAGTGTAAATCTATCATGATAGTCGTGCTCACGGTTACGAGCGGCCTGGATCCTTCTTGATAGCTGTTACTTGGGTTACATGGTTGGTTGGGAATGATGTTAATTTTGCTTAATGATTTAATCACTTGGGATGGGTTTTTATCATTAAATTAGTATACTTGTTTAATAAAACTTGACCAACTAAAATTGCTAACTGCAGTCAAACAGTGTCAAACCTTTTGAGCCTTTAGTACCCTGGTTATACTTGCTAAGCTGTGGTATGCTTACACTTGTTTTATATAATGAAAATCCCAGATGGGTACCAGATGATGGCTTTGAGGACTTTCCAGAGGATGTCCAGGACTTCTAGTCGATGTCCCTGTGGCTAGTTTACTTTTATGTTGAACTCTTATAATATGATGTAATAATGTGATGGATATCGATGTAATAAAGTACTTTACTTTGATATTCTTCAATTTGTGAGTATATGTGTGTTTGGACATCCTGGGCACACATGTATGATGTATTTAGTTTTGCTTTGCAAAACTGGGTATACTACAGGTACAATCAGATCTTCATGGAAGAATGCGATACACGATTGCCTTCGGATGCCCCGATGCGTTGGGATTACGCAGGTGAAGGGTTATACTCTTTTGGAATGCCAACACAACTTATCAGAAAGCTATGAATTATGTCTTTCATAAGTTGGTCGGCGAAATCTGCAACGTGGTGATAAAAGCCCAAGGAATACCGAGAGCACCTTGAAGATCTCAGAGCCACCTTAGGGTGTGCAAGGAAACATGGTTTGAGGATGGGCCCTCACAAGTATGCTTTCGGAGTAACTGCTGGGCAGTCTTTGAGCTTCTCGGTGCATGAATAAGGCATCAAGGATGATCAAGAAGAAGTTTTGACACGATCAGGCCATGCCGCCAGCCATAAAGACTGAGTTACAATCTTTGATCAGCAAGGCTAATTTATTCAACGGTTCATACTGAACCTGTCGGCCAAAATCCCGCCGTTCTCGGTCCTACTGAAGCTAAGAGAATCAGCAAGGATTTGGATGGGGCAGCAAACAACAGAAGGCTTTCAAGGGGATCAAGAAGTCTCCACCAGTACCAATTCATTCATGGAATGAAAGGCTTTCTAGGTTGTACGCAACAGCCAATGACCATACTATTGGATCGGCTTTGATATAATGGTTCGAAGGGAAGGAGATAGTGGTATTCAAGCTGGGGACTACTCGATCCCGAAACAAGATACCCTCCCATAGAGAAGTCATGCCTATGCTTGAACTTTCCTGTGCCAGGCTGCGCCATTAACTACCATCATCCGAGGGGTGGTGTCAAAGTTCGACATTGTCAAGCACATGCTATCGAGGCCTATTCTGAATGAACGAGTCAGTGGATGGATCCTTACGGGTCAACCAAGGCAATTAAGGGGCTAGATAGCTGGCTTTGTCACTCGTTGTCATGAGAAGAAAATCAGTTTTGTGGACATAGTTCCGCCGACGCCGTTCTTTATGGACCCACCTGTAAGCAGGACAGGAGCATTGAAGTCATCTCGGCACCGCCTCGGGGGGCAAGTCTCAAATATGTTTCCCCGGTTAGGCCGACAATTGCCGATAACCAGACCGGCTGTGAAGCTCTTCTCAAGGAATATCGGCTGAGGATTAGTCGACCACACGACCTATGTGAATGAGTGTTGGAGCATGATAGAAATTGTCATAGGTTGTTTGGTTCCTTCTCTCATATCAGCATCAAACAGGCATCTGGGGGCTAAAATAGACACCGATAGAGAAAAAGGGCTCAAAAGGGGTTTGGTTTGGAAATTCATCTTGCCCATTGGAGCTAAGGACAGTGAATACGGTGGATGGACACCAAACCAGGAGAACCCATACCAGATTGCGAGAAGCAACCCAGGTGAGGCTTATGGAATTCTAGAGGAAGCAAAGTATTCTGGAAACTATGAAGGGAAGCACTTCAGAAGCATTGATCGAGCGTATAAACCGACATATCATAGTCGGTCATGATGGGTAGCCGGTATGATTTATATCGCCTTCAGTGTGATGGTCAGCTTAAATCTGGTGATAGCCGATATGATGTATCGCCTTTAGATCAAAAATATATAAAATAGAAAGAAAAGGGATAAGGCACAGTTCAAGCGAGAGCAGAATGCCCTGACAATGTGGAGACAACATTACCCACACGATGGTTAGGGAAAGGATGTATCTACAGCCATGGGGCATGATTACAAGCAAGGGTCAGCTTCTATTCCAAAGACAAGCACGCGATCAGTTCGTCCACGGGCATTACTTCAGCGACGGCCTGCCCCACTGGTTGGAATTTCCCCATCATCACGAGGAAGTCATGCCTTGTATGGGTGCTGGTGAAGCCTAGGCCTACAACGACGGAGACACCTGTGCCTGTGACCTCTGCTTCGGAGAGAGCCAAGGTGACTCCATAAGCAACAGAGTGGAAGATCAAGTCCTGGACGCGCATTGACATGTGAGCAAGGCGCTCTTCTGGCGTCGAGCCATGAGCATGGAGAGAGTCCGCCAGCATGTTTATTGTGTCGGAAAGGCGGGCAAGTTCTGTCAAAACACCAGAGAAGTGCATCAGTCGAGATAGCCGATGTGGTCAGGGCGGATCTGATCGGTTAATGTTGTGATGACGAGGGTCTGCAACAAACTAAAGATGATTTACGGAGTCTGAAGGCATACCTCCTGCCTCGGCATTGAAAGAAGCGTCAGGTTATCCGCGATGGTGGTTTTGGCCGACACTAACTCTTTCTCCAGGAAAGATGACCTCTTGCGTTCCTCTTGAAGAAGGCGCCTATCCGCCAAGATACTTTGGAAGAGATCCCACAGGTCGTCATCCGAGAGTGACGCGATGGGGGTGGAGCTCGACTCACCAACGATTGCTTACCTAAAGAGCCGGTATCATAGCGGCTGCAGAGCACTACCGAAAGAACTGATCTTTGGACGCTCGCCGGAGTTCGCCATGGGAGCGCTTCGGCGAAATAAAGGGAAAGAGGAATATACACTGGATGATGCTCCAAGGGTGTCTGACTGATATTTATGATGTCGGCATAAATAGGGGAGATGTTTGTTCGGTGGGCTGAAGTAAAGTTTGCTAAGGGGAAATCGGCTAAGTAGCCAATCGAAATTTTGGATGGCTAAGGTATGAATCGGCTAATCGCAGCTCATGAGGAGCTCGACGATGTCAAAAACATGGAATGGTGGTCTCGTTCAGGTAAAAAACAAAAGTAAAATCATAATATGCACAAGACACTTCAAGATTATTGTGTTGATTCATGCCTAATACAAACTAATTGTCGAGGAACACTTTATTTACAATGTCCTCGGCATGGGTCATATCGACTATCACCTCATCGTGCTCCTGGAAGGCTTCCTGGAGATCTTCATGATCTTGGGGTCCCTCACGCCTGGGGAATCCGGGCGCTACTGCTAGGAGTTGGTAGTCGGTGGCGGCTTCGGCAGCGGTGAGGGCGGCGACGGCTCCATGACCAATGTTGTGGAGAGCGATCTCCCGGATCTAGCGTAGGATGTCCTGAAGGCGCTGGTTCAGGGTATCGCCTTGAGCATTCACGGCGCTGGCAGCGGTGGAGGCTATGCGACGATGGTTCTCCAGTTGCGCCATTAGTGCTGTCAAAACAGAGGATAAAGAGGAGGCATGGGAGATCTGAAGCAGATAAGTATGCATTACCTGCTGCCTGACCGTCAGCTTCAGAAAGTCGACGCCTCGTCTCGGCAATCTCATCTTCGGTGGCGTCCAAGGCCACCTGGTGGGCATCGGATAAACCTTGGAGATGCCCCGCTTCTTTGGTCGACTCCGAGTATGCTTCACGGAGTTGGCAGCGCTCTTCCATCATAGAGCGATAGGCCGTCAAATCGGCACTACCACGGTTGAAGTCAGACGTCGAAGCTTCGCCGTTGCTCGCAGATCTGAAGGGAGCAAATAAATCAGTAGGCGGATGATGACCGTACCAGGAGAAACGTTTGGGAGTGGATGAAAGATCGATCACCATGTCATACGCATGCGTCGACGGGAAGAAGAATCCTCTGACAACGGCCCTTTGGCTAGGTGCTTCCCATCTCCGGTCATTGGTGTTTCTCTTGAGAGTTCTTGAAGGCTTCGGAAGGTTACAGTACTAATTGGCTATGAATGAGTATCGAAGCCCGGGGGGCACATAGCATTATATAGATCCTCTGCGGGGACGAAGAGTCGATTCGAGGACGCGTTGCAGCGTGAAGTTAGCGGAAGCAGAGGAGTTAGCCATTTCGGTTCCCAACAGTATAGAGATATTTTGGGAAGGAGAGCTGACTGTTGGTGCGACTCTTGGGATTTTTGAAGGAATTTTGGAATAAAACAAGTTTATTTCAAAATTAGGGGGGCATGTGTTAACACCGTATTTTGGTACGGCCAGATGCGCGCGTATGGGCCCCTAGAAGGCCTTCGAAGGAGATATCCAAGATGGACCCAAAAGATCGACTAAGAAATAAGAGATCGTGGAGAGATCTTTCGGCCAATTTCAACAGCACGTACGCGACGATCTCGGCGATGGAGTCAATTGAGGCCCAAGTCATGTTTTGTTTCCTTATTATTAGGACTTGCGTGACGGCCGGTTAGCGTACATGTTACGGTCTATAAATAGCAAGACCTAGGGAATGAGAAGACATCCAGTCAATCAAATACACAAGTAGCACTTAGTTTCCGGCCTCCAGCCAACCCTAGGAGTAGGAGTAGAGTAGATTTCGATGAACCTTCGACGGATTGGGCTGCATCGACTAGATCGACCTCCGATTTGCTTGTAAGTCTAGCCTTGGTTCATGTCTCGTTTGTACGGCTGTATTGTGTAACTCGTGCAAGCTCGGTATGAGCTAGTTATCAGTTTGATTCTATTGTTTATGGGGCTGCATTGCTTCAATCTCACATGAATCGTGGCTTCAAGCTAGTTATTGGCTCTATTAGATTGGTGATCTAATAGATTCATTAACTTATCGATATTGTCTGTTATGCTCTGTTTAATCTATTGTTACAATATCATGCACAATCTCAACTGATGGATTGGCCCGCGCTTTATTTTCCATCTAGTTCTATTGCCTCCGATGTATCTACTTTCATACTTAGTGAGGCGATAGATTTAAGATCATATCGGCTAATCCGTTGGTTGCGGTTGCTACATGTTGCGGGTTCGAGACATATGTTTTATTATTAGATTGGTTTGAGTGTAGTTGGATCTGGTTCAACATACATGGTACGACTGCATCTATCGACCCCACTGCCATGTATGTTGGATCATGTCTGTGCAAACTTAGATCCGTCCGAGGCTGGATGTGTGGATCTTGTTCAAGCTTCATAGATCCCATATCGGCTAACGTAGACAATCTGGTTATGCTTCAATCATACGATGTTTGTACTTTATCGCTTTAATCTATTAGATCTATTGAAAGTACTAGACGTGGCTTAACTTGTTTACTTTTATTGCTGCATGGAAACACCCCAATGCTAGTAAATTGGTCAGATTATCGGGTTAATTGTCATCATGGCTGCATGGGAGCACACCTCTGTTGATGGTTAATCTTTATCTGATATGTTCAGTAGATCTGGTAGTTTCATGTCGATAAGGTTATGTGTGTGGCATTTTTACTTTATTCTTTTCATATGATCGGCTAATCATATACTTTATATCTGATATTCTGTGACAGCTGTTTGTATACCATTATTATGTTTCACATTGTTCGGAGTTGACTCTTTAGTCAACATCCTATATTCATCGGCTATATGAGAGCCGCACACTCATGAAACTGTCTGGCAATAACCGGCAGGTTCCATAATTTGACGTTTCATCTCCTTATCAATTGCGGATCAAATGGACTGGCACGCCTGAGATCAATCACCGAAGTGGCCTAAGTCGCTTTACACGGTCTCCGCAGGCCTTACGCAGTGCTGACGTCAGAAGACCCCATTTTTTACGTCAACACAAAAGTATTAAAATAATTTGAAAGAACAAATATATTAGGATTAAACTAAATTAGAAAAGTACTAAAATGCATGAACTAATGGACAGAAATCAACAGGCCATCCTGTGGGGTTTTATGGCATGCATGCATTTCCTCACTTAAACTTCGTGTCTTGCTTTGAGGCTAAACGCTGGACTGCTAGCTAGCCTTTTTAGTAATTCTCCGGCGCTCTGTGACGCAAATCTCAAGTCCGGAAAGTGTTACAACATAAGAGGCAATTATCGTTAGTTTACAACGCCATGGGAATATATCTACTCCTATAACTATTTTGTTTCTCTCATAACTTGTGCTGCAGCCAAAGCGCAGATGCTCTAAAGATTTCTGTCTGAATTTTGTAGTTATATAAGGACAGTTTCAGTAACACTTTGTGTCTTATTTGGTCCGTTGCGTTGGCATGGCCACTTCTATTGATCAAGACTACACTCTGGAGAATACAGCTTGTAGTTTCAGCAATTCTATTGGTTCACATGACACAACACTCGGTGTCTCTGAATGGAGTAGATCCAGCTGCTTGCATACGTGCATTCAACTGAACTCTACTGACCATGGCCCTGACGCCTGACGCCATTCAATTCACCCGCTTCTCTGCCTCTCCTACCTGGCAACATTGAACTCCATCACACTGTCAGCATTCATAGATGCGTCCTACCAGTCAATCCGCTTCCTTTCCTTCATTTCACGGTCACCTGATCCTGCTGCTACACTACACAATACTGACGCAACACGCACTCGATCACACGCCAAGCTCGAGACCATGAGGCAGGGCTCGTAATATTGCACTCGATGCAAGAAATCTACCGTGATTAAAGGGGCGTTAGGTTTGTCGGCTCTACTCCATCTATTTTAGTCAATAGTTTCAACTTCTTCACGTACTTTGGGTTCTTAGCTCTGGTCCAATTTTTTTAGCCGAACGATTTCAAGTTTTTTTTTGCAAATAAACAACTTCACTTACTTTGTTTGAGGAAAAAGAATAAAGTTATGAAAGCACTTAAAGAGCACAAACTCTAGATTTTTAAGAGCTGCTCCACGATGAAGTCTGTGGAATAGAGTTCGTGAATCAATCCTAAACAACCACCAAAAGGGTTTGGCTGACCTAAATATTTCGGCTTCTGGCCAGGATCGGAAGAATAGGAAACAAACAAAGAAACGTCGAAACGTTTGCCTGAACATTGCACCAGGTCCGTTTGGCCGACATAAATGTTTCGGTTTCTAACCAGGATCCGAAGAATCGGAAACAAACAACGCAACGTCAAAACGTTTACCTGAACATGGGCTGTTTAGATCCATGCGAAATTCCAAAACTTTTTGAAAACGGGCTGATTTTTGGAATTTTTTATCTAAACGGCCCTGCAAGCATTTTGGCCCGTAAAGATTTAGAATCTAGCCCGTAAACTTTACACGGCCCAATCTGCGGGTGTGGACTGCATATACCCCTCCGGAGTCCTGACCCGCACTACACTCGTCCACTCGCAAATCCTAAGGCTATCCGCACTCATCATCCTATATATTCATCCTCTAAAAGGAATATTCTGTCCTAGTCAGCAAGCTTTTTTTTCTCTATACATATTTCTTCCGGACTCATTACCTTCTATATCTCATACTCTATATTAACTAATAACAGTGTAGTCTACGTATTTATAAATAAAATTTATCTAAATATATCCATGTGAGATCTTATTTTGAAGGATTTATTAAAACAAATTTAATGGTGCAAACAAAATTGAATTTGGTTTTTTTGGTTTGTGAGTTATAACATTTATTTATTTGTTGAAATAGTAATATTACGTGGATCGAGACAAGCAGTCCCGCGACAGTGCACCGCGCGTGCTCCAGCAATAGCGCGTGTGCGGACATAGGGTGTGTGTTGCGTACATGCGGTGCGTAGATTTTTGCGGTAAAGTCTCCTGCAAGATGCTCATACAGCAAGCGGTGCAGTCAGTCTAAGCGCCGGGCTCTCACCCAGCTCGACCGCCGCGAACCCTAGCCGCCGCGCTCTCTCCCTAGCGGCATCGCTCCCTCCTCCGCCAGATCCACCGCTAGCTCCTACGTCATCTCCACCGTCGTCTACTCCGCCGAATCCACCGCGCTTTCGTCCGCCAGATCCACCGCGAGCTCCATCGCTCCCTCCCACGCCACAGTCGCCACTCCCTCCTTCGGCCAGATCTAGCGCCACCTCCACCGCTCCTTGCACCGCCAGATCCAACGCCACCTCCTTCGCTCCTTCCACCACTAGATCCGCTGCTCAGTCCCCCACCAGATGCGGGGCGCAGCGATGGACGGGTTCAACGGCGACGGAAACCTAGACGACTTCTACAAAGGCGACGATGCTACCTTGGTGAACGACTCATCGTACGTCGACGTTGGCGACACCAGGGACTTCCTCTCCCAGCCATCGGCGTTCACCGCATTTGGCGGTACCCCATGAGGACCGCGGTGCCGTACGGCAGTTCGGTGGTGCGCACCCTCTCCAACTCTAGCCTAGGGTTCAACGTGCTAGACCTCAATGATGCGGAATCATGGCCCGACATCCATGCCTATCAGGGCTTGCTTCGTTCCGAGGAAGAAGAAGGCGGGTTCGGCAGCATGGAGGCCCCCCCCTCCCGTGCGCCTACCTCCCCATTCGACCCTGAGTCCCCTTGGACTGCGCATTGGTCATGATGGTGTCGGCGGATTTGGAGGACCCCCGCGACGCGGTGCTTGTGCGAGCGTCCGTGGAGGCCGTGGTGGCCGCTTCCCTTTGGTGCCTTGTCAACAAGGGCTCGAAGCCAGGTCATCTTGCGGGTCCAGGCACCACGGTGCACGTGGTCGCGGCGTGTCGTCAGCAGCAACTGCAGACAACTTCACTCCAAGCGAGGACGTCCCTCCCCCACATGTACCGGTAACTTTCATTCCCAATAATAGTATTCCTTTGTAATTCCATTCATGGCATGAAGAGAATGTTGCCGTCGTTAGTTAGCTTGTATAGCACATGTATGTGCTTATCAGTACGCTCATACCATGTTGATTTTTGTCATTGTCATCGTCAGTTAGATTGTATAGCACATAATAATGGTCACTATTGTTATTGTTTGATGCCTGACTGCTTAAAATAACTGCGAGGTTATGCATTATTTCATAATCAAATTGATAGGGCACAGTGGAGTCCTTACCATACTGCCAAGTTTTGTCAGATCTATTGTGATCAGATTGACTTGGGCAACTGCATTCGTGTTAACATGAGCAGTTGGGGTTGGAGAGATGTCACAGAGAGATACTATGCTGCAACCGGACTTGTTCATCACAATGAGCAGTTCGGCAATAGGGTCCGACAACTCAAGGGCCTTTAGGGGTTCATCTAGAAGCTCCGCACCAAATTCACAGGCTTAGGCCGTAGAGAGGACGACTCCGTTATTGCTGAGCCCTAGTGGTGGATTGACCATAGCGAGGTACATGTAATAGGCCCTAGTTGATAGTACCTCAATTGTACTATGTGTTTTCTGATTGCTTTATCACATGGTTGTCGTTTGCCCTAGGGTAAACCAGAATGGAGGAAGCTCATGGACAGGTGGCCTACTTACCTGCCTGAATTGGATCGCATGTTCCAAGGCGTTGTTGTGGATGGCTCCACGTTGTATGTGCCTAGACAACGCCGGGTCATTGAGGCCATTTCTTCTAACGAAGAGGATGAAGATGGCCTCCTAACCCCGCTCAACATTGGGTCCAAGAGGACCAGCAGCATGCGAAGCACAGCAACAAGCCCGAACAAGAAGTCCAAGATCCCTGCTATCAGAGCCATGACGAAGAACATGGAGCAGTTCAACGAGATTCAGCATAACACAACAACATTGATTCAGCAGATCCTGCACACCAAGAAGAATTCGCGCAAGGAAAAGCAGAAGGCATTGCGTGAAATGATTGATAAAATGCAGGAGTTGGCTAGAGAAGTTGGTGCAGATGAGGGTAATGCAACCCTGTGGGTTGGTGTTTACAAGATAGAGCAGAACCAAACCAACATGGAATTCTTCCTGAGTTCTGCTCCAAAAGGTCGACTGGCCATCATTAAGCACTTTGCAGGGGTCGGCAACTAGTCCCTCTTTGCATGCTATTACCAATGTCAGTTATTTGAACAATGTCTGTTATTGTGTCTCTTGAACAATGTCTGTTATTGTCTATGTTGAACGGTATTCGAACTATGGTTGTCAGTAATGGTATTTAGTAGCAGTTAATTTGCTGTTGTCGGTTCATGAATGGGGGGGTTGTTGTTGTGGTGGAGCCCTATAGGCGTGTGGTATGTTAACCTGATCTTTTGGTGCTCTCAACTACTGATATCTGTTGTTCTATTACCATGTGTGCACGGGGATAATGGACCTAGTGCTAATCCTATGGACTCTGAGGATACGGATGATGAGGACCAGGGCGATTCTGACGACTCGTATGATGAAATGCTGGACATGCTGCTAGATGACGAAGATGAAGCTATTGGATACTTCTATGGTACGTATGAGCATGCTCAGCATTTAGAGAAGTACAGTGTTGGTATTTCTTACGCACACAGATAAATCCGCAGGCGCATGGATATCGATGTAGCTTTCACCCGTTAGTATTCCAAGGGTATCGATTTCCACAGGGAATGCGAAGTGAACTAGAAATGGGAGAAGATCATCCAAGGATAGATAAGATATATTATTTTTGTGGTAGATGAAATGAATGGGTAGAGAATGATAACTAGGTAAAGAATGATAACTAGGTAAAGAGAGATTTTAGAGTTTTCTAAGGGGTTCTATCTAATCAAAGGCCACACATACTCTACCTACTTTGGAGCAACAGTACCTTCCCGACTCTCGACAAAGACTAGGAAAAAGATAGTCGGGGGGAGGCTGCCAAAAGCTCTACGAAATACCAACCCGAACGTGGTGGACTACAAAGGCCTTACAGAGCTGTCACCTCTGGGGCTACCACAACTATCCATGAGATTGGGCGCAAACTCAGGTAAACTCTAGTCTAGACACCATGTTTACACTATTACTTACTACTCTAATTCAACATTTAAACCAGAGCACTCAATACGAACGGAGATCCCGTAAATAGAATAAAGTAAGAACTAAAATAAGATACTTAGAAATAATAAATGAAGAACCTAGAGATTGCTCAGAACCAGATGCTGCAAAGGTACAATGTTGAGGAAGATCCGATAGATCCGGCTGCTCCTAGCTCTCTCCTCCTCTCTCTCACCTCTAATTACAACTAGATGAGCTAGAACTAGAAGAACTAGATTTAGACAACTAGAGGGACCTTTCTCCTTCTCTACTTATGATTGAAACCCTAGTTTTTGCTCTAGAGAAGAATAATGAGATGAGAAGGTCTGGAGAGGGGGTCTGCCCCTCTATTTATAGTCCGGTGAGGTGCACCACAACCGTTTGATCAAACCGACTTAATGTAGGGCCGAGATGACTCCTTAGAGGCGGTGGAGGAAGACTCCAGAATGCGGCGGCTAGTGGGCCCAGGGGGTGCTTCCCGGCACAAGGTGGGGCCTGCTAGCCCTCTAGGTAGGCCTCTCGGGCCCCGCTTCCTTCGGGTGCCTTCTGGGTCCTTCCTGAGTCCGATGAAAACTATTTTCTCGCAAGATTCTTCCCATAATTATTCTGATAACTAGATCTGCTCCGATTCTCTAGAATAGTCCCTGGAAAATATAGATTTACCAAAGCTATAGGATTCTACCAATTTAATACCTCAAAGATATAGTAGGTGATTGTTCCGGTATGTTCTAGATTGTTCCCAAGTTGAATTCCATTGCGGTGTTGATATCTTTCTCATCGAGGCTCCAAATATAGCAAGTGCTAGGTCCATTTTGATTGGCTCGACGAGCTCTTCGCAATTGTGTACTCCAATTCCTTATTTGAGGTACTTTTATATAGTAAAACTTGAATGTCCTGCAAAACAAGTGAGAGCACCAAAACTCGTGGAACTCGTTAGAATCAAACCTTACAACTATGCTTTGTAGTTTATTTCTTATCATTTCACGCAATAGTTGATGGCTATATTTAGGTGTTAAGAGCCGTCAACAAGTTCCCCCAAGCTTAACCTTTGCTAGTCCCTAAGCAAAGCTAGCACCACAATGGATCAGGAGTTGCTACTATGCTTTCACACCTAAAAAGTACACATTCTTTCAAACAAAAATTCTCCTATAGATTAGAGTAAACTATTCTGACTTTCAAACTTACCCATATTACCTTTAACCATGGGGCTTATAGCCATCACTTGAGTCTTGAGCAATTGAAAGTAGAATGATCAAATCAAGCACTATGTTTCAAGCTCTTCACTTTACCTTCATCCTGGAGTTTGCAAAGTTTTTGAAATAAAACTCAAAGTCTCTTTTGTATGACCCTCTCAAGTCTCTCAATATGTGGTATTTTTGGATCCTCACCAAGGCAACAATGGTGTTATGCCTTCTCTCTTCACCCTATAACTAATAGGCAATATATGGAGTTAATAGGTGGGGAGAAACAACGCATACATACTTGCAAAGCATATATTGTAAAGTAAAACAATGGATCCAGAGAAACAGGGCATACAATCAAATCAAGATGTGCATGTGTATGGGATATATGGTGGATGTATTAGGGTGAATATGTGGTGGATATATGAGGGTGTATGGTGGAAACCTAATTCTACTTTGCTCCTTAAATATATATATATATATATATATATATATATATAATATATATGTGTGTGTGTGTGTGTGTGTGTGTGTGTGTGTGTGTGTACATATCTCTTTTGGAACTTGGAATTTTTTAGAGAACTTGGGCTTGCTTTCTTTTTTTTTCTTCTCTTTTTCTCTTTTTTTTCTTTTTTCAGAGAGGCGGGCATCTAAGTACCCATTGTTTTGATAGGACACTTGTCCATGTTTTACTCTCTTTATTCTCTCTCTTTTTTTCACAACCCCAAGTCTCTTCTATAATAAAGCTTTTGAGAGATGATAACAAGGAAATCTTTGGAGCAGTTACATCTGTGGTAATGAAATATATGGATAAGGTGAGAACTAGGACATTTTTGGTTGCTTATTCCCAAGGTAGGAGTAGAGCATTTTTCTGGTGGATCTGAATGGCATATATGTGGATGCGTACTTCCAGGACAGAAGTAGCATAAATGACTGAAGTGTACGTGATCTTGATTTTAAAAGCATGACTGTTGACATTTCATAGCATCGCACCAAAAATAGAGATAAATCCCTATCCCCGGCAAAGGCGTCAGAAATGTTTGTTGGTATTTATTATGCTCAAGTAGAATATTCCGCAAGCGCACAGAAATACCGTTGTAGCATTTCACCCAGGAGTATTCCAGGGTATCGTATTTATCCTCAGGGAAGCAATGGTTAAAGAATATGATAGCTAACCATGGTGATCCACTAACTAATATACCAACTAAACTATGGTAGGGGTAAATGATATATATGATAAGCGCAATGACACACAGGAGAAGTTCCAATGATAAAGAGTAGTTTAGTGAGCGAGGAGGACAACGAGCGAGCATAAGGTTTCCAAATATCAATCTCTACTTGCATGGTTCTAACTTAACAAGACAAGTCATATCAAGCAAGAATAATGTTCATACACAATTGCACCTCGGGCCACTAGGCCACTTAGCAACAGAAAGGGATGAGAAGGGTGCTAAACCGCCTAACACAAGAAGGTCTACACTTTAAGAACTTAGCCGAACGTGGTGGGATCAAAGCCTAGATAGGTCTGTCACCCCTACTACCACAAACAAACCGTTGGATAAGCCGCAGACACAGGTAAGCGTATAGTCTAGACACCATGTCTACACTATATCTCACTACTCTAATCTGACGTCCGGTGAAATTGATTAGAGAACCGGGTTAAGGGCGGTGAACCAGTGCAAAGGTATACTACCATTATCTTACTATCAAACAACTATGACTATTCTAATAACCAATACAACATAACTAGTCATGCTGCAATAAAGTAAAGTACTAAGGAAAAGTAGAGAAGATAACTATATAAAATAACTCAAGTCTTACAAAGAGAGGAATAAATACTAGAAGCATACTAGACCTCCTCGAAGACTGGAGCTGAAGACCAGAGGCTCACTCTAACTGCTAACACTAATACTACTACAAGTGCTACATCTTGACAGAGAGTGGAGAGCTCCTCCTTGTGGTGTTGAATGAGAGGGAGTGAGGGGGTATTTATAGTGGAGAGGTGGAGTAGGGGCTACTCCATAGCCATGTCAATGATCCAGGGCCTTCCATCCTCCACCCTTGGATCCAACCGACTTGGAAACCGACCAATGCAGGAATGGTGGTGATCCAACACGTGGGGGAGGAGTATGGCGGTTGGGGGAGCCAACCGACCTAGGTGGTGGATCGGCCGATCCCCCCTATGGTCAGTGGGCCCTCCTCTGTCCTCCTGGAGGTGGTCCCACTGGTCAGGGACCAAGTGGGGGCCTTTTGGGCCTAGGTGTGGATCGGCCGACCTCCCTCTTGGTGGTTATGGCCCACCTCTACTGTCCTGATGCTGGCCCCACTTGTCATTGGTGCTAGTTGCTGGTTCTGATTTGGTTGTCATGTTTATCTCTTTGGTGTGGGCTCATGGATCCTTATGCTTTGCTTGTGAGCCGTTGAGAGAAAACACAAAGTGATCCAGTGGTTGGAAATCACTCTTGAGTGCTTCTCTTGGATCATGACCGAGAAGGGGGGGAGGAGTGGTCGCCAAGTCACCTTGGGGGTCGGCCGACCCCCCTATGACATGTGGACCACTGCCAACCTTCTAGAAGCATGGCCCACATGTCATGGAGTGGCTAGAGATCTTGGGAGTTGCCATGTATAGGTCGGCCAACCCGGTGAAGAGGTGTAGTGACCCTCTTATTATGACAGGTGGGCCCTCCTACCATGTGGGTGCTTGGGATGGCTCGTGGGCCCCATAGGGTGGTCGGCCAACCCCCCTATGATGGGTCCCACTAGCTCATTTCTCTCCATTTCCTGTAGTCCTGCAAGAAATACTCCATGGACATGTGGAACTATTTATTTGATAAAAATCATTATGTCTTTGCTTGCTAGCTCCTTGAAAAGGTGTTTTGTTGACGGTTTTGATGGTATAAAAACATGGTGAAATTTCCGTCAACAATGACAAGTCTATAAGGGTCAACAAAGCTTGGCAAAACTCAATGCACAAACAAGCAGTAAATATGATAGTGAATATTTTCCTAATCTACCAGGCATGTATATATGGCTGTGGTAGGAATTCAAGCTCTCGTCCAGAAACTCATCATGTAATATTTACAATTTTCAAAAGATAAATTCTCCAGAACTCTAGTATTGCTAGGAACAAGATAAATAGTAGCTCATACTTTTTCAAATCATACCTATCAACTACCTAGACTTAGCTCAAGCTTTTGCATCCCACAAGTTTCAGGTTCAAAGTAAATCTTATGTCAAAATAGTTATCTCTAAAACTCGGGAGAATTCAAGGCTGAAAACTAGGTACTTGAAAGGAATTACGGCAGAGCAACTATTCATCATTTCCATATATAGAGTTATCTTTAGAGTTCTTCCTTTTATTATTAACTAATTCTAAAAGTTAAACAAACTCAAACACGCCTATTATACTATTATTATTACTAATTAAGAAAACTCACTTAAGGATAAAGTAGACAATGAAAATTCCATAGATATAAAAGTGTCTAAGTTGTAACTTTTGTGATTCATAATTATTTAAGTGTGAACCTACATGTGCTCACATATTTTTTTTAATTTGAATTAATTTATGTAACTAATATCTAAATAAAAGTAAACCTAAGTGGATAAGGATACTTACCTGGATACATGGGGGTGCTCTCCCCCAAGCTGGATGTTGACGTAGTCGTTCATCTTGACATGTAGACATACTTCACTTCTTTGAGACTTCGAATATTGAGATGATGTAGTGGTACTTCTCAAAGTGGATGAAAGATATCTAATCTTATCTAGTCTTTCCAAATCCTGCTAAACTCAAATAGACAACAAAGCTCGTGGAATAGATTAAGCATTAGTAGTAAACCATTTATGCCTTGATTGCCTAGAGCCTTGCAGAATTCTTCTATTCAATATATTTTTAGATTTTCAATTTTATATGCAAATGACTAATAGTTTTTTATGCCTCCATAGTAAATAGTTGTAAGACTTATTCACATGGGGCTTAAAGGTTTTTCTTTTTATAATGCAATGTAGTGCAATAATATAGATATGCTATGATTAAGATGATTATGCAATGGATTATACTAAGGATGATATATAAATAATGTCATATATACTTATGGAAAGTAAATATGCTAGAGTGCAACTAATGCAATACAGAGGAAAATAAATATGCAGATAACTTACCGAGTTTACCTTCTGGCTAAGGTTCGGAGATTTAGGTCCGTCGAACCAGACCTCTTTTCTGGTTCAGATGTCTTTTAGGAGCGTTGTCCAATCCTGATGAGGCCTTAGATGTTTGCTTACCTTGTAGTTGCATTCTCGTAGATGTACGACGTCTATTTTCCAAGGTCACAAACAACTTCTTCAAAAGTGTAAGCTCCAATGGAGATTGGGATGACAGGTCTCCCTGCATGCCCTTTCTTCATTGGTAGGGTGTTTTCCACCCATGATCTTGATGGTATGGTGAAGAAGTGTCCTACTCATAAAAACAAGGCAGAGATCAAGTGCATGGGCTCTGCTGGTGGGAAAACACCAACAGAACCAAAAGTTTATTCTTCTCTAACCTGAACATATTGAGCAAAACTAAATTTATGTTCTTATATTTTATTCAACTATGACATGTGTGATAAGACCAGAGGATGAGCATGAATGTAGCACATGGCAAATTAGATTGTTTTAACACATGGAAAGATTGTCTATGAATAATTTTTACATGATTAAGATTATCATCTTCCAAGGTTGGATGTGCAACATTTTAGCATATATGGTTAAGACTGTGAGATCAAGAAGTGGTACTAGGATCTAGCTTTAAAGACCTGACATGTTGAGTTAATCAGGTTGGATCAGGTAAAGTTGCAGCTCAAACATGTTTAGATCTTTATTTATGTGAATACCAAAATCAAAGAAATTCTTTTAGAGTGATGCTTACTTACCTTTACTGAAGAATGATGGAATCGTACCCTCATGGAAGCTTCCCTTGATCAACTGGTTGTGTATTATTGACTTGTCTTCTTATTCCACTCCTCTCTCATCCTTGTTCTTCTAATCATGACATTTCTATTGGTCTTGTCTTGATGTTTGTTCACCCTATTCCATGGATTGAGTGGTTTGAGGTTTTATCCTTGTCTTCTCCTCCCTCCATGGAATTCATCTATCATGATGAATTAGCTGCATCTCCCTTGTGAAAGTTGTTGAAGTTCATAGTCTATCTTCAATGTGAGTTCATCTTAGGACTTTCCCAATTTGATATTGAAAGTATTCCTGTAGGGGGTAGTCCAACAAAATATCCAATATCTACTATAGCATACTATCAGTTCAAAAATCAACCTAGACACCACGTTTAATTTGATTTAGGAAGGCATTTTAACCTAAGCACTACACTTAAATTAAAAAGCCTTTAGAAGTAATATCCAAATACCTTTAAACTAAGCACCATGCATAATTAAAAAGGTTGATGAAAATACTTCAAAACCTAAACATATGCTATAGTAGACAAAGGTAGCATGAAAGTATTATGGAAATTTACTCAAGTGAAGATGAAAGAGTATGATGATTTTTTAGTAGTTTGAACATGCCTCAAAAGTAGGTACAAATAAGATGATGTAGCAACATGGGAAAAGATGTTTTATGGTGGGTTATCCCCCAAGCTTGAATTTTGCAAAAATCAAGATTGGATGGATGAAATTCAATATTGCATGATGATTGTTGGACATACCTTATGCTTGTAATTCCTTCATTCTTTCTGCTCTATACCTGGAAAGTTTAGTGACAAAAATACCCGAAGGAATATAATCATATATTTCTATGCTCGTTTCACAAGGGTAGGTAACAAAAAGGTGAATAATTATGTTAAGATATGAGAAGTGTTTGTTTTAGGACACTAAGATTGTCCTTGGGAAACATTTTAAGATGTGTTTTTAGCGACACGGTTTCCCTTCTATTACCTATCTCAAGATTTACACAACGAGATCTACAATATTTATGATAGACATATGCATCGACAACCATCCTTTTAAAGTTTTTGTAAACATAAAGTGTTAGGGTGTTGGAGATGTCATGTGTGGTAATGATAGAGAGACCAAAGGGTTCGGGAGATGTCTCATATGAGCATGGATTTAAAGAGATGGTTATTGAATAGATTCCATGCTCATTGAAGTCATCTTCCTCTCCAATCTCTATGGTTGATTCTTCATGTATGTTTACAATTCCACTTGGATTGGTGACTCTCAAATTGGTCTTGTTTGAGGCTTCCTCTATACTTGGATGATTCATATTTTCTACTAGATTTAAAACTAAACCAAGGCTAGAGAAAGATTGCTCCCAAACTATGGCTATACAAGTAGGGTGAAGCTCATAGCCATTTATAAGAATAGGGTGTGAAGATGGTGGAGTCTCCAATAAGTCACCCATTGGAGTAAAGAATTTATGGATGTGGTAAGATGAATATGGTAAGGTGAGAAGGATGGTAAAAAGGAAAAAGGTAAACTGATGAACTCGGTTCGAAACTAGTCTAGCTACCATTCCCCCGCAACGGCGCCAGAAAGCTTATTGGTATTTCTTACGCACACAGATAAATCTGCAAGCGCACGGATACCACTGTAGCTTTCACCCATGAGTATTCCAAGGGTATCGATTTCCACGGGGAACGCGAAGTTAACTAGAAACGGGAGAAGATCATCCAAGGATAGATAAGATGTATTATTTTGGTGGTAGATAAAATGAATGGGTAGAGAATGATAACTAGGTAAATAATGATAACTAGGTAAAGAATTATAACTAGGTAAAGAATGATAACTAGGTAAAGAGATTTTAGAGTTTTCTAAGGGGTTCTATCTAATCAAAGGTCCACGATACTCTACCTACTTTGGAGCAACAATACCTTCCCAACTCTCGACAAAGATTGGGAAAAAGGTAGTCGGGGGGAGGCTGCCAAAAGCTCTATGAAACACCAACCCGAACGTGGTGGACTACAAAGGCCGTACAGAGCTGTCACCTCTGGGGCTACCACAACTATCCATGGGATTGGGTGCAAACTCAGGTAAACTCCAGTCTAGACACCACGTCTACACTATTGCTTACTACTCTAATTCAACTTTAAACCAGAGCACTTAATACGAGCGGAGATCCCGTAAATAGAATAAAGTAAGAACTAAAATAAGATACTTAGAAATAATAAATGAAGAACCTAGAGATTGCTCAGAACCAGATGCTGGAAAGTACAATGTTGAGGAAGATCTGACAGATCCGGCTCCTCCTAGCTCTCTCGTCCTCTCTCTCACCTCTAATTACAACTAGATGAGCTAGAACTAGAAGAACTAGATCTAGACAACTAGAGGGACCTCTCTCCTTCTCTACTTATGATTGAAACCCTAGTTTTTGCTCTGGAGAAGAATAATGAGATGAGATGGTATAGAGAGGGGGGTCTGACCCTCTATTTATAGTCTGGTGGGGTGCACGACAGCCGTTGGATCAAACCGACTTAACGTAGGGCCGAGATGACCAAGTAAAGACGGGTAGGTCCCAAGGACGGAAGGAATATGCTATGAAAGTGGACCCAGAAGGCTGGTTAAGGGAACCGACTCAAAGAAGATTATGTGTATCGATTATTAAGATACGTTTGGTGGGCTGCGCCAAGGATTGAGGCCCAAGACATCCAAGTTTCCTTATTCCGATTAGTGGCCGGTTCAAGCTAGGGTTATGCTATGGTCTATAAATAGTGAGGTCAGGAGAGTTGTAGAGGACATCCAATCAATCAAAATATAACCTTTCGGCCACTAGCCAAAACCCTAGGAGTAGGAGCAGAGTAGATTTCGGTGAACCTTCGATGAACAGGGCTACATCGACTAGACCGACCTCCGGTTTGCTTGTAAGTCTAGCCTTGGTTCATGTCTCGTTTGTACGGCTGTATTGTGTAACTCATGCAAGCTCGGTATGAGCTAGTTATCGGTTTGAATCTATTGTTCATGGGGCTGCATTGCTTCAATCTCACATGAATCATGGCTTCTAGTTACTGGATCTATTAGATTAGCAATCTAATAGATTCATTAAGTTATCGATATTGTTTGTTATGCTTTGTTTAATCTATTGTTACAATATCATGCCCAATCTCAACTAATGGTTTGGCCCGCGCTTTACTTTCTATCTAGATCTATTGCCTCCGATGCATTTGCTTTCATACTTAGAGAGGCGATAGATCTAAGATTATATTGGCTAATCCTTTGGTTGTGGTTGTCACATGTTATGGGTTTGAGACATGTATTCAGTTATTATATTGGTTTGAGTGTGGTTGGATATGGTTCAACATACGTGGTACAGCTGCAGCTACCGGACCCCACTACCATGTGTGTTGGGTTATGTCTGTCCAAACTTAGATCTATCTGAGGCGAGATGTATGGATCTTGTTCAAGCTTCATGGATCCCATATCGGCTAACGTAACCGATCTGGTTATGCTTTAATCATACGATGCATGTACTTTATCGCTTTAATCTATTAGATCTATTGAGTGTACTGGACGTGGCTTAGCTTGTATACTTTTATGGATGCATGGAAACACCCTAATGCTAGTAAATCGGTTAGGTTATCGGGTTAATTGTCATCATGACTGCATGGGAACACACCTCTATTGATGGTTAATCTTTATTAGATATGTCAGTAGATTTGGTAGTTTGATGTCGATAATGTTATGTGTGTCGCATCTTTGCCTTATTCTTGTCATATGATCGGCTAATCATATACTTTACATCTGATATCCCGTGACAACCATTTGTATACCATTATTATGTTTCACATTGCTCGGAGTTGACTCTTTAATCAATATCCTATATTCATCGGCTATATGAGAGCCGCACACTCATGGAACTGTCTGGCAACAATTGGTAGGCTCCATAATTTGACGTTTCATCGCTTTGTCAATTGCAGGTCAAATTGACTGGCACGCCTGAGATTAATCACCGAAGTGGCCTAAGTCGCTTTAGAGGTTTAGGAGATCAAGCTCTGCTGTTGCACGGTCTCCGTAGGCCTTACGCAGTGCTCACGCCAGAAGACCCCATTTTTGGCGTCAACACATTTTGACACGCTCGGTGGAACCACAGTCGTCAAACATGAGCGACGATCATGTATTCGACGTGACCGAGGATATGCTCAGCGAGGAACAGAAGCTATCATTCCAGAAAGCACTGGATTCCTTCAGGGGCAAGTGCATGCTATCCTTCAGTAAAACCCGGGATGGCACAAGGCAGGCAAGGCCTTTCCCGTACATACTCATGTACGGGGACGAGGACCCGCGAGTCAACCTCCAGCACAACCTCATGCAGGAGACCATCCACAAGGCCATGTCGTCTACATTCGCCAGCCATGGCGAGCTCCTTGCCAGTTGTTTACAGAACGCTATAGCAGGAGCCCTCGGTCTGCAAGGGAGGCGCCAAGCTTTCTCCATGCCGCAAGGTGGGGATCATACTTCAACAAGAAAAGCCCCGGAAGGTCCATTCTCTAGATCTCTCGGAGCTAGCAGTGCACCTACTAGCGGAGGAGGCAACCTGCAAAACGGACCACAGTAGTCGGTGACAAACCCCAGCGGAGGCGCATCGGTTGCACAACACACCTCTTACGGCACAAGACCGGCTCTAGATTTCAGCGCACCATCATTCCCTAGAGGCATAGCGTTTGGCGAGATCCCTTCGGGACATCACCACCACTACACGACAGGCGCCCAAGAGGGACCGGGATACCAGAACCCTCCCGGATATCTCAGTGGTCAGCAAGGGCACGGGGGCTCGGCTCATCATCAGCAAACACCGCCTCAAATGGATTAGCTGATGAACCAGGTAGCCAATATGGTGCAACACCAATTCGGTTTGAAGCCCAGGAATCAGTCCATCGCCTACCGGAAGTCGTACCCTAAATGGTACGACCGAGTGGCTCTGCCCTACAGATACAAGGTACTTGAGTTCACTAAGTTCACTGGGACTGGCCAAGTATCAACCATGGAGCACATCAGCCAATACCTAGTGCAACTGGGCGAGATAGCTGATGACCAGACACTCAGGGTTCGGTTCTTTCCTCTGTCCCTATCTGGTTCAGCCTTTTCTTGGTTTGCTTCCTTGCCATATCAATCCATCACTGGGTGGAAGGACCTAGAGAACAAGTTTCATCAGTACTTTGACTCTGGTAACACAGAGAAAGGGGTCATGGATCTGGTCGACGTCAGGTAAGGAAACAATGAGCCGGGGGGTAGCTACCTCCAGAGGTTTAGAGAGGTGAGGAATCAATGCTACCAACTAACGCTATCTGACGTGGAGGTTGTCAGCATTGCTATTCGGGGTCTGGTCCCGGCGATCAGAGAAAAGATTGGGATGGACTGCTCAAGCCTGTCGGAGTTGGCCAACAAGATCACCAACATCGAGGCCAACTACCGGTATCCACATTACAGCGGCAAGGCTCCGAAAGCCAGCAGCGTGAGCTAATCATGGTGGAAAATGTTACTAGAGCTGCCAACAGTGACGATGAGTCCAATGAGTTCGCCTCCGTGGAATGGGCCTGGATGAACTCAGAGTACATGCCATGGGCGAAGGCCAAAGCCGTCGAAGGAGCAAAGAAAAACAGCTTCGACGTTACGAAGGCCGACATGATCTTTGATTATCTGCTTGACAAGGGGCAGATTAAATTAATTGGAGGCTACAAGATCCCTTCCGCCGATGAGATCAAGTCCAGAAGGTTCTGCAAGTTCCATGGCATGTACACCCACAACACCAACAACTGCAGGGTGTTCCGGGACATGATCCAAAAGGCCATCACCTCAGGAAGGATTGGCGTGGAGAAGACCAAGGGGGCCATGGGTATAGACGATAACCCATTCCCCACGAACATGGTGGCACTATCCTTTCTGGTGAACATGGTCGCGGTGAAGACCAAGACGCCCGAGGAAGATGGAATGGCTGAGAAGCATCAGGGAGACAAAGCGAAGCGAGACCTTTCTGTCCGACAATGCCCCACCATCAGAATCCTGTTGAACAAACGGGAGCATCAAAAGGAGAACAGAGAAGAGCAACAGGAGAGGGAGCCTCGAGAGCTACTCGAGCAAGAAGAGGAGAGGAGGGTCCAAGAGGAAAATGGGTATCATTGGCATTGTCCTTTCTTCGTGCATTACTGGAATGCTGTACTTAGGCTTCCTTCCCCAAACGACTATCCAGAGTGCAGCAGTCAGTACCGAGGGTACCAACAGTCGAGAGACAACTGCCGATCCGTACATCACAGGTTGAGCTACAAAATGGATCGGCGCCTAAAAATGGAGAACCTCCACAATCAGTCCAGGATAGAATTGACCGATGAAGACGTTGTGAGTCAGAAACATGCACCACAAGAGGGCCAATGGTGTCCTGGAGGATTGACCAAGAGCCAGAAGCGTCGGGTCCAACGCCTAAGGAACGACGAGTTACAAGGGGAAAAGCCCAAGGTGTGGTGAGTCAAGCAAGCTGGAGAGAAGGGTAAGGCGACGACGTCCATCTCTGCCATATTCATGCTGCCCGCCGAATTTAGACCCGACCATCAACAAGAAGGGTCTCACAACGAAGAGACGGAGGTGGCCGTGGCCCAATGGATCTATCAGACAGGCAGCACTACCTTTGAGAATCTAGAAAAGTATCAGATCTGAAGGCCCTCTACGTGAAGGGGTTCATGGATGGGAAACCCCTAACCAAGATGTTGGTCGACGGAGGAGCAGCCGTCAACCTCATGCCATACTCGACATTCAGAAAGTTGGGGAGAAGAATGGAAGATTTGAGCCCCACCGATATGAAGCTGACAGATTTCAACGGCAACATATCGGCCATGAAGGGAGTTATATGCGTCGAGTTGACCGTCTGGAGCAAGAGCATGCTCACTACCTTCTTCGTGGTGGACGCCAAAGGCACGTACAGCTTACTCATCAGAATGGATTGGATTCACACCAACTGTTGCATTTCATCCACCATGCATCAAATCCTCATCCAATGGATTGAAGAAACCATGGAGATAGTACCGGCTGACTCGTCGGCCAGCATCGCCTACGCAGGGCGAAACGGGTGGAGCTTCGAGGACATGGAGTGCTTCTCCGGGAAGGTGCACGATGGGGACGTCTTCAGGATGAACGAAGACGGTCGACAGCTGATTCAGGTGATCGGCTCTGAGAGCATAAATTAGTATCACCCCGAACATGGCCACAGATAGCCGATGTAATATGCATCGCCTTTAGCAGAAAAATAGCTGACAAGCAGTTGGCAATAGCCAATGTGACACACATCGCCTTTAGAGAAAAAAATAATAAAAAGAAAAAGGATATGTGTGCACTGCATTGAGTACTTGTATATATTAGGAATGGCCGAACAAAACAAAAGAAGCCGGTATTTCCAGATACAGAATGCTGTCGGCTAATTCATTCAAGGCCAAATCTATCTACGAGCAGTCCCATCCTACTCGAAAGATAGACAAGCTAGCAGCTTATCTGTAGGCACCACCTCGGCGATCGCTTTCCCCATTGACTTGAAACTATCTAAAGTATCGAGGAAGATGTCCCTGGTACGAGCATTGATGAAGCGGTGAGTTATCACGTCATAGAACTCCACGCCAGCAACCTCTGCTGCGACCAAGGCAAAGGAATCTCCGTGGGAGACGTACTGAAAGATCATCTCCCGAATACGCGCCAGCATGTCGTTCAGGCATTCCTCCAGCGTTGACCCCCCAAGTGTGGAGAAGGTCTGCCACCGTGGTGATAACGGACGCCAGCTCTGCCATACATGAAAGGTTCAAGCGGCAAAAGATAAGATCATGGAATAGCAATTGGGGTAGCAAGAAGGTTTGATCGGCTAATCAATCGGATCTGGAATCAAGAAGCGTACCATCGGCTTTGACCAGAGAGGGCCCGAGAAACATCTTGGCATGATGAAGAGAAGCCTTTACCACCGCCAGCTCTCCCTCTAGGCGAGCGCATTCCTGACGTTCCTCCGAGAGAAGACGCTCGACCTGGGAGGCACCCCTTGGACCATCATCGACTGCCGGTGAGTTGACACTCGACTCAGATGCCCTAGAAGAACTAAAAATGACTAGTTAGGGTTTCTTCTCAGATCAAGCTAGGCAAGAAGGAGGGGTCAGGATGGACATTTACCTCAGGAGTTGACACCGCGGTGGATGGGAGACGCTATCGGCGAAGCTGAACGCCGAGGGATGTCCGAAATCCGCCATGGATTGGAATATTACTGTAGACAAGGGGGCAGTTTGTCAGAGCGGTGGAGAAGTTGGACGCAGAATACACTGGCTATCATTTAGGAAACCCAGTCGCTATTTAAAAGCACTAGTGCAGACAAGCGGAAGGGTGGTGGTTTGGTGGACTGAAGTAAAGTCCACCATGGTGCGAATTGGCTAAGGCGGCCGATTAAATTCATAGGCAGACGACTAAATAGTTAGTCAATGATTCAAGCGGATGGTGCAACCAGCGAACGGATACTGTGGAAGCAGTCAATAATTGTTCAGGATCGCTATAGTCACGAGGTGCAAATGTTACAAGATAAGGTTACAGACTTAAGGCTAGTTTAACAGCCTCCAAAGCATCTAGGCGGAATTGGTCCACCTCGGCCAGCACTTGTCGATCGTCTTCTACAGAACCTGATATTGGGCGTTGCTTGGATAGGAGAGTTTGGAGCCTCGAAGAAAGGAGCGTCATCTTCTGCCGATGATGGTACAAATCTATGGGAATCTTGGCTAGATCATTCTCCCCCCAGGTAATGGTGTCATCAACGGCTTCTAGTCGGGACAACAACTGTTCCCGTTCGGCGTTGAGCTTTGCCAAGGTGCAGTTGATATTGTCAAGAAGGACTCTGAGTTGATCTATTGCACTCTTCCCCTCAAGCATGTCGAAGAGACAACGTCGCTCTTCGTCGGGCAAGCTGGTTTGAGCCTCACGATCTGCAAGTCTGGATTGAACCCTAAGAAAAGCCGGTTTGCGCTGCTCTATGTAGGAAGTGGTAGTTAATGCGTCCCTCAGGTCGGGTGGCGGGACATCCTCAACCGAATGAAAGATTTTCCGGACTCCCTCTGCATCACATATCAGGGAGGAGGTGTTCACTAACAAAAGAGGTATCAACAATCTAAGTTGGGTCTTCATGCCATCAGGAAGTGAAGCAGCGTGCACCGACTGTGAGGTATCGGTTCCTCCAGGAATAACATAATCATCCAGAGGAAAAGGAACCTGGATGTGATGGGACCGTTCCTGAAACAATATACAAGGAATCATCATTGGTAAACCACATGATGGACTAGCAGACCCTATGTCATACCAGATCAAGTGAAGCAATTTCCGAAGCAAGAGCAGCCGATGGGTCTTCAGGGAGTGTCCTGAAGATTGTGTAGATTGGTAAGACGATCCTGTTAAAGGGTTATCGGCTAAAAATACAAGTACCTTGGCCAACATTGGATGTCACGTTGTTTGATGAGGACATTGTTCCCATATCTACACTGAGTTCAGCCTGGAGACGGTTGGTTCTTTCCTCATCCTGAAGGATCAGAGAGCGTCAGTTATGGTTTCAATGAAAGGAGGATGAGCAAAGGATAGCATACCTCTACGGCGGCAGCATTGGTTAGTATGCCCAAACGACCATCGACCGGTGCGGTCACCACCCTGGCTTTGGTTTTAGCAGTTCTAGGCTTCTTGGACCTCATGGAGTTCAGGGAACCGACGTTTTTCACGAAGGACTCAGAAGCTCGTGATCAGATGGCTCATCTATCTTCCTCTTCATCAGCACCTTCAGGGATGGTGCCCCGCAACCGAGTTTGGGGTTGGGACACCATTGATCATAGGTCATCGGAGGAGGACTAAGCCCTTCGAGGTCCTACAAGATGAGTTTGAGGAAATAATATGGAAATAGCTAAAACGTTGCAAGATGATGGGCGATACCTCAAGGGCAAGGTAGAAATCTGGATCCAACAATGAACAGTAAGTGGCCACCGCTTCGCTGAAAAGGTGCTGACTCCACTCGCGCCACCAGGTGACGAATGAAGAAGAAGTGAAGGCCTGACAGATGTGATCTCTGACAAGGATAGGAGGAAGAGATCTTTTGATCTAAATAATCTGGTTGAATTCTAATCCTGAAAGCACGGGTTCCCTTGGGCGGAGTTTGTCTGCGAAGAAAAGACTCGGGGGCAACTGTACGAATCCCATTTGCCTTGCTGCAACGGAAGGATTGTAGAAATCATACGAGATGGGTGGTTTTTATCTACCGTGCCGATCTTCCGTAGGCAACAGGCAAGGTTTGACCAGATCATTGAAGACCAGCATAGAATGTTGGTCCGCATAATGCTCATGGAATCTGAAAGTGAAGGGAAGTTCGAACGCTGAGACATCCGAGTAAGCAAACCACTCTAAGATATCTGCAAAGAATCCCTTGTAGAATAGCCTGAAGAATTCCCCAGCGGTTTTGGTAATGATAACAGTCGATGTTGCTTCACCAAATGATACGCATCGGCCAGATTTTTCTTTCTTCGAAAAATCTTCCTCGTCTTCTTCTAGGAAGGTCTTCGAAGGGAAAGACAGAGATGTCAGGTCTGAAGTGATAATTTTGTGCATCTAAAAATTGAGCCAGAGCTAAAGAAACCACCACGACCCTATGATAGTTGGGATGGTTTCATTCTTCACCAACTGCCGATACACATGGCTCAAGAGGTGATAGAGGGCGCCGAGCAGGTACTTGCCCAGAGGAATACCATTCTAAGAATTAACATGTTCGGCTAAAGACAGGTAATTGCCGGTAGGCGTGCATGATTGACCACAAAAGAAGAACCTGTCTAGCCACATATTCAAGAAGAGTATGATTGCCGGTAGGCGTGCATGATTGACCACAAAAGAAGAACCTGTCTAGCCACATATTCAAGAAGAGTATACGCTCATTGCCAGTAACTAGGGTAGATTCACTGTTCTTAATATATTGACCCCAACCTCCAAGCTTGAAGTTCTTCGCCGAAATTGAAGATTTGGTGACCAGGCGATGAGGATGTATATCTCCTGTAATGTTGAGGCCAGTCAACATATGAACGTCGGCCAGAGTGGGGGGTCATTGGTCCATGACCAAAGATGAAGGCATTATAAGTGTTGGACCAGAAGTAGCAGGCTGCCTGAAGCAAAGGTTCCTTCTTCCTCATATTGGATAGAGAAAGAGACATGCACTGCTCAATACTGACCTAGTAAGTGTTTCTATGGTTGGAAAGCTTCACAAACCAATTTCTCCAACCTGGAATAGCGGAAGGCCAGTTCCTGAATGAGGTCTTCTTGTCCCATTAGCCTGGTTCCATGGACGACTGCTTAAAGGGTATCCTATTGGTCTCGACCATAATAACAGGAGTTGGATCTGGGTTACCCATGGGGCCGAGGGAGTAACAGTTGGGTTGGTCGACCAACGGGATTAGCACGCGGTTCTTGAATTCCTGATCCAAGTCAAGGACAAGAATAAAGATACCGAATGAGAAGGATGGTGGAGCAAAGCGCAATGGAGTCGTACCTCAGGGATGATGTCCAGTGAAGCCATCTTGCTACGGCGTCCTGGCAACAGTACGAAATTCAGATCTATGGTGGTGCTGAGGTTGTCTGGAAAGTTAGGGTTGGAAGCCGAGTGGGAAGAGGACGAATGGCAATTTGGTGAATATCTGAGCTCGGCTAGATCGACTAAAAGGAAGAAGGGCGGTTGTAGTTTTAGGAATGAAATAAATTTCATCCCAAAACTAGGGGGCATGTGTTAACACCGTATTTTGGCACGACCAAGTAAATACGGGTGGGTCGCAAGGATAGAAGGAATATGCCGCGAAAGTGGACCCAGAAGGCTGGTTAAGGGAACCGACTTGAAGAAGATTACGCGTATTGGTTGTTGAGATACGTGTGGTGGGCCGCGCCAAGGATGGAGGCCCAAGACATCCAAGTTTCCTTATTCCGATTTACGGCTGGTTCAAGCTAGGGTTATGCTATGGTCTATAAATAGCGAGGTCAGGAGAATTGTAGAGGACATCCTATCAATCAAAATATAACCTTTCGGCCACCGGCCAAAACCCTAGGAGTAGGAGCAGAGTAGATTTCGATGAACCTTCGACGAACAGGGATACATCGACTAGACTAACCTCCGGTTTGCTTGTAAGTCTAGCCTTGGTTCATGTCTCGTTTGTACGACTGTATTGTGTAACTCGTGCAAGCACGGTATGAGCTAGTTATCGGTTTGAATCTATTGTTCATGGGGCTCCATTGCTTCAATCTCACATGAATCATGACTTCAAGCTAGTTACCGACTCTATTAGATTGGCGATCTAATAGATTCATTAAGTTATCGATAATGTATGTTATGCTTTGTTTAATCTATTGTTACAATATCATGCCCAATCTCAACTAATAGATTGGTTCACGCTTTACTTTCTATCTAGATCTATTACCTCCGATGCATTTACTTTCATACTTAGAGAGGCGATAGATCTAAGATTATATCGGCTAATCCTTTGGTTGTGGTTGTCACATGTTGTGGGTTCGAGACATGTATTCAGTTATTAGATTGGTTTGAGTGTGGTTGGATCTGGTTCAACATATGTGGTATGGCTGCATCTACCGGACCCCACTGCCATGTGTGTTAGGTTATGTCTGTCCATGCTTAGATCTGTCCGAGGCGGGATATATGGATCTTGTTCAAGCTTCATGAATCCCATATCGACTAATGTAGCCGATCTGGTTATGCTTCAATCATACGATGGATGTACTTTATCACTTTAATCTATTAGATCTATTGAGTGTAATGGACGTGGCTTGGCTTGTTTACTTTTATGGCTGAATGGAAACACCCCAATGCTAGTAAATCGGTCAGGTTATCGGGTTAATTGTCATCATGGTTGCATGGGAACACACCTCTATTGATGGTTAATCTTTATTTGATCTGTTCAGTAGATTTGGTAGTTTGATGTCGATAATGTTATGTGTGTCGCATCTTTGCCTTATTCTTGTCATATGATCGACTAATCATATACTTTACATATGATATCCCATCACAGCCGTTTGTATACCATTATTATGTTTCACATTGCTCAGAGTTGACTCTTTAGTGAATATCCTATATTCATCGGCTATCTAAGAGCCGCACACTCATGGAACTGTCTAGCAACAACTGGCAGGCTCCATAATTTGACATTTCATCTCCTTGTCAATTGCAGGTCAAATTGATTGGCACGCCTAAGATCAATCACCGAAGTGGCCTAAGCCGCTTTAGTGGTTTAGGAGATCAAGCTCTGATGTTGCACGACCTCTGCAGGCCTTACGTAGTGCTGACGCCAGAAGAACCCATTTCTGGCATCAACAATGCCTTTTTGCAGTCGTCGTCGCCTCCTGACGCTCGCGCCTACTCCTCCTCACGGACCTAGCAGTCCAGAGGTGCAATGCTTCCTCCCTGCACGTGTGGGATACCTCGGAGGTGCTGCATCTAGAGCACAAGGACGAACTGCACGAAGGGGATGTAATGACAGACGACCTCGTAATTGCAAGACACTGCAGTGATGCACATGACTACATCAAATCGCTTCCGCTGTACCTGCGCGTCTAGTGTTAATCCCGTGATCTATAACTAGCAGTAGTTCCTGGTTTATTAGGTCAAACAATTTTGTTTTCCGACTAGCGTAGCAACCTCATATTCCTTCAGCGGTATCGGAACCATAGATGCCTCGTTATAGATTCAGGTATGTGAATATGGAGATATGCGCGGTTGTAGATCAGACTATGATCATGGTTCATGATCTTGCCACGTTGGTCTTGTAACGATCTACTTGTACCGGTCGGAATTCCGCCATCCGAGTTAAGTGATACATGTAAACCCAATTACGGCGAGTTGGAGATCAATAAGATTGATCGAATCGAACATAGGTCAAGTTCCAGGTGCATGCGATGCATGGCGGCGGTGGATTGGATCCGCCGTCAGAAGGGAAATTTGCAAGAAAATTGTTGTTCGGTAAAACAGCGATAACTTTTGCATACGACCTCGGATTGAGACAAACTTTAAAAGAAAATCATGCGCCAAAAAATTTTGCATCTGTTCACCAGCGGCCAAGCCGCTTTTGGCGGTGAAAAATAGGTTGCAAAATTAAGTTTTTGGCGTTTTTTAGATTAGACGCTGGAATCGGTTAACTCTATTTTGCAGGCATTCATGATTGGTATAGCCCTTATGTGTATGTGATGCATGTATGTAATTAATTCATAGCTAGCACGTCATGATTATGACAATATGGAAACTATGTGATGATCCTATTGTGACTATGTAATTTTATTTCACTACGATGCGTTAGTGTGATAAATAGTCTTGGTGGACTCATCATGAAAGGATGGCATACTTGGACCGTGGAGATGGAGATCACCATGATGAACAGTTTGATGGAGATGGAGATCCCCAAAGTAACAATGGGCTATACCAAGTCATATTGTGATAATGTCGTTCTTGCGATGTTCTACTTTCACGTGTGATAATGTTTTTGTCTACGTATGCGATAGTGAAGTAGAACGATCCCTCAGGAATGTTTAAGTTATAATGCTCCTCCAAACCTTGCACTGTGACATGTCTTGTACGATCGGTGGTGGGTCTATGAAATTAGGTGCCACTAGTTTTCCTTTACTAGATAGGTTCGTATTGGATACTTACCGCAGAAGGTTTGGTTACATGAACAAGGTCATCCTAACGGTTAAGGACCTTGGAGCATTAGTTGTTGGTAACACAAGCATAGAGATGCCACCCAACAACAAGAGTCATATGTGATATGATTAGCAAGGAGTTGCTTACCGATCCACCATGTCTTCTAGTGGTGATGCTAAATCTCACTAGTCAACTTCTTAGTTGTGGGTCATGAATCACTAATTTTCAATAGAGGGATATTGATTTTAGTGGGAGTAGATTTTATTTACTTTGTCATGGATACTTTTTTCTTAGTATTTTGCATTATTTTGTTGTACATGACTCCCAGCAATCAACCGTTTACTTTGCGTTCAATTCTTGAGAAAGATAAGTTGAATGGAACAAACTATGTGAATTGGATCCGCAACCTGAGAATTGTTCTCAGGGCTGAGAAAAAGGAAGATATTCTTGACACCCCATTACCAGATGAGCCTACTGATAATGCACCTGCTGCAGAGAAAACTACTTACAAGAAAGCATGTGATGCTTATCTTAAAGTGAGTTGCCTTATGCTTGCTTGCATGGAACCAGTTCTCCCATTCAGAATATGCATAGATAACATATGCTTGATCACATCAAACTTTGACACCACCATGCACTCGAAAGACAGCAGGTAATGTCGAAGCTTAGCTTCTTGATGGGAGAACACCTTGTTTCAGGATCGTGTAGCCTCCAGCTCAAATAGAACACTACTCAATCCTTCCCTTTGAATTCTTGTATTAAATCCGATCCAATCGTGTGGTCATCGGCTACTACGTACAGTCTGAAAGGCTTCCCCCTCTATGGAGGAACCAACACCGGTGGAGACTTGAAGTATTCTTTGATCTCCTCAAAGGTCCTCTATAGTTCATTATCCCACTTGAATTCTTGATTGCTCTTTAGCTTCAGCAAAACTGAGAATGGCAGAATCTTGGCTGATAGATTTGATATGAATCTTCTGATGAAATTAATCTTGCCAATCAAAGATTGCAACTCGGTCTTCGTAGTTGGAGGTACAACCTTATTGATTGCATCAAAACTTTTCTGACCAATCTTGATTCTCTTCTCATGTACCATAAAGCCCAGGAACTATCCAGTTGATACTCTAAACACACTTGTGAGGATTCATCCTCAATCCATGTTTCTTTGCGCACTCCAGGGTGGCCCTAAGATCTTCAAGGTGCTCTCGATATTCTCTGGACTTCACAATCATGTCATCAATGTAGACCTCCACAGTTTTGCCGATCAACTTAAGAATAATGTAGTTCATGGCCCTCTGATAAGTTGCACCAGCATTCTTCAACCCAAACATCATGACTACCCACTCATATAGTCCTAGTGCACCAGGACATTTGAACACAGTCTTGTGGACATCTTCTTCTGCCATGAAGATCAGATTGTACCTAGCATTGCCATCCATAAAATTGATTACTTAGTGGCCTGCCGTTGCATCGACTAGCATATCAGCCACTAGCATTGGGTATCCATCCATCGGGGTAGCCTTATTGAGGTCCCTGAAGTCAATGCAAACTCTTACTTTACCATTCTTCTTGTACACAGGGACCACATTGGCAATCCACTCGGCATATTTGCTTTGACGCCCGAACTTTGCTTCATATAGCTAAGTGATTTTAGTTTTCACATCAGCCATGACTTCAGCTTTGATTCTTTTGGGGTGTTTCTTAACTGGTCAATATCCATCTTTAATCGGTAGATGATGTTCGACTAACTTTCGGTCAAGATCGGGCATTTCATAATACTCCCAAGCAAAACATTTCTTGTACTCTTTCAATAGAGCAATCAATTCATCTCTAAACTTGGAATCTAACTTGGCACTTATGTACGTTGGCCTCGGCTTATCACCATCTCCAATGTCAACAGCTTCCAATCCGTCGGCTGACGTAAATCCTTTGCCCATCTTGCCTTCGTCGTCATCAACTGATGTATGCATTATCCTATTTTTCTTAAGCTGACTGCTTGGATTGGCTGTTGACTCACACTGTTGAAAGTGATGCAGTCTTCTTGCAACCTTCTTCTAGAGAAACAATCATAGACGCAATCTTCCAAGTCCTAGTAAGTAGGGTCAACGGTTGCTATGGAAATCGAGTCATCAGCCAGAATGACTTCAAGCTCATCATTATCCAGCCACTGCACTGCACATTGATGCATGGTAGATGGGATGCAATAGTTGGCATAAATCCAATCTCTCCCCAAGAGCAGATTGTATGAACTATCCCTATCAATGACAAAGAAGGTAGTCAATAAAGTCTTGCTGCCAACAGTTAACTCCACTTGCAGAACTCCATGAGCTCCTGATATTCTTCCTCCAAAGTCTCTGAGTGTCAGATCAGTTTTGAGGAGCTCTATGGACTCAAGTCCTAGCTTTTGGATAATGTGGGATGACATCAAGTTGATGGAAGCACCACCATCAATCAGTATCCTTCACTGGAAAACATAGCGCGCTATAGCGCCGAAATAGCGCGCTAATAGCATCCAGAAGCAGCTACCGCAACACTCATTAGCGCGTTATAGCGCCAAATAGCGCGCTAATAGCGCCGCTATAGCGTTTTGGCCAAGCTTCTGCTAATTTCTATAGTCTGCCATTTAAAACCATGGTATCCTTCCAACAAATCTCTCATTGACGTATCTTTGGATGTACATCACGTTCAAGTGCCTATGCCTCTCAGGTTTGCCGAAGACTGCCTAAAATTCACATGTGAGTACGCCGGTCTGCTCTCAAAACTCTGACTCATCAAAGTCGGAATAGACTTTGGTTTCCACCGGCACTCTGAATTCCACGAGCAGGAAGAAGCTCGTGGCACGGTTTGCTGCTTCCCGACGTCGCCTCTCAACTTTCTAACATCGGACCCTCCTCTTTTGGGTCTTAGTTAGCCTTCTGGGATTCTGGGATTGCTGGTGCTCATCATGCTAGCCCTCTTGAGATTGGGTTCGATTCATGTTAACGACTTCAGTACTAGGCCAACCACCAACACCATCTTTGATGATACGTCGATTCCCATCCTTATATTCCACTTGTCCACGAGTGAATCGGCCATCAACTTGGAGTCTTCTGTATTCTTCATATCACTTGTTGCACCTAGGACAATTGTCCTTGGCAGGTGCTTCCAAGCCCTTGATAAGGCAATACATGAAGAACAGGCAGTTCTCATATACGTCGATTGGTTCTCCAGCTCCAAAATGCTCTCCCAGTGGCTTCTTTCCCCAAGACTTCTCGCTCTGATGTTGCCACCTATCATGAGGCATGGTTGAGTGATTTGCATCAGTCGACTCGACTATCTCGGTCAAGACGAACAAGGCTATCTGCCTTTCCATCCTTCATAGGATTTCCTGGAATTCTTCCTTGGTCACTCGAGAATCTAGGCCGAGAGCTCTCAACCTTCCAGCTTGAGTTGGGGATGAAACTTTGGCTTTGCCTTTGTCCATGGTTGACGATTGTGGTCCCACCAGGCGTGCCAAAATGTGTTGACGTCAAAAATGGGTCCTAACGTCAACACCGTGCAAGGCCTGCGGAGACCGAGCATCAATAGAGTCTTGATCTCCTAAACCTCTTAAATGGCAAGGCCCCTTTGGTTGATTGATCTCAGGTGTGCCAGTCAATTTGACCTACAATTAACAAGGAGCTAAAACTGTCAAATTATGGACCGCCGGTTGTTGCCAGACAGTTCCATGAATGTGCGGCTCTCAGATAGTCGATGGTCAAAGAAATTGACTAGAAATTCAACTCCTAGCAGTGTAAAGCATGTTAACAAGATGCAAATGGCTACTCATGGTATATCATCAATAAAGCATATAATCAGTCGATCTCATCGATGTATATAGTAAGGATGCGATACATGCAACATTTACCGACCCAAATTATCAAACCTACTAAGTATATCAAATACAGATTAACCATCAACAAAGGTGTGTCCCCCATGCAGTCATGATGACAATTAACCTGATAACATAGCTTACTCACTAGCATTGGGGTGTTTCCATGCAGCCATAAAATTAAACAAGCTAAGCCACGTCTAGTATACTTAATAGATCTAATCATGTTGAAACAGTAAAAGCACATGTATCGTATGAATAAAGCACAACTAGATTGGTTGTTTCAGCCGATATGGGGTCCATGAAGCGTGAACAAGATCCATAAGCCCAATCACAAATGGATCTAAGATTAGGCAGACGTAACCCAACACACTTGGCAGTGGGTCCGGTAGATGCAGTCGTACCAAGTATGTTAAGCCAAATCCATCTACTCTCAAACCAATCTGATAATCGAACGTATGTCTCGAATACACAACATATAACAATCACGATCAACAGATTAGCCGATAGGATCTTAGATCTATAGCTTTGACGTGTGTATGAGTGAAATCATGTAAAACAATAGATCCAGATGGAATTGAAGCACGGGTCAATCCATTGATTGAGATTGGGCAAGATATTGTTGCAATAAATAAGCAATGCATAACAAACAATATCGATAACTTAATTAATCTATTAGATCGTCAATCTAATAGAGCCGATAACTAGCTTGAAACAATGACTCATGTGAGATTGAAGCAATGCAGCCCCATGAACATAGATTCAAACTGATAACTAGCTCAGATCGAGCTTGCACGAGTTATACAATATAACCGTACAAATGAGACATGAACGGTCTAGTCGATGTAGCCCTGTTCGTTGAAGGTTCACCAAAATCTACTTTGCTCCTACTCCTAGGGTTTTGGCCGGTGGCTAAAAGGTTGTATTTTGATTGATTGGATGTCCTCTAACATTCTCTAGGCCTTGCTATTTATAGACCATAGCACATAACCTAATCGACCGTAACACAAGTCCTAAAAATAAGGAAACAAAAGTAAATTGGGCCTCAATCCTTCCCCATGCCAAAACCGACGTGCACGTTCTGTTGTAACCGGCCGAAAAATCCTCTTGTGTGATCTCGTCGATTAGTTACCTTAGTCGGTTCTTCGGGTCCATCTAAATAACTCTACTGAAGGCCTGTCATGAAGGCCCATATGCATATATCTGGTCATGCCAAAATATGGTGTCAACAATAATGAAAACTTAAATATCCTACAAAACAAATGAGAACACCACAACTTATAGAAATTGTTAGAATCAAATCCTATAGCTATGCTTTACGGTTCATTCCTTATTAATCCATGCAATAGTTGATGGTTATATTTGGAGTTTAGTAGACATCAACAACTTGTTGATGGCCACTAAACTCCAAATATAACCATCAATTATTGCTTGAAATGATAAGATAGATCATAAAGCATAGTTGTAGGGTTTGATTCTAAAGAGTTCCACGAGTTGTGGTGTTCTCACTTATTTTGTAGGATATTCAGGTTTTCACTATATAAAAGTATATCAAACTAGGTGGATACCCCGCGCATTGCTATGGGTATTCCAGAGCCATAGCAGACCACGAGCCAACCATGGCGGCTGGAGGAGTGATCGATCTTCGGTGTAGCCTCGTTAGAGGGTCATCGTAAACCTTAGTGGTTTCGAAGCATTTCACCCGAGGTCTCACTCAACCGAACCCTCTCCTCCTAATATACCGGAGGGGCATCTCCCCTACTAGGAGTTCTGAAAGTTTTGTGTATGGATCATTTAGGCGTGTTGAAGGACCTCAGAAAATCCATGTGATATGTAGTATTGCCACGTTTTTCTCAGAAACACTGGTTTCGGGTATTCTAGAGCCACGGCGAGCCACGGGCCAACTACGGCGGCCAGGGCAGTGACCGATTTTCGGTGGAGCCTAGTTAGAGGGCCATCGTAAAACTTAGTGGTTTTGAAGCATTTCACCCCCAAGGTTTCACTCAACTGAACCCTCTTCCCATAATATACCCGAGGGCCATCTCCCCTCCCAAGAGTTCTGGTAGTTCTGTGTATGGTTCCTTCAGACGTTTTAGAGGACCTCAGAAAATCCATGTGATATGCAATTTTACCACATTTTTGCTCAGAAATACTGGTTTCGGTAAAGAAGGCGCATGAGAGATCTATCGAAATATATCCATATGGGGTCTTGTTTTGAAGAGTTTCTTGCGAGGAACACCATGGTGTAATTGGATTTTAATTATGATACTTGGTTTAGGTGCTATGACGTTTTCCTATTACAAAATGAAATAGCTAGTGGGGAGATAAATGAGGGTTAGTGGGCTGATGACATGATGTAAGATGACATCACTTTTAGGAAATACTCGAACCTGATTGGAGGGGACCCTCTGAGTGGGTCTTTGCAATATAGGAGTATAGGATAAGGAATTGTAGTACACCATTGTGTAGAGCTGGTCGAGATGATCAAAATGGACCTATCACGTGCCATATTTGGAGCCCCGATGAGAGATATCAATACCACAATGGAATTCAACTTGGGAAGACTCTAGAACATATCAGAACCATCACTCAACATATGTTTGAGGGTTAAACTAATAGAATTCCACAACTTTGGTGAATCTGTATTTTCCAGGGACTAAACAAGAATTAATATGGAGAAGAATCCTACTCCAACATGACTCCCTACGCAAACCGATCGAAAACCCTCACTAGAAGACTCTAAAAGACACCAGAGGGCGCTGGAACAAAGTGGAGGCCAAAATGGGCCAAAGAGGGGCCAACCGGCCTCACCCCTAGGACGGCCAGCCTCCTAGGGAGGAGATAGAGTCCTACTCTATTACGTCGCCTCCTACTGACCTATGGATCCAATCTAAGTCGTTGCTTAAGTCAGTTTCAATCCAAGGGCTATGGTTCATCTTGCCGGACTATAAATAAAGGGGCAGACCTCCCCCTAAAGGCATCCTATAATTCATAATTTTGATCTCCAGTTAGGATCAGAGGTGTCCCTCAAATGGATAACCTCTTTAGGGCTGGCTACCAAGAAGAAGACTAGTTCTCCCTCTAGTATTAGGTTTAGAATCCAGTCTTGTATTAGAATTAGAAGAGAGAAGGTAAGAGACAGACTTGGAGGAAGTGCCAGCCTGTCGGTGCTGCTTCTACGCCTTATACCTGTAGATTCAAGATCGCTAACCCTGATCTTTCGTCTAAGATTCACTCTGGTGATCAACTTCTGTTTACACATAAGTTTGCATTATTTTATTATTGTTCTATCTAGTCTATGACTCTCATTTGAGTACTTTATTCCTAGTCGTGCCTAAGTAAAGGTTGCTTTTATAGTGTAAGCGTGGTGCTTAGACTTTTTAGCTCATAGATGTGCCCTATATTCTAGACTCGTTGGTAGCTTGTAGATGTGACTCTTATAGCTCTGTTGAATCTTCTATAGTCTACCTCCCGTTTATAGGACCTCATAGGTTATAAAATTACTTAGTTGAGTCATACTCTGTTTGGGGCTTACTAAGATAATTCCCCCAGTTGAACCTTAATAAATACATTAAGATAAAACAGAACCAGAAAGCCTTAGTGATCTCTCGTTTCTTTTAACTTATGAGGCTTTGTTAGCGACTCAGGGGTTAAGCTATTAGACTTAAGTAATCCAACCATTCCGTTGGGTTTGATATTAAAATTGGGTTATCTTGGTGAAGTGCTACATCGGTATCTTACCTGTGCGCTCGCGACGAAGCTCCACTCCATAGGGAACGCCGACTGGTTGACCACTAGCCTAGTACTCCTCACGGTAGTCTTCATAGCGATCTGATGAGGTTGATAAAGCAAGGGTGAGCACTTGAAGTACTCAGCAAGAGTAACACAGGGTTATGAAGCTCAAAGGCTGACACTGTCTGTACTGCGGTTGCTTTTAACTTGGTCAAGTTTTACCAATACTTAGCTTTAGTTATGCATACCCAGTTGATAAACCACATGATAAGAATAATAATCATCCTTAACAATTAAACAACATGATCATCTACACTGTGATTTTTCCAGGCCGCTCGTGACCGTGAGCACGGCTATCATGATAGATTTACACTCTGCAGAGGTTACACACTTTACCCACAAGCCGTGTTGCTCATATGCCCGGGTTTATAACTCCCATAACACTGCCAAGGTGAGCGGGCAGGGTACACTACGAAGTCTTTCAAAAGTTCTTTCTAGCATGTAGCGGACCCTACGGACCCAATGCAAAGGGGTATGTAAAGCCTCTACTCGATGGTACCTTTACGAAGCGGTCACCACCCTAGACCATGCCCTACAACCAGCTCGGCAAAGGAGACTTTCACGAACCACAAGCATGCTAGTCCAAACTTCATACTTAACTAAAGCTAGAGCCATGATAGCACTCATGGTTGCGTTATTATCCCAGCTTTTGCCCTACAGTGGGGTCCTATTCCATGTTGCTATAAAAGCCAATTTTAGATCATCGCTGCATAATCCATTAGTCAAGATTCATCTCATAATTCATAAAGCATAGCAGATCTACCCATATGCAATAGTAACCCAAGATGACAAGGTACAAGGTAACAAGCTATGGTAGAGATCTAAATAGGAATCAATTGAGACACATGCAATCATGACTAGATGAATTATGGTGAATAGGACAACAAGGAGGATCCCATGTTAAACTTGCCTTGGTCACAAAACTCCTGGGGCTCCTGGTCTTCTGCAAAGAACTCTGGAACACCAAAAATCTCACCGGCTGTACTCAATCAACATCACCACGCAATCATCCGACAATCATACACGAAGAAATAAAGATATAATTATAACATTACACCATAAACAATAAAGAGGTTTTGAAAAGATTATAAAACAGATCTATACGATACTATGATCACATAGACGCTTGTTTCACGCAAATCGGATCTAAAACGATTAAACTATAGATTAAACAAGATTTTAAAGAGCAAGATTGAAGTATATAAAGAATTAATCTAAGCTTTTATTTTCAAAAGTGATTAACATAGATTGAATCTATACTACTGGATAGAGCATAAAATTACGGATCTAACGCAACTTGAACGGATCAAAACGGATCTAAAACGAGCAAGTTATTAGCATTTAAAAACGATGGCAAATCTGTAAATAGATGAACTTTTGTTGAATTAAAACAATTTCGGAAAATTCATATATATTCGGATCAGACAGGATGGCGGGTTGATTTGCCAAAAACCGAGGGGCTCTTTAGCAAAACATCCTGTGAAGGGGTATGGACTGATCTGATCCGTTGGATCTCAGATGGATGGATGAGATTAGAAGGTGGGAACAGGGAAAGAAATTCCCATCGGGGGAGCAGAGCTCCGGCCGGCTGGTGCCATGGCCGTACGGCCCGAGCTCGCCGGCGACACGCTCACGGAGGCTACGGTGCCCGGTTTTTCGATTCGAAAGCACCGGGAGAATGAGGGAGGAACCGCGAACTCACCTAGGGCAACGGCGAGGCTCGGAGATGACCGTGGGCGGCTGGCGACGCGTACAGCGGACGTCGGCTTCCTGCAGAACGATGGCGAGGTCGCGTGAGCAAAACCGAGACGAAAAGAGAGGAGCAAGGGGTTCGGCGAGTTCGGCTGAGCGACCCGAAGCTTCACCGGGGACCTACGGCGTTGACGAGGTGATTTGCGAGCTTCTCGACGGAAGCTGTGCGGCGAAGCTCGTCGACGGATCGGCGCTGTGCTGCTGCTGCGAGGCGAGGGCTCGTACTGCAAGATGAGTTTGCAAGCACGAGGGCGGCGCTATTTATATGGCCAGGGAAATGAGCCCGATGCGGATATGCGTGCGTATACGGGATTTACGCAGAGGTTGTTGCGGCTCTGCCGAACAGAGTCCTCTTTGGACTCGGCCGAAGGTAGAAGGAGAGGGGCTGACTGGTGGGGTCAGCGCGTCAGCGGCACAAGGAAAGGGATCGGTGGTGCAAGGAGCTGGGCTGGCCTTCAAGGCGAACTGGGCCGAGGCCAATGCCCGCGCGGGAGCAGTAGTGTGGCTGGGCCGACTTTAGAGAGAGAAGAAAGAGAGCTTTTCTTTTTGCAATTGATTTTCCAAATTGGTTTTCTAAAATTGTTTTTAAATATCTTTGCGAGTTTTGTAAACCAAGCAATACAAAAGAAATAATGCAGAGGCATGCAATGCACATACATGTTGAACCCTAACATGAGATGTTTATTATAGTTTTACTTTTTTAATTCTATGCTCACAACAATAAAATCAAATTAAGACAAATTAAATTTAAATTCAACACGTTCCCTGTGGAAATCGATACTCTCAAATACTCTCGGGTGAAAGCTACATCGGTATCCGTATGCTTGCGGATTTTTCTGTGTGCGTTAATTTATACCAACAGTGGTATATCTTCATTCTCTCAACTATAAAACCATCTATTCTATCCCCTGAACTTTCCAAAACCGTTCAAGTTATCCCCTCAGGCGGAGTTTTGCTATAGTAATGGTGATACTACGGTAAGGACGGTTTTGTGTTTTTTTATTTGTTTTCGCAAAATCTTTGAAAAATCAAAATAAAAGAAAAAACCATAAAATAAAAAATTAAATTTTGTTGTACTCCACATGAGTAGATCTACACAGTAGACACATAATATGGTATGTTTTAGTACAAAGTTTTTGTTGTACCTTTAGATTATTTTTTTTAATCAATTGGAATAATTCATAGCTGCAGGTTCTATAGTCCAATTATGGTGAAATTTTTAAAGCTAAGTGAATTATTACATGCTTGAACTATATTAAAATTTTCATACTCATTGGACCATGTATAACTTAGTTATCGATAAAGCCGATTTAACAAGCATGAAACTAGATTTTTCTATGTTAAATCTATGTTTTATCTATAACTACGTTATACATGGTCTAATGAGTATAATTTTTTTACTATAATTTAAGCATACAATAATTATCTCATCATAAAAAATTTACTACAATTGGACCATAGAAGCTTTAGCTATGAATTATTCCAATTAATTACAGACAAAATTTGTTTTTTCAATTAATCTAAAGGTACAACAAAAACTTTATATTAAAATATACTATATTATATGTTCACCCTGTAGATCTATTTATGTAGAGTTCAATGAAATTAGATTTTCTATTTTATGATTTTTCTATGATTTACTATGATTTTTCAAAGATTTTGTGGAAACAAATAAAAATGAAAAAGAGAAAACCATCGTTACTATAACAAAACAACCGTTACTGTAGCATAACCACCGTCTAAAACCACCGATGGGGTAATTTAAATGGTTTTGGAAAGTTTAGGGGATAGAATAGATGGTTTCATAGTTGAGGGACTGAAGTAGAACACGCTAGATAGGTGAGGGACTTAAATAGACTTTATCCTTTAATGTTAGAACATCAATTGATCTTTAAATTCTGATCGAAAAGAATGTAAATCAATCTAAAAAATCATTAAAGTAGCATAAAAACTTACTAAGGTATATTGCAATAAATAAAAGGCTCTTAAAAATTAAATAGACTTAGTAAAACATATTCCCAAAATTTACTTAAAAATATGACTTAAAAGGTCAAAAGGTAAATATGATAAATAAAATTTATTTAGAATAATAATAAATATCATAATATGGTCAGTCAACTTATTTTTTTCCTATATAAATAGAATACTGAGTTGATGAAAAAAGTTTCTTTTATTTCTGCTTGCAGTTTCCACGTTTCACCATCCTTATAAGTAGATTATATTCATGAGACCAGACAAAATTATGGCCAGACAAAATCCAAATCAAGTTTTAACGGTCTTAGATCAGAGTCAAGCATAACACACACTGCATGCTTCCCAAAACAACAAAAATGGTGGTTATGAGGTATGCTACTGTACTTATGGAGTAACTTTTTTAAGAAAGAGGAGAGGAGGAGGGTTAATAGTGAATTTTCAAAGTCAGGGAGCTTATGGAATTGAATGATACGTGCTATGCAGAAATAGAGAGGAGTTAGATTCCTCTCTAGCTTTTGTCACGAAGCAATGTTGTAAAGGAAATTGTTGTTCACCATTTGCACCCCTAAGCACAGGTTATATGAATCTGAGTCACATACGAGATACCAAAGTCATGATCCGATACGTCATGAAATTGGACTGTGTTTCTTTGTTGCATGAGAGCACAAGGTAAAAGGGACAATTTGCAGTCTTCATAGGCTCATAGTTCGTGCTTTTAACCTTCAATAAACATGAAACAAGACATAATGCTGGATTTTCACAACCGAAGCATAACACCATTAACTAGCATACAAAACCAAACAAATCAGACAACCGATAATGGAGAAATCAGCTTATATTCCTAGATATGTGGAGGCGGGATGGTAGTAACGACATGTGCTCCCCCGGAAGCAATTGTTCCTTAGAGAATCCCGCCACGTCGTCACCTTATTATCCCTGACCAAATTCCACAGACAGCAAACAAAACCAAAATTAGAATGGAAACCTTGCTACTACAGGCACAAGAGGAGGGTGGATCTCGCGCGCACGTACACGGTCGATGGAAACGGAGTTGTGAAGTATAGATATAGATATAGATATAGATAATAGCTAAATTTATTTTTAGAAAATGATTTGGCTAATCTTTATAGATGCTCCTACGTAATAGCTCATGATTATTTATCAAAAGAAGATAGATAATGTGTTGGAGGTCAACTTTATACGAAACTAGCAGGAACCTCATGCAGTTGCGCGGGCTAGGGAACTATATAACATATGCATAGGTGTGGTCATGAAAACAGTAAACTACAATGGATATATTAAAATGCGTAATCACTGGTATATGGGGTTTAGTCATATAAGGATAGATTAACGAGGGTTACCTTCCTGGTGCCTCAGTTCCATGTTTATATATACAGGAATAGCCCCCAAGTGTGGCATATACAACAAGGACTCAATTACAGGTTGTTACAACAATATCTCCTATGCAGGCTACGCTGGGTAAGATTTGGTGCCCATTAAAAGGTGTGGAATGTAGGGATCTTGGAGAAAATCGTTTCCTGCTCAGCTTCTTGCAAGGATCGGGAAAAAGAAGAGCCCTTGAGGATGGTCCATGGATGGTGGGCAAGGATATGGTAGTGGTGGTAGAGTTCGATGGGGCAAAATCCATTGATGAGATTGAGTTCTCTACTATACCGATCTGGATAAGGGTAGCGAAAATGCCCTTAGGTCTGATGACAGTGGGAGAGGTGATTGGGGGTATGGTTGGTAAGGTGGTTCAAGTGGAGGCGGATGAAGATGGTACTGCTATAGGTGAAGTGATGCGCATCAAGATTAAAATAGATATCAAAAAACCTTTGATGAGAGGAGTTACGCTTGATGTAGGGGAAGGCGACGAAGTAAAACCTCTATGGTGCCCCCTATGCTATGAGTTCCTTCCGGAGTTTTGTTACACCTGTGGTGTCATTGGCCACACGGATAGAGTGTGTGAGAGGAAACTGGAGAAGGGAGAGGCACAACAGTTTAGTAGGGCCTTGCGTTTTATTCCTGAAAAAAAAACTTTTTTCAGGAGATTCAGGAGTGAAGCAAGGTGAGAAGTACCAGCCCTTTAGGAGGCCTGCTGGCGGTGGAAGTGGGGGTTCGTGGGGGAGTCGGGGAAGTGGGAGCTTGAAGAAAAGCGATGCTCCAAGCTGGCGTAAAAATGGGAGTGAGGAGGAGGCTGTAGGAGAGGATAATGAGGTGACTAGCCTTTTAAAGGGACCAAAACAGTTGGGTGTTTTGGGGGAGGCAAAAAAATCTCTAGTGTTTGGAGAAGGGAGAGAAGCAACAAAAGTGAGTGGGAGTGTGGCGTCTCTCACAACTGCTGCTGATGAGGGGAAGGAGTTGAGAAGCCCAGTGAATGGAGGGAAGCAGAAGGAGGGAGATGACGGCCACGTGAACAATGCCATGCTGGTGGATGGGAGTAAAGAGATTGTTGAAGGGCAGCAGGAGGAAACATGAAAATCAAAAAATTTGAGAAGATATTTCAAGAGGCAGCCACGACCAATAGGTGTTGAATCAGTAGAAAAGGTAGGAATCGCTCTGGAGGGTAAAAAGAGAGGCCATGAGGTGGAAGTAGTGATGGGAGAAGAAGAAAACAGGAAGCTGAAGTGCGGCAAAGGAGTGCAGGAGGGTTCTCAGTCTAAAAGTTTGGCGGGGCCGGCGGACCGGTCCTGCGCGAAGAAATGAAGATAATATTTTGGAACTGTCGGGGGTTGGGAAACGCCCCAGCAGTTCGTGGACTTCTGAATTGTCAGAAGTATGAGAGCCCGGATGTGGTGTTCTTGTCGGAAACAAAAGCCAATGAGAAAAACATGAAAAACTTGCGTGTGAAGCTGGGGTTTGTACATATGGAGGTGGTGGATTGTGTTGGGAAAGGTGGGGGTTTAGCAATGCTATGGAGGCGGGGTATTGATATGGTTTTGAAGAGCAAGTCAAAAAACCATATTGATATGGAGGTCTTGGAGGATGGAGGCCAACGGTGGAGGCTGACTGGGATTTATGGTGAGCCGCAAGAAGGTATGAAGCATATGACTTGGCACCTAATGAACGCCCTGGCCTTGCAGCACCAGAGGGGCCAGGCGTGGTTATGTGCAGGGGATTTTAACGAAATTTTATTGAGGCATGAGAAGGAGGGTGGGGTGCCGAGGTCTCAAGCTTGCATGGATCGTTTTAAAGAGGCGTTAGAGGATGGAGATTTGCATGACCTGGGTTTTGAAGGTGATGTGTTCACCTGGAGGAATAAGCAAACAAGTGGGGGTACTCAGATTAGAGAGAGACTTGACAGAGCGGTCTCTAATCTGGAATGGCTGCAAAAATTCCCACTAGTCCATGTGAAAAATGGTGACCCTTACCATAGTGACCATAGACCAGTGGTGATCTCCACGGAAGAGCTACAATTCGTGGGAGGGGCATCTGGTGGGCAGCGTCCTTTCATATTTGAAGCAAACTGGACAAAGGAAGAAGATTATAGAAAAGTAGCAGTGGAGGGATGGGAGTCCATGGAGAGCAATGAAAGCTTAAGTGTTAGAATGAAGGGTGTAGCAGCTAGCTTACAAGAATGGAGTAGCAATGTGTTGGGAGATTTAGAGAAGAGGCTCAGGAAAGCAAAGAAGGAGCTTGAAAAAGGGCGCCATGCCCCTCTGTGTGATGAATCAGTGGGGAGAGAAGCAGTCTGGAGTTACAAAGTTGATCGGTTGGAGGAGCAGGTGGAGGTGTATTGGAGGCAGCGAGCACATGTAAACTGGCTCAAATTTGGAGACCAGAATACGAGCTTTTTTCACAAAGCATGCTCAGAAAGAAAAAGAAGGAACATAATTGGTAGGTTAGAGAAGGAGGAGGGGGCTGGGTGGTAGGAGTGGAGGAGAAGAAGGAGTTTATTGCTAACCATTTCTCTCAAATTTTCAGGTCTAGTCATTTGACAGATGAGGGGTTGATGCAGCAGCTGTTGGATGTTGTACAACCTTGGGTCTCTAATGAAATAAATGAGTTCCTGTTGAAAGAATTCTCAGAACAAGAAGTGAAAAATGCCATGTTTGCAATCGGTGACCTGAAGGCCCCTAGTCCAGATGGAGTGCCCTCGATTTTTTATAAAAATCTTTGGGATGTGATCGGTGGGAAACTAACTACAGAGGTCCTGCAGGTCCTGAACGGGAACGGGATGCCAGAGGGATGGAATGATATGGTAATAGTCCTGATTCCCAAGGTAGATAAACCGGAAAAAGTCTCTGATCTCCGCCCCATTAGTCTTTGTAATGTAACATACAAAGTGGTTTCAAAAGTCCTTGCAGCAAGGCTTCGAGTGGTGCTAGATGAGATTATTACACCATCACAGAGTGCTTTTGTTCCGGGTCGTTTAATCTCGGATAATATCCTTGTTGCTTATGAGATTACACATTATTTGGTGAATAAAAGGGATGGTGATTGTGGGTATGCGGCTCTGAAGCTTGACATGAGTAAGGCGTACGATCGCGTTGAATGGGATTTTTTGGTAAGAATGATGAAAAAATTGGGGTTTGCTGATGATTGGATTGGGCTAATAATGGAGTGTGTTTCCACAGTAACATTCAAAATCAAAGTGAATGGAGATGTCACCGAAAGTTTCAAACCAGAGAGAGGATTGAGGCAAGGGGATCCCCTTTCGCCTTAGTTATTCCTCCTGTGTGCAGAAGGCTTCTCATCGCTCCTACATAAGGCTGAGCAGGAGGGCAGAATTGCTGGGGTGAAAATCTGTAATGCAGCACCAAGTGTATCACACTTATTGTTCGCCGATGACTCACTTATTATGATTCGGGCGAATGAGGGGGATGCTCAACAGTTGCAGGACATCCTGCACCTGTATGAAAGGTGCTCAGGCCAGATGATCAACAAAGCAAAATCTGCTGTTTTGTTTAGCAAGAACTCAGGTGTGGTGGACAGGAAAGAAGTGTGTGATATCTTACATATTACAAAGCAAACGATGAATGAGAAGTACTTGGGTTTACCAGTCTATGTGGGAAGGTCTAAGGGGGACATTTTTGCATATCTAAAGGATAGAGTTTGGAAAAGAATCCAGGGATGGAAAGAAAAGTTCCTGTCTTGGGCAGGAAAAGAAATTTTGATAAAAGCCGTGGCTCAGGCAATCCCCACCTTTGCCATGGGATGTTTTGATATAACAAAGTCCCTATGTGATCAAATCACCAAAATGGTTTGTCGTTTTTGGTGGAATCAACAAGAGGGTAAGCACAAGATTCATTGGTTGAGTAGAGATATACTTATGAGGCCGAAGAAGAAAGGAGGGCTGGGTTTCAGGGATATACATGCCTTCAATCTAGCAATGCTAGCGAAGCAATGCTGGAGACTGTGGGAAAGACCGGAATCTTTATGTGCAAAAATTTTGAAGGCTAAGTACTACTCCAGTACATCGATTCTGAAGGCAAAGGCAAAATCAGGAATGTCCTATACATGGAGAAGTATACTCAAAGGACTGGAAGTGATGAAACAAGGCATAATTTGGAGATTGGGGGATGGAAGAAATTTAAATATATGGACCGATCCATGGATCCCAAGGGAATTTTCAAGAAGACCGATCACACCGAGAAGAGGAATTATTCTAACTGAAGTGGCTGAGCTGATTGATCCAACTACGGGTAATTGGGATTCAGGGTTAGTAAAGGATATCTTCTGGGAGGAGGATGCAAACCTGATACTGGCTATGACTATTCATGAGGACAGAGAAAATTTATTGGCATGGCATTATGACTCCCGTGGCATTTTTAGTGTAAAAAGTGCATACAAAGTGTGCCGAAATACACAAGTACGAGAAAGAGGTACTGCTGGTGCACAGGGGGGCAGCGCCATAGAGTCTGATCCAATATGGAATGCCATTTGGAAGCTAAAGTGCCCAGGAAAAATCAAACACTTCGTGTGGCTCTTTGTACATAACAGCCACCCCCTAAGAGGCAACTTGAGGAGGAGAGGTATGGATGTTGATGCAAAATGCCCAGTCTCTGTGAGAGAATATGAAGATGGTGGCCACCTATTTTTCAAATGTAAATTCGCAAGAAAGGTTTGGCATAATCTGAATCTTGAGAAGCATCGGCAACTGTTGGCTGATCAGTCTAGTCCAAGATCAGCAGTCGAACTGATTTTGAAAGAGAGGGATAATTGCCACAATCTAATGTTTGTGACACTTTGGTTCCTATGGTCTGAAAGGAATTGCGTGCGAGAGGAAGGTCGGCGACGCAGTGCTGAATTCTTAGCTAGAGAGATCAGGATATATGCGGGGGAGTTAAATCAAGACCGTAAAAATCTACCAAGAGGGCAGACAAGCACAAGGGAGCGTTGGACCAAGCCGCAGGATGGTCAGCTCAAACTCAATTGTGATGGTGCTTTCTCATCAAGGAGCAAGAGTGGAGGATGGGGATTTATTATCAGAGATAGTGATGGCGATGTGGTGTTAGCTGCCTGGGGGCGTGTGGATCATCTGCTTGATGCTTTTCAGGCAGAACTCATTGCATGCCTCCATGGGGTGCAGGCAGCCTGTAACCTGGGGATCGGAAGACTGATATTAGAAACGGATGCGACGTTGTTGCACCAAGCTTTGACGAATAACGTCGTGGACAGATCATGCTCCGGTGGATTGACAGAAGAAGTGAAGTCACTAGTTTCATTAAATTTCCTTGAGTTTGTGTGTGTAGCTCGATCAAGAGCTTGTAATCGGGCAGCCCATGAGCTAGCCGCTGTTGGTGTGGGTAGTGTGGAAGGGGAGCAGCACTGGATGAGCTCTATCCCCGAAAACGTTCATGTAATCGTTGTTGACGATCGTTCAACTCATATGGAATGAAACCGCACCAAAGTTCAAAAAAAACAATATCTCCTAACACTAGGGACTAGTCGTAACAACTAAAGGTTATATCAAGTACATGGTTATCTTGATATTAACCGAATTACATCTGTAATCTAATATCCCTCCTCAATCTCAGCCACTAACAAAGTTGAGATTGTTTCTAAACTCTCGCAATTTCACTCTAGGAAAAGCTTTGGTGAAACCATCTGCAACCTGATCATTGGTGCTGATGAAGCGAATATCCAGTAACTTTTGAGCTACTCTTTCTCTTACAAAATGAAAGTCAATCTCAATATGTTTCGTTCTTGCATGGAACACAGGATTGGTCGACAGATACCTTGCACCTATGTTGTCACACCACAGCCTAGCCAACGGTGAATGAGAAATACCGAGTTCACTTAACAATTTCGGAACCCAAATTATCTCAGCTGTAGCATTGGCAAGAGCTTTATAATCTGCCTCAGTGCTGAAGCGTGATACTGTTGGCTGTTTCCTGGCACTCCATGAGATAAGGTTGTCACCAAGAAATACTGCAAAGCCTCCGGTTGATCTTCTATCATCAATACAACCTACCCAATCCGCATTGGAAAAAGCACTTACTACCATAGTCCTTCAACTTCCAATACGGAGACCAAGCTTCAACGTCCCTTGGACATACCTGAGAATGCGCTTGACTGCACTCTAGTGAGTCGTAGTCAGTGCATGGAGATATTGGCATACTTTGTTCACGGCAAAACATAGATCAGGCCGAGTCAAAGTTCGATATTGAAACGCTCCGACTATACTCCTGTACTTGGTGGCATCGCTTGATCCTAGTACAGCACCCTCATATGCACTGAGCTTCTCTGTGCTTGACAGCGGAGTATCAATTGCTTTGCATCGGCTCATGCCTGACTGTGACAGGATATCTGCAGCATACCTTTGTTGAGAGAGGACCAGTCCTTCTTTAGCTTTCTTGACTTCTATTCCCAAGAAGAAGTGTAGGTCTCCAAGATCTTTTAATGCAAAATCTTGCTGAAGATTCTGAAGCAGAGACTTTGCTGCTGACTTAGACGAGCTAGCCACAATTATATCATCGACATATACTAAAACAAACACACTGCAATTTCCTTTGTTAAAATAAAACAATAAAGTGTCAGCTTTGGAAGGTGTTAAACCTAAAAACTGCAGCTTAGCACATAACCGAGAATACCAAGCTCGAGGAGCCTGTTTTAGGCTATATAGTGCTTTGTCTAATTTGCACACATACCGTGGGTGATCTTTGTCCTCATAACCAGGGGGTTGATGCATATATACCTCTTCATCAGGCACGCCATGAAGAAAGGTGTTTTGAACATCATCATGTCGTAATGACCACCCCATAGTCATGGCAATCGACAGAATTAATCGAATTGTTGCTGCCTTGACTACAGGACTGAAAGTTTCTTCATAATCAATGTCATACTGCTGCTTGAAGCCTTTTGCAACCAGCCGAGCTTTATAACCATCAATAGAACCATCTACTTTCCTTTTAACTTTATACACCCACTTGCTGCCGATCACATTTTTCCCTTTGGGCGGAGGAACCAAATGCCAAGTGTTGTTTTTGAGTAAAGCAAGATGCTCGTCATCCATTGCTGATACCCAGTTTGAGTCTTCGAATGCTTCGCGCAAGCACGTGGGCTCCTCTAGAGTAGATGCAGCTGTCATCCCCCACCGTATGGTGCCATCTGTGTACTCCTTCGTCTTGACAATACCACGCAGAGCACATGTAGTCAGACGATGTTGAATGGCAGGCTCCGGTTGGGTTAGTGCTGAGTTCTGCTGAGCCACAGCCTCGATGACCACATTGGATCCACCAGCTCCCACAACTGATCCCGCAGGGGGAGCAGCCTCGATAGACGTAGCTAGATCATGTTGTGCCACCGCACTAATGGCTGGAGGCGTGGGCTGAGGAGAAGGCGGCGTAGAAGATCCCGCGTGCGGCGCGGGTCCTGCGGTCGGCGCCAGCGGAGGAGAGACCGCGTCTGGCGTCACAGATCCCGAAGGCGATCCCAGACCGTTGGCAGGCAGATCAGCATGGGATTCAGTGTTGTCCCCTCTGCCGCGTCCCATGAAATGACGAAGGTGTGGCTGGAAAACTACAGCGTTTTTATTGCCGTTTGAGAGCCCGATGTGTTTGGTTTTGAGTAATTGATGAAACCTACCTAAGTACTAACCTTGATCTCTAAGTGTGAATCATGAGATAGGTTGGTACATGCCATGTGATGGAGCAAATGGTTCAAGGTGGTGATGGCATAAGCTCTAGCATGGTGGTGCAAAGGAAATTGGTGAGAAGGCAAAGGTGATATAGGAACCATTTTCGGTTTGGTGATCAAGACACCATAGAGGGTGTGATCATATTTAGGATAGATAGTCGTACTATCAAGGAGGGAGCTCTCGTGTTTGATTACGGTTACCATGTGCCACTAGGTTCATTATATTGCATATAAAATTAAATGAACTAGTGAGAACAACCAACTAATTCCAAGAAAAATGTGAACTAAAAGCTAACACACGTGCACAAGTGCTTGAATCACTTAGTGTTATCCCTTGGAAGCTTGGAGAAGTTGGTGGCTGGTTTTAGAAGAAAAAGGAGGTCCGGACACTAGTCCGAATGCTAGGGTTTTGGCGATCCGGACAAACATGTGTGCGTCCGGAAGCACACCCTAGGCTGGCTCAATTGTGAAAGGAGGTTCGGACGCTGTCTTTGGTCTGGACAGGAGCTCCGGACATGCGTACGGAGGGCTGTCCCTCTCTATTGTTCTCGAGAAGCAGGACCGGACGCTGTTTGCGGTCCGGACGGTGAACTCCGGATGCGGCGTCCAGGGTTTGGAGCTTACTAGACTCCCTTGGGAGAGAGTCCGGACGCGGCGAGTATTGGTCCGGAGGTGGACTATACATTGCGTCGGGAGACGTGTGGCAGGCAGTGAAGCACGCAGGAAGAAAGCCGTTTAAATCGGCAAGCGACTAGACGCATGGCCAATGGTCCGGACAGCGCGTTGCGCGCGTCTGGAGGTTGTTACAGAGGCTCGGTTTCTGCTGTGGAGGGGTGTCTGGACGCTGTTGATGGTCCGGACCTCCCACTATTGCTTGCATCCGAAGGTGGCGCAGAAAGCCTATTTTGAGGGCAAAACGGCTAGCTTGTGTGTGAGGGCTTGTTGACACCGTTTTTTGGTACGTGTCAATATGAACCGAGCGTGGTGATTGGTGAAGAGATGGTCACTGTTTCTTATCGGCATCAAGATATTACCGGATAAGATTACCAATGGAAACAAAGGGGGTTGCCGATGGTGAGTCTGAGTGAAGAAACAACAAAGAAAGAGCAATATTACTTGCCGATAGGAGGATGTTGCCGATAAAGAAAAAGGGTGTTGTCGATAGGAAAATATTGTCGATGGATGCAGGATGACGTGGCTGACGTCAGCAGAAAACTGCCGATGATAATAGAAGAGGGTTGCAGATTGGAAGAAGGCTGCCGATGGAAAGTTTCATCGTAAGGGAAACGGATATGGAAACTGGTGATGTTATACTAGTATCATTATAGTTTGAGTCCGACTCTTGCACGAGTCGTTTATTTCCTTAAAAATAAGAGCTTTTTGTTTAGAAAGATATGAGTCGTGTCTGTTTACAACTCCTCTTGCCGGAGTATAAATATGTACCTTGGGGTTGTGTAAAAAAGGGATACACAATCAATAAAACAAGTCTATTATTTTCATCTACTTTTCCAGCAAACCTACTTTTATTGCATTAGTTCTAGTTTATCCATGAGTTCTTGCGAAATTTCAACGGGCTACATCTACAAGATCTTCGTCCGCTTTGCAAGTTCCGCGTTTTGAGCAAATCAGAGCCTTGAGGTCCGGGCGCATCGCCGTCGTCTCGTTCAACTTTGTTCTAGTCATCGTCCTTGTCGATTAACTGGTCAAATCGACTGGCACACCTCGGATATCGAATTTGGGTATAAGCCCGACGTGTTCGCAGCCTTGACGTTTTTTTGTGTCAACACGTCTTTTGGCACACCCAGTGAGACCAATAATACATATTTTGGCCACGGTTTAACCCATTATAAGCTTATCGACAATTTTGAGGTAAATCCGAGCAACGTCATTGAAGTCTCCAAAGCAGATCTAAAAGATTATCAAAAGCAGGCTATGGAGGAGTACAAGCAGTTGTATCTTAAGTCCTTCGGCCTAAACAGGAGCGGCGAAGCTATCCAGAGGCAAGATCCACCGTTACCACGGCAAGTTACTTTTGACGCCAATCCTGGTAAATTACAAGAGATGGTTAATTCTGCATTGAATCATGCGTTAATTAGCCACTCCAATGTGCTGTCCAACACTGTATACAACGTTGTTATGCAATCTTTCAAAGAAGCACAAGCACCCCGGTATGTTGGTCCAGCGTATCATCAACCTGGATCGGCATCTGCTACAAATCCATCGGCGGCTCCAATGGCAGCTTCCCAACCTGTGGATCCCACTGCCGATGAGGTTATGCCGCCAAGATCGAGCCCTGTAAGCGTCACTCGATTGAACACAGATCCGGTGGCATCGGCAATGTCAGAACCTGCAATAAAGAGTCAACCAGCTCTCGCGAACTGGTGGGGATACGGTATGCCTCCAAGTCCATCTGCTGACTCTAGACTGGTCCAGGATAACAATGCAGCATGGAAGGGCCTCATGGCATCGGCAATGTCTGCACAGCCGATGATCCCGATGATGCATTATGCTACATCCTCTCCAACTGTGCAGTTGCCGTCAGGAGATCTTCAGATGGCGATACCCAAAGTGCCTTATGCGCAACCATCGGCAAGTTCTTTGCCGATGCAACAAGACATGGCAACTACAAGTCAGCCTATGGCGGTGACGAATCCTCAAACTGGAGTACCAGCACACCAAGGTGGCCAATTTATTGATTACTCCAAAGTACAGGAGCGACAGGCGCCGGTTAGCTATCATCTATCGGCAAATTACATGTCGATGACTTGTAATCTTGGATGGACTGGTCAAGCACCGATTCAACAACAGATGGTACAACCTGGGTGTCAGTACTCGGAGAACGTTCAGAATGGGGCATCGGTGCATTGACCGATGAATATAATGCCACAGTACATCCCAATGGGCGTTCAAGGTCATCCATCAGCAAATCAGCCGATGTTTAATATTCAGCGAGCTGGTACTGTGCCTGCGCCAAACATTCCGGCTTATTTTCCACAAAGATATGAGGAGGCATATCAACCAGCTCAGCCAATCAACATCCAGCCAATGCATCGGCAATATCAAGATGCATACTGGACCGATAAAATCGCTGAAGTGATGAAAGAACAATTCGGCATCAAGCCTAAGGTTAATACATATTCTTATCGGACACCGTACCCGCCGGCATATGATTTGATTCCTCTCCCAAATCAGTACAAGGTGCTGGATTTCACAAAGTTTTCTGGTCAAGATGACACGTCAACAATGGAGCACATCAACCGCTTCATTATCCAATGTGGAGAAGCAGCCGGTAGAGATGAACTGAGGGTAAGATTGTTCTTGTCATCATTATCTGGATCGGCATTTACATGGTTCATTCCACTGCCTCCAAATTCTGTGATTACTTGGGCCGATCTAGAGAAGAAGTTTCACAAGTACTTCTTCGCTGGCGTACATGAGAAGAAGATTACCGATTTGGTCAAATTGAGGCAGCGTAATGATGAATCGGTAGAAAGCTTCGTCCAGAGGCTACGAGATGTAAAGAACAAGTGCTACAGCTTGGTGCTTGATGATCGGCAATTGGCAAACTTGACCTTCCAGGGATTGCTACCACACATCAAAGACAAATATGCATCTCAAGAGTTTGAAAGTCTGAGCCATCTTGTGCAGAGAATTGCTGATCAAGACATTAAAGCTTTCAAACCTAGAAAAACTTGGAATAAAAAGGTATCCTTCATTGGGCAAGAAGAAGATGCTGAATCAGATGAGGAGCCAAGTATCGGTGCTGCTGAATGGATAAAGAACAAGAAGCCGGTGTCTTGTCCGTTTGGCCAGAAAGAAGCTGAAAAGTTCACCTTTGATGTTACCAAGGCCGATAGGATATTTGATCGGTTGCTTCAAGAACGGCGTATTAATTTGTCTCCTAATCAAGTGATTCCATCGTCCGAAGAACATAAAAGGATCAGGTATTGCAAGTGGCATGATGCAACTTCGCACAATACCAATGATTGTAGAGTCTTTAGGCAACAGCTGCAGTCAGAAATTCAGTCTGGGCGAATTAAGTTTGTAAATTCTAAAGCCCAGAAGCCGATGAAGATCGACCAACACCCGTTTCCAAATAACATGGTGGAAACTAGTGGAAAGATTAAAGTGCTAACGTCAGAGGATGCCAAGAAAAGTACATCGGTGGATCCTGAACATTAGATAGCTATGCATGATGTGAAAAGGAAGGGGTTTGCCAATGATAGAAAGGGCAAGAGAATTGACGATGAGAGCAGTAGCGCCAGGAGGCCTCATAAGCATGCACCGTATGGCGTCGTAATCACGCACAGGCGGCCACGACAAGAATATCGGCAATTGCAAGAGGAGCAATATCAGCAGGAGGAGGAAAGGCGCCAAGAGTGGTATCGGCATCAAATTGGAGGTGCCCTTTCTTTGTTCATTGCTGGGAAGAAGGCATCAAATTACCCACTGCCGATAATTGCCCCGAATGCAATGGGTACTATCCTGCCGATCGGTCAGAAAAGAAGCCATGTTTTGACGATCGGGCATCAAGCTACGTTAGGCCGATCAGAGAAAAGAGATCAGTACATGATCGGCTAGGGGGCAAGCTCAGCATACATGAAGGCTTGGCAAGCATGGTCGTCAAGAGGAGCTTGAAGAAATGGCTAATGCAAGAGTGCCCGATGAAGAGATATTCTCTAGGGATCCGAACGTAAGGAGTGGTGCAGACACAAGCGGTGAAAAACAGTACCAGCCTATTGGAAAACTAAGCTTCCTCAATGGTGTCCCAAGGGTCTGACAAAGACTCGGGAAAGGAGAATTCAACGTGAACGTCAAGGAGATATGTATCACAGTGAAAATCCTTCAAAGGAAAAATCTCCAGTTAGGCAGTGGAGGCCGAAACGCAAGGATGGGAGTCCATCGGCAGAGGTCAATATGGTTGTCACATTGCCGATGGAATTCATGGCGCATGTCGATGCTGAGGAAGAAGTTGCTGAGATGGCGCAGTTAGTGCTAGACCCGATGGTAGCCGTCTTTGAAAAGCCTACCGATGATGAGAGGCGGCATTTAAGGGCCTTGTTTGTCAAAGGCAAAGTTGATGGGTAGCCAGTATCAAAGATGTTTGTAGATGGTGGAGCGGCAGTCAATATAATGTCATACGTCATGTTCAGGAAGCTTGGGAAAGGTGACCAGGACTTAGCCAAGATAGACATGATGTTTAAAGATTTTGAAGGCAATGTGTCACCGGCTAAGGGAGCAGTATGCGTTGAGTTGACCATCGGTAGTAAAACTTTGTCGATGACGTTTTTTGTAATCAATGGCAAAGGTGCCTACAACTTGCTTCTGGGAAGGGATTGGATCCATGCTAATTGTTGTATCCCTTCCACAATGCACCAAAGCCTCGTACAATGGATTGGGGACAAAATTGAAGTCGTCCAGAGTGAAGCCTCGTCAATCGTTGCATCGGCAGAGTCAGAAACTTATGAGCAGACCAAGTACATATTAGGCGAAGCTTGGGATACGGAGTTCCTCAAGGTTGCCGATTACCGAATTTTACTGATCCAAGCAGTCGGTTCTGAAGAAGAATTTTAATGGATCAATTCGCCAATGACGGAAAACTTGGGCAGGGGTTCACATCGGCAGATGATTTACTAGAGATAGATATCGGCGATGGTAGTAGGCGTAGGCCAACCTTTATTAGTGCTAAGTTAGATTCCCAATGTAAACAACAATTGAATGATTTATTGAGAGAATATAAAGATTGTTTTGCTTAGGATTATACAGAGATACCTGGTTTAGACCGATCAATAGTTGAACACCGGTTACCTATTAAATCTGGTTTCCAACCACATCGGCAGCCAGCGCGCCGATGCAATCCTCTTGTATTGCCTGACATTAAAGCTGAAATTACAAAATTAATTGAAGCTGGATTTATTCGGCAATGTCGGTATGCCGAATGGATTTCTAATGTGGTTCCTCTGTATAAGAAAAATGGAAAACTTCGTGTTTGTATTGATTTCAGGAATCTCAATAAGGCTACACCGATGGATGGTTACCCAATGCTCGTTGTCGATCTACTGATTGATGTTGCTGCTGGGCATCAAATCATTAGTTTTATGGATGGTAATGCTGGATATAATCAAATATTCATGGCTGAAGAAGACATATCAAGACTGCTTTTAGATGTCCAGGTCATATCGGTTTATTTGAGTGGGTCGTGATGACTTTTGGTTTAAAGAACGCCGGTACTACTTATCAGAGAGAGATGAATTTCATTCTTCATAAGTACATCGGCACAATAGTTGAAATCTATATTGATGATGTGGTGGTCAAATCTAGAAATTTTGAGAAGCATCTTGCCGATTTGCGGAAAATTCTAGAGTGCACAAGGGAACATGGATTGAAGATGAATCCTAATAAGTGTGCGTTTTGTGTATCGGCGGGTCAATTCCTAGGTTTTATGGTGCATCAAAGAGGTATCGAGATCGGCAGAAAATCTATTGATGCAATTAATAAGGTGGTTGCTCCCACAAACAAGACTGAGTTACAGTCCTTGATCGGCAAGATTAATTTTATTAGAAGATTTATATCTAATTTGTCTGGGAAGATTAAGTCTTTTTGCCCATTGTTAAAGCTAAAGGCCGGTCAAGAATATGCATGGAAGGAAGAACAACAATCAGCCTTATAAGAAATTAAAAAAAATATTTGGTACATCCTCCGGTCTTGGTTCCTCCTCAACACGGGAAGCCTTTCAGATTGTATTTGTCTGCCGATGACAGCGTTATCGGGTCGGCCTTAATCCAAGAATTTGAAGGGAAGGAACGCATAATTTATTATTTGAGTAGAAGGTTGGTGAATGCTGAAACCAGATATTCGGCCGTCGAGAAATTATGTTTATGTTTGTACTTCTCTTGCAGTAAATTGAGGCATTATTTGTTATCGGCCGAGTGTACTGTCATATGCAAAGATGATGTGGTTAAGTACATGTTGTCGATGACGATATTGAGTGGAAGGATCGGCAAATGGATTTTAGCGCTGTCAGAGTTTGATTTGAGGTATGAATCGGCTAAGGCGGTTAAGGGCCAAGTGATGGCTGACTTTGTTACTCAGCATTGTGGTACCGTGAGTTCCGTAGATATTGCTCCTTGGACTTTGTTCTTTGATGGATCCACGTGTAAGGAAGGAGCAGGTATCGGTATTGTCTTAATTTCACCCCGAGGACATAAGTATGAAGTCTCATTGCCGATTGTTGCTACTTCAACAAACAATCAGGCTGAATACCAGGCTTTGCTGAAAGGATTGGAATTACTCAGGGAGGTGTGTGCCGATGCCGTTGAAATCTTTGGCGACTCTATGTTAGTGATCAATCAGTTGATTTGGACATATGAATGCCGAAGTGAAATTTTAATTGCACACCATGAAAAGTGTTTGCAGCTATTAAAAGAATTTAAAGAATACCGCCTTGAGCATGTTCCCAGATTGCATAATGAAGAGGCTATCGGTTGGCACAGTACGCTTCAGGATATTAGCCGATTCAAGAAATGATGACATCGGTACTGATTGCCGATGATTGGAGGAAATAGATTGCCGATTACTTAAGGGATTCATCTAGAAAGGTTGAAAGGCGTCTAAGGTTTCAGGCTACCAAGTATGTACTCCTTGATGATGAATTATATTATCGGACGATTGATGGAGTTTTGCTCAAATGCCTTAGTAAAGAAGAATCGAAAGCATTGATGGGTGAAATTCATGAGGGAGTATGTGGGGCGCATCAATCGGCGTTTAAAATGAAATGGATGATTAGACGGAATGGGTATTATTGGTCGACAATTCTTGAGGATTGTTTTAGATACTTTAAAGGGTGTCAAGATTGTCAGAGGTTTGGTAATGTTCAGAGAGCACCTGTATCGGCAATGAATCCTATAATCAAGCCTTGGCCATTTAGAGGATGGGCTATCGATCTCATCGGCCAAATTTATCCGCCGTCGAGCAAAGGGCACAAATTTATACTTGTTGCCACTGATTATTTCACAAAGTGGGTTGAAGTCATTCCTTTGAAGAAGGTGACTTCGGCAAACATGATAGATTTTGTAAAGGAGCATATTGTTTACCGATTTGGTATTCCTCAAACTATTACAACTGATCAAGGGACCATGTTCACATCGATGGAGTTTGATGAATTTGCTATCGGTATGGGATTTAAGGTTTTAAACTCTTCTCCTTATTATGCTCAAGCTAACGGTCAAGCCGAAGCAACTAATAAAGGGGTTATTAAGTTTATCAAGTGCAAGATTGAAGAAAACCCTAGAAGGTGGCATGTAGTGTTGAATGAAGCTCTATGGTCGTATCGGATGGCATGTCGGTGCAACTAAAGTTTCGCCGTACCAATTGGTTTATGGGCATGATGTTGTCCTACCTTGGGAGATGAAAACTGGTTCTAGACGATTGTTTTCCCAGGACCAATTAACAGCCGCTGAATATGATATTCTTATGAAGGATGAATTAGAAGATCTAGCAAGCCATTGGCTGAGGGCTTTAATCAGCATCGAAGAGAACAAGAAAAGGGTTGTCAGGTGGTATGACAAGAAAGTGAAAGCGAAAGAATTTGCCGATGGTGATCTGGTGTGGAAACTGATTTTACCGATTGGTACTAAGAGTTCAAAGTTTGGAAAGTGGTCTCCTAATTGGGAGGGTCCTTTTCGGATAAATTGGTCTGTTCCTGGTAATGCTTATATTTTGGAAACCCTCGAAGGGGTTGCATTTTCCAGAGCGATCAATGGTAAATATTTAAAGAAATATTATCCTAGTATCTGGATGGATGCGTAAAGTAATACGGGTATAAGTGCCGATGACGGGATTATCATACAAAGTGTCGATAGAAAAAGCATTAACATTATGATACATACGAGATAGTCATCAAGTTTGAAGTTGCCGATACAACAAAATACAGAAGGGATTGAATGGATGAAATCGCACGCAGGCGAATTTGGTCCGCTTCCTCTATCTCTCTGATGTCGTCATCGGCAGTGCCCTCAATTGGTTTGATTTTTCTTTTCAGCAGAAGGGTGTGGCGAGCGTCAGCATCCCTTTCTTGTTGTAAAGTTTTAGCAGCATCGGGAAGTTGAGCCTTCTTTTGGTTGGCTGCATCTAAACCTTCGTTGACTTTCCCTAGCTCCGCTAGCAATTCTTCCTTTTTTGCCAATAGACGGGTGATTTCCTCTTCAAGCTCGACATTGGAGGCTTCCAGGCGACCGATGCTCTTGTGCTTCTCTTCAGCAGTTTGCTTGAATTTGAGCATTTCTTCTTCAAGCTTTGCTTGAGCAGTTCTATCGGCAATGCGGCGTGAGGCCTTTTGATATTGAAGTTGTCGGCTCTCAAGGAACGCCGCTTGGAAGAGAGTTTCTTCGATATCGGCAGGCAGTTGGCCTTGAATCTCCTTGAAAGCTATCCTTACTGCGTTAGAATCTTGGACTAGTTGGGATGTGCTTTGCTGCAGTAAGGATAGCAATGCTTCAAGTTTGGATTTCAATTCTGCCGATATGACGTCTGATGGTGGGGCAGAACTTTCTTCTTCATCCTCGTCTGGCATGTTGATGGCGAAGGAGAATAAGCTGTTAGGAGAATCTTGGGCCTAAAAAGGGAAGAATTAGAGTTTGTCGATTGAAAATTTGTGTTTTGCGAATTTATGACAGACAGTTGATTTACTTGCTTTAGAAGAATCTCTCGCCTCGGACTTGGCAGAGCAGCTGGCACAGCGGTGTCTCGAGAATCGGCAATGATTGCCGATGAACTTGCCTCGGTGGCTGGAATGGTTAGTGCTAGTGCTGATGCCGATGCCGATGGCGGTTCTGTTATTATAGCAGATTCTTGTGGCACCGACGCTGTTCCTTGGGAAGAGGCTTCAATTGGTGTTTGATCAGGGACAGATGCCGATGCTGGCTCTTCTGGTAGTGCATCGGTAGGGGATTGAGGAGATGCTGCTGATGACGCGACTGGGGTTAATGGCCTTAGGCGTTTTGGTTGAGGAGCAGTACTTGATGCACCTTGGCGTTTGGACTTTTGCACTTGGGGGCATTGGTAGGTTGAGTCAGAGGAGCTTGTGCACTTGGAGCAACTGCCGATAAACTTGTCTTCTATAAAAGAAAAACGTTTGGTGCGAGTTGAGAATTAAGTAAGAGTTGCCAATGGAAGTTTTATAATCGGCATAAATAAAGTGGAGGTTTGTTAGCGTGAAAGCTTGCGCCAGAACGGCAGCAGCGGCCGATGGAGTAACAACAGCCCTAGCTGGTGTTGACTTGGACTTGATGGTGACCTTGGGGACTGCTTTTCGATGCGTGAGGGAGGCCAACTAAGGAGCCCTGCTGCCGATTACCGATGTAGGATTAATCGGTCGCAAGTTGAAGGCTTTGCCGCTTCTGCTCTTTTTTGGAATCAAGTCATCAACCTGTTGACAGAAAATCAGTTGCCGATACATTTGAAAGTAAATGACAAAAATAAAATCGAAGACAACTTACCGCGTCATCGGGGACGATATGATCGGCGTCAATCAAGTGTCGATAATAGTGTGACGATGCAGTAAACAATTGATCTTTCCATTCTTGCCACCAGAACTTGTATGATTCGGTGATGAAGGATACTGGCGCCCAAGTGGATAGGTCAATGTTGGTTGTGTCGGCATGAGGAGGGAGATTGACAACCTTGTCCCAGTCCATGACGCTGGTGATGACTTCTCTTGGTTTCACCACATCGACATAGCTGAGATTGATCGCCAATTGACCAAATGCTAACTGTCTTGCCGCTGCCGATGGGTAATAAAATTCATAAGTGGCATGAGTATTCTTCCCACTCCCGAAGATGTTGACTGGGATGGCCTGGGGGAGTGAGAATAGCCCTCAGAGTTCCTTCATCCTTCTCTATGTCTTCATCGGCAAGGTTGAAGGAGACTGGGAATCGGTTGTCCTCGTCAATATAGGGCCATCAAGCCCGTTCTGCAGCAGAAACTCCACAATAAAACCTCTGGAAAAATCTGCCGAATTGATCTTCGTTGGCGTCAGTTCCCGGAAGCACTATTATGGTTTCTCCGAAGTTGAGTGGGGAGCGGGTTGCCAACTCACCATCGGCACACACATGATCCTCAGCCAGGTCTCTTGGGAATTGCTGGCTAAACAGATCAAGTTGAAGGCACTTGTGCATATAGGCGTTTAGCCACATATTGATGAACCACCAGGGGCCTCCAAGGTTGCCGATGGGCTCGCCTAACAGTAACTTTTCCGACACCTGGTGCAGGAGGTGATAGACTGAGCTGAGGAGGTATCGGCCAAGGGGAAGTCTTGCTCCATTGGCCAAGAGCTCTGCTACAGGGAGATACATGTTGGTAGGCCCAATTGTCTTGCCACAGAATATAAACTTCTCCAGCCACATGTTCAGGAAAGTGGCATGCTCCCTCTGGCTTACTGATCCGGTCTTGTGATATTCTTGAACATATCCAGTCCAACCACCGATGTTGCGGGTGATTACCCGATGTTTGGGTTTTCTATTGAAGAGGGTGGCATCATCGGCAGAGGAGATGTCAAGGCCAGTAAGCATATGCACATCGGCATGTGTAGGGGTGGCTGGTCCGTGTCTGAATAGAAAAGTGTTCATTGTGTCGGACCAGAAGTAAGAGGCAGCAATCATCATGTTCTCATTCTTGGCCATATCGGCAAGAGACAATCTGATACACTGGTCTAAATTGCGTTCTGCCCAGTAGACTTGTTGTGACCTGGCTATCCTAAGATACCAAATTTTCCACCCTTTGGTGGGTTTGGGCCAAGAACGGAAGATATTTGTCCATAACCCTAGGTCAAAATGTGCAGCTCTGAAAGGGACTCGATTGACTTCCGCATTGATGATTTCAGTTGGATCAGTGTTCCCCATTGGACCCAAACAACAAAGATTTGGTTGATCGCTAGGAATTACTATTCTATTGCGCATCTCCTAGATTCAGAAAGCAAAGAGGAAAAGGGAAAGGAGATCACGGAATGGTACAAAAGGAAAAATTGCAGGGGATGAAACGAGAAGTGGAGAAATTGACCGCGGGAACATTGAAGCTGATCGCCATCGAGTCGAGAGAGTTCTTGTAAGTTGCGCCTTGCTTATGGAAGAAGAAGCCGCCAATGGAGTGTCGCCGGAGTGTTCTTCGGGAGCGCCGGTGAAATGGGGGAATGGTGATATGAACTCGGGGTAGAAAAGGATGATCGAGCAGCGGTCCTTATAACCCTGAAGCGTCAAGGGCGTTTTCGAGTTTTCCTTTTTGACTAAGCAGAGATATGGAAGGATGTGGTGATGAATTTACGCGGCGATCGAGGGATTCTAACCGTTGGTACTACAATTGCGGGATATATTGGTAACTTGCAATGGTTGTGCGCAGTAATCAAGGTGATGGCACAAGCACCTTGAAGGAAAAGATTACAGTAGAGAAAATTTTGGTGCATAAGATCTTTTATACTCCGAAATTGGGGGGCATGTGTTGACACCGTTTTTTGGTACGTGTCAATATGAACCGAGCGCGCTGCTTGGCGAAGAGATGGTCACTGTTTCTTATCGGCATCAAGATATTACCGGTTAAGATTACCGATGGAAAAAAGGGGGTTGCCGATGGTGAGTCTGAGTGAAGAAACAACAAAGAAAGAGCAAGATTACTTGCCGATAGGAGGATGTTGCCGATGAAGAAAAAGGGTGTTGCCGATAGGAAAGTATTGCCGATGGATGCAGGATGATGTGGCTGACGTCAGCAGAAAACTGTCGATGATAATAGAAGAGGGTTGCAGATTGGAAGAAGTCTGCCGATGGAAAGTTTCATCGTAAGGGAAACGGATATGGAAACTGGTGATGTTATACTAGTATCATTATAGTTTGAGTCCGACTCTTGCACGAGTCGTTTATTTCCTTAAAAATAGGAGTTTTTGTTTAGAAAGATATGAGTCATGTCTGTTTACAACTCCTCTTGCCGGAGTATAAATATGTACCTAGGGTGGTGTAAAAAAGGGATACACAATCAATAAAACAAGTCTATTATTTTTATCTACTTTTCTAGCAAACCTACTTTTATTGCATTAGTTCTAGTTTATCCACGAGTTCTTGTGAAATTTCAACGGGCTGCATCTACAAGATCTCTGTCAGCTTTGCATGTTCCGCGTTTTGAGCAAATCAGAGCCTTGATGTCCGGGCACATCGCCGTCGTCTCGTTCAACTTTGTTCTAGTCATCGTCCTTGTCGATTAACTAGTCAAATCGACTGGCATACCTCGGATATCGAATTTGGGTATAAGCCCGACGTGTTTGCAGCCTTGATGGTTTTTTGTGTCAACAGGGCTATATAAGTGGTTTGGCTGGCCTTTGGGGGAGCTCTCTTGCACATTTTCATCACTCACACACTAGTGCTCATTTGTGAGAGCCTCCACCACTCATCTCATTGATACACCTGACAATTTCATGAGAGATTGAGTGAACCAAGTGCATTGCTCCATTGATTGCATATTAGTGGCACTTGGTGATTGTCGTCGTCGCGGGAGTTCTTGTTATTCTTGGAGGTTGCCACCTCCTAAACGGCTTGGAGCGACGAGGATCGTTGAGCAGAGGAAGGTGATTGTCTCCGGCTCCGATCGGTGGATTGTGAGGGGTTCTTGAACCTTCCCCGTGGGAGTTCGCGAAAGGTATCTCTAGTGGATTGTGCGTAGCTTGTGGATTCCTATCTTGTGTTGGTTTTGCGGCACCCGGTGACGGGTTTGGCGTGTGATGCCAATTAGCGCGTGAACCTCCAAGTAGGTGTATCGCTACAACGAGGATTAGCTTGTTGGCAAACAAGTGAACCTCGGTAAAAAATTCTTGTGTCATCTTGTCTCTACCGAGGATTCATATTGTGATTGATTGCTTGTCTCATTGGCATTATCTTCACGGTGGTATAACCATTCTAACTCTAGCTTTGCATTTACATTCTTACTTTCTCGCAAAGTGGAGTATCTTAGCTCTTTAGGTTTGTGTAGCTTGGTAGAGCTCTTTAGTTAGCTAGCTTGTTTGTGTGTTATAGTATATCTCCTGCTAGTAACTAGAATTGTAATAGGTGGCTTGCCGACCCTAATAGTGCTAATGCAAACTTACGCCGTGTCTTAGTCTAACAAGTTTGCTTAGTGTTGTTGTAGAAATTTTTAATAGGCTATTCACCCCCCCCCCTCTAGCCATATCTAGACCTTTCATCGTTGACATCAGACGCCTCCGAATTTGGATGAACATCCTGCAAGGAACCAACAGTACTAGATCCAACATTAGTTTGGTTAGGAAAATCAACATGGTGATCATGTATTTTGGCATCCCCAAAACTCATAGACGGATTGAGAATATTAGGGAGAATTTCAAGTTCAGCACGAACCCGAGCTCCGGCATTAGAATGAAGAGTGGCAAATGGGAAAATTGTTTCATCAAACATGACGTCCCTAGATATATAAACTCGTCCTTCACTCGGATCTAGACATTTGAAACCTTTGTGTGATGTACTATAGCCCACAAAAACACAATGTTTGGAGCGAAATTATAATTTGCATATGTTATAGGGACGAAGATTTGGCCAAACGGCACAACCGAAAGTGCGAAGGAAATTATAATTTGGCTCTTGGCCATAGAGGCGATGAAGAGGAGTATCATGACTAATGACTTTAGATGGCAATCGATTTATTAGAAAGACAACGGTTTGGAATGCCTCGTCCCAAAATTTGAGAGGCATAGAAGCATGAGCAAGCAAGGTAATTCTCATCTCAACTATATTCCTATGTTTGCATTCGGCGGCGCCATTCTGCTGGTGGGTATAAGGACATGACACATAGTGATGAATCCTGATGCGCTTAAAAAAGGAGTTCAAGGATTGGTACTCCCCTCCCCAATCTAACTGTACGACTCGAATTTTCCTATCAAACTGCCGTTCAACCAGACTTTGGATGTCCTAAAAGCATTTAAATACTTTAGATTTGTGATGAATCAGATAGATCCATGTAAATTTTGAATAATCATCAATGAAACTAACATAATATGTGAACCGACCAACTGATGTAGGAGCAGGACCCCAAACATCTGAAAAAATAAGATCCAACGCACTAGTTGACATGCTAGTAGACTTTGGAAAGGGTACCTGATGACTCTTGCCCTGTTGGTAGGCATTACACACATGACTCTGGTTCACATCTTTAACTGAGGACAATTTATGATGACTAACAACTTGCTGAATAACAGAAGAGGAAGCATGCCCTAGCCGACTATGCCAAGTAGACGAAAAGGGTTTTATTGCGCCGAGAGCTTGTTTATTGGATGTTGTGGATGGTTGGCTATGCATGGAGGGCTTGATGGGATAGAGGCCTCCTTTAGCTTTGCTCGTGAGGAGAGTTTTCTTCGTCGCCGCCTCCTTGACAAAAAAACAATTAGGGTGGAACTCAACAAAGGCATTATTATCATGAGTGATACGGTTCACAGAGGCTAGACTCTTACTAGCATGGGGAACATGAATAATATTGTTCAAAAGAATTTTATGTGAATTGGAGGATTGCACAAAACCATGACCAACATGTGAGATTCTCATACCTGATCCGTTGGCAGCGTGAACATATTACCCACCACGATACTTGTGACGGAAGGAGAGCTTGTCGAGGTCGCTGGTAATATGATCGGTGGCACCGGAGTTCATGTACCAATTGGTATCTACTCCGTATGACGATGTGACATTGGAGGCCGACTTCTGCTGTGGTGCTCCACCACCTTGAAACCCCTCATCATACCATTTGTAGCATCGGAAGGCAGGGTGCCCCTCCTTGCCACAAACCTGACAATAGAGACCAGCCTGGAAGGAGCTGGTTCGGTTGGAGTTGTTGCCACTGCCATTGGCACGGCCTCCTCCTCACTGCTTGCTACCACCGCAGGCAAAGCCACCGCGGCTGGAATTATTGTCGTTGCGTCCGCCCCAGGACGCTAGGTTCGCAGAGGGTTGAGAGCCCCCACTGCGCACCTCCAGACGTTGCTCGTGAGCAATCAACTGGGTGTAGAGCTCCCCAAGAGAGATGGGCTGAGCTCTGTTGGCGACGGAGGTCACCACGGAGTCGAAGGTGTCGTCGAGGCCGGTCAGAACGTAGGACACCATCTCTTCATCTTCCAATCGACATCCGGCAGATGCCATCTCATCTGCTAGAGATCGCATCTTGGTGTAGTACTCGGCAATTGTAGAGGCCCCCTTGGACGCAGTCGCAAGGGCCATCTGAGTGGTGACCATACGAGCGCGAGACTGAGAGGTGAGAAACGCCTCAATCGCCGCCCATGCCTCGGCCGCCGTCGTTGCGGTGGAGACTTGTTGGAGAATTTCCTGGGACAGAGAAACAAGAAGGTAGCTAAGAACTTGTTGATCCTTCGCTACCCAGGAGTTGTACTCCTTATCCACCACCAGTGCTTCATCGGCGTCGGCAGAATTCTTTTTCGGTAGGTGTTTGGGTGGGGGTTTGGCTGAGGGGCTGATGAACTCAAAGACTTCGGCTCCCTTGAGGGAAGACAGAACTTGAGCGCGCCACAGCGAAAAATTGCCACGGGTGAGCTTCTTGCTGACCGGCAGAAAACCGAGGGAGGAGAAGATGGAACCATGTGCGGCAGAGGAAGAACCCATGGCGAGTTTCCGTAAGGAGATAGGCTCTAGATACCATATAAGAATAGATTAACAAGGGTTACCTTCCTGGTGCCTCGGTTCCATGTTTATATATGCAAGGGAATAGCCCCCAAGTGTGGCGTATACAACAAGGACTCAATTACAGGTTGTTACAACAATATCTCCTAACACTAGGGACTAGTTGTAACAACTAAGGTTATATCAAGTACATGGTTATCTTGATATTAACCGAATTACATCTGTAATCTAATAAGTCACACTTATTTTGCTTATAAGTAATAACTAGTATCGTGCCCGTGCGTTGCTACGGGATAACAAAACTTTTATACTAAGAATACATAGCTCGCATGATGATATAATAATAATGTTATAAAATTAAATACATACATTATATCAGAGAGTATGCAGGGCGATTCTTCATGAGACGTAACATAGATTCTCCGTGAGTAGGCATCACTGATTCGAGTAAATATAAATATGTTACATGACCATATTATTGACATAAAAATCAAATATATACCGATCATTTATGATTTTCTAAAAAGTATGTAGTGTGTATACAACATCTCCATGGTACTAAACCATTTAAAATACCTAGGAACAATAACACATATAACATTACTGAAATAATATTTATACAATATAATGAAAAATATATTATATTAGTAATGTTCTATTACCTCGTCTATGACGTTAGAATCTCTTTAAATACAATATTCTTCGTGAAAGTTCCATCCACTGTTGGGTCTTCTTATCGTTTTCTTTTTTTGATGTATTTTTATTTTTTTTCATCAGCATTCCTTTTAGAATTTTTCCTCTCCATCTTTTTAGCCTCCTCCTGTGCATCCGCAACAAACGGGAGCACAAAGATCTTAATATTTGTTCTTGACGTGACTCTAACAATCAATCGAGTGCATGTTGCAGTGGGCCAGGCCAATCATCCTCATCCACCTCCAGGAGTTCACCTACGGAAAAATCCAATGCACAAACCCATATATGCAAGGTGAGTTTATTGGCATGCTTCTGACCATTTATATCCTGTAGGTGGATCTGCTCTCGATTCCATCTAGCTTGATATTATAGATATGATTAAGACGGCTGTGACACATTGGCCTCACAAAGGTATTAGTGGATCTTCTCCCTTTCGTTTACTCAACTATTAAATTCAGTAATAACAAAGAGCGTTGTGACAAGAGCATACCTTCGAGCATCTCGAAGAGATGAGCTAAATTTAACTTTGAGTCAAATTTTAGATTTTCTTGAAAGATATAGTCCTCCAACAGCTTTTGTATCTGGAAATCTAAAATACAAAGTCATGTATCCCGTGTTTCTCGGTAGTCAGATATAGCAGACCGTGCCAGCTCGCTATCCCCTTCCCCGCGCGATTTTTCTCTCTCGCCGTGCTCCCCTTCGTGCGCGGGACAGCCATCCGCGGCTGCCTGCAGCTAGGCCACAACTGACCAACGCTGTTGCGCCAAGCAAGCAAGCAAGCACCTGCGTCCCGCCGGTGCAGCGCACGCGCTGGGCAGTCTCCATGAGGCACTGCTGGCCAGGTGACAAGCAGCGGCAATAGATCGTTGGCGGAGACGCCGACGGCCGGTGCAGCTGCACACGCTGCTTCCCGCCGGTGCAGCCGCACGGCCCGCACGCGCTGGGCACGCAGTCTCCTTGCGGCGACTGTGGAAGCCATACCTGGCCATGCGTCGAAGGTACATGGCGGAGGACAAATATCTCTACTACTCTGACGAAAAATCAGACGACGTGTCACTATTTTAAAATATAGACAAGGAAATATACAAAGGCTGTTGTGAAAGTCACTATTTTAAAATATAGACAAGGAAATATACAAAGGCCGTTGTGAAACTCTAGTGTTTTGATGTGTTTTCTATTTTACATAATAACTAAATATTGTAATTTGGGATCTAATTTTACCTGGTCTCTTGGAGATGTTCTTATGATAGTAGATTACCTAAACGCAGTGGCGAGCTATATAGATTTAATTACCTGAAAATTCAAATAATCCAAAACTTTACAATGGAGACCATAAAGCAATTTAATTCATGACATACACTTGACAGTGAAGGTACTGACCAATTATGAGTAAAACATGAGCGGCTCAAGACTGGTACATATCTTGACCCCATTCAATTTGCCTATCCAAATGGCAGCAAGGTGGTGTGGATGAGGAGCCCTATGAACATCCAGAGCAAAGCAGATCAAAGCACACAAAAGGCAAAAAGGCATGCATCCTGTCAGCGATCAGTGGCAATATACTAATAAAAGGAATCTGAAAGGCTCATCAACTAAAATAATTTGATGAGCTATACGTTATTTTTTGGAAATATAGCTTGAGGATTTATCATGTCAAAGAATCTGCACCTTGCTCAAATATTCAGTTCAGCATGAGCACACTGAACCAGGCCACAAATCTTTCATGCTGCATAAAAAAACCGGTAGGATCCACATAAGGTGTGCATGAAGAAAATTCAGTAATAACAAAGAGCGTTATGACAAGAGCATACCTTATGATGGTAGATTACCTAAACACAGTGGCGAGCTATATAGATTTAATTACCTGAAAATTTAAATAATCCAAAACTTTACAATTGAGACCATAAAGCAATTTAATTCACGACATACATTTGACAGTGAAGGTACTGACCAATTCAAGAGTAAAACATGAGCGGCATCAGCTTGCTCACACAAATAAGATCAGAGTTTTTTTTTTTTTTTGACAACAGCAACTTATATATTAATTAAGGCGTGAAACAACAGTGTGGGAAATAGGATTCCCATGTTACAAAGCAAGCTGATGAAAATAAGACTGCTAATCCATATCCTGAGATATAGGTGAGCTTGAGTTGAGATGGTTTAGGTATTGCCACCCGATTATACAACAGTCCACAATTACCTGTATGGGGTGCAGGACCATTATCGGAAACAATACATGATTAACTCAGATGGACTGCAGAACCAATGGACCATCATCATCACAATTTGATAATGTGGCATCATACCAATCAAACCCCCTAGCTCATGGTATGGATTATCGCATCATGAATTTTTCTATTTAGTTGGGATTATCAGATATTCTCACTACTGTCCTACAATAGGAGTCTATAGTAACAACATAGTAAAAATTAGGATTTACACGATAAACTATCAAATTCCGAACAAAAAAACATTTTTTACCAGTAACCTATTATTCTATAGAGGAGCCCAAGAAACAAGGCACATCCTGGAGGAATTTTTGTCCATACAACAGGAACGAGAAATAATAGGGAAAAGAAACGTTTGGGCGCGGCGGAGGACTGATCAGCGCTGGCAATTTGGCATACTGTCGAACAGTTTGTGAGAACGGAGACTTTCACAAAATACAAGACAACATTAAGAAACAACAAAAAGAAGCACTTAATTTTAATACCTACAACTACAGAGATCAATCCTTAAGTTAATTTGTTCAAAATTAACAAAAACATAGTTCTATAATTTCTTCAAATCTCACATTCAAGCTTTGGGTGATAGGTTATTACCACTGAATGTTGGCAGTTGTCAGGCGCGGGCGTCGCAAGGCGGGGCGGAGGAAGCTCTGCGCCGGCGGCGTACGGTGGCGCGGGTGGTGTAGGCTGGCGTGGAGGAAGCACTGCACGGGGACTGCGCGCGATCATCAGCAATCGGGGCGGGCAGCTGCGGCGCGGGCGTCGCGTCCGGCGCGGAAGAAGCTCTGTGCAGGCGCCGGCGGCGCGGAGGAAGTTCTGTGCGGGGAAAGGAGGGAGGATTGGCCGTGAAAGCTCTGCCAGGAAGAAGGATCGCGTGCCTGATTAGCCTGATTGGTCGTTGCTTTGTTTCCTTACGTGAAGGTGCACGGCCTGATTGATTGTAGTTATTTGATTTGTTTCCTAACGTGAAGGATCGCACGGATTGATTGGGCTTTCTTTCCAGGGTCGCACGGACGACGGGACAAACCGGCAGTCTTACTTTTAGTCTTTTTAGCTGTGGGAGTTGGGAGATAGAAGCCCCTCGTCACATGAGGAGAAAAAGAGAGCAGCAGCAAAGCACCTCACATGAAGAAGAAAGAGAGCCGTAGCAGAACCGCGAGGGCAAAGAGCACGTAATTGGTATTTCAAGAATGTTTTCACTCTAATATTGTATCATGTGCAAATAGCATCGTCAGTAGCAATGAGACATGAGACCTGAAAATTAGTAATAAGTAATAACCCATATTATTGGTTTTCGAACTCCATATACAAAGGAAAAGCATAGGTGCGGAAATCATGTATGCTGCATTAATCACATTGGAAGGATCTCAAACTTGCATAAGCCAAATCACTCACCCCACCAAACGTTGATACTAATATTCTTAGAGATCAGATCTTGGAAGCACGCAATGGTCTTCAATAAGTGGAGTATACTCCCTCCATCCCAAAAGTTGATATTGTGGGATGCATGCAGGTCAAACTTTCTCAACTTTGACTAAGTTTGTAGAAAATACGTGCAACATTTATATTTCTAAATAAATTTGTTAAAAAACTAGACTTAAAATCTTTCCGATGATACTAATTACTTAGCATAATTATTTATATATTTTAATACATAATTGCTAGCATTTTCAAAACGAAGTTGAATTCAGTTGAACTAAATCTTAGTTTAGTTGTTCACACCACAGGTTGGTCGGTACTTTAGGTCATCCTCAGAGGGAGTTTTATGACACACGCAGCCACATTTTGGAAACAGTGTAAACGAGTTTCATCCCCATAAAACTCTCTCTACTCCTATGAAACTTTCATCGTCTATCTTCATTAATATAGTGTCACATCAGTATATTTAATGCCCATAAAACTTTGATGAAACTATATTGAGACTGTCCTTACAGAGCATGGAACTGACTGTACGTGCAATTCTGGAAGCATGGTATCGTAGGCTTGAGAATGAGGAGGAGAAGATCGAGAGTGTCGAGAATCCACACAAATTGGGCCTCAACTATGTAGAGGCGACTGAGGACGGGGAGAGTGTTAACACTGGATTTTGGTACGCCTAGGAAGATGACAGGTGGGCCAGTGCGTAGTAAATTTGTAGAGACAAGTGTTCGGAGCGTTCGGCAAGTAATAGTGCGGTCGGCTAATTTCCAAAGATTCGGCAAGTGTCCATGCAGTCGGCTGATTTCCAAGGGTTAGGCAACTGATCGTGCGGTCGGCTATTCTGAAGAAGGACGGTTTTCCGTTGAAGAAGCGACAAAAGCGACAAGCAAAAACCGATCGGGCAACGAAGACCGCGACAATTAAAGCAATGAAGACTCCAAAGGAAACTAAAGTTAAAGATGTCATGTTTTCCTTTGATATTTTTATAGTCGTGTCCTTTTAGGACTCATGTCATGACCAGGGTATAAATATAAACCCTTGGCCATTGTAAAAACTGTTCACAACCAATCCAATACAACCGGCCCTGTGCCAACTTCGAGTCCTTTGTCGTGTCGCCGAGTTCTTCGAGAGGAACCATCGATCCGTCGACCTCCATAAGTCCCGACAACCTTGTTATCATGTCTAGTATCATGTGGTGGATTTAGATGTTGATGCAAGTAGTCTTGTTTGTTTCCAATCATCGTGCGGCGGATCCTTTCTTGACAATCAAGAGGTCTTCGCTTATGTTTCGTTTATGAGTAAATACCGTGTGGCAGCCATTTGCTCGATATGCTTAGCAAAAGCAAGATAGTTATCGGCTCTATTAGATTTGGCAAGATCTAGTATATTCACTAAGTTATCATGTGTTGCATGTTTTTAGATATTTTATATATTTGTAACACTCTTTTTGCTCAATCTAGATTGATACGGTTAGGCTTTATTCTTTATCATCGATCTATTTATGATCTAATAGTTATTCATGTTATCTCTACAAACAGATCTTACGTTTATAATAGCCGAATTAGTTTAACCTAGATTGTTACGTGTTGCGGGTCCATGCATGTTAATTACGCTTAAGCTTTGATAAGGCTAGGTTTCGTGCGGTAGATACAAACTTTAGATTAGTTTGATCGTGTTTGCTTACATGTTCCTTCATCATGGATCCCAACTCGGTTGGATTGCCGAGCTTGGTTATGCGTTAACTCACAGTTAATTATGATTCGTTCACACATACTTTTCTCATGCACGCATGTTCGGCTATTAATGTTTTACGTACTTTATGTTTGTTTTAGTCGAATGATCTATAAGACTTATTGGCAGACAACTTCTATAGTTGTATGTCGTTGTAAGTGGCTTCAAAGCCGTATATATGGAACTGTCTGGTCTCACCCGGTATGTTCCAGTTTTGTATCTAATAATTTTATCCCTTGTTAGTTTCAGGTCAAACTGACTGGCACGTTTCCGGATTTCGAAACACTCAGGCACCCGATTGAAGCCACGCTTTTCAGTTTGTTGTGTGTTAGGCACAGTGCGCCACATTTTGTGTCAACACACCTTTTGGCATGCTTGGTGGGACCACACATTTCAAGATGCCTGAATTCGAGAATAACCAGGTTCTGGACGTGACTATGGATGAGTTGCCAGAAGACCTGAGGAATACGGTCCAGCAAGCATGTGATGAGTTTCAACACAAGTGCTTGATGTCCTTTTCAAAGAATAAAAGCAACAAGGTTTTTCAGAAGCAGTCGCTCCCGAGGACTCTCCTTCCACATCAGACTGATTACACCGAAGAGGAAGATGCTCGGAAGTTGACCGAAGTGGTTTACAAGACCATGAGTGACACTATGAGAAATCACCATACGGCTTTCTTGAACACCTTTCGCATGATCATGGTCAGTACTTTCAGTCCATCCGCTGATAAGTGCTTTGAGGAAGCTGTTGGTCCGATGCAGGGACCGACATTGTTCCATGTCCCAAAATACCAGGAAAAAACTGTTGAGGATAACGGAGCGCCTAACATGAACCAAGGTGGGATGGTTTCTCACCAGAAACAACAACCTCCCATGACTTATGGCCAGCTCGTGTTCGGTGCGTCAGGAAACGTCCCACAATCGGTTTTCAAGGTGTCCCCAGTAGCGAATAGATTGCAGAAGAATATGTATGGAGACGGATATCAAGAGTTTGTCGATTACAGTGCTATTAATGCTCTCCCAAATCCAGGGTATAAAAACTCAGCAGGGTTGCCTTTTGAAGGGCAAGCACATGGAGCTCCAAATTCAAATATTGATGTTATCATGCACAGGATGGCAGACATGATGCAGAATCAGTTTGGCTTAAAGCCAAAGAACTAGTCCTATGCATACAAGTCCCCTTATCTAGAGTGGTATAACCGAGTGGCACTTCCTCCAAGGGTGAAGCCTCCCACAGATTTGACCAAGTTTTCTGGTCAGGATGATACTAGCACCATAGAACACATCAGCCGATACTTGATGCAACTTGGAGAGGCGTCTGCAGATGAAGCTTGGAGGATTCGATATTTTCCGTTGTCTCTGACAGGGCCAGCTTTCACGTGGTTCACATCTCTGCCGGCAAATTCCATTGTTACGTGGGTAGAATTAGAGCAGAGATTCCATGCATATTTATTTACAAGCACTAATGAGAAAAAGCTAGTTGACCTTATGAGCTTGAGGCAGAAGGTTAATGAAACACCCTAGGAATATCTCCGCAGGTTTAGAGAGACCAAAAACCTCTGTTATTCCTTAAATCTGTCAGATGACCAATTGCCAGGGATGAAAATAGCAGGCATGCAGCCGAATGTCATGGAGAAGTTGTTCGGCATGGATTTTGATGACTTTGGTCAGTTGTCGCAGCGGTTGGCGATGATGAGCAATCAGGCTCAAGGGTTCAGGAGAGACAACCGCTTCCAGAAGGGTGATGTGGCTAACGAGATGTATCAAAGTTTCCTGGAAAAAGTAGCAGAGTACGATGATGAAGATGAGATAGCCACAGCCGAATTGGTCTGGGCGAAAGAGCCGACTCAGGTTAGTCAACGATGGTTGAGGCAGCAGAAGGGTACTTATGACTTTGATGTCTCTAAGTCAGACAAGTTGTTTGAGTTGTTGTTAAGAGAGGGACGCATCAAATTGCCAGAAGGGCACCCCATGCTGCGCCCTGAAGGGGTAAAGGACAAGAAATTTTGCGGCTATCACAATACTAATTCCCATTCCATCAATGATTGTCAAGTGTTTAGAGTGCGAATCCAGAAGGCTATTTAGGAGGGACATTTGAAGTTTGACGGTAAGATGAAAATTGATGCTAATCCTTATGCGCAGAACACGATGTCTTTCTCCATGAACATGGTTGCCATAGAAGACCCAAAGACAAGGGCAAGGTGAAGGTACTAACTTCAGACAGAGCAAGAAAAGATGGTGTTGTTGACCCTGATCGGCAAATTAAAAATGAAGAGTTTCGGCAACGGGCTCAGTTCCATGATAGCCGAACCGAGAGAGGGGAAGCTTCCAAGCCCAGGGTTACGACATGGATTCTGTTGAACAAATGGCGACGGGAGCGAGAGCAGTATCAAAGGTGGAGGCATTAGGAGGAACAGGAGTTCATGGAGGAGCATCGGAGGTACGAGGAAGAGATGTACCGGAGAGAACAACAATATATGAGAGAGTAAGAGCAGTCTCATTGGGGATGCCCGTTTTTCAAGCATTGCTGGAATGAAGGCCTAAAGCTGCCTGCTAAGAACAATTGCCCCGAATGCAGTGATTAGTATTCAGGGTACAGGCAGTCCCGGGCCAACCGCCGTCTGGTCCATGAAATACTTGGAGCACAGTTTCCTGAGGACGATCAGCTTTTAAAAATAGGCAGCTCTGAAGATCGGTGAGGCAAGAGATTTGCCGATCAGGAGTGGATCCATTATGAAAAAGGCACTGAGGAGGAAGAGCACTGTGAATATGTGTGGCAGAAAGGACAGTGGTGCCCACCAGGGTTGAGGAAGAGCCAGAAGAGGAGAGTACAGCGCTTGAGAAACAGGGAGCTGGCGCAAACACCCGCCGAGAAGAAACAGATATGGCGTCCTAAGAGAAAACCCGACGAGCATGACCATTCGGCTGATACGTGCATGGCTTTCTTTCTTCCATCAGAGTTCATGGCTCCCGAAGACCAAGACATACAAGAGGAGGTGTATTCAGATTTCGATGAAAGCGAATATCAAGATCTGATGGCCCAGCTTGTCCTGACTTAGCGGGCAATTTTCGATAAGCCGGCCAAGCATCGACATTTGAAACTGCTTTACTTGAAGGAATACGTCAACGGCAAGCCTCTGACCAAGATGTTTGTTGATAGAGGGGCTGCCATCAATATTATGCCTTATACCACGTTTAGAAAGCTTGGGATGACTAATGAGGAACTGTTGAAGACTGACATGGTGCTCAGGGACTTTGCTGGCAATCCTTCTAACACCCGAGGAGCTGTACATGTCAAATTGATGATTGGGTCAAAAACATTGATTACTACCTTCTTTGTCATTGATAGCAAGGGGGCATACAGCTTACTCTTAGGAAGAGATTGGATCCATGCTAACTGTTGCATACCTTCAACCATGCATCAGATTCTCGTTCAGTGGATTGGAGATGATGTTGAGGTTGTTCATGCTGATGATTCGGTAAGTGTTGCTGCTACGGTGCCTACCTACTGGGAGTATGATGGCGTCGATTGCTTCTCTAGAAGAGTATGGGAAGAAGGTCCTGTGAATGTATTCAACAAGGACCAACAGCTGATCCAAGCAGTCGGCTCTCAAAGAAATTTTTAATGGGAAACCCAATCGATGGCAACAAAGGAAAGTTGGGACATGGCTTTATGTCGGCCGATAAGCTAGAATAAATAAATGTTGGTGATGATGTTAAGCCAAGGCCGATGTATATCAGTGCAAATTTAGACCCGGAGTATAGATTAAAATTGATAGATCTTCTAAAAGAATTCAAGGATTGTTTTGCTTGGGATTACACAGAGATGTCTGGACTGGATCGTTCTATTGTTGAGCATCGATTGCCAATTAAGCCCGGGTATCGTCCTTACAAACAACCTCCTCGGAGGATTTTCAAAGAAGAAGTATTGGCCGATGTGAAAAAAGAAGTTGAAAGATTGTTAGAAGCAAATTTCATTCGGCCATGCAGGTATGCAGAATGGATTTCAAGTATAGTTCCGGTGTACAAGAAGAATGGAAAAATGAGGGTCTGCATTGACTTTAGAGATCTCAATAAAGCCACTACAATGGATGGTTACCCAATGTCGGTTGCCGATTCGCTTGTCGATGCAGCGGCCGGTTATGAAGTCATCAGCTTTATGGATGGTAATGCTGGTTATAACCAAATATTTATGGCAATAGAATATATTTCAAAGACAGCCTTCAGATGCCCTGGTCATATTGGTTTGTTTGAGTGGATCGTCATGACTTTTGGTTTAAAGAATGCCGGTGTAACTTATCAAAGGGCCATGAACTATATTTTTCATGAGTTGATCGGCAAAATCATGGAGATCTATATTGATGACGTGGTGGTCAAGTCTAGAAATCATGAGGGACATTTAGCCGATTTAAAGAAGACTTTGGAATGCACTAGGAGGCATGGTTTGAGGATGAACCCAAACAAGTGTGCCTTTGGGGTCTCGGCTGGTGAATTTTTAGGATTTCTAGTCCATAAAGGAGGAATCGAAGTCGGTAAGAAGAGCATGGAAGCAATAGACAAAGTTATCCCTCCAACTAATCTTACAGAGTTGCAATCACTGCTCGGCAAGATAAATTTTGTAAGAAGATTCATATCTAATTTGTCAGAAAGAGTTTTGCCTTTCTCTCCGCTGTTAAAGCTTAAAAAAGATCAAGAGTTTGTATGGGGTGACGTACAACAGAAGGCTTTTGATGAGATCAAAGAATACATGAAGGCGCCACCTGTGTTGGTACCTCCACGACTTGACAAGCCTTATGGTGACCGATAACCTGACAATAGGATCGGCCCTCATGCAGGAGTTTGAAGGAAAAGAACGAGTAATAGCTTACCTTAGCCAAAAACTGCTAGATCCCAAGACAAGGTATTCGGCTACGGAAAAGCTTTGCTTGTGTGTGTATTATTCATGTACCAAGTTTCGGCACTATTTGTTAAATGTCGAATGTGTGGTAGTTTCTGAGTTTGATGTAATAAAGCATATGTTATTGATGCCAATTTTAAATGGAAGGATTGGCAAGTGGATTTTAGCTTTGTCGGAATTTGATTTAAGGTACGAGTCGGCAAAAGCAGCAAAGGGTCAAATTATTGCCGATTTTGTTACCCAACATCATGATCCTTCTGCTAACATGATAGGTATTGCACCTTGGACTTTGTTTTTTGCTGGTTCATCTTGTAGCAAAGGTGGTGGTGCTGGTATTCTCTTGATTTCTCCACGAGGGGTGATTTTTAAGTATGTCATCCCTATTGAATTTTATGTTACTAACAATCAAGCAGAGTATGAAGCACTCCTTAGAGGACTTCGGCATCTTGCTGAAATAAAGGCCATTGCTATTGAGATCTTTGGGGATTCTGAGTTGGTAATTAACCAACTGATCGGCCAATATGAGTGCAAGAGTGATGTATTAAGGGAATATTATGAAGAATGCCGAGAACTTTTGAAGAATTTCTAGGTAGCAACCTTGCATCATATCCCTAGGGGGCATAATGAAGAGGCAAATAAACTGGCTCAAACTACTTCGGGATACCGAGAGGATCAAGAGATTAATGCTTTGGATGAGAATTGAGTAGTTGATGACTGGAGAAAGGAAGTTGCCAATTACTTAAAAAATCCATCACAAAAGGTTTCCCGAAAACTCAGATACAAAGCTCTCAAGTTTGCGCTCCTTGATGACCAGTTGTACTATAAATCCATAGATAGGGTACTCCTCAAATGTTTGAGTCAAGAAGAAGCCAGAAAGCTGATGTATGAAGTGCATGAAGGGATATGTCGTGCACATCAATCGGCTTACCGAATGAAGTGGATAATTAGGAGAACTGGTTATTTTTGGTCGACCATGCTTGAAGATTGTTTTGAATATTAACAGGGGTGTCAAGATTGTCAGAAATTCGGCAACATTCAAAGAGCTCCAGCATCGGTTATGAACCCGATTATCAAGCATTGGCCATTTAGAGGATGGGGCATAGATTTGATTGGTCAGATTCATACTCCTTCTAGCAAAGGACATAAGTTTGTACTGTTAGCTATAGATTATTTTACAAAGTGGGTTGAAGCTATCCCTTTAAAGAAGGTTAGGTTACATCAGAAAACATGGTCAATTTTGTTAAGGAGCATATAATTCACAGGTTTGAGATTCCTTAGACCATAACAATAGATCAAGGAACTCAGTTCACTTCATCTGAATTTTGTGATTTTGCTGAAGAAATGGGAATCAAGTTATACAATTCTTCTTCTTATTATGCACAAGCTAATGGTTAGGCCGAAGCATCAAATAAGATCATGATCAAAATTATTCAGAAGAATATTGATGAGAAGCCGAAGAAGTGGCATTCGGTTCTTAATGAGGCTTTATGGGCTTACCGAATGGCTTGTCATGGGTCTACTCAAGCGTCTCCCTACGAGTTGGTTTATGGGCATCATGTTGTGCTACCATGGGAGTTGCAATCCGGTTCAAGACGAGTTACATTGCAAAAAGATTTGAGGAAAAAAGATTATAAGGATCTGATGATGGACGAATTGGAGGATTTGCATTTAGTTCATCTCAAAGCATTGGAAAATATTGAGAAGAACAAATTACGTGTTGCCAAATATTATAACAGGAAGGTCAGAGAAAAGCAGTTCGCAGAAAGAGATTTGGTTTGGAAGGTCATATTGCCGATTGGGACAAAAGATAAAGCGTTCGGCAAATGGTCTCCGAATTGGGAAGGACCTTTTTGGATAGTAAGGTGTGCGCCTGGCAATGCGTATATTTTAAAGACTCTACTGGGAGAAGAGTTCACTAGAGCTATTAATGGAAGATTTCTTAAGAGATTTCATCCCAGTGTTGAGGTTGGTGCATAAACAGACTTAAGGAGTTTTGTGCGCAAAATAGCCGATGTAGAAGCATCGCCTTTAGCCAAAAAAATACTCTAAGAGCTTGGAGAATAGCTGACGCGGTATGTGTCGCCTTTAGGGCAAAAATTAAACATAATCGACTAAGGACGACGTCATACAAGTTTAGGCAGCATTCCTCAGATTTGTCATTCTCAGAAAGATTCATGAAGGAAAAGAGAAGTAGAAATCACAGATAATATTTCACAAGACAAGTAGTCTTTACATAAGGTTCCTAAGTACAAACTACTCCTCAAACAGCTTGTTGAGGACAGACTGGGCATCTGTGGCTTGGGCGAGGATGGTTGCATGGTCCTCATAGCTCTCTAGGAGTTCGTCGATGTTCTCAACGTCTTCCGGAGGCCCGCCGCCGAGGAAGCCGACTGGCATGAAGGAGAGGTCTTCACGAGTCTGGGTGGACATTGCCGCCAGCCCCAGAGCTACGCCGTGGTGTGCGCCTTGGATGACGGCCTGATCTATATGACAGTCTGCATCATCAAGGCGTGCCTCAGTAGTTTCTCCCTGTGCGTTCACCTTATCGGCAATCTTGTTCGCCGCAATCTTCAGGCGCTCAACCTCTGCAGAGAGCGTTGAACAGAAGAACACCAATCGAGTGAACAGATGGATCAGAGAAGGGAGAAATAGAGTGGGTTTATTTGTACTAACCGGTGATGGCGTCGCAGAACTGCTTCCGCTGGTTCTCCCACTCGAGTTGGTCGATGCCATATTGTTTGGAGATCTTCTCCAGTTCTCCTCGGGCCTCATTCCTTTCCTTGAGGACGATGACCGCCTCTCCATGCGTGTAAGGGGCGTCCATGGCACCCAAATCCAAATCCTAAGGATTGGAGTGGTAGGAGCTTGAAGAGCCGGAGGACACGGATGATGGGGTCCCCGGTTGAACTGTTGTCGCCGAAGGGAAAGGAATGCTCTGGCTGGTGGAGATAACCCTTATCCTGAATAAGTGAGAGCAGAAATCAGAGCTAGAAAGATGAACAAGGAGTAGAATAGCAAGGGGGCAAGGAATCAGTTCTCACCCACGTTGTCGACAACGCTGTGCTCCGCTCCCCTCAGCTTCTCCTTCGGCAGGGCGCTTGCCGCGATCGTCGCCTCCCGCCATCGCTACTATATAGGTTAGGGTTTCCCTCTAGATTGGATTGAGCAGAGAGAGTAAGAATGCAGAGATGAGAATTCTTGACTAGATAGAAGCCGAGAAGGAGGGGTTTATTTATAATAGAAGGTAGTGGCGTGTATCTCGGAGTAGTGGGATGAGAATGCCAAATGACGAGCTAGGGTTTTTCCCTCTCGGATGGGCCGTTGCTAGACTGGGCCAGGCTCAGGTAAGCCAAGAGTCGCTCGGCTATATCCCTGAACTGAAAGGACAGGAACAATCGGCTATATCTCTGATCGGAAAGCTAAAGGCAATTGGTTATGTTCTAATCGGGAAGATAAAGAGCTGATTATATTCTCATACAAACAGAACTGTATAAAGATGAAGAACAAAAGACATCGATTGTTTAGAAACAGAATGTGTTATGGTTAATCTATTACAAGCCCATGATTCTACTAGCTCAGAAGCTGGTTGATGGCATTTAGAGCTTCGGTCCTGATTCGGCTGACATTGTTCAACACTTTCTGGTCTTCATCTTCAGAGCTTTGAATGCTAGACAACTTTGCTTTGAGCTATTGGTCTTCTTTGAGGATGACTGATATCTTTGATGAAGTTGCCTGTATAGAATTTGGCAAATCTATCATCTTGGCTTTGTGGGACTGAATTCTGACATTCAGTTCAGTTAATTGAGCCTCCAGCCTGATTTTCTCATCCTCCATGACTTTCAGCTCAGGCTCTAAAGTTGCCAATGAATTCTTAGCAGCTTGAATTTGGGAATGCAAGACTCTAGCTTCTTGTTTCTTCGAGAATCTATTATTCTGCGGGATAGCTCTGGAGGCTATATTTTTATTAGCTCTCTTCACCACAGCAAAGTGATCATCTAGGTGAGCTGCAGATTCCATGGAAGCTTTGAGATTAGATGGAAGGTCTTGGATGATAAGCTCGAGAAGATCTCTTATCTGATCTGAGTCTTAAACCAGAGTGTTGATATCCTTGTTTACAAGAGTAGCTATGTCTTTCAGCCGAGCTTGATTCTCCATTGACAAAGTTTGATGAGAGGTAGCTTATTCACCCTTCTCACTGATGTAATCCTCAACAGTGAAGGAGTAGCTGGTAGTCGGCTTAAAGATGTTCTTGAAGAAGAGAGAAGTGTTAGCCGACTAGGTGAGTGTACTAAAAGAATAGCTTAAGGCAAGATGTTGCCTGTTGTGTTGATTGGTCATCAAGATGGGTGGTGTCCTGTTCTGGTTGAGGGCTTGACTGAGTATTCAAGGGTGGTGAGCCTGGAGTTGGACCAGAGGAAGAATCTTCTGCTAGATTTTCTATGATTTTATCTGTTTTCAATAATGCAGATGATAAAGTATAAGAGCAGAAAGTAGATATCATATAAAGAGAAGGAAGTGATTAGCCGAATGATGTTACCAATGTGTTCGGCAGTTTCCTGGGCGTCTGTGCTTTCAGCTTCATGAGTTTCTGTATCTTCAGTTTCCTGGACCTCTACATTTTCAGTAGGACCTTGAGGAGGGATATCCATCGCTGTTGAAACGTTGTTTGGTCCTGGAATTTCAACATGTGGCTGTAGTGGAGATGATAGGTGTGAAGATGGTCAGAGTTATTGCCAAATGAGATTTATTGTCGAATGGAAGACTCATACCTTGGGAGACCGCTTGACTATCTTGAACCTTATTTTTCTAGCCACATAGACATTCTCATGTGCCTTCCTTTTACCTTCTCCTCCTGAAGGTGCAGTGGTCGAAACTGCAGGGGTCTTCATGAAGGTTGCTAAAGTTGGAGCATCAAAACCCAGGACAGGGTTGAGCCCAGCTAAGTAGTATTGGATTGCTTTGGTAGGAGGAATGAGCTCAAAATCCTGTGCATAACCAGATGTTGAAGTGAGAAATAAATTCAAAGTGAGAAATGATAAGTATAATGAAAATTACCTCACTGTCAGAGGCAAATTGAGGTTACAGGTCCTGGCATAGAGAGTGCACTGGTGTGTTGAAGATGTGATTGTGTCATTCTTGCCACCAGGAAGCAAAAATAGGATGAGCAGCATCTACTAACCCAAATGGAGATGGTTCATATATTGGTAATTCCCATCCAAGATCAAAGACTTTTTTTGGCTTCTATTGCATTTGTGATCAACTCCCTGAATCTTATGGTTGTTGAGAAGAAAGGCCTTGGGGGTAGCTGTCCACATCCTAATTGTCTGGCTGCCATGTTTGGATAGTAAAATTCATAGGTAGATTACACTAATCTCCCATGATGGAATTCGGCTGGCAAGATGCAGGGTTTGATAAAGGAATTGAAGACCTCTATAGACACCTTATCAGAGCAGCCAGATTCATAGTTGAATTTACAAGGGAGAGTTAGGTTATCATTTTCTCTATGAGGAAGCCAAAGCACACTGTCAAAACCCTTGAAAACAGCTTGAAGAGGTGATCAATATCCATATCAATGCTGATGGAAGAGGCTGCTTCTCCATACGTTTGACATCCCTTAGCTCTTGCCATGCTGCCTTCAGCGTAATTGACTGAAGGGAAGCTCAAGTTATGAAGGGGCACAGAGATTATCTGATGCACATACAGTTGCGGCCACATCTGAACAAGCCATCAGGGGCCACTTACACAAGAGATCTCTCCACCTTGGCGCATCTGGGCAGTGATCTGATGCATCATGTGATAGACAGATCCTAAGAGATATTTACCCAAGGGGATCAGAATGCCTGTAGCTAAGTCCTCAGCCATCATCATGTGATTTAAGGTTGGCTCATTGGATTTTCCACAGAAGATGAATCTGCAAAGCCACATGTTCATGAAAGCCCTGCACTCCTTGTCAAGAACAGCACCAGATGTCTCCATATAGGTCTGAATGTACTTAACCCATCCACCATCAGATTTGACAGCTTTCTAGCTACTTTTGCTCTTGTACTTGAAGGGGTATACTGGCTGTGACACATTCAGGCCAGTCATCATGAAAACATCGGCTAGAGTGAGGGTCATCATACCATGGTCGAAAACAAAATCATTGACAGCATCGGACCAGAAATGAGAAGCTGCTATTAGAAGGGGTTCATTTCTAGGCATCTCTGACAAGGATATTTCCAAGCAATGGCTGATGTCCTGATCATCCCAGTGGCTGCTACTCTTGTCCAGCATCCTCCTGTACCAGCTTCGCCATCCGGTGATTGGGGGAAACGGCCAGGTCTTGAAGGTGTTTGGTCATTGGTTTGGTGGAGTGATTCCAAATTTGAAGGGGATTCTCGAAGTTTCCTTCTCAATGATCTCAGTCGGGTCAGGATTTTCCATCGGACCGAGAAGGTAGGAATCGGGGTTTGCAGCATAGGGGATCAAAATCTGGTCCTTGTATTCCTTCAAAGAAATCAGGAAAAAGAATGAATCGGGAAAGAAGAAGGGAGATCAATCAAGAATTGACGAATGCGTGGAGGTGAATGAGACTTACCTCTGGAATTTCATCCTAAGACGACATTGAAGAGTTGAGGTGAATTCAAGAACATGCTGAAGCTTGGGGTTTTTTTGAGTGGCAGCTGCGGAGTTGAACAGTGTTGACCTGGAAGAAAGGGGAAGCTTGTGGTCAATTTCAGAATAAAACAAATTTTATCCCAAAATTGAGGGGGCATGTGTTAACACTGGATTTTGGTACGCCTAAGAAGATGACAGGTGGGCCAGTGCGTAGTAAATTTGCAGAGACAACTGTTCGGAGCGTTCGGCAAGTAATCGTGCGGTCTGCTAATTTCCAAAGATTCGGCAAGTGTCCATGCAGTCGGCTGATTTCCAAGGGTTCGGCAACTGATCGTGCGGTCGGCTATTCTGAGGAAGGATGGTTTTCCGTTGAAGAAGCGACAAAAGCGGCAAGCAAAAACCAATCGGGCAATGAAGCTCGCGACAATTAAAGCAATGAAGACTCTAAAGGAAACTAAAGTTAAAGATGTCATGTTTTCCTTTGATATTTTTATAGTCGTGTCCTTTTAGAATTCATGTCATGATCAGGGTATAAATATAAACCCTTGGCCATTATAAAAACTGTTCACAACCAATCCAATACAACCGGCCCCGTGCCAACTTCGAGTCCTTTATCGTGTCGTCGAGTTCTTCGAGAGGAGCCATCGATCCGTCGACCTCCGTAAGTCTCGACAACCTTGTTATCATGTCTAGTATCATGCGGTGGATTTAGATGTTGATGCAAGTAGTCTTGTTTGTTTCCAATGATCGTGCGGCGGGATCCTTGCTTGACAATCAAGAGGTCTTCGCTTATGTTTCGTTTATGAGTAAATACCATGCGGCAGGTATTTGCTCGATATGCTTAGCAAAAGTAAGATAGTTATCGGTTCTATTAGATTTGGCAAGATCTAGTAGATTCACTAAGTTATCACGTGTTGCATGTTTTTAGATATTTTATATATTTGTAACACTCTTTTTGCCCAATTTAGATCGATACGGTTCGGCTTTATTCTTTATCATAGATCTATTTATGCTCTAATAGTTATTCATGTTATCTCTACAAACAGATCTTACGTTTATAATAGCCGAATTAGTTTAACCTAGATTGTTACGTGTTGCGGGTCCATGCATGTTAATTACGCTTAAGCTTTGATAAGGCTAGGTATCGTACGGCAGATACAAGCTTTAGATTAGTTTGATCGTGTTTGCTTACATGTTCCTTCATTATGGATCCCAACTCGGTTGGATTGCCGAGTTTGGTTATGCGTTAACTCACAGTTAATTATGATTCGTTCACACGTACGTTTCTCATGCACACATGTTCGGCTATTAATGTTTTACGTACTTTATGTTTGTTTTAGCCGAATGATCTATAAAACTTATTGGCAGACAACTTCTATAGTTGTATGTCGTTGTAAGTGGCTTCAGGGCCGTATATATGGAAGTGTCTGGCCTTACCCGGCATGTTCCAGTTTTGTATCTAATAATTTTATCCCTTGTTAGTTTCAGGTCAAACTGATTGGTACGTTTCCGGATTTTGAAACACCCAGGCACCCGATTGAAGCCACGCTTTCCGAATTGCTATGTGTTAGGCACAGTGCGTCATATTTTATGTCAACAGAGAGGTGATGGGGACACTTGAGGGGGAGGCGCAACAGAGGGACGGAGAAGCGTAGAGGCCGGGGCCGCCTCCGACGCCAAGGTCGTCGGGAATGCAGTGACGGAGGTAGCAGCGCAGGGGCGGACGTGTGGCCTGTTAACGCCGGGAGGCTTTTTTGCCTGCTCGTAGTCGCGCGAAGGAATGAGGGATGCTGCTATGCTAGAACAGGGATATCCTGGAAGCTTCCTGGGCATGGTCATCTGTTGGCTGTCGATGCAAGGGGCGGATGCGTGGCCTACCAACGTCGGGAGGCTTTTATTCCCTGCCCATAGCCGCGCGAGGGAATGAGGGATGCTACTATACTAGGACAGGGATATCCTGGAAGCTTTCTGGGCATGGTCATCTATTGACTGTTGATGCCAAATCGAAAGGCCAGGAGAAGCAGGTGACGTGGCCGAAGGAGAGAGCAGGTGTTCGAAAATAAAGATAAAGTAGTACTTCCTCCATCCCGTTTTACCAGGGTGTTTAGATGGTGAAAAGGTATGAAAAAAATCCTGTAACACTTGTCACGTTATACTGTAGTAATTTTATTTTTATTTGATAATAATTGTCCAAACATTGATTAATTAGGCTTAAAATGTTTATCTCGCAAAGTACAACAAAACTGTACAATTAGTTTTTTATTTCATCTATATTTAGTACTTCATATTTGTGCCGATATTTTGATATGATAAGGAATAGAAATTCGATGTGATGGAGAATCTTGTAAAGCGTTGAAATTTCGGATGGGTTTTCGTGGATCTAAACACAGCCCAGGCGTGAGAGCCTGGGTTACACATACCAAGAAGTACACCGGAATATGCAAAGCGTATTAAATATACATGCATCGTGAATAGCGTGCTGCGCCGCCCGGCCACACAAAGTCATTCTTCAGCCCACTTTGCTTCCTGCCGATGCACTCAAAGCTTACATGCAAGGACGTCGTTTCGTTGCTAGAGAATAAATGACCCCTGCTACTGCCTCGGTATGCATGTACCGCCTGTAGAGTAAATGACGGATGCATGTACCGCCTACTAACTAGAAACTCGGCGCGGCTTTGCCGCGCCCATTGTGGTGTGCTTGTTTATATAATTTTTAGGGTGCGTTTGACAGCTCGAAACGTTTCGGTTTCTGAGATGAATCGGTATAATCGATTCCAAACGTTTTCCTAGCTCACCGATTCGGATCGGAAACGTTTCACTCCTCTTCGTAAAAGTTCGGAACGACCGAGGCCTGATTTCGCACCGATTCGCTTCCCCATCCGATGGCCATCGTACAAGATTTGTTGAAAATTACGACTACCGCCACCGCTTCCCTTATCCATTCCCATCCAGATTCACCGAGCTAGAGCCCGACGCCGCCCTCTCCAGCTCTCGACGACGCACCCGCAAGGAGGAGCCGACTCGTCGCCTCCCTCCCCCGCCGTGTGGGGGAGCGGACTCGTCGCCTCCCTCTCCCACCGCCGGGAGGACCTCCCCTCCTCCGCCGTCGGGAGGACCTCCCCCGCCTCCCTCCCCCTCCACGGGAGGACCTCCCCGCCTCCCTCCCCCTCCACCGGGAGAAGGCGACGCCTCACCTCCCTCCCCCACTCCCTCGACGTCCTCTGTATCCATCCCCCGATGGGCGCCGACTCCTCTGTCCCTTCGACCATCCTATTTCTGTGAAGGTATGTTAGCCTATACACCTGAATAGGTTTGAATGATTTGTGAATGTTGAAGTGCATTACATAATTTGGGCAGATCTAAACTAGAACTATGACAACTAGATTTGAATGATTTATGAATGTTGAAGTGCATTACATAATATATAATTTGGGTAGGTTTGAACTGAACTATGACATTTGCAATTACTTGTGAATTTGTTGCTAATGAAGGAAACATTCTGGGCAGTTATGACTGACACTGCTGATTGGAATGAGGAGCACACTAGAATTGTTTGCCACCTGTTTGCCAAACAAGTGATGTGTGGAAATCGTGCAAATACACATTTGAACAATGTAGGATATCAAAATGTGATAAAAGATTTCTTTGCTAAAACTGGCTTGAAGTATGCTAGAGGACAATTAAAAAATAAGTGAGCAAAATTGAAAGTTGAGTATACGTGTTGGAAAACACTTAATAAAAAAACAGGTTTAGGTTGGCACCCCCACAAAAGGGACTATTGGCATGCCTGAAGGATGGTGGAAGGAAACTAGAAAGGTAAAAAATGATATTTTTTTTATTATAACCTATTTAAGAAAACAAAAATTCTTATATGGCATTGCACTTCGACAGAAAATTCCAGGATGTGGCAAGTTTAAAGACAAAAACATTCAAAATGAGGATGATTTGAAGGTTATGTTTGAGGATATTAGAAACACTGGAGAGGACCATTTTTGTGCTTCATCTGGTGTCATCCCTCAAAATTCACAAGGTGTTACAGGTGGTGGTGAGGAACATGCTGAGTCAGATGATGATAGTGAGCCTGAGGAAATAACACCACCACCCAAGAGAGGTCGTAGTACTGATAAAGAGAAAGGGAAAAGGCCAAAGACAAGTGGAGGAGTGTGGATACAAGATCAAATTACCAAAATTGTTTCGTTAAATGAGAGGTCCACGGCTTCTGTTGAATCAATGGCAAGAAGGGAAGATAATTCGGGTTGCTCAATCAAGGAAGTAATGGCCATTGTGAAGGAGTGTGGTGTTGTCCCTGGTACTAAACAACATTTTATTGCTACTGAACTATTCACTAAGAGGGCAAAAAGAGAGATGTTTATGACTATGGACAAGCTAGAAGACTAGTTTGCTTGGCTCACAATGAAGCACTTTGTCAAATATGGTCATGCATAGGCTATATATATGTTGTTTTTTCTAGAACTTGTAATAATGTTGAGACATGTGTCTTATTTTTAATGGTCCTACCTTGTAGTGTGATTTTATTTATGGTGTACTTGTACTGAACAGTCTGAACTTGGTTGATTTTATTGTAATGTTTAGACATGTGCTACTTTTATGGTCATTACTTAACTCTCCATGCTGCTGCAATGTGTGCAATTTTTTTATTGTATTATAATGTAAGACATGTGTATTGTTTTGTCTTGTAATGAAGTGTACATTTCTTATCTTACCATGTTTTTGTTGTAACACAGATAACTTCAAGTGACAGTGAAAAGAGTGTGAGTGACTCCGATGAGGATGATGCTTCTAAATTACAAGTTATATGTCAACACCAAGAGTTGCAATCCAACTTATTCTCTGCAGTCTTGCTGTTGCATAAGTACTTCATGAACTATCATGATAAGAATGCTCCAAGGACATCACAACTGAGTGGACATGGATGGGTTATGGAAACATTAAACACACCTGGAGAAAGTCACCAAGTGCTTCGGATGAATGAAGAACTTTTTCTTCAATTGCATGACCTTTTGGTAAATAATTATGGTCTTAAGTCATCCATCCACATGAGCTCAATGGAGTCCCTTGCAATCTTTTTATGCATTTGTGGGCAAAATAGATCTAATACTTGAGTGCAAAATACTTTCAAGCATTCAGGAGAAACAATTAGTAGAAAGTTTGATGATGTCTTGCAATGCTTAGTTAGAATGTGTAAGGATTACATAAGGCCTCAAGATCGTAACTTCTCCGGTGTGCATAGTAGGATCAGTGCTGATCAAAGGATGTGGCCACATTTCAAGGATTGCATTGGTGTCATTGATGGAACACACATCTTAGCAACACCACCTCCACAAGATTATGTTAGATATATTGGCAGATCTGGAAGTGCAACCCAAAATGTTATGGCAGTGGTTGATTTTGATATGTGTTTCACCTATGCATCTATTGGGCAGCCTGGATCCATGCATGATACAAGTGTGTTTGTATCATGCCATAGAGCATGACATGGATACCTTCCCACATCCTCCACGTGGTAAATTTTCTTTCACTCATTCTTATATTTCTTTGATTCTTTGATTCATTATACTTCATATTTATTATGTATATCTATATGTATTCAGGCAAATATTATGTTGTTGACTCTGGTTACCCAAATAGACCGGGTTATTTATCACCTTACAAAGGTCAAAGGTACCATATTCCTGATTTTAGAAGGGGTGAAGCTCCTTCTGGTCAACAAGAGGTATTCAACTATCTACACTCCAGCCTTCGTAATGTGGTTGAGCACACCTTTGGTGTATGGAAGATGAAGTGGAGGATATTTTACTTAGGATGCCTAGTTATTCAATGGTTAAACAGAAGATGATTGTGGCAGCTACTATGTGCCTTCATAACTTCATTCGTGAAAATCATGCACTTGATAGGCATTTTCGTAGATGCGATCGAGATCCATAATATATACCAACAATACCTCGAAGATATGCGAGACATCAACCATCCCAAAACTCATCTAACGCATCAACATCTGAAGCTAATGACACCAATATGGATATATTTCGTGATGATCTTGCGAGCGCCATAATGCAATCTAGAGTGTAGCTCTGTTCGGATGTATTGTAATCATGGAAGAATGCAAAATGTATTTTGTTCAAGGTTGTACAAGCCAAAACAATGTATTTTGCTCATGGTTGTAAGTGCTTCATTCGCCCTGTAGTAACTCAAGAAAACCTCATTGTATAACAAGGACGTTTTGGTCTATTCCAGCATATTCACCTCTATTCAGAATCTGAATCCAGGCATCCAGCCAAACGATTCCAACAAGTGATTCTGTTTCTCAGAAAAACGTTTCTACAAAGAATCTGAATCCGAAACGTTTCTCCTAGAATCTGGATCCCTACCAAACGGACCCTTAGTATCATTTGTGTCTGTTCAACCTGAAATTAAAATCGAAACATAAATAATCTTATGAAGAACCTTGCTTGTACTTTGGTATCATTTGTGGAGAAAATTACACAAAGGCACCGTACGTGCTATTTCTTCACCACATGTTCAGTTTAGGCTTACACCAGATTAAATTCAAAAAATACTTGTAAGAGTATTGTGTTAAATAATTTCTATGCTCTAAGGTATTTATTATATTTTTTTATAAATTTGTTCATTTAAAATTAGCTATCAATATATCCCTTAGCTCTGTGATTAGTTTTTGTATTCATATCATTATAGTTGCTTGAGAACTGAAAGGAACTATAATGGATATCCCACAGTTGCCAAACTAAAAGGTAGATAGATATCCAGTCTTCAAAACAAATGGAATAGGTATCAGTGTCGTCACACTATCTTCTATGGAGATACAAAGCTGAACCTGTGACATGTTTGTCACACAAAAAAAACAGCAACGAGAGAGTCTAGTATTCCAGTATGAGTTCTAACGAGTGAAGATGATTTGAATTTAATTATATCTTAAAGGGGGATTAAAAAGGTCTGAACAAACACATATATATACACGTCAATAGGTGAGAGTGAGATTTATCTGTTACCACTCATGAGATGTTTGCTGCAGTCTCGACCTCTGACCTCTATTACCGTGGAGGATGAATTCAGCAAAATTGGAGACACTGCCATGGCTTATAGCAGGCCGGTGACGGATGCCGGATGCGTGTGTGCTTTCACTAGGGAACATGAACGTCTTGCATGCTAGCTGAAATCCTTTGCATTTGCCAAGGGTCTCGGACTCTCGGCTGTGCTGGGATGCATCAGGAAGACACGGCCTTGTGTGATGGACTGATGAAGCGTTGAGCGAGCAGAGCAGAACAGAGCACTCGCAGGGCATGGTTGTGCGGCTTCAGTGCACTCGAAGGAGCTAACGAACTATGGCCATGTTGTTGGTTTCCCGCGGCTACGATGGTCTAGCTCTAGCAAGTAGGCAGAGCTAGCCGACGTGGCTGTGGCTCTACGTCGTTGTGTGGGTGGAGGACTGGAGGGGCGACATAGGAGGAACAGGGGATTGCGCGGGCGGCCATGTAGGACTATAGCCAAATCGTGAGGTCGTGGGGGGAGAGAACGGGCAAGATGTTCTAGAACAACCCAGCAGTTTTGTTGAAGCTATAGCCATGGCTGTGATGCGATCGTAACCGTAGAAATTACAATTGAACGGACAAGATTAGCAGGCGACGTGGCCAAATAAAATGCCAGAGCTTGAACTTTAGATTTGAAAGGTAAAGATGTGGGCGATTTAAAAAACAGGCACACGCCTGGTAAAACAGGATGGAGGGAGTATATATAGATTATCTAAATCAGCTTATTATACAATATTTTTTTCTTTTGAAACTCATAGAGAACCAGAGACTCCAGACAAATCGCTGGAGACCAGTTCTGTTACAAAGCTTGGTGCCTGACACCAAAACACATGCCCTCCATTAGGAAAGGCTGTTACACCATGGCTGGCCAAACAATCAGCCACCCTATTACAGGTTCTAGAACAAGTTGAAATGGAACAAGAAACAAAGTTGTTTGTCATCATTACTCGAATTTGTCTAAAAAGGACACCTTCTGAGTTGCTATCCAAACATTGTGTTGTTAACGCCTTGCCCAGATTTGAGGCATCTATTTCCAGAACTATCCTTGTCATTCCAAGTTGTACAGCTCTACTCAGACCATTGATAGCAACCAAGGCTTCCGCATGAATGACGCTTGCTGCTCTTTGGATAAAACCCGCTCCAACATCTAGCACGGAGCCTGTACTGTCCCTTGCCACACAACCTCATCCCCCCTTCCTTGTCAAGGTCGAGAACGTCGTATCAACATTTAATTTGTAGTGTTCACCCTGTGGTGGCTTCCACTATGGATGTCCAGACTGACTTTGGGGTTTATTTGACACTTTCAGTTTTGCAAACTCAATCAAGTGATACTGAACAGCATTGCACACCTCCCCAGCAGTCTGCACCCTTTCTCCGGCATTTGTTTTATTCCTTGTCATCCACCGTCTCCACAGCCAAACCACTATTTTTAGTTGAAGCCCCTGTTGCATTGCCCAGATCTTTAGTGCTACCTCCTTGCCTGACTTGCAGTTTGCTAAGCCGCACCGCATCTCCTCCAAGTTCATTGCCGCCAACACTCCCGAGCCCTTTTACAGTTAAAAAAGAGATGGCCACAGTCTTCATCGTATCTATTACACATGGGGCATAAGGTTTCAGTTTTGACTTTCCTCCTTTTCAGATTATTCCGAACTTGTAGACTGTTGTGGACAAAACGCCAGAGAAACATTTGGACTTTGTTCGGAGCTTTCAGCTGCCATATCTTATACCAAGGAAACTGAGTGTCAGATAAGTCCCCTCCGCAGATGTCCCAACATCCCGACCTACCTCAATGTCGCGGATTTGCACAGCTAGCTTGTAAGCTGACTGACCGAGAATTGACCCTTTGGATTGAAATGCCATGCTGGCCAGTCCGGCATCTCTTCTCCAATTGGGATTGTCAAAATGACCTCTGCTTCCTCCTCCCAGAAAGTATCACGCCCTAGTAGTTCATCCCATCCACCAGTGTTTGGGTCTATAAGTTCCCCCACTCTTGTTAACAATGAAGCCCCTCTTGGAGTGGCCAGCCTCCGAGTCACTCCCCGAGGGATCCATGGGTCAGTCCAGATATTTATTTGCCTACTGTCACCCACACGCCAAATTAGGCCTTTTTTCAAAAGATCAATCCCCCACAAAATACTCCTCCATGAATATGAGATACCCCCTTTAGCTTGACACTCTATCATGTTGTTACGGGAAAATATTTAGCTTTCAGCACCCTATCGCATAGGCTGTTTGGTTTAGTCAACAGCCTCCACGCCTGCCTAGCCAACATGGATAAGTTGAAAAGATGTAAATCTCTAAACCACAAACCTCCTTTATTTTTTGAAAGAGTAAATTTCTCCCAGCTCAGCCAGTGGATTTTATGTATTTTATCTTGCTGACTCCACCAGTATCTATCCACCATCGCACTAATTTGATCACAGAGGGTCTTGGTTATGTCAAAACAGGACATGGCATAAGTTGGGATGGCCTGGGCCACACCCTTCACTATGATTTCTTTGCCAGCTTTCGAAAGCATTTTTTCCTGCCACCCTGTACTCGGCACCAAATTTTTTGTTTGATATATGCAAAAGTCTTCTTTTTTGATATCCCGATGGAGATCGGTAGCCCAAGGTACCTTTCCCCCCATTTTTCCTGTGAGGTCGAGAGAGTGGCTTTCATCTGTACTCTTATAGTTCTTGTTGTGTTTGGACTGAACAGTATGGATGATTTGTCCTTGTTGATCATTTGTCCAGACGCCCTCTCATATACTTCCAATATCCTTTTCAGCTCAGTAGCCTCCTCATTTCGCGCTCGCATCAAAATCAGTGAATCATCCGCAAAGAATAGATGATTGACACTTGGAGCTATATGGCATACTTTGATGCCCACAATTTTCCGGTCTAACTCTGTCTTCTCCAACATGGCAGACAATCCCTGAGCACACATAATAAAGAGATAGGGAGATAGAGGGTCTCCCTGCCGGAGACCCCGCTTTGGAATAATCGGTTGTGTGTATTCCCCATTGACTTTGATACGGTAGTTCACCATTGAGACACACCTCATCACCAAGTCAACCCACTGTTGTCCTAATCCCAACTTAATCATCATACAGTGCAAAAAACCCCACTCAACTCGGTCATAGGCCTTGCTCATATCTAGCTTGATTGTTGCCACACCCTTTGCCCCCTCCCTCTTGTTCTTCAGATAGTGTGTTAGTTCGTATGCCAACAGAACATTGTCGGTTATCAGCCTCCCTAGCACAAAGGCACTCTGAGATTGAGAGATGACCTCTGGCGGTACAACTTTGAGCATGTTCGCTATCACCTTGGAAATTAACTTATAAAGAACAGACAAGCTGATTGGTCGGAGCTCCTTAAGTTTTCCTGGTTTGTCTACCTTTGGGATAAGAACAATTATAGTGTTGTTCCATCCGGGTGGCATTTCCCCTCCATTCAGCACAACCAACACTTCTCCCTTCACACGTTCTCCAATCACCCCCCAAAATTTCTTATAAAAAATAGCTGGGATGCCATCCGCACCACGGGCCTTGAGGTCCCCGATGCTTTGCAGCGCCTTCCACACCTCATCTCCAGAATATGAAGTCGTTAAAACCTCATTCAGCTCGCGTGTCATACGCTACTGCACATAGCTGGTCACCTCCTCAACATTGCCAGCTTGTGTCAAAAACAAATCTTGGTATTGGTTAGCAATATAAGTTTTCAACCTATCTCCCTCCACAACAACACCCCCCCCTCCTCCACTAAGCGACGGACCCCATTTCTCCTCCTTCTCTCTGATGCAAAGGCATGAAAAAATCTCGTGTTCCGATCTCCTTGCAAAGCCAAGAGTTGTGGGCACGATGTTTCCAATACACATGTAATTGGTCAATCTTTCTAATTTATACCGCAGCACATGCTTCCTATTAACATTCTCCTAAGATATTCCTCGCCTCCTGCACTTTTCTAGCTCCCTCCTACCATTTTTCACCCTCTTCTCTAGTTCTCCCACAACTGTACGATCCCACTCCCACAACTCCTCTAGAACTCGGCTTTGCAACTCCAAAAGGGTGGTGGAGCTGTCCAGCAGGGCCGAGCCCCAGACCTCCTCCACCTTTGTTGCACAGTCTTCCTCCTCCAGCCATCGGGCTTCAAAATTCCTCAAAATCTCCCGAGGCATCTCCCACCTCCCCAGCTCCCTCTCCCCCAACTTCACAATCACAGGTCTATGATCTGAGGGTCGTGGATTGTCATTTATGACCTGAACTAAAGGGAATTTATTTCTCCAGGTCATGTTAGCAAGGGCATGATCCAACCGCTCTCTTGTGCAGCTCCCCGCATTGTGGTGATTGTTCCGCCAAGTGAACAGGTCCCCAGTACAGCCCAGATCATGCAGATCACAATCTTCTACAGCCATCCTGAAGTTCTCCATAGTAGCCTCCTCCCTCACCGGACCCCCCTCCTTCTCATGCGCAAAAAGGACCTCATTGAAATCGCCCACACAAACCCATGGTAAGGAGAGACACCCATGCAGAGTACGGAGAGTATCCCAGGTTTTTCCTTTTTCCTCTTTTGTCGATTCTCCGTAAATCCCGAGAAACGCCATTCAAAATCATCCTCCTCCTTTATTACCATGTCTATATGATATTTAGACATGCTTTTGACCGTAAGGTCAAGGTCTTTCCTCCAAAAAACTGCGAGGCCACCACTTGCCCCTACACTGTCTTTTGCCACATTACTAGTCAACCCCAACCTCCATCGCAACCACTCCAACCACTTTCCATTGTGTTTCGTCTCAGAGAAAAACAAAACATCAGGGGCCTCCTCCTTTTGGAGCTCCAGATTGCCATGAATTGTCGGGCCATTCCCTAATCCCCGACAATTCCAAGCTATAAGTCTCATTTGGTGTGGCAGGAATGATCACCCAGTCCTGCCTTCCCCTTCACGCCCAAGACTTCATCCTCCTTTACTGCTGCCACCACCACCCTCTTCTTTTTGCAGCCCAACTCATCCCCCGAAAACTCTGGCACCCGACTCCTTTTCTTCTCAACAACCCCAAACTTTGCTTCACCCGCCCCGCGATGGGCGCGAGGCTTCCGCTGATAAGAACCAGGCTTCTTCCCCCCACCACCAGTCACCACTAGGCCCTTCCCTCCCTCCCCATGAGCAGCTAGACATAGCCCTCCCTCCTTTAGCCCCTGAAAAAGTCCTTGCTCATTCACTTTTCTGTTTCCTGCCTCTGTCACCCCCACTGATACGCCATCCACATCCATCTCTTTCTCCCCATCTAAGTGGCAGTCCCCGCCTTGCACAGCAAATAACCCAACATTGTTAGGTACCTCCAACTGTCCGTGGCTCGGCGCTACACTGTTGTCCTCCGACTGTGCTCCCTCCCCAAGTTGGTTCCCTACTTCTTGTCGTTGTCCCACCCTCTCCTCCTTCTCCTGATTTCCCCTGATCGCCACTTCTTCAAAACCTAGGGCCTTTGGTTTACCAGCCTTTCCTCCCCTATCTTTCTTGGAGTTTTAATCGGACTGGTACCATCATCCTTCAGATCTGGATCAAAAGCAAAATTTGTCTTCACCGAAGCTGCTTGCAGCCTACTGTGAGCTTGGGCCAAACTGAACTTTCCACTCTCCCTGCTCCTCCCAAATTTTCCGCTGCCCGAGCTCCCTCCCTCCGACCACTTATGCCTTTGTTCGCCCTGCCCTTTCCAACGTGTTGGGGTCACGCGCATCCAGTCCCCATACTGCTTGTTCCCAACTTCCTCCTCTCCACAGAAATCGCACTCCCTCTCCACATGACCAAGGCGCCCACAGCCATAACAATAATTTGGAATGAACTCATACCGGATTGGGCACCAGCATTCGTCTCCACCCTCCTCCCATTCCATCAAAAAGCCACGCATTAGTGGCTTGCGAATGTCAACTTTCACATTGATACGCAGATACCTGCCAACCGCTGAACCGTCATCTTCAGTATCGACTACTAGAGCTTTTCCCAATTCGGTTGCCCAACACCATCCCATTCGCAGAATCCATCATCCCCAACGAAAGATCAAAAACGCGGACCCAGACTGGGATATGAGTGAATTCCAGGTCCTTTAGTCGTTCATTGCCATCAAAGATATGAGTGAATTCCAGGTCCTTTAGTCATTCATTGCCATCAAAATCGGCAACCACCAGGAGGTCCCCACCAAACTCCCATGGCCCCTCCATGATGGCTCTCCTCTTCCCCTCTGCCTGCAGGAAGGAGAAAAGGAAAAGATTTTTCCCGGGCTCCTTGCACCGGATTCCCTGTCCAGGACACCAAATCCTTCCGAGAGCTTGAGCCAAACCATTTGCATTACCTGCTTTACTCGCGAAGAGCTTACCCATTGCCTGTGGTGCCTGCTCCCCACCTCCTCCTTCCCTCCGCTTGGCTCTCTTGACCTTGTTTCTCTCCTCCTCCTCCGAGAGCTTCAGGCCTTGCAACATGCCTTCCAGACCCACCCCGCCACCAACATCACCTGATTTGCCCATGCCGTCACAGCCCCCGCCGCCCCTGGCCGGCTCCCCACAGCGCCGCAGATCCCACCTTCGATGCAGCTTCCACCTCCGCCGCAGCACCCCTAGTCACCACCCACCCAGCCTCCACCCGTGTTGCAGCTCGCGTCACAGCTCGCCGTGCCGCTGTAGCTTCGCACCACTCACGCGACTGCCAACCCCGTACTGCTCCCCCCACTGCCACAACCTCCCCGTCCGCCACCAGAGTATAAAATACCACGCCTCCTGCTCTCGGAAAGGCCTAGGAGGAGTAGATCCGGAAGTTACCAGGGAAGGCCAGGGATTGAGACTGGAGATTTCTGGAAGGAAGATTGAGCCGGAATTGGAACCCGGGGATTTCCCCCTCCGAAACGCTAGAGCTAGTCTAGGTTCGGTACTCCCCCTCCGAGTCGCCAAAGGGTCAACGAGACCCTCGGCCACTAGAGACTTTTTTTTGAAGGTTCAGGAATCTGTTCTTCGATAGTGAATTATTCTTATTATACAATACTAGCAAACATGCACGTGTGTTGCAACGGGAGAAAAAATTAATAACATTAATTAAAAATATGTAAGAGTATTGCATATTTATTCATATTTTATGCTTTTTCTATTTTTTTCACCATCAACTCATATATTGCTATTTTCTAAGCTAAATACATGTTCTTTTCTATTTATATTTGGATTAAAATTAGAATCACTATTTATCTTACTCAGAGGTATTTCATCATAAACAATGTTGGAATAAGAATTGTATGGAAAACTGGTTGTTTTCGAGTCTAGATCATATATGCGACACAATAGATTTTGGAATCGAACTTCGTATCATGCTAGACAAGAGTTATTCAAGCTTGTATAAACACGAATTACATATATAGAATTAGAAATAGATCGGTGCTCTTACCTTTTACTATGTAGATTTGGATTAGGATTAGAATCAATATTCATCTTACTTGGGGGCATTCTAGCTATTTGAATTAGAATAGGATTCTTAACTATTTCTGTGTCCAATCACTATATATAAATATATATAAAAAATAGAAGGGTTGTATACAAACAAAGAGAAACATCTGCATTCACGGAGTTAGTTAGGGAAGGTCATATAAAAAATGGGTTGAAATTTTTTGTCTCTTTATTATTAGGTATAGATATAGATTTGCACACGTATTTAGAGTCACGTCAAGAATTGCAATGATATACATGCATGTATAATTTAGACATACATTTATTTATATTTGATAATAAAATATTCATGATTTTGGTTTTATGATTTGATTTATGCAATCATTCATTGATATTGTTTCTAAGAAGAATAAGTTTCATTAATCAAAATGTTATCAACAATTTATTTGCAACTTTTTCTCCCAGGGGAGACAGGAGTTTCTTTTCTTTGCGTTTCTATTAGCGTCCGATTAGGAGTTTCTTTTGTTCACGTTTTTTTTAGCGTTCGATTTAGCGAGCTCCAGACGAAAAAATAAACATACCAAAAAATAGGCTGTCGATTTGGTGTAGATGTCTATGTTGATGTTTTTTTCCTTTGGTTTGAATTGTGGTTTGAGTTGGACTTGGATTGGATGGCTTGATCTTCACCAATCTGGGTTCTTAATTTTGGTAAGTTTCAAGTGACAGCTCGTATTTGAGTAGAACACAATCCATATAAAAATAGACATAATAGACGAACATTCATGGAGTTATTTAGGGAAAGACGAACAAAAAAAAGAGCTGAAATTTTTGTCTCTTTATTAATAACTAGCAAATATGTCTGTGCGTTGCAACGGAAGAAAAAACTAAATGCTAATAAAAAAATACAAACATGAAAATATATGATTCATATTGAAAAACTGGGTTTTTTAAAAAACAATATGCCAGGAAAAAATAGATAATATAATCTTTTGTCATGATAAATTGGATAAAAATTCATATATAAAAAGTTAATTGAGTCTGCGTCATATACACAACTCAATATAGAAATCAAAGTCTGTATCATGCCAGACAAGAGCGGCAAGGATGGTCGGCACCCCTGTCAAACCTTCATCTCCGAGTTTCTCTCCTCCACCTCAGGCGTCCTGCGCATATGAAGCTACCGAGGAGCCCTGCGCCCACGTGCAGGGAGAAGCCATGGAGCGTCCGCGACTCGACGTTGCCTCGCTATCGCGGCTCATGCTCACGACTCAACACCACCCGTTGTCGCTGCCCCACTCCTTCGCTCATGACTCCATGGTACCTCACCGTCGCGGCCCGTGCTCGCGACTCGACGTCGCCTCGTCATCGCAGTCCACGCTCATAATTTGACGTCGTCTCGTAGTCGCTATTTTGTGCCCCTGCTCATGTCTCCACGACGCCTCATTGTCGTGGCACGCGCTCACAGTTTGACGTTGCCTCGATGGGGGCCGGGATAATTTGGGTGCGAAATTGGTTATTTATAGGACGATGGGTCATGGCAAGCGTGGATTCCATATCGTTTTTTGCGTTATACCGAGTATGGATAGAAGTACGCTTGTACATCCTTAGGGAGGCCAGATGAAGAAAAATATAGACAAAAAAGTGGCTGAAATTTTGCCTCTTATTATTAGGTACTAGCAAATATGTCCGTGAGTTGCAACGGGGCTTCATATCACGCTAGAGAGCTATTCAAACTTGTATGAGTCCAGACGGAAGAAACTATTGACTATCCGGTAGTTACAGGGAGACGGACCAAAAAAAATGGATGGACTACGCACGAATAATACACTTATAAAGTCATTATTTTTTATCTCGCCCGTTCAATGTTTTCAAAGAGAAGTATACCTCATACTTTGGTCTGTCATTAACAATCTCACTACAAGATGCAGTTCCTGTACTTTCAGTTCTTGATGAAAGTGTGTCGAGGATTTACTCCCATATATATCAACCGATATCAAAAGGTGGATTTTTATCCTGAAAAACTTGGGTGTAGGGGTGAGCATTAAACAAGTTCATAGATGCAAAACTGTAAGCAGTTCAAGCCAGCAACTCACCTGCTCTTCCAAGGTTAGTTCATAGATGTAAATGGACTATAGAACCATTAAAAACTCACCAGATTTGACCGACACAAATCGTTGACGCTTGCATGTATATCTATGTCATCCTGTGTACCATTGTGACTTGCAACAATAGTCTGAACAGAGAAAAAAATGAATATTACACAAAAATGCGGGACAGATAAACACAACAACCAGCAAACAAAGAAGTCAATAAAATAAACTCGTTATGATATGTTGGAACATCAGGATCAACACCTATATTGTTTGGCATGTCTGGATCATCATCATCATCATCAAAATTAATGCAAGTATTTGATCCTGCCATTGTCTTTCAAATCTCCAAACAGATTGGGATTTCCTTCCTCCAAATTCAAATGATCACAAAACTGCATGTTGGATGATTAAAATAATTTCTATTTCACCAAAAAGATATTAATTGAAAATAATGCCTTATTTACATGGACACTGTAACAATGTTGGGTACCTTTTCAAAACGAGGGGGTGATTAGAAACCATAATGTTCCTCCTGCCGAGACTGCTGTGCTTCAAAAGATTTAGCATGTTCAGGTATGATGACGCCTTCAATCTTAGCCATATGAAATAGAAATGTTAGAGTTTTCTTTTTTGAAGTGCCAATAACCCCCTGTGGAGAACCTTTAACTGCTCCAAAACTGATCAGTAAAGACTGTTCCATACATAGATCATCAAAATAGATTTACAAGGCACTAAACAAAAGATATATATCCAGAAGAACAGCTTCCTGTACCTCTCATGTAAGGCCGAATCTTTAGGTTGCCAAGTTCATGTGGAATCAGAGGTTTCCTTGGACCCTCATCATCAGAATAATCCCCAAAAGGGTCCTCTATATCATCTAGGTGAGGCATTTCAACATCATTAGCAAAGCTAGGTTCAACAGGATCAAACCAATGTTTGTCATCTGGACTGGTTTCTTGAGTTGAAAATTGGTCAGGATTCTCCTGAGTTGGATCTAGACCTCCTAGGAGTTTTCTCCAACAGCTGATTTACGACCTTGCCCGCTGATCATGCATTTGGGGAAGTGAAAATATTGGCTCAGCTTTTAGAAGGCGCTAAACTGCCTTGACGGGCCACACTATTTTCTTTAACAGAATACTTTTGTTGCACAAAGTCAAAAACATCTGGTCCATCACAAGGATCCAGTAGAAGGAAATCTCCATAAAAATCACATGTTGCTAACTGCAATACATAAATAACTACGACTATTTCAGTATGGAAGTAAAAATTGGTCAATTTTGCAGTTGAATAAAGGGGATAGAAAGTTTACCATATCCCCTTCAAACACCAGTAGATTTGCTGGTGGCCTCACAATTTTTCTTTCTAAATCATCTCGACCAACATTGTTATCCAGTGATGTCCTTGTTTCCTACTGGTAAATTTAATTAAATTGACGTACATTAAGGCTACTGATTTATCTTGGATTGAACAATCATGTGTGTGTAGATCTATTCTTTAGTGCTAACTATATTCTTTTGCAAGGAAACTTTTGGCCACTGACTTAAAGAAGAAGACCTATTTTATTTTGTCACAAGAAAATAAAATATATGAATTTGTTTGTAAAAATAGTTTCTTGGTGTAGTAATTTCACAAATTTACATATAACAATAGCGAGTGATATAGTCAACACTATTTCAACTACCATAGATCCATGCAACAATACAACATAACACAAATATTAAATTGCTAGCTCTTCCACAAAATACTCGAGAGGCATGGCATATAGTCAACAACCAAATCAATCAACCAAAATAAAAAGAAAAGCATCAGCTTGTGCGGATATTTCTTTCCGGCACTGTCCTTCTTTGCAATCAGAAAAATCACAAACTCGTAGGCTGACATGTTTGTCTCCTACCCAATGTTGACAAGCAGCATATAGTCCCTTCAGCAGCGATAAGAACTCAGCACTGCTCTCCCAACACCATCAATCTTGCAACACCATTAAACAGGTAAAGTGTCTCTAAAATAGATGCATTGCATTCTTCTTCAATATGGTGAAAATTTGAGATTTTTGCCCACAAACATGGATCCTAGCAACCGAGGGATGTGGGGGTGCTGGGTATGTACCTGGCCGATGTGTATGCACTACGGCGAGAGGCTTGTTGGGGAAGATTACCACGAGCTTGGTGCAGAGGAAGATTGTCTGCAGATTGGCGAGAACAGGGAAGATCGGTGTTGTGAAGGGCACCTTGCGCACCAGCAACACATCCGTCTTCTTGCCGTTCTTCTTCCATGGCAGCACGCACCGATGGTGGCCAACACGCCTCGGCTCTCCCGGTGGAGACTGTCGGCTTAACGAAGCCTTTTGTCAAATTAGGAGCTTGATTAGCAACTATCAATTTTAGCTTCAACAAAGATCTTGATATATAAATAGGTACGGAAAAGGAGTTGGTGTCGAAAAATACCACTTAATTTTCTGATCCGAAATCGTTCTTCGTTTGGATTCCGATTCCAACTTGTCGTATGGTGAGGCATCCTGCGACGCCATGGAATACGCCCATGGCCACGGCCACGGCGACACCACATCCCGGTCGTCGACAGCTCCATATGACGACATGCGAGCGGCGGCAGGGGCGGCAGCGCAGGTCCTCGGGAGGAGGCTGCAATGACTGCTCCATCTAAGCGACCTTGCTGCACGTGAGACGGGAGAGCAGCGCTGTGCATGGACAGGTGCATCCGTTCTTCCTCGCTTAGCACTGCGCACGGACAGGAGGAACTTGGCCCTCAGCGCGGCCTTCGGACCGGAGGAGGGCGTGCTGTTCGTCGACCACTGCTGCTCGGCCCAGCACTGGTTCCTCTCCGCCTACGATTATGGCTTTGCGGCGCTCTGCTTCCTCCATGGAAGGCCCGACCCCGGCCCTTGCATGGGCAGGGACGATAGGAGCGACGGCGGCGGCGGTGGCCGATTTTTTTTATCGGCAGGAAGAACGACGGGGAGAAGAGGGTACGGGAGCGAGCGTGAGCCAGCAGTGGGCCGAGAGAGCGTGAGCCAGCGAGTGGGCCGAGTAGAGTAGACCGGCAGATAAGCTAGATTGAATGGGCTGGACGAAAAAAAGAGCTAGAAATTTTGGCTCTTTATTAATAGGTATATATAGATAGATATATAAATACAATATATTGCAGTGATGATGAATTAGGTTAAAAATTATAGGACCAATACATAAGATTCAAATAGATCAATATGCATTTATAATTATTATGTAATAATTCACAGAAAGGAAAAATGTTTTATACAAAACCGTACAACCTTATCCTAGATCATCGCACGGACAGTTCCTGTCCTCCCTGTCGCATCTCTTCCGGACGAGATGTTGCAGTCCTGCTGCACGATCTCGCCACCGAGCACAGGGGCATCGTAGCCAGCCTAGCGCACAGCCTCATTGTCTAGTTGGCCTTCGACCACCGGAGCGAGGCGCGGGAGAGGACGCTGAGGCCGCTGCCGTAGCGCAAGGCCACGAGAGCGGGGGCAGCAGGCCGGCCACGAGCGCCGAGCCGTGGCCGCAGTCCGCGTACGAGAAGCCGCGGGGGCACTGGGCGCTAGGGACCAGGCCGTCCGCGCGCCCGGGGCACCAGCCGCGAGTGCGGGAACCGGCCATGGGTGCGAGGCAGCCTGACGCAAGGATGAGGCTGCCGACCGTGGGAACAAAGCACGGGGGCTGCTACTGCGGGGCCACGACATGGAGGCTGTTGGTCGCAGATCGAGTTGCTAGCCGCGGGCGCTGCCGATTTTGGCCTTGGCCGTGGCCGTGGCTTCGGATCGGCGAGCACACGGCCGTGTGCAACCGCTATCAAATCATAGCCACTCGAAATACTACGACGACGCCACGACATCCATGGCGGTAGAGAGGAACAATCATGATAAATTGAAGAAGACCATAGCCGGTGGTTACCGTCTCCTCTTTTTTTTAGTGTGTCCTTCGTCTTCTTCGTACTTGTTCATCGACCTTGTCTTCCCTGCAACAGTGCTGCGAACGAATCTACGACGACTCCGTAGAAACAGCCAGGGAACTTCTCTCCAGTGATGTCTCCAGAGCAAGGAAGACGGTGCTTCTTGGATCACCATGGAGGCCGCTGGCCGGCCCCAAGTACTACAGTACCAACACAGGCCGCCGCGAAGCAGCAGTTCTAGGATGCTTCTTCAGCGAACTGTTTCTCCGGCCTCCAGGGAAGAACAACGTGAATACGTGACACTATTGGTACGTACAGATGCACGCGCGTGGTTCTTCTTCTCTGGTTCTCGAGAGCAAAATGTTGATAACGTGTTAGAAGTGAAATACAAATGAACAAGTGATTGGAAGAACTATGTCTATCTTCATTGATCTCTTAGATATATATATACAGATGAAGGGGTGTCTCGAAGGGACACGACTGTTCGAAGGAGTGTCTCGAAGGGACACGACTGTTCCCAAAGGACACGCTCTTTGGGACTAAACTACTATTTAATCCTATCTATTGACCTTGTACTTGATGGATGAGATCACTTCGTGAAGAGACGTCTATTTATGAAGAGGTGTCTGATGGTGAAGATGTGTCGTTTCACAACAATACCCAAAGCAAAAAAAAGGAAATAGATAGATTTTTTTTGAAAAAAAAAAGAAGAAAATAAGAAAAACAGATGGAAAGCAAAGCAGACATGGAGGAACCAGCGGACACAACCAAGACAATGAAAAATCCAAATTCAAAAAGAAAAAAGGGAATCAAACCGAATTTGCCATAAGAAATTAAGATGTAACCGAGTCACGACGCGACACGCGAGGTTCACTTCATACGGGATGCTCGGCCCGTCTCTCCTCCCAAACACATCACATACTTTGCCCCGTCTTCGTCTTGACTGAGCCCACGGTGGCCGCGTTCATATCAACTGGCGCGCTGGCAACACGAACATGCATGACCCGGCCAGTGAATGTTGCTGCCGACGACGACCAAGGCGTCGTTGTGTCCCGGATCATGCACAACTAAGGGCACGGGTGATAGTTGGTGGTCTTGATGAGGCTCTATTGGGCACCGTCACCTGCGATCCAGTCCGACAATGACACAATCTGCATCCTAATGCGTATTGACTTCCAGTCCAGCTAGGTTCCTACCACCTTAGTATATGGTACCTCATGTGCGTGGATATATATCACGTATGTGTGGGTACCGTGTGCCTTGTGGCAATTTCGAGTAGTATACTCTCGTTGGTGATCAGTATATGAACTTTTGTGCTGTAACAAATTATAATTAGCAAATGTGTCTATGTGTTGTGTTGTGGTGGAATACAATACATATTTGAATCGGACTCTATGTCATTATTAGACGCGATTAGATAGAAATTATGATTCTATTCAGATTATTTTTGGAATCACATAGATCAATTTGGATTCGGATTTGTAGCTATCTAGTATATCATATAAATCAGGAGAGATATAGGCACAACGTACCCAAAAAAAAGAGATAATTTTTGGTATTATATCCCTTTTTATTTGTATTGGATTTCTATTTGTATTAGATTCATATAAGTAAGTTATGTATTGTCTCTATCCTTTTTTATTTGGATTGGATTTCTATTTATATTAGATTCCTATACCTATTCAAGTTATGTCAAGAAAGTTTTAAATTAGAATTCTTCCAACCCACCCTTGTTATGATTGGAGATATCAGTTCACATAAGAATTTCTACGTATGTTAGTTACCTCAATAAGTCATGTATCTATATATTCAGCTTACTATGATTAAAGAATTCTATTTTAATTAGGATTAGGATTCCTATTCCTACCTATCACTAGTACAAAAAACATTTTTAGAGGCGGTGATAGAGGCATTAGTACAGGCGGTCAAGCCCACCGCCTGTACTGGGGGGTCAGTACTAATCGGCTCACAGTACAGGCGGGTGAGCCGCCTGTGAAAAAAGGGTTTTCACAGGCGGCTCACTTTGTCAGCCGCCTGTGTAAATAGTTAGTTATTTACATAGGCGGCTCACTTTGTCAGCCGTCTGTGAAAACCCTTTTTTCACAGGCGGCTCACTGTGTAATTATTTTTTTTTATTTCAAATTTTAATATTTGCCTCCACACTGTACTATATTTATCACATATATATATATATAAGATATGCAAACATGAACCATAAAATTGCATCATACATACAACACATATAAATATTACAGATGTGTCCACACGAAATCAAACATCAAGCATAAAATTACATATAATACACGTCATTTTAAGTTATGAGTTCACCCATTTGGTGTTTACATGTCATTTTGTTTCAAGTTTAGACCTGCTAGGTCTGTCAGCGCTCTAAATCTTTCACTTGCTAAATCACCGGCTTCATCAAAATATGCTCCGGTACTTGAAATTATTTCTCTCATAATAAAACTGCACAAGTCTACTACTATATTTTCCATAGTTTTTGGAGTGAATGACACGTCCTTTCCTTTGCTTCTCAGCTGGAAACAAAGTTTAAAAGCATCATTGACACATGTCCAATATTAATATTTCCAACTTTAATGAGAAAATTTCATACATAGATATTTTTTATCATATTTTTGTCCCTGACGTATCGTCCCCGCTGCCTTATGAACTCACACACATAGTATCCACAATAGACCGATCCAGGTGGTTGCTTGTGGCACTATGTAATTAATGAGCAAAAGATTAAACTAAAATTGTCATGCCTTGTGTATTATTTATATGATGATATATGTTCGGACAACTTACCGGATAATGGTGTTGTATCGTCAATGGCACACTAGGATCTGAGCGGGCGGCGTCGACCGATCCTTTTTGCTTCTTATAAAACCGTCATGCCCTGTAGATATCGAATATAAAACACTATAGTTATTTAGAAACTCTAATTCATATAAGTACGGATGTGGTTGCATGTTGGCTCACCTTTCTAAATGAATCAGGAATGTTTGATACGACTGAGGAGGACAGTGTAAGGAGTCTAGGACAAGCACCTTCCCTTCGAATGGATAAATATAAAAAATAATCCAATGGTCACTGCATGAATAAACGAGTGAGCGACACATGTACTTAGGGTTAACACGATAATTTGAAGTACGTATACGAGGTCATGCTTACCCAAAGTTGTAGGGTGCCAATATAAAATCCCTGTACTTATATCTCAGCATTGCTCTACCGAGATAGAGGGCATATGTGTCCTCGTATTTTCGTTGCAATTCCTTTACAGCTTCTGCAGCTTGTTCTGGTGTTTTGTCCTTCTCTATCCTTGCCTATCTTCATTTGTAAGTACAAATTTGTGCATATTTTCTTGTAACCTGATTGGACTCAGGTAACCGACCATCGTGCCTGTAGTTAACGATCTCTGCTCGTGGTCTTGCAAACTGGTTACAACATCCATATATTAGAGTTTATCACATTCCAAATTTAATAATAACAATGTGTGTGCATGAGTGATACTTACAGACACCAGATTGTAATGAGTTGGACGCTAAGTTTCCTATAGTTCAACAGCAGGTGCATGTCCTCGAAGATAACAAATGCCTCGCTTTTATCCTTACCAGTAGCAAACACGTCTGCTGGTATGTCAACACTAACTGCATGCAGGCCAGCATTCACTACTTTCATGTACCAGTCATGAAACCTTTTTATCGTCCATGGACCATTTTCAAGCACCGTCCATTGCAGCATAGGCCTTCCGGGCACGTAGTTACTGGGGACATTAACATAATCATCAACCGTTGGCTTTCTTATATCCTTAAGGGTCAATGGTGTATTTGATGGCGGTTCGACATGAACATCGTCACTTGGGGCTTCCTTTGTTGGTGACACGGCTTCAGTTGCTTGGCCGGCGCTTCCTTATTCTGTGACGGTTCGAGCTCAACGACTCGTGCCGTCCGCTGCTTTCCAATCCCTTTCAGAAATAGAACTGTGCCTGCTGCTTTCCCCCTTTTTGGCTCATAGGGAGAAACCAATTTTGGAATTGGAAATTTCTTTGCCTTCTTGGAGGCCGGTGCTTGTGGGGGAGTTTGCTCTGCTTCCTTATGCTTTGGTGGTGGCAGGGGAGTTTTCTCTACCTCCTTCTCTGGTGTTGTGTCCTTCTTGGCTGGCGGAGTCTACTGCTCAGGCATGTTCGTGGTCAGCCCCTCGAGCTCATCCAGAGAGAATGACATGTCATGTATTGGGGATGACGACTGTGGCTCATAAATATACGGGGATGCTGGGGCATGCATTGGCGATGCTGGCTGTTGACTTGTTTCGGCCTTTTGGGATGCTTGATGGACTTCTGGAGAGGGTACGTTGGTGGATCAATCAACCTTACGTACCGTCTCGGCCATTGTATGAAGTTCTTGATTGCTTGTCCAAGCTTCTCTATACCCTCAGAGGTCAGGATGTCGATGAAGTCGTCTTCATATGCACTCTTGACCGTCAACACTTCCACCCTACAGTATACATCTTGCATCTCGACACCATGGAACATACGTCCAGGGATGGCATTGCCTGTGGCCACTTGCTTTGTATGTTGATTTCTAAGGCCATATCCAATTAACAATGAGCAAGGCCAAGGTTTATCAATATCGTCAACTGGATAATGGTCCTTATTTGATGTTGACGCTATACTGCTTTGAAAGGGCATAGATTGTGTGGCCATCTCCTGGCTACCCAAGGGTTGAGCTGAGCCTGGGACATGCTGCATATATGAAGGAGCTTGTGATGTCATCTGTTGAGCAGACACTGCTCCCGCCAACCGCTTCATCACTTCAGGATCAGGGTTTGTAACGAAGTCTTCCATCAAATCCCTAAAAATTTTGGCAGCCAGATAATCTTTCAATTGCTCCTTATGTCGTTCTCTTTTCTTATACATGCCTTTCCACTCTTCACCAAACCCTTCTTTCCAGGTGGTTCTGGATGAGACGCCCCGTACACGACCTGGATGCTCGGGGTTACCTAGAGCATGGGAAAGACTGTCCCTCTCCCTCTGTGACTTGAAGGCACCTGTCTTTTCCAGGTTTGTTGCTTCCAAAACCTTCTCGGCAATGGTTTGATCTCATCGGGATAGGAGATCTCATCGCTCTCAGTGTTTGCCTTCCGAGCGCGAAGCCAATTCGCACTTCGTTCTGGCACTATATCTGTCAATGCCAACTTGCCCTCTCTCCTCTTTGCTTCGTCTTCTGCCCTCCATTTAGGAATCTTGGTCTTGTATCCGCCAGTGCCGAGGTGGTGGTGGTACTTGTTCTTCTTCGCAAGTGCCGAGGCGGCTTGGCTCTTAGCCTTGGAGTCGTCGGAGTTTTTTATGACACTGAAACGTGCCCACTGTTCTGCTATGATAGGGTACCGCTTCGTTGGGTCCCGCCCCTTCTGCAGCCATTTTTTATTCATATCGTGCCTATAGCCCCGGAATGATATTGCTAACTGCTTCATGACATGACCCTTGGCCAAAGCTTCTGTTCCCTCCAGTAAAATAAACTTAGTGCACAATCGAGTCCAACAATTCGTCCTCTTTACTTCAGGCACCATACTCCAATCACTCCAGGTGATATCAAATTCTTCCTTTAGTAACCATCCAATGGCGGCCCTAAATTTGGGTAGCGCCTCTAGAGGTGCTAAGGGCTCTCCGCTCGAGCTTATCTCTGTAATCCTATAAACTTCTTCTGGAAATCTATTCCTTCCTCTATCTCCTCGTGCTCGATCACTCTTTTTCTGTGTACCTCTTCGCTCGGAGGAGGTCCCGGTCGTTTGAGGCGTCGTGTCCTTATGAATATCTTGTGACTCTACCTCCATTTCGGCAACAACTTGAGAGAACACCTCCTATCAATTCAATTGTTAGGTACATACATACACATGCATTATTCTCTCGTATAGACAATCTACGAGCATATATACCTCATCATCATTTGGCGCATCTTCAGGCTCGTAATTAGGGTCACGTTCCAACTCAAGACGGGCCTTCTTAGCTCTAGGAGATTCACGTGGTGATACGCTCGGGCTCCTATAAGGTTCGGATCCAGAGGATTCAGATCCAGGTGTACCTACCTGGGCATCGGCCTGCTCAGCATTTGATGGAGTACTCATCTGCATGAAATATAAGTATAAAAATGGATGTACACTAAATTAACTAACTAAATTTACTAAGTAAACTCACTCTAATTATGCATGAAATATAAGTATTAACATGGAAAAAAACACTAACTTAAAAAAAGTATTAACACTAAATTAACTAACTAAAATAACTAAGTAAACTAACTAAAATAACTAAGTAAACTAACTAACTAAATTTACTAAGTAAACTAACTCTAATTATGCATGAAATAAAGTATTAACATGAAATATAAGTATTAACATAGAAAAAACACTAACTTAAAAAAAGTATTAACACTAAATTAACTAACTAAACTAACTAAAATAACTAAGTAAACTAACTAACTAAATTAACTAAGTAAACTAACTCTAATTATGCATGAAATATAAGTATTAACTAAACTAACTAATAAACTAAACTAACTAAATTAACTAATTACTAAATTAACTAACTAATAAAACTAAAATAACTAACTAATAACACTAACTAATAAAACTAAATTAACTAACTAATAAAACTAAATTAACTAACTAATAACACTAACTAAATAAAACTAAATTAACTAACTAATAAAACTAACTAAATAAACTAACTAAAAAAACTAAATAAAACTACTAATAATAAAACTAACTAAATAAACTAACTAAAAAAACTAAATAAAACTAACTAATAAAAGTAAATAAAACTAACTAAAAAAAACTAAATAACACTAACTAAATAAAACTAACTAATAAAACTAAATTAACTAACTAATAAAACTAACTAAATAAACTAACTAAAAAAACTAAATAAAACTAACTAATAAAACTAACTAAATAAACTAACTAAAAAAACTAAATAAAACTAACTAATAAAAGTAAAAAAACTAACTAAAAAAACTAAATTAAACTAACTAATAAAACTAACTAAATAAACTAACTAAAAAAACTAAATAAAACTAACTAAAAAAACTAAATAAAACTAACTAATAAAACTAACTAAATAAACTAACTAAAAAAACTAATAAAACTAACTAATAAAGTAAATAAAACTAACTAAAAACTAAATTAAACTAACTAAAAAAAAGGAAAGGCGGCCTGCCAGGCCGCCAGGCCCAGCAGGCGCTCGGGCGCGCGCGCGGCGGCGCACATGGCGGCGGCCGCCGCACTGATCGGAGCCGCCTCGGAGCCAGGCTCGGCGGTGGCGGGGGCGGAGTTGGGAGCTCGGAATGGAGCTACCTCGCGGCGCTCCGGCAGCTGCTGGTGGAGCGTGGCGGCGGCGCGTAGGCGGACGATGGAGCAGCGGCGGTGGAGCAGCGGCGGCGGAAGTGGCGGCGGCGCGTAGGCGGCGGACGGTGGAGCAGCGTCGGCGATGGAGCAGCGGCGGCGGATTTCGGCAGCCTGACGGCGTCCAAATTCAGAACTCGCGCCTCCGGTGACTTAGAAACTTTCGGCAGCCGCGCGCGGGAATTTATTATGGAGCACATTAGTACAGGCGGGTCATATTGACCACCGTCTGTGAAAATATTTTTACAGGCGGTGGTCAATGAGGGCCGCCTGTACTAATGGATTAGTACAGGCGGCGGTCAATGACGCCCGCCTGTACTAATACATTAGTACAGACGGCCCTCATTGACAACCGCATGTACTAATGTTTTTTTCATTTTCAGTTATTTAATTTAGTTAGTTAATTTAGTTTAGTTAGTTAGTAACTAATGGTATGTTAATTAGGGTTAATTTAGTTAGTTTAGTTAGTTAATTTAGTTTGTTAATTTAATTTGTTAATTTAGTTAGTTTATTTAGTAATTAGTTAATTTAGTTAGTTAATTTAGTTAGTTAATTTAGTTAGTTTATTTAGTAATTAGTTAATTTAGTTTGTTAATTTAGTTAGTTTATTTCGTAATTAGTTAATTAGGGTTAGTTATTACTTCATGTACCTAGGGTTCGTGAATTAATTAAGTTTTTAATTAAAGGTTTGTTAATTAGGGTTAGTTAATAATTCGTGTACCTAGGGTTAGTAAATAATATAGAATCCAAAGGCATACAACAAAGGAAAATGTAAACATCTGCTTAATAAGAAAGAGTAGCATTAGGTACAAATGATAAGTGATACATTAATTAGTTACATGATAAACAATCTAGCGTGCTACGGTCCTTACTTGTCCATCATGGCGCACCCAGGGCAAAGAGGTTTGCGGGATACTTTTCTCCACATTTTTTATCTTTTCTTCAAAGTTTGTAAAAAGAGACATCTCGCTGAACTGATTAACATTCTCTAAATCCATTACACCATCAACTCCTACAATTTATTGCTTTCCAGAGATTGCTACGTGCTTTGGCTTTTGGGTACTTTTCTTTTCATTCGTAGATAGAATTTGTTCCACATAGAACACCTGTGCGGCACGGTTAGCAAGGATCCACGAATCATCTTTGTAACCTACTTTACTTAGATCAAGAATTCTTTGGCCATAGTTATCCACAGTGACATGTTTATCTTGAACCCATCGACATCGAAACACTGGAATCTGTAGGCGTGGACCATATTCAACCTCCCATATGTCATCAATGAATCCAAAGTATGTAGTTTCTTCACCAGTTGTATCATCTACAGCCTCACATCGAACGCCACTATTCTGGGCCATACGCTTGGTGTCCCTAAAACTGGTGGAAAATGTGAAGCCACTAATGTCATAGCTCTGCCATGATATGACCTGGCTTGATGGTCCAGATGCTAAAATCTTGATGGTTTCTGATTCATCTGTCATGTCCAAATTCTTTAGCCATGCGGTGAACCGACCCTTGTGTTCCTTGTGTACCCAATCATTTGTGCATCCTAGATTCTCCTCACGAAGCTCTTTCATGTGCTGCTTGGTGAATGGATCCGTTATTATGAGTTGTTGTAGTATGTTGTAATGTACCTCTAGGACTATGTTGTAATCTGGCGGGATGAATGATTTTCGTCCCATCCTCCCTCGTCCACCAAGCCTTCCCTCATGTCGCAACGGAGGCAAACCAATTGATACCTGGTCTTTTAGGAGATTATTAGATAATGGTCCTCCAGACTCAATGGACTCTTCTGTAGTGTATGTCTCTATCATGGAACCCTTCGGATGAGCACGATTTGCCATATAGCCATTCAATATTGACATAAAACGCTCATACGTCCACATTTCATGAAAATACATGGGGCCCAATGCCTCAATTTGAGGCACCAAATGAACAATAAGGTGTACCATGATATCAAAGAACGATGGGGGAAAGCACATCTCCAACTAGCTCAATGTCTCTGCAGCAAATTTCTGTAGGGGCTCTAACTCATCACGGATAATTACCTTCTAAGATATCTTATTGAAAAAGTAGCACAACCGTGTGATTCCCATCTTTAAAAACACTGGATTTATAGCCCTGATGGCAATAGAAAGAAAAGTGGTCAGCATTACATGACAATCATGTGAGTTATAGTTGGTGAGTGTAAGGTCTTTCATCAAAACAAGACTCCTTATATTGGAGCAGAAACCAGATGGAACTTTTAAATTCTTCAACCACACACACATTGCATGTTTCTTATCTCTGTTCAGGTTATAGCTTGCTGCCGGTAGATGGTACTTCCCATTCTCTAGGAGTACAGGGTGAAGTTCTTTTCTGATCTTTAAATGTTGCATGTCCAAACGTGAATTGAGACCTTCCTTTGTCTTGCTCTTTATGTCTAGCAAAGTTCCAACTACGCTGTCAAACACATTCTTCTGAACATGCATACCATCGATCGCATGTCGTACGTCTAAGTCTTTCCAGTACGATAAGTACTTAAAGAAAATAGACTTCTTCTTAAATGTGTCCCCTCATTTTCCTTCACAACCTTTCTTGGTTTTCCATCTTTGATCTTTTTTCCAAACACAAACTTGACATTCTCAACTATCTTGTACACTCTGTGCCCTTTACTATAACCTGATGGAGCAGTACATTTTGATTCATCCATATTGTCAAAGTACTTATTCATCTTTTGTAAGCGGTACTTATGGCCTGCCGGTAGCCACGTCCTATGCCTCATGTACACTATCTTGTTAGATGAAGGAAGAGACATGTGCCATGTTCCATCTATGCACTCTACACAACCAACCTTTCCCTTGAACTAGCCTGATAATAAGAAGAGAGCAGGATAATCATTAATTATGACAATAATAATTGCTCTCAGTGTGAATGTCTCTTTGCGGAACGCATCGATCATTTTGACACCCACTTCCCATAGTATTTGCATCTCTTGCATTAAGGGCTCTAGAAATACATCCATATCAACTCCAGGTTGTATAGGTCCAGAAATAAGAATGGTTAGCAAAAGATATTTTCTTTTTTGACACAACCATGAAGGAAGATTGTATATTGTCATGATCACTGGCCATGTGCTATGCGTGCTGCTCCTCTCGGTAAATGGATTCATTCCATCAGTACTCAGAGCAAACCTTACATTTCGTGGGTCCTCAGCAAAGTCTGAATATTTCTTATCAAATTCTTGCCATTGCTTTGCATCGGTTGGATGTCGTAACTTTTCATCATCTTTCCTTTCATCAGAAACATGCCAGGTCATAAGTTCCGAATCATCAGGGTTTGCAAACAAACACCTCAAACGATCAACCACAGGGAGATACCATATCACTAATGCAGGAATTCTTCTCAACGCATAATAGTCCACTTCGATATTGCTAGTGGGCTTTGAACGTTTGTCTTGTTGAGTCTTTGTTTGCGTCTTCTTTCGCTTCCTCCCTGAAGAAACAGAGACTGCATTCTCTTCCTCTTGATAATCTTTATTCGTCTTGTACCTACTAGCACCGCAGTTTGGACAACTGTCTAAGTCTTTATACTGATCACGCCGATATAGGATACAATGATTTCTACATGCGTGGATCTTCTCAACACCCATCGTAAGTGGACTGACTAGCTTTTTTGCATAGTACGTGTTAGCAGGCACTCTGTTCTCCTTAGGAAGAAGGTCTCCAAGTACACGCAATAAATCATTGAAACTAGCATCGGACCAACCATATCTAGCCTTAATCGTCAAAAACTGAAGAACAGCCCGTAGTGTCGACCACTCTTTGGTACAACCTTTCGACTCGTCGTACAAAGGCTCTTCTGCTGCCTTCTTCAAGGCTTCCATTCGGTTCATGAAGAATATTGATGGATCTGCACAACGGTTCATTATTGCCTCTAAGAAATCTGCATCTTCAATGACATCAGTGTTAACATGCTGAGTTTCATTAACATCGGACGTAGAATTATGAGTTTGATTGACATCTGGCATAACATGATGGGTTTCATTGATATCTGGCATAGCATCACATTCATTAAGATATGGCATTGGACCCTCCACATTGATGTTACTTGCAGTGTTGTCAGTTGTCCGCATATAAGGTGTAGAACTACCCTCAGCATGTTTTGTCCAAATCAAGTAGTCCTCCACAAATCCTCTGCAAACCAGATGAGAAGTGATTGCTTCCATATTGTCAAATACCACAATATTTTTACAGTCTGCGCATGGACAACATATGTGCTTCGCCTTTGTTCTCTGAGCATGTATCTTCACGGCATCAATAAATTTTTGGACCTCCACTACATAAGATGGGTCTAATCTTGATAAGTTGTACATCCATAATGACCTCTTCATATTTATCTGTAATTAGATAGGAAAATATTGTATGTCACTTTAAAAACAAAACGAAAATAATCCCTCATAACTAAAATTCTATCCTCCATCAATTAAATAGATATGAAAACCTACCTCTTACAGAATTTACAAAATAAAAAATTTAAATAATTATTTAAACTCATTTTTATAATTATAAGAATTAATTAAACGGAGATGACATCTTGATTAACAAACCCTAAGTATAAGCAAAAATAACAAACCCTAATTAACAAACCCTAAGTACATGAAATACTAACTAACCCTAATTAATAAGCCATTAATTACTAACTAAATTAATTAACTAACTCTAAGTACATGAAATATCTAACCCTAAATAATAAACTATTAATTACTAACAAAAATTATTGAAAACCTAAGCTACATGAAATAATAACTAACCCTATTTAACAAACCCTAAGTATAGACAATAATAACTAACCCTAATTAATAAAACATTAACTACTAAATTAATTCATAAACCATAAGTATTCTATTACATAGATCTACTCACAAGAATTCTAAAAAGTATTTATTTTCTATAATCCGAGCAAGATACAATTTACTATGAATTTACAAAAAAAATAGCTAAAACTCTCTCTCTTGCCCTAGCTATGAACCCTAACCCTAGATTTAGAGCACCTCCAAGACAAGAATTGAACCAAAGAATCACTAAAAAAATGGCGGCAACGACACTAACTAACCTTTTGGAAGTTTCTCACCAAAGAAAAGAAGTTCAAAACATCCCTCCTTAGAATCGCCACCTCTGTGTCGGCCACTGTGCACACAGCACGGGAGTAACTGTTCTTGTCTGGAGGTGGAAGAAGAGAATTTATTGCAGCATTAACACAGACGGTTGGTAAGGAGGATCGCCTGTGTAAATACCTGTGTATTTACACAGGCGGTTGATAATGTCAGCCGCCTGTGTAAATGGTATTTACACAGGCGGTTGTCATTGTAAACCGCCTATGTAAATACAGGTATTTACACAGGCGGTAGAGATAGGAGAGCTGTCTGTGTAAATGGTTTTACACAGGCGGTTCTCTTGCTGGGCCCACCCTATTTTTTGTACTGGCGTCATGAAATTGTGAACCGCCTGTGAAAAAAAATGACGTGACAGCAAAAATGATTTTTCTACTAGTGTATGCATGCTACATTCACGAAGTTAGTTAGAGGGGCATACAAAAAAATGAGGGGTGAAATTTTGTCTCTTTATTATTACTAGCAAACGTGCTCGTACGTTGCAACGGGAGAAAAAAAATTGAGCGTTAATAAAAAAAAGTGGACATAAGTGCATTTATTCATATTTTTTTATATCTCTATACCTAATATTAAATGCTCGTGCGCAACGGAAAAAAATTCAAATATTATGAAAAATACACGGACATTAGTGAAAACGGTCACAAAAAAATATAATATATTTATCTCCATCATGAGCCTAGATCAGAATTCTTATACAAGAGCTATTCAAACTTGTATGTTTTTAGTCGGAGTCACATTCACGACCTAAGAGCATCTCCAACAGTTTGCCAAACAAGGTTACTATCCTTAAAAATTTGGTAAAACAAAAAAATTTCATCTTCCAACAGTTTGCCAAACAAGATTCCTATTTTTCCCAACTCGCCAATCCTCGCGTCCGCGCGCGTATATTTACGCGTGCGTATCGCGCTTGCTATCGCGCGTCTGGCTTCTTCTTCGTCGCGTCCGCGAGGCGTCCCTCTATAGGATGGATTCGGCGCTGGCACCGTCGCTCCGGCATGGGCTCCGCGCAGGACTGCCCGTCGGGGCTCGTCGCCTCCGCCGCCAGCGCCTCGCTCCACCGCCTCCACGCGCATAGGCTTCCCTTCGCGCCGCCGTCTGGTTCCCGCTCGCACGAGAGGCTTCTCCCCGTGCGCCAAGGACTCCAAGCGCCTGCTGGTCTGGTCGTCGCGGCCTTGATGCCGAGGGCGGGGGTCGCGCGCCTGCAGTTGTAATCTGGTCCTCGACACCAGGCTCCAGGCTTCTAGGGGAGACGTTCATCGACGGCGGCGGCTGCTAGGCCGGTGTGTTTGCCCTGGTCATGGAAAGCCAACACGATGCTTTGCATGCGGGTGCTGGTGGCCTGCGATGCTTTGCCTGCGCGTGCTGGTGGCTGCTTGCCGGCAGCCGGCTGCATGCTCGTCACCCAAATCGCCCGGACCACCGGAGCCCGACCCGGCGACCTTCTCTGCTCCGTCTCGTGAGGAAGAAAAGAAGAAGGGCAGCTGTGTTATTTTATTTCACTTTCGGGGTCCTGATGCAAAATCTCTAGACACATACCTTTACATATATAACCTTAGTTGTTTTTATAAAAAATCTAGGGTTCCTGGTGTAAAAGTAATTTTCTTTTTTCGTTAATATATGACATTTTTTTTGGTTTTGGTAAGTTGAAAATAGCAAATTCTTGGAGAAGAGCTCTTTTTTTACTTACATATGTTTTAGCAAGTTGTCAAATCATAAGATTTACCAAGTGATTTTTGGCAAACTCTTGGAGATATAGTTTGGAATTAGACTACGTATCAATTTAGACAAGAGTTATTAAAACTTATATAAGTCTGAACAAAAGAAACCCTTCATTACCTATTGTCCGCTAAATTAAGGAAGACGGATCAAAAAACAACCAAACGGTAGAAGAGGCTGAATCACAAAGCACATAAATATTTAGACGCAAATGTATCTGAAAGGACCTTAATGTCGCCCAGCAGGACTAGAGGGGGGTGAATAGGCCTGTTTAAATAAACTTGCAAACTTTCTGTCAGCACAGGTCCGACACTGTCGGCCTTGGGTCCGGCACTGCCGGGATGCCCGACACTGCTGCTCTAAAGCCCGGCAGTGCTGGCCTACAGGACAGAACTGAGCACAATTCAAAATGTATAACTAGAATGAAAATTGTGCTTGAGTGAAAACTTTCCTAGAGGTGTAGGGAACCTCTAGCACCACATGGAAAATGTAGAAGCTGCCCCACCAAGTAGATCGGGACCAAACCCTAGAAATCACCTTGAGAACAAATGCAAGTGAAGCAAACAATACAAACACAAGTGACACAAGATTTATCCCGTGGTTCAGCGTCGCCACCAAGGCTAGCCTAAGTCCACGTTGTTGAGGTTCGCCACACAAGGCTTAGGCTCGCCACACAAGGCTTGCCTTTCCCTCGTTCTCAAATCAAGAGAGTGAACTTTTAAAGTGAGGGGTGATTTACTAGCTGCAATGAGATGGTTACAAACCTCCCGGGGCTGCCACACAAGTTGGCAAGCTCCACGGGCGACGCTCTAGCCGGCTAGGAGCAAGCTCCAAGAGTAACCAATGCAATCCACCGGCTTGAACACGAACCAAGTGCTCTCGACAATGAAGAAACGTTTGGGCTACTCTCTAATGGAGTTTGGAGGCTCAATCTCTCAAAGGATTGGACAGGAATCAAAGGGAGAAGCTTGAGGGGCTTCAATGGAGTTAGAGAAAGGGAGAGAGCTTTCTGTTTCTGCACTGGTTCGGGAAAGGTCGAGAAGCCGTTGGGGGCAGCAGGAAGGGGATATAAATACCCTCTACTGTCCAATGGACACTTTAAGTCCGGACACTGCTGGACTCAGGCCCGGCACTACCGGACAGGTCCGGCACTGCTGGACTCCCAGCACTGCTGCTCAAGGGAACAGCACTGCTGCGCTGTCCAAAAATGCTCCGAATGAAAAACTGATTTACAGGGAGTCTGGGCAAGGTATGAGAGGATGTTTGGTGGAATTTGAGCACTTGGTTGCACATTTAAGCATGCACATTGCATCCCCCTTTGTAGTACGGCCTTTCCTAAACTCAAATTCAAAACATCAAATAATTTAAACACCTTTGAGTTAGTCACCGTATCTTTTGATAATTTGGGGCTACACCATTGAATGTATTATCCTCATTCTTGTAATACCTTGAGCATGTGTTTGTAATCATCCTTATCTCATATCTATGAGCAAACACACCTTAGAGCTTGTGACTTGAATCTTTTCAACACATATGAATTCAGCCCATGGCTTCAAGTCACTTCCACTAATAAATTGATCCTCAACATAATATGACTCCTCATAGCTCAATCAGTGCTTCGACTCAATGCAAGTACTCTCTTCTTCACTTTAGCCATAGTACCTCGGTCTCTTTGACCTTCACCTTTGCTTAATACCTCGAAGTCCTTTCCTTGCTATCTTCACCCTATCAAGCCATACTCAAGTCACATCATATTAAGCACCGATTGAAAATCATTTCTTCAATATTATGATCCTTGCTTGAATATCTTATAGATATGAATGTTGAGATCAATCAAGCTTCAATATATGAGACTCCACATAAATATGGTCAAGCCAATTCACAATTCCTTAGATCTTCTTTATTTTGGCTTGACACTCCCATCACTCACTACAATCTCTATCTTCATACTTCTAGATTGATCATATTAATGCAAAGTGATTTTCCATATATTTGTCCATACAATAAAACTAAAGTAGAGACCATCTTATATCCAATATACATTGTCTCCTTTGTCATTTGACCTTTGCTTGGCGTTTTCTCACTAATGCACTATTGATTCATTATTCATTCCTTGATCAACACTAGTCCACTATCCAACTCTTTATGTTCATGTAAAGCAAGCCAATATAGAGACCAATCCATAACTATCAACTCATGTCTCATTTACCATTTGTCAAGTATGCTTGTTTTCACATGATACTATGATATCCCACAACATAGAGGCCATTTCACTGATTCCATTTGCATTGTTGTCTTTTGCTTGAACTAGATTGTTTTCATAGTCTTCCAATGTAACAATACATAAATTGACCTTCATCTCAATACTGTGTGGAATAGCATCAAGTTTGCTTTTCTTGTTTAACCTTTGATACACTTAGCAAATTTGTTAGACCTTTAATTCTGTTATCACTCAATTCACCAAAACCCACTAAAGGGCTAGATGCACTTTCAATCTCCCCTTTTTGGTGATTGATGACAACACAATTAAAGCTTACAAGAGATTGATAAATGATAAGATTTTGGATCCTATGATATAGTGAGCTCCCCCTAAATGTGTGCATTGAAGGGAATTCAAAATTTGACCTCAAATGCCAAATGCACATATATTAAGAACAAGTGTGAGAACTCTCCTATATCATAGCATCTGTAGGGTGCAAGGTGTCATCAAGATAAACGTGATGCTCATGACAGTTATACAAATCAGAGATAATAGATACTGAAATTACACTGAGCAGCACTTCCGCTCTGAGAGCGGCACTGCCGCACATATGGCAGTCAGCACAACTATCCTTGCACACACAATATATTTCTCCCCTTTACATATCAATCTTTATTTATACCCCTTACACTTTTAATATTTCTCCCTCTTTGGCATTAATCTCTAAAAAGGATCTCTCTATCAAAAAGGAAGAAATCAAGTAGACAAGAGAGGGTAAGAGATAGGTTGAAGTTTTAGGAAGTATGATTTTACTTTTATGTTTTCTACCAAACAAAGTATACAACAAATTAAGTCAAGATTCTTGAGAAGATAGAATATTTGGCTCATACCTCACTTAGATGACAGTTTTAACATAAGACAAACTCATGCTATCACCACAAGAGGTATCAACCAAATATCTAATTCATTCTATAATCGTCACCACAAGAACAAACTTATGGTGTGGCTCAAATTATTACATACATCTCTACCAAAAAGGAAGAAATCAAGTAGACAAGAGAGGACAAGAGATAGGTTGAAGTTTTAGCAAGTATGATTTTACTTTTATGTTTTCTACCAAACAAAGTATGCAACAAATTAAGTCAAGATTCTTGAGAAGATAGCATATTTGGCTCATACCTCACTTAGATGACAGTTTTAACATAAGACAAACTCATGCTATCACCACAAGAGGTATCAACCAAATATCTAATTCATTCTCTAATTGGCACCACAAGAACAAACTTATGGTGTGGCTCAAATTATTACATACACATGCTCACACTAGAATATAAGGGCCTAAATGCACAAAGGTAGTACAAGAGTTCATGGAGTGATATACCTTTGTTCTAAGCCTCATAATCTCCATCGTGATGATTATTTTGAATTTAGTGCGTTGATGGGTTTGCCACTTGTTCAATCAAAAATATCTCATTTATGCCCATCTCTCATCATCATCATCTTTAAGGAGATATCACAAACTTGTGCTTGATATAAATTGAAAGTCCATGGCTAGCTCTTGCTGTAATTTTGAGATACCAATTGAAGACATATTTCTTGATATACTAAATTTAGAGATTGTCCATCAATATCAATTGAAATATGATCTTCATAGTATGACACCAATTGAAGGAATCTTCCCAAGTTGGTACCAATTGGAATGGATGTTTGTATCTCATCATATCACATAGATGCCTCCTAATAAAGGCTTAGAAAAACAAGAGATGACATTAAATTGCACAAGCTACAATTTCACAACTAGTGATCATTTTGGATGTGGAAGGCATGTGGATCACTAATCGCAAAACCTCATAACATAGACTAAGTTCCCCCTTTTTGATAGTGCATACATATATATGTGGAAGATAAGAACATATGTACTTTTGGTCATTTAAGTCCAAACAAGGGAATTTAAGCTATATTATGGAGAGTAGCTACTTGAGAGATAAAATTACAATCCAAATAAATATGAGAGATAGCTTTACCAATTTGGATTGAGTTATTGTAGCATACTCATGAGAAACTCATTCTTACCGAGAGACTATACAAATTGACTAGAAGAAAAGGTTAGTCTCAAAGACACAAGACATAGAATGGGCTCCCCCTTCATATGTGCATCAAGTACTCAAATTACTTGTGAAATGCACTTGAATCGGTTTAAGAGTCTAGAGGAGTTCATCCTATATCTTGATCAAGGTATGATAGAGTTGCAACAATTGAAATTATGCCAAGGACACATACCACCACCAAGGTAGATAGATCACCACACAATGCCATCATAAGTGAGACTTCAATGAATTGGATGGCAATAGTTTTTCACTTGATGAAATGTGGTGAAATAGAGCTTTCATGATCATCCAAGATCCATATTAGGTTCCTAGTTCTTTCTTTACCTAAAGCAACTCACATAGAGAGCAAAAAGGTAAAATTCATAAAATTTGCAAATTGTGAACTAGGAGTTACCACTTTTGTTAATAAGATCCTGGGTAATCAATGGGATGGATCATGGGCACTTAAAGAGCTATAGAGTGGAGAACTAACAATGAAAGTCCATAGATCAATTATTTCTCTCCAACCCATTTACAGATGGTTCCACCAAGGATTGGGGCATTTAACACTAAACCAGAAGCTCTTGGTTTATAAAGACCAAGACCTCCAAGAATCAATGTGAAGCAGTCAGAGAATCTAAAGGAACCATACATTCTTGTTTCACCAGTGTGTGAGACACCATAATCATGAATTTGAGAGAAACCATTTGTCCCACAAGATATAGTCTAAGCTCCCCCTCAATTTGTGCATATAAGATTACACAAAGTAAACTCATGCATATCAATAATCCTGGGGTGAAGGAAGAAGTTCAGACTATATACCAACTGATTTTAAACTCCTTCAAACAACTTGCAATTCAATTCCAAGCAGTCAGTTTTCAGATTTTGTCTTCATTGAAAAGAAATCATATCTCTCAAATCACTAGACTAATATGCATGAAATTTGGTGGAGATGTGCATCCATGAGTCCTCTAGCTACTGTCAAAATTTCAGCTCATTTGGACTCAATTTGATCAGTCAAATCAATTTTTCAATAACTGCCAATGTCTGAAATACACACAGTTTTCAGATTTTGTCCTCTTCAGAGAAAGCTTCATATCTTTCAAAATACTAGTACAGTATTGATGAAACTTGGTAGAGGTATGAATATACATGTCCTTTAACTGCTGTAGAAATTTTAGCCCATTTGGACACCATTTGAGCAGTCAAATATATTTTCTATCAAAACTGCTCAAGTCTGAAACTGCACTGCTAAGACTGACAGAGATCAACTCAAACACTGATTTTCTTCTAAACCAATCTTCATGCCAATTGTACAGCTGCAAGTACTATATGTGTATATCATGATCACAAAGTTTCAGGTCATTTCATTAGTGTTTGAACTTCCAAATCCATGCTTGAAGGCAACCAACTCAGGTTTCAATTTTCTAGACAGATTTGATAGTTTTCACAATTTTTCTCCTCTTATCCAAACTTGAGGTGGCTCATCTTGCTTTAGGTGAAGAGTAACCTTTAGGCTTATTATTCATCCAATTCAATCACAACCTCTTCTCTATGATTTTCTATAAACAATCTCAAACACAAGAGGTCATTAGTACCACAAGCATTAGTTTCTTATTTAGTAACCCTTTATATGTGGATGACAAGTAGGCTACCAAAATAGAGAAACCTCGTAACATGGATTAAATCTCCTTCAAAGCCTCATGCACACCCTTTTAGTGGAATAGAAATGTGAATGTGCATGGTTGGTCAATTAAGTCCAAAGGGTATGTTTAAGCCATATTATGGTGAGTGTCTAATATAGAAAAATCAACTCCAAATCAAATAGAGAGAGAATACATCACATAGTTTTGGATTGATGACCTTCCTATGATAGAACACTCCATTTGAGAGATATATTCTCAATTAGCTAGTGAGGCTACACAAATATAACTTAGAGAGAAAGGTTAGTCTCACAACACTAGTCATAGAGTAAAGTCCATTTTGATAAGTGCTCTAAGTATTTGAATTTCTCACATAGCACTTTATTCAATTAAGAACTTTGGATTTCACTCTATGTCTAGGTCATGACAACAAAAGGATAATCAAATTGAAATAAGCCAAGAATTACTTACAACCGTTAGAGCATGTAGATGGCCATAATATGAGCATAAGAATTTGTCAATCTACCATATGACAAGATTCCAACAAGTAGAGAGTTCTTGAATTACGAGTGATAAGTGTCTCTACTTTTCTTGAGCTTGATTCTTCATTCTTGGCCTTCTTAAAATTCATTTGTATTCTTCAATGTGAGCCAAGTATTTGAATCCCTCAAACCAACTCAAAGTATGCTTTCATTATCTTGAAATTCTTAGTTTGAAGTCCACAAAGGAAACTCAAGTCATCTATGTTACTTGGTGTGAATGATCAATTTAATTCCAATCATACTTTTCTTCCATGACCAACAACCAATATATATAACCTCAAGTGTTTTATTTCCCTAAGTGACTACCCAAGACACAAAGGAGTAAGATGTGAAAATATTATGCATTTGAGATTTAGTTGTTACCACCCTTGTGAATGTAATGGATGAGGTGGTCTTTTCATCTTCACATTTCTGATGATCATGATGTAGGCTTCATCCATGGTTTGGACTGATCTCAGCTGCTACTGAGGTAGGAGAGGCGGCACTGCCGCCCTGCTGATTTCTAGCAGGTGTGTGTGCTGCACTTCTTCATAGAGTACATCAGCGAAAATTTGGTGCAGCAGCAACTTAATGATCTCATGTCTCTGTACTTCATAACTTACAACATAATTAGAACTTGCTCAAGGTGAATATGAAGTTTGAAATATTTCCATGAATCCATCTTCGGGTCAACCATATAAGGAGGACAATGTGAATTGGTTGATAGCTTGAGTGAATATTTTCAATCAACTTGCTCAAGCACCCTGAAGCTTCATATCACCTTCAAGCACCTACAACACTTCAGGCACAATTTGGTACCCATACCAAGATGGGTCCATCAAGGTTAGTCACAAGAGACTTAGGCACCCAAATGGCCCTTGTGCTAGCATGTGGTGAACCAATCACCTTTCTAACACAAGTGTCATTTTTGGGTCTCCTAAGCAAATTTTCATCAATTGAAGAGTTTGACTTAGAAGTGTTACCCATGGGACAATCCTTACCAAAATGTCCCTTTGTTCTACAAGTGTAGCATAGGCGGCTCTTGTTCTTGTTGGCCTTATTTTCTTGTCTTTTGCTTGCTACCTTGCTAGTGAGCCTCTTTCTTGATGATGCCAAGACTTCATCATTCATGTGAGGGCATGATGCAATTTCATGTCCCTTCATATGGCAGCCATGACACCTCCTATTGCTTTGTGTTGTCTTCTTGTTTGGAAGTGTGACTTGATCATCAACTTTGTTGGAACACATAGAGGCATTGTGTTCTATGTTGGAGCACTTAGCATGAGTCTTCTTCTTATTCTCTTGGATTTTGATCATGCCTTTCTCTTCCTTCTTCACTGTGCAATCTCTCACATGGTGACCCTCTTTCTTGCACTTGAAGCAAGTGATGTGAGTCTTCTTTGATATATCTTGCACCTTGTTTTGAGTGACCCGCATTGATTCTTTTGGCTTTTTGGAAACCTGCTTTTGCCTGGGCACCATCTTCTTAGGCTTAGTCGGATTGGTAGCATTCCCATTTTTGTAGGGTGCGGCACTGCCACCCTTAGGTGGTTGTGCTGCTCGGGGCTACTATTGTGCCACCATCTGTGCAGGCTGATCTATACCAATCTGCTCCTTCTTTTCAAACTGCACACATTCAAACTCATTGTTGGACTTGTGATTTTGTTGATGGGATTTGATGCATGCATTGGTTGATCCCGTGCAATGAATCAAGTCCCTTCTTAGCCTCTCAACCTCTTCCTTGAGTTGTTCATTTTCTTTTGTAATGGAGTCATCACATGTTTCTACATATACATACTCAATGGAAGGTTGGCTTGTTTGAGAGCAACAATTGTTAGCACATTATAAAATAGATTGAACTTGTGTACATGTGCATTTGTGGGTGTGGGGTTGATATGATTTTACCGCTGTTATTATAACCTCATGAGCAATCTCTAGCATGATATGAGATTCCATAAGCCTCTCATGAGAGCACAGGAGCCCATCATGGCTTTGTTGCAAGGTCTCATTCTTGCTAGTGAGTCTTTCCAATTTCTCCTTAAGCATATAATTCTCATCTTCTAATTGAGCAACACAAGATAGAGAGTTAATAGTATGAGTTTGCTCAATTGACAGGTTTTCATACCTTTTCCAAACTAGCATGAGACCACTTAAACTTTTCATGCTTATTGATCATCTTCTCCAAGCATTTGATCTTTTCAATGAGAAAGTCTTCTTGCTTGTGAAGTGATTCTTCTTGCTCATTTATTTTATCCATGAACTTGAGCATCATCAACTTGTCTTTCTTGCTTAGGCTAGCAATGTGTTGAGTGATCTTATCATCATCACTTTCATCTTCACTATCACTATCACTCTCACTCTCACTCTCACTTGCCACATTCTTCTCATTCTTTGCCATGAGACCCATATGAGAAGTGACATAGAGAGTTTGGCTTCTTGGTGAGGTAGATTCATCATTTGGCCTCCACCGATCACAAGCTTCTCCTTCCTTCAAAATGTTAGTTTCACAAGAACTAGAGAAAGTAGAAGTGCCACATATACAAATATTGTTCTCATCAACAATTTCATTACCATTCATTAAGTCATATGTTGGTGAGGAAATGGATGTGGCATGATCACTTAAGATTTTTGGAAGAATCACTTGAGACTCATCATTGTTCGGTGAAGTTGAGCACTCCTCAAGTGAATTCTCCAATGTGAGCAACTTCTCATCACATTTTGATTTACCATATCTTTCTTTAAGCATGGTCCAAATGATGTGAGCATCATCAAGTGGTTCATCATCTCCAAATATGACAGCATCAAGAACATCTTCACTCAAAGCACTAAATAAGACATTAGTAGCTTGAGCATTGTATTGTAAGCATTTCACTTCCTCTCTAGATAGATAGTCCAAATCATCACTAGGAGGTGAAATGCTCACATCTACAATCTGCTCTATATGAGGACCCATGGTCCTAAAAACATCAAGTACATGAGCAGACCAAGATGCATAATTTGAGCCATCTAAAAGTAGAAGTTCTAGAGATACCTCCCCACTTGTCGACATCATTCTCTCTAGGCGGTTAAGTCCGAAATAAAGAGCCAAGCTCTGATACCAATTGAAAGGACCTTGATGTCGCCCAGCAAGACTAGAAGGGGGGTGAATAGGCCTGTTTAAATAAACTTGCAAACTTTCTGTTAGCACAGGTCCGGCACTGCCGGGGTGCCCGACACTGCTGCTCTAAGGCCCGACAGTGCTGGCCTCCAGGACAGAACTGAGCACAATTCAAAATGTATAACTAGAATGAAAATTGTGCTTGAGTGAAAACTTTCCTAGAGGTGTAGGGAACCTCTAGCACCACTTGGAAAAGGTAGGAGCTACACCACCAAGTAGATCGGGACCAAACCCTAGAAATCACCTTGAGGACAAATGCAAGTGAAGAAAACAATACAAACACAAGTGACACAAGATTTATCCCGTAGTTCAGCGTCGCCACCAAGGCTAGCCTAAGTCCACGTTGTTGAGGTTCGCCACACAAGGCTTAGGCTCGCCACACAAGGCTTGCCTTTCCCTCGTTCTCAAATCAAGAGAGTGAACTCTTGAAGTGAGGGGTGATTTACTAGCTGCAATGAGATGGTTACAAACCTCCCGGGGCTGCCACACAAGTTGGCAAGCTCCACGGGTGACGCTCTAGCCGGCTAGGAGCAAGCTCCAAGAGTAACAAATGCAATCCACCGGCTTGAACGCGAACCAAGTGCTCTAGACAATAAAGAACAGTTTAGGGTGCTCTCTAATGGAGTTTGGAGGCTCAATCTCTCAAAGGATTGGAGAGGAATCAAAGGGAGAAGCTTGAGGGGCTCCAATGGAGTTAGAGAGAGGGAGAGAGCTTTCTGTTTCTGCACTGGTTGGGGAAAGGTCGAGATAGCCATTGGGGGCAGCAGGAAGGGGATATAAATACCCTTTGTTATCCAACGGACACTTTAAGTCCCGGCACTGCTGGACTCAGGCCTGGCACTGCCGGATAGGTCCGTCACTGCTGGACTTAAGCCCGGCACTGCTGGACTCCCAGCACTGCTGCTCAGGGGAACAACACCGCTGCGCTGCCCAAAAATGCTTCGAATGAAAAACTGATTTGCAGGGAGTCTGCCCAAAAATCCTTTGTAGTACGGCCTTTCCTAAACTCAAATTCAAAACATCAAATAATTTAAACACCTTTGAGTTAGTCACCGTATCTTTTGATAATTTGGGGCTACACCATTGAATGTATTATCCTCATTCTTGTAATATCTTAAGCATGTGTTTGCAATCATCCTTATCTCATATCTATGAGCAAACACACCTTAGAGCTTGTGACTTGAATCTTTTCAACACATATGAATTCAGCCCATGGCTTCAAGTCACTTCCACTAATAAATTGATCCTTAACATAATATGACTCCTCATAGCTCAATCAGTGCTTCGACTCAATACAAGTACTCTCTTCTTTACTTTAGCCATAGTACCTCGGTCTCTTTGACCTTCACCTTTGCTTAATACCTCGAAGTCCTTTCCTTGCTATCTTCACCCTATCAAGCCATACTCAAGTCACATCATATTAAGCACCGATTGAAAATCATTTCTTCAATATTATGATCCTTGCTTGAATATCTTATAGATATGAATGTTGAGATCAATCAAACTTCGATATATGAGACTCCACATAAATATGATCAAGTCAATTCATAATTCCTTAGATCTTCTTTATTTTGGCTTGACACTCCCATCACTCACTACAATCTCTATCTTCATACTTCTAGCTTGATCATATTAATGCAAAGTGATTTTCCATATCTTTGTCCATACAAGAAAACTAAAGTAGAGACCATCTTATATCCAATATACATTGTCTCCTTTGTCATTTGACCTTTGCTTGCGTTTTCTCACTAATGCACTATTGATTCATTATTCATTCCTTGATCAATACTAGTCCACTATCCAACTCTTTATGTTCATGCAAAGCAAGCCAATATAGAGACCAATCCATAACTATCAACTCATGTCTCATTTACCATTTGTCAAGTATGCTTGTTTTCACATGATACTATGATATCCCACAACATAGGGGCCATTTCACTGATTCCATTTGCATTGTTGCCTTTTGCTTGAACTAGATTGTTTCCATAGTCTTCCAATATAACAATACATAAATTGACCTTCATCTCAACACTGTGTGGAATAGCATCAAGTTTGTTTTTCTTGTTTAACTTTTGATACATTTAGCAAATTTGTTAGACCTTTAATTGTGTTGTCACTCAATTCACCAAAACCCACTAAAGGGCTAAATGCCTTTTCAGTATCACAATATTAACTTCCTTATAGGACAATAATATTTAATTCTAAATCTATTTTTTTTAAAAAAATTACATTCCGATCTATAAATCTAGGGCCATAGACTACCAGACCTCTAAGTTAATCTCATATTTATCACCTTTAATTATATTTTCTCTAATCTTGCCACATGAAACGACGATATACCTTCTGTCCATTTTATGCTGAAAAGAACAGGACCCAAAGCCTGTTGACCTGAGTCACAAAAAAAAGGCTTGTTGACCTGATCAATGCTAGCTTGCTATGCACTATCATCATGGACCTGCACCTGCACTTGCAGCACCCCTATAGCGTGGGCCTCCAGAGCATGGGATTTTGGGTGGCAGAGGTCTTGGGGAGCGCGCAACGGGATGGGAGGGTAGCGGGTGTGAAGGATGGGTGGGCCGGCATTGAGTGGATGGAATGGAATGGAATGGGCCAGGCCAATAGAGTTCTGGACTCAAAAGAGGAGACCGATAATTATGGAAAAAATTCTAAAGCACTACGATTACAATTAGGTCTCCCAACCGTATTTATGCTGGACTTAATGACAGACCAAATAAATTCCAGACCAAAAAAGAGGCTGAAATTTTACCTCTTTATTATTAGGTATAGATATAAACTAGCAAACATACTCGTGCGTTACAACGAAAGATAAAAAGATGCTACCATAAGATTGTGTATTGGTTGAAGTTTCCAAGACCAATAATATCACATATAGATAAGTTATATTACTAATCAAAATTACATTAATAATTTAGTGATTAAAATATCTATTTTTTATTAAAGAAGGAAAATATCAAAGACATGTAATACTATCTTTATTATATTTTTTCTATTTATAGAAAATAGGAGAGAGAAAAAGATGAAACAAAAAGTTACGTGAACAGTAGGAAAAACGGAAAGGAGAAAAAGAAAGAAAGAAACAGCAAAGGACACGAACATAATATTTTTCATGGATCTTATTTATTTTTTCTATTTGTTGAAAATATGAGAAAAAGGGTCATGAAAATTTGGACAACAGATTTAAGATCGGATAGATCTATAGATTAGGATTCATATCTATTAACATTACCTGTGGAAGTTCTCTCTATATATAAAGAAATCTAGAATATGATTGGAAATAAATGTCGGCTCTTGTCTTTTGCTATTTGGATTTGGATTAGGATTCCTATTCAACTTACTCGAAGATATTTTATTCTATTTATATTTTAATAAGATTCTTAATTATACTTGTGTCCGATCTCTCTATATATAATTGGAAATCGATGTCGGCTCTTGTCTTTTGCTATTTGGATTTAGATTAGAATTCCTATTCAACTTACTCGGAGTTATTTTATTCTATTTATATTTGAATAGGATTCTTAACTATACTTGTGTCCGATCCCTATATATAAAATAGAAGGTAGATAAACGAATATAGACATCTACATTCACAGAGTTGGTTAGGGGAAGACGGACCCAAAAAATGGGGGGTGAAATTTTGTCTCTTTATTATTAGGTAGGTATAGATATAGATATAGATATAGATATAGAGGTATAAATATAGATAAAATAAATTGAGTTATATTTTATAAAAAACACAAAAAAGAGAGGAAAGCCACGGCACATTTCATGTGACTACGAGAAATCTTCAACCAACAAAATTAAAATATATGAGATAAAAGGGAAATAGAATAGAAACAGAAAAAAGAAAAAACGACAACAGAACATGGTATTTAGCCTGCCCAATGTCCGCGTGGGCTCTAACTTGGGCTAGCTGGGTCTAGGCCACGCACGCTGGTCTGGGCTGCTTCGCAGGACAACTTAGCTGTTAGCCCGTGTCAGTCTCGAACTCTATTACTTTATTCGATTTAGCTTTTGATTTCCGAGCAGGAAGACGATAATAAAAACATGAATAAATATAGAAGGCCAGACCAAAAAATAACCAGATCAAAAAATAGGCTGAAATTTTGCCTCTTTATTATTAGGTATAGATATATATATACATAGATATAGATATACATATTCTTATTATTATTTCCATATTTATTACATCTTTTTCTTGTTATTTACACATTTATTAATCTAAATATATTGAAAATGAAAAAATGAGAAATCGGAACGACAGTGAATTGGTTATGGTGCTTTATTAGTTTGGAATAAAAAAAGTAATCAGAATACATGTGGGATCAAAACTGTGGTATATGTGCTGGACTGATTTGAAATAGAAAAAATAGAAAACAAAAGAAATCAGAATAGGATCGGAGCTCTCAGGGGGAAAAGTAGGAGCTAAATCGGATGGAGACAACTTAAAACAAATAGTTTTAGAATCAGACTTCATATCATGCTAGACAAGAGTTCTTATTCTAAACCATATGATTATGGAATATATATATATATATATATATATATATATATATATATATATATATATATATATAAGGTTGACAAAAGAAACTCTCCATTATCCGGTAATTAGAGAGAGACGGACAAAACAATGGACAGACAAAAAAAAAGCTAAAATTTTATCTCTTTATTATTAGGTACTAGCAAAAGTGTCCGTGCGTTACAACGGGTGATTAAATAGAATATTATTCATTTGTACTCTGTGCAACTCACCGATTCTATGTCGAACACTGAAGTCTGACGTTCAATTTGTTCTCGTCTCCGCTATTGCTCGTTCGATTTTTTTAGTCACGGCCACTACGTTTTTTTTCGTCTCAGCCACCGCTTGAGAGGCCTCACGTCTAATTTTTTTTGCATGTGTTTTTCCCATAGATGTTTCCGTAAATGATTTTTTTTCCAAATCCACCTTATATATATATTATATAATCAACAATCATATGTTTAATGGTATAGCTTATTTCGATTTCGATTTCGATTAGAATTCCTTTTTATTGCTGAATTTCTATTATAATTATCCTATTTCTATTTGGATTAAAATTCCTTTTCATGTTTACTTGGAAGTCTGACGTGTTTGATATAGGATTTAGAACTCTATTTGGATTACAATTACAACTCCTAATTGAACTCTGTTTCGTGTTAGATATAAGATCTATTCTAACTCGTATATGAGAACGGGTTATATATATAAGTTCAGACGGAAAAAACTCTTCATTACCGGAAAGTTAGAGGGAGACAGATCTAAAAAGATGGATGGACGAAAAAAAGATGCTAAAATTTTATCTCTTTATTATTAGGTATAGATAGAAAATAGATGGCAGTCCATCGTTATATGCCATATGCCCAGGGAAACAAAAATATATGACGTTCGATCTCTCCAAGCTGAGTAGGTTAGGAAAGCACAAAAATAACAGATTATGACTCTGATCCGGCTAGAGTATGAATTGGATACGTTTGGTGTGGAACAAATCTTAATTGGACAGTAGTACTATTTGTACCATTACGGGTAGTTAGAGGAAGGCCATACTAAAAAAAATGGGAGGTGAAATTTTATCTCTTTATTATTAGGTATAAGTATAGATATAGACTAAGGGATAGCAACTCTTCCTTTTTTATTTTTAATCCTTAGATTAGACGAATAGAAACTCTCTTGCAGTTGCTCTGACTGTCCCAACTGCTTCCACGCAGCCCACCTCGGCTTCTTCCACGCAGCCCACTGCCCACCTCGGCCCAGTTACACGGCACATCCAGCCCACTTTCACGGCCCCCAACTCCACCGAATCACCGGTCACGGACACACAGCTAAACCTAGAGGTCCCCATCCCGTGACCCCGTCTCCATCTCCATCTGCCGGCGGCGCAGGGGACTGAAGAAGGCCGGCCGGGATCCGCGGTCCTTTGTCCCGCGACGAGCGCGCCCTCTGGCAGTCGCTCCACTGCTCCGGCCTCCGGCGGCAGTTTCTCTCTCTACGACCAGCAAGACCTCCGGCGGCTGCTCCTCCCTGCGCGAGGTGGTGTGTGATTATTTCTCGTCCTTGCCACACGAAACCTCTATGGGTGGATGCTGACCGTGTTGACCCCCCCACGCGCGTGCCGCCTGCTTCGCGTCTTCTCTCATCTCGAAGCTAGGGTTTTGCCGGCCGCCTCCGCCATCCGAGTCTCCTCGTCATCGTCCTCATCGTCCCCTGCCGCCGCCGCGCCTCCGATGGATGCGCCGTCGGCATGGACGGCCCTGCGGGTCCGCGAGCAGTACATCACCTTCTTCGAGTCCAAGGCACACACGAGGTGGCCGTCGAGTCCCGTGGTCCCCGTCGACGACCCCACGCTGCTGTTTGCCAACGCTGGCATGAACCAGTTCAAGCCGGTCTTCCTCGGCACAGCGGCGCCGGACTCGCAGCTGGGCCGCCTGCGCCGTGCCTGCAACACCCAAAAGTGCATCCGCGCCGGCGGGAAGCACAACGACCTCGACGACGTGGGGAAGGACACCTACCACCATACCTTCTTCGAGATGCTCGGGAACTGGTCTTTTGGGGACTACTTCAAGGAGGAGGCCATCGGATGGGCCTGGGAGCTTCTCACCCAGGTACACCTTTGCTTCCCAATTCTAATTGAGGGTTACTTCGAGGTTAGTGAGTTGGATTTCCATGAGATTGTTCGAGGCTGCATGTTTAGGAGGGAGCTGCTTATGGTAAGGAAAGTTGGGGCCCTTGCACTAAACATGGGTTTTAGTCTATTTCAGGGTTTTAATTCAATGATTTGGTAGACACAGGATGGTTAAAATGGGTTTTTGATTTGTGTGGTGATCTGGTATTCCAATATTTAGAGTCACGTTTCTGGACTCCTATATCAATATAATAAATATAACAAAATGTTTTTTTTGTTATCTATGTACCTAGAAATTTTTGGGATAGACGAATTTGTTGTTTGGAGCTGAAATTTTTATAAATTCGTAAGAAGCATAATATTTTTCGCTGATTCTGAGCTTAGCTACCTCTGTTTTAAATTTGAAAGGAAATATGCTCTATATTTGTCTGTGTAATGGTTTCAGTGCTGGTGTTTCTGAGCTGATTGTGATGATCATATTGCACTTTGAATGATTGTAGTCTGCTATAAGTAGGTAATTACATGAGTGAGTACTATGGTCTCATTGAATTAGTATAGCCTTCGGTAGCAAATAAACTGGGATTTAAATGATGGGAAATTTGTACTCCAATTTATAGGTCGTTTTGGCTTTTCTAGAGACAACTTTTACTCGTATATCTAGGTGCATAGCTTAGGCTATATACCTAGAAAACCCAAAAGGACCTTTAGTTTGGGACGGGGAAACCTTTTTATGACCTACTGATTGCTATGTCATGTATTCACAGGTATATAAATTGCCCACTGATAGAATTTATGCCACATACTTTGGTGGTGATGAGAAATCTGGTCTTGCTGCTGATGTTGAATCGAAGAACATTTGGTTGAAATATCTACCGAAAGAAAAGGTTCTGCCTTTCGGCTGCAAGGTATAGTGCATGTGTTTATTGGTCAAAAGCTTTTGGCATTGTAGGCCTACCTCTTTTTATGCTCTTTCCTTATGCTACTGTTGGGTTTCATCTCTAGCCTAGCCCAGTATGCTTGGGACAAAAAGGTTTTGTTGTTACTAGTCTTAATATTCTTTTTATTTTCTATTTGATTCATAACAAACAATTGAAATGCATTGCTTAAACAGGACAACTTTTGGGAGATGGGTGACACTGGTCCTTGTGGGCCATGTACTGAAATTCATTTTGATCGCATTGGCAACCGTGATGCTGCTTCCTTGGTTAACAATGATGATCCATCTTGTATCGAGATATGGAATCTTGTATTCATTCAGGTCAATATGTTATTCTTTTTATCTTTTCTTTAAGTAGCTATTTAACCCTAAGTGCCACGTTTCATACATCTTTGTTAATTCTTTCTATGTACTGACATAGTGGTTTCATTTTCAGTTCAATAGGGAGGCAGATGGCACATTGAGACCTTTGCCAGCAAAACATGTGGACACTGGGATGGGCTTTGAGCGTTTAACTTCTATCCTTCAGAATAAAATGAGCAATTATGATACAGATGTATTCATGCCAATATTTGATGCCATCCACCAAGTATGTTTGCCATCTGCACACTTCATACTTCAAGTTACTTTATTTATTTATATTTACGCACATGAGTGCATAGTATTCTATGGATATGCATTGATAATTTGGTACAAAACATGTAATTGCAGTTGGCTGGCGATGGAATTCAGCCATACTCTGGTAAAGTAGGTTCTGATGATATTGGCAAAGTTGATATGGCTTACAGAGTAGTTGCTGACCACATAAGAACCCTTTCTTTCGCTATTGCTGATGGTTCTCAACCTGGTGTGTGAACTCATTCTTAAACACTTTTCCTTTTCCTATTTCAGTTCAATTATATTTCTAGGGCTTTCTTTTGCAGAATGATATTCCTCCTCTTAATATGAGTTCGTCTGTAGGTAATGAGGGAAGAGAGTATGTTCTGAGGCGCATACTTAGGCGAGCTGTTCACTTTGGTCATCAGAAATTGAAGGCAAAGCAAAGATTTTTTAGCTCGTAAGAAACAATCCATGATTTGTGTAATATGCCATGCCTTTATCTAGAACAATATGTTTGCATAACTCTATTTGAACATGGAATGCTACAAACATATGTTTAAGAGGGATGGATGTTGCCATATGGTATGACGACAAGGATAAGCTTTGTGTTCATTGTACAATTGGTAAAGTTACTATGTTTATTGTGAAGTAAGGCACAAAGTAAGATTTTGGATGTTTGTGCACAAAAGTTTTCTGCCTTGTGATGTTTTTACTCTTTATTCATGGTATGCAATTTTTGCCAGTGTTGTTTATTTAGGTACTGGTGTTATATTTATTTTATTCTTGTCCCAGGATAGTTCTTCTGGTTTGAATATATTTTCAGAGACTTAGTAATGCCTTTTGTTTTACCAATCTTATTTTTCGTAACTTGATTACCAATGTATAAATTGATTAGCCCTCTACTTCTGTATTGAAAACTACACTATTTTCTTACTGGATGTTGTATTCTTGAGTATCAAGAAAGCTACCTTTTTATTTTATTGATTTTACACATGTTTAATGTTTTATTGTTGACCAATCAATTACTAAATATATTTTCTTATAGTTTTGCTTCTGTACTATGGACCGATTAATTACTAAATATATTCACCAGTTTTTATTCAGTGGTTACTGTTTCTTGGGTGTACTGAGTACTGACAACTTATATTGTGTATATGTTTACTATATTTGACATCAATATCAAATTGAGGTTAAATGATGTTGAAGTTTAATACATGATAATTAATTCATGGATGGTAGATGTATTTGTTCCTTTTCCTTGTGAAAAGCAAGATCTTCCCATATAAATCACTCTGAGTGCAGTGGGTTATTTTTTCAAAAAGACAGTGCCATAGCATATCTGAGCTGTGATATGTGTCATGAAGGTGCAATAACATACAAGTATAGTGATTTATGTTGTCTCTTTGGAGTAGTTCTAGGATTCTTGCTTCAGTATTAAGTATATTAGGTACACATGTATAGACATATAAAATAGCTAATGCTCCATTGTAATGCTACTAAACCTGGGAATGCATCTGTCTCTACTAAAATATCCAACAATAGCTTTGCTTTGATTTTTTAATATGCATATCCCTTAGAGGTCTGACGTGATTTACTATTGAAATTATAATATTCTTGAACAGGCTTGTAAGTGTTTTTGTCCAACTGATGGGTGATGTATTTCCTGAGTTAAAAGACAATGAAAAGAAGATCAAAGATATTATTAAAGATGAAGAAGAAAGCTTTGAGAACACTCTAGCAAAGGTAAATATTAGTTTCCTAAAGTTTTTTTTTTCTGACTATGACATCCGTTTATTATTTCACTAGAGCATGAATCTTCTATTTCATTGGAAGCATGGATATTCTATTGTAGGTTTTATTTTTTTGGTATTGTTTACCTCTATTACCACTAGTGCTGCTGTTGTATTTTTCAGGGTTATGAAAAATTTAAGAAAGCTGCGGATGCTGTTAAGGATAATGGTGGAACTGTACTTAGTGGCATGGCAAGTGATTTTGGTTTTTGAATTTCAATGCGTCATTTGTTTTTATTTTCACTCGAAGATAAAAATGATTTGTTTTCTGAGGTAGGTGGGTAGGGCACCTCTATTCTGTTGTATTGTTTGCAGGGTTCTTCTGTGTTTTTCCAACATGTACTTGTGCATTGTTAGTCTGATGTAGCAACAGTGGCCACTGAATAGCCCAAGACATCTAAATTGGTTATTGTGGCATCATATTTAGTGCCTGTTTGTTTCAGCTGTAGATTGTGAAAAGCAGTTTCTAGATTGTGGAATTGCTGTAGCTTGTGCCGTGTGATCCCATGGGTCTCAGTGCAGCTTGCGGTAGTCCTTTTATTTAACTTTGTTTGATATAATGCTTGATAGTCTTTTGTGTGTTGGGGGTGGGGGTGATGGAGTTCCTTTCTTCTCATTGAGTCCGATGCAAATGTTTCTAGAACTGTCATGCATAGATCTTTTACTATGGATGAAGGATGATAATCCAGTCTTATTTGTTAACCGCACATTGACTGCACTGCACGAACTATTTAAGGGTGCGATTTTCAGGGTGAATTCATTAGCCTGGCCAGAACAACCCAAATCTATGGCTTGTGGGTGCATGTCCATGCTGTTTGGTGCAAGGCAGCCTGTGTTGTGAATGCTAGCCATGTTGTATGAGTTGGATGTGTCGATGCTGTTTGGTGCAAGGCAGCCTGTAGTGTGAGTGATAGCCCTGTCAAATGAGTTGGATGTGTCGAGGGGTGCAGGCCCTTTATATTGTTGCCTTGGCCAATTGATGGTGTTTGGTGTGGTTACCCCCTAGTTTGAACTTTATTTTTTCTTCTTTGGAATTTGGCTAGGTCATCATAGGTTTCTTGTGTTGGCTAATAATGGTGGAATTTATAACCGTGACTAGTTATTTTTACAATGAAAACAACATTGCATAATTAGCATAAGTAAAAATCTATCAATCCAGAGTACATCACAAAAGATTTAGGTGCGCATTCATCCAGATTACAACATAATTAGCATATTTGATTTATGGACTCATTAAACCTGTTGGGCCAAGCTTGGGCATGGGGTTCTTCTTGCACCATCTGGGCCAGGCACTTGCTTGTTTGGCAACCGAAAACTGTTGTGCTGCATGAGTGGACCTGGCTAGTGGCTAGGCATTCCTCCCTATGAAATGGTGACTGAGTCTGGTTGCCTTTACTTTTGATGTACTTAACTAGTTCATTTATTCTTTCAGGATGCATTTGTTCTTTGGGATACTTATGGTTATCCAATTGATTTGACTGAGGTTAGTTTTACATTTGTTATTTATCTATTAACCAGCTAATTTGCTAGAACATTTTTATGTTTATCATGTATTATTATTATTTCTTTGCGTAGGTCATGGCAGTTGACTATGGACTGACTGTTGATAAGGAGGGTTTTAATGCTTCTATGGAAGAAGCGAGGCAAAAAGCTAGAAATGCTCGTAACAAGGTTATTGTTATGTTTCTACTAAGTGTATAAGTTAATCCTAAGAGTCTCTTGTGGTGCCATTAGTTATCCCATTATTTTTGCTGTTTGTGTTTCTGTATTTGCTGATAACATTTTGTATTATCTATATGTTACTGGTATTGAAATCTGTTTTCCATGTTAGTTCTTTGTTTATCTTTGAATTCATGGTAACTGTTTTTCTCCCCTTCAATTTTTACTATATATGTTTCTTTTTGCAGTCTGGAGGAAACTCTATTGCTATGGATACGCATGCTACAGCGCAGTTGCGCATAGAGGGGCTTGACAGCACTGATGATAGCCCAAAGTTTCTGTGGCCCAAGGTTAGTTAGACCTTTTGTTATCTTACACATCTATACTTAGTTCCTGTTTGCATCCTAGGGGATTCTAGAATCTGGATTCTAAAATCCAGATTTTGGATAATAAAATCTCTAGCTGTATGAGTCCTCGTTTTTTAGTTATGGACTCTAGATATTTCAAAGAGTTTTTCTCCCAAATACCCCTCAGCATTGCATTCAATTAGCAGAGTTGCCTAGGTCCATGTGAATTGTATTTCATCTCCACCCCTGTGCCCGTTGGTTGCCGTATACCCGCACCACTTCTGATCTGTGCCAGGTTTGGTTCTTGTCTCCTACAAATATCGTCCTGATCCACGATGCGCGTCCCTTCCCAGGCCTCTCCATCGATCAACCATTACCACAAAGCATGCATGTTCGACGGTTTACAATCCACGGGTTATTTGGGTCACACGGCTTTGTTCCCTTCTCTGGCATGCAAGGCTGCCGGCCGTGGTGATGGGCTGCAGGCTGCAGCCCATCGCCTGCAGGCTTCTCTCCTTTCGAGCCGTTACTCTCCTGTCCGCCTCCCCGTGCCTGTCTTTGGAGCCACCACAGTCAACGCTCCTTGCTGTCGCGTTGCCAACCCGAGCTGCGCTGACGCCGCGACTTGGATGTCCATGACAGGCGAGGAACAGCTCGCCGAGCACCTTACCCGTGATCAGGCCGTGGTGGTGGAGGTCCATGACAAGCTTGTGGCCCGACGGCAGCCCTGGCGCAGCATGCCACAGCCACCCTGCCCTACTGCTGATGCTTTCGGACCACCATGTGCGAGCACACAAGGGAGAAGATGAGCTGGACGGGTTAGACGGTTTCAGACCGATGTAGAACCATCCCGTAAGAGCTTCTCGATATGGTTTTCTGTGGGTTGGTTTGGTGGGTTTTGTTGGGTTGTACTGGACCATGTACGGGGCTGCTGTCTGCTCTCCCTGCCTTGAGAAGCCCATAGAGTATATGTCTATGTCGTCACCAATGTCGTAGTGTGAAGCGGAGGGCCCAAATCTGTAGAGGGGAAGGGGAAGGACGACAGAGGAAATGTGTGTGTATCAGTGAGTAAATCCAAACTGCACCATCGTGCGATCTAACCCGCATACGTGGTTCTATGCCACTCACACGTTGGGTTTTCTTTTTCCCGTGATGTGGCTTGCTGACGTCGGAGCTGCCTGCATGGCCACGAATACAGCCGCTCTGATGACCAATCGGATTGCACGGTGGCCGCCCGGGGATCTAACACGTGTGCTTGTCATGCCGTTGATAGCTGTCGCGTACACCGCTCCACGCCGCACCCAAAGTCGGCTCAGGGCTGCTTGTTCACGCTCCTCAACCTTGCCGAAGCAGCACTGATCAGTGGAACCGAGTTTTCTACTAGTGGCGGCGGCTGGGTGGGGCGGAGGTGGCAAGAGCATCTGCATAGGTGAGAACGGCACAAGATGGCACGGGAAGATAAGGGTAAGGGCAAACGTGACTATTCGCATGTACTATCCTGCTTTATCTGGGTTTGGAGAGAGATTTCCATTATTCTGGCGTTGGATTTCCAGAATTCTACCCATAATCCGCCTTGTTTGAATGCCCGTAGATTTTTTATCTGGATCCTGAACTCCCAATGGATTCAGATGGGCCCTTATTAGTTATAGCCAACTTCTGGTTCTTCCCACACTTTTGATATTTGTTATTAACCATTAGGATTAAAAGCCAATGTTTACTATGTTTTTCTTGATCTTACCATTAAGATTTTGTAGGAACATGAAAGTGTGGTGAAGGCTATCTATACTGGCTCAGAATACATTACTACAGCTACTGGTGATGAGGACTTTGGGCTTGTGCTGGAAAGTACAAGTTTCTATGCCGAACAGGGTGGCCAGGTACACCATGTCTATATCAATGCAATAACGATATGAAATCTGGCATTAAGTGTTTTTAAATTCACTCTCGTCTGGCTGGCAAGTTCTGTTTAATTGTTATTTTCAGGCAGTTCTTGGATAGTTACTGCTGGTGTATTTGATCCAAATGTGCCGTTCTAGACTTGTTTCAATTTGCCAAACTATTGTCATGTTAAAACATTTCTGTTTGTAACTTTATTTTATCTGTAGCATTTCACCATTTGAAACATAAAGTTTGTACTGTCCCTCCTGATCTTGAGACTAGAATTGTAGCGTGGGAACATTGATGCATGACTCTCAAGGTTCTCAATGTTACTTTTAATCTTGAAACTTGAAACATAGTGTATATTTGTTGGAAATAATCCTGTGTCTAGATGCATGCATGCTACTGTCAAGATTCATAGCATTTACTTTAGCTAAATTTCAACATGGAGTAATAGGATTAATAGGCTCCTTATTTGGGTAATATTCTGCATTAATTAGGAGGCTATCACAGCAACAATTGTAGCTCACGGCTGCCTATATATGAGAGAGAAATAGAAAATGAAGTCATTTTGTAGCCACCAAGCCCATTGTATTTGTGTGTGCTTGTGTGTTAGTCGGGGGTACTCGACCACCGGGAGATAGGGATTTAGTGACTTACCAACCAATCAGACATTGAGGGCAAGACATACCATACAAATCACGGCTTCGGCTGCTGTAGTCCTCTAGCCGAGCCACTACTAGCGTGTGTGTACAGTTCACTTTTTTTTATTGTTTTGTTATGGAGCTATTCTCTTTCTTTTATTTTTATATAGTATAGAGCGGTAAATTAGTGCTGTTCTAAGGAAGTGGTAGCTGTATTCCTTAGTATCCTGTTGGGGGCTATCTTCCTTTCAATAATTTCTATAGCTTGATGTCATTATATCATGGCAATAATATACTGCAGTTTACATTCAAAGTTATATGCTTTTTCAAATGTCATCACTGAGACATACATTAGCTAAATCTTTTGGATTAACATGGATTTTCTGGCATCAAGATATTTGACACTGGGAGCATTGAGGGGTCTTTTGGAACTTTCAACGTGAACAACGTCCAAGTGTTTGCTGGATATGTTCTACATATTGGCTCATTTGCAAAAGGTTCCAAGGTTTTGTCTCTTGGTGATAGTGTGATATGCAAGGTGATACCTCTTACTAGCTACATGTTTGCACTGAATTAGTTCATATGTATTCTATCGTATTTCAATATGGCAAACTCATTGGTAGGTTGATTACAACCGGCGCACAATGATTGCTCCAAATCATACGTGTACCCACATGTTGAACTTTGCTCTAAGGGTATGTTTCTACCTTGTCCAAAATTGATGCAGTTGCTCTTTTTCTCTCCTGATGATTCTGCCATTGCATGATAGGAAGTACTTGGTGATCATGTTGACCAGAAGGGTTCAATTGTTCTACCGGAGAAGTTGAGATTTGATTTCTCTCATGGTATTGTGGTTCCTTTGTATTCCACTGACTGAATTTCATGAGCTCGTTTACTCAGCTGTTAATTCATATAACAGGAAAACCAGTCCAGCCTGAAGATTTGAGAAGAATTGAGTCCATAGTGAACCAGCAAATAAAGGACGAGCTGGGTGTATATGCACTTGAAATAAAATTAGAGGATGCGAAGCGCATAAATGGTCTTCGTGCTGTGTTTGGTGAAGTAAGTTTTCTTGCTCATGGAATGTTAATGTTTCTTTTTTAGCTAGTTATTAATGGGGTTCACATATTGATTTTGTAGATCTACCCTGATCCAGTAAGAGTTGTATCAGTTGGTCGCAAAGTAGAAGATCTGCTTGCAGATCCTGATAGCAAAGAGTGGTTATCCATATCGACTGAACTATGTGGAGGTTTCTTTTCAGCTCTCTGCTATATAATTCTATGTTTCATGATTATGATATCTAAAATTTTGTGTATATATCAGGTACACATATCACAAACACAGGTGATGCCAAAGCATTCGCACTCTTATCTGAGGAGGGTATTGCAAAAGGTGTCAGGAGGATAACAGCTGTGACTGCTGGATGTGCCACCCAGGCTATGGAGTTGGCATCATCTATTGATTCTGATATCAATGAAGCATCTCAGTTGGAGGGAGCTTTGTTGGAAAAGGTATTGAGCATTTATCTTTTTTTTTAGGGATTGTCTCTACTGGAATTGCAGTGTCAGTTGAGTGCTACAATAATCTACCAAAATATGTTTCATGGGGTCATTAGAAACATTATTAATAAAAGCGGTTCTGATGCATGTCTTATATTAATAATGTTTTATTCTTTAATAACCACTAGCAAACATGCCTGTATGTTGTAATGGATGTACAATTTGTTGCACAGTACTCATGCCAATGAAAATGAGCAAGCTATTTTTATTGGATTTTATTGGGCTTGGCCCAACCTTATAAATCAAATATTCTCCTTCGTCCAGATAAAGATGCAATTATAGCACAGTACCAAGTTTAAGTATCTTAAGTTTGACTAACTATATATAAAAAATCATCAATATTTATGATACCAATTAAGTATCATCAGATTTGTCACTGGATATATTTCCATAGTATACTTATTTGGCATTAGAAACATTAATATTTTTCTATATATATTGTTGGCCAAACTTTAGGCACTTCAATGAAGAATACACCTAGAATTGCATTCTTTTTGGGATGGAGGAAGTAGATTCCATGACCTTTAATTAATGTTAGTGCTATACCATACAGAAAATTGATAGGAGATACACTCAACTTAAATATGTGGATATTGTGTGCACCTGTTATGAGTTTAAGAAAGGTGGAGGGCGAACCACATACTTGCCACGACATGAATGGGCTCTCAGCCAGAGGCCATAAACATGAGTAGTGCAGCACCGACAAAGGTTTTGCAGCTCCAAACTTGAAGTGAGAAAGGCAAGAGTGATGGACGACTGAGGGATGGATGGATGGTGGAGGAAAAAGTGAGATCGAAGAAAGAACTTTTTGCTCTTTAATATTGTATATAGATGTAGATATAGGTAACATGGCACTCTGGTTCAAAGAGATGTGAGGGATGACTGGCTGAGGGAAGGAAGAGGTGTGAGAGATATAGATGGTTTGGAGAAAGCAAGAGACGGCAGACACCCGCTCTTTAATAGGAGGTTCAATGCAAATTGTAGAATGACTGTAATGCACGAGTGGTATAGAATTGTCAAACCACATTCTCTCATTTAAAGTGTTTATTATAGAATCTGGTTGACACCATATCTCATTTAAAGTGTTTATTATAGAATCTGGTTGACACCATTGGGCAGGTTGAAGGACTGCGTCATTACAATACTCCTGTGGATTCTTAGACCTCTTTGTATTTTCTGCTGAGATATATATATATCATTCTAATATCAATGTCTCTTTATCAGAAAATTGCTTCCATCAAAAGTGGCCTGGATGCAGCTGCTATCCCTGCTGCGAGAAAAGCTGATTTGAGAGGCAAGGTTTCAAAGTTAGAGGTCTGCAAATGTTTCTATTTCAGATCTCATATATGCTCATGTTTAAGAAAGAAGAATCACCTACGTCATTTATGTTCTCTTTTTAATGAAAATTAACCACCTAATAATTTACTCCCTCTGTTTCAAATTGTAAGCCGTTTTGATTTTCCTATACATAGTGTATATTTAGGTGTATAGCAAAAGCTATGTATGTAGCCAAAATGACCCACAATTTGCAATGGAGGGAGTCATAATTTAGTTTTAGGATGATTATAACTGTTGCATGTCTCAGGATGAACTTAGGAAGGCAAAGAAGAAAATGGGTGAGCAAAATATACAAAAGGCTGTGAAGTCTGCAATGGATGCCGCAGAAGCTGCTCTTTCAGGAAATAAGCCCTTTTGTGTTACTCATGTTGACGTGGGTCTTGATACCACGGCTGTCCGGGAGGCGGTTATCAAAGTCATGGACAAGAAGGTACTTACATTGTTCATTTTCGCTTTATTGTTAAAATAATGTTAGTGAGTAAATTGCTATAGTACATGGCATGTTGTAGTAGAACTATTTTGTCCCATCTCAAGTCTTGGATATCCTGGTGAAATTTTGGATGTCTTGGCCCAGGGTTTGCCTATAATGTTATTCAGCACTGATGAGGCATCAAACAAAGCTGTTATATATGCTGGTGTGCCTCCCAATACTCCTAGTGGCTTCAAGGTGTTGGACTGGTTAACACCTTCAATTGCACCACTCAAGGGAAGGGGTGGTGGTGGCAAGAACGGCGTCGCCCAGGGTCAGGTGTGTGAGCAATCGAATTGATTCCCAGAATATTCTATGGTCTTGGGTGCAAGTCGTCAAGTAATAAATGCCTAAATCAATTCTGTGACTCCTTTACTGCAGGGAGGTGACGCTTCTCAGCTCAAGGAAGCAATGGCACTTGCGAACAGCATTGCTTCAATGAAGCTCTGCTGATTGGTGATAACTGGTGCGCTGCCCATGGGTCTTGTGCGTGGCTGCTGTTGGATTACTCTTCGCTTTTAGTTTTCCATTTACCCAATGTACTTAACAGAAGTTCAATGGTGTTCACAGTTTCATTTCTACTTACCATACAATTGGAACCACAGGACATGTAACAGCGCAAAGCTTGTTAGTCCGATTTAACGGAAGGTTCTATACATATAGAAGGTTCCTTTGGCGAGCCATCGTTTAAATTTCGCTTTACCCGGTTTGTTATGTTTAGTTCCAAGGACGGCTTTGTGTTCACACCTATAGTATGGTAAGTGTTTTTAGATCAAAGTCATTCACCCAATTTTATTAGAAAGCGTAATGAATGCCCATAATCCGCAAACTGGGGAAACCAGTTTTTACTGTTTAGCACCACGAAAGGAGATCAACCATCCTCATAACGAACCCTCACCAGAACTTCGACCTCTTGGGAATCCAAGCAGCCAAAAGCAAGTTCTAACATAATGTTGATAAGACTCATCTTGGGAATCCAAGCAGCCAAAAGCAAGTTCTGACATAATGTTGATAAGACTGTCTCCAACAGTATGCATCTGTGGAAAAATGCCCTCCAACCGAGTAGGCAAAACAAACACCTATTTTACATATGAGAGAGGCAACACAAATAAGGGTCCTCTCTCCGTCATCCCTCGACTCAAATCAGGCGTCGTCGACCATGGTAGGCCCGTAGGAGGCGTCGGGGTGGGGCGCCCGCAGACGCGACGACGGGGCGGTCTCGGCGAGGAGCGCTGAGAGCGGCTAGGACCACCAGGAGCGGCGTACGGCCGGATCGGCGAGGAGCGCCCGGAGCGGCAGCGCAGCGAGGAATTGCTCGGCAGGGCTTTGCCGGAGCGGCTCGGCCAGGAGCGGCGGGGCGTGGCCGGATCGGTGAGGCGGGCTCGGCGAGGAGCGCCTGGAGCAGCGGGGTGGGCTCGGCGGGGCTCTGTCGGAGCGGCTTTGGCAGAGGGGGGGGGGCACGGCGAGGCGGGCTCGGTGGGTCTCTGCCGCAGTGGCTCGGCGAGGAGCTACCGGAGCGGGAGGGCGCAACGAGGAGCAACCGGAGCAGGCGGGCGTAGCGCGGACCGAGGAGCCGCCAGAACGTGCGGCGGGTTGCCCTGTATTCCCAAGTATTTGCGTTGGTTGTTGGAGAAGCCCAAGTTTTGTGTTCTTTACTTCCTGCTGCGCGTGACCCAAAAAATGGAATGGGTATCGTGTGTTGTTGGAGATAGTCTAACAACAATCGAAAAGAGATGTTGATGTGCAGGCTCAGTGAACGTTTGCCGCCATCATGTTGATCATCTCATCTGCCGTTGAACTTAGCTTTGGTTTAACAATTGGGTGCCAGGTCTTAATAAGCAGTGAGTCTTGTATATCTAGTGGAGATGCCAACACATTCTTGTTGAACACCAAATCATTATTGTTCTTCCAAATAGTCCACATAGCATCTTTCAATGAAGTTTTCTTCTTGACCATTGTCTTGGGAAAAAAGTAAAAAGTCTACATCAACCCTTAAGGTTTGGATAGGTGTCTCTACTTACCCCTTCAAGTATAAAACTAGGTATTGTGGTCCTCTCACTAATAGGTAGCTCTCACCCGTCATCCCCTACCTCCAACTCATTCGACCTCCAGTTTCTCCCCTCGTGGTGGTAGTCTCTGAGGCACGACTCGAGGTTGTGCGACAACAGTGCCACGAACAACGCAACAATGATGATCTACCATGCCTAGCCGTCGCCACAACGGTGTTTGGGTGCTCCCGTGCGGCGAGGAGCAACCGAGTTGGCGCTCTAGCTAATGGAGAGCTCTGGTGAGTGACGACGGAGACCAAGCATGGTAGATCACGCCGGTGGAGACCACGATAGCAGGGATGGAGTGGGGAAGGGGTCAAGATAGCGCAGCCGCTAGCGGCCATGGCGACGTACGCTGGAGCTCGCGAATAGTGATTCAACCATGAATCGACTAGTAGGAGTTGTGGACGGGTTCTTCATGTTCTTGCGAGTTCACAAGAACTTAAAAGAGGAGAGGAGGCGCCATGAGTGGGGGAGATCGGAAGCTCGGGTCAACCCCGACCATGGTGGCGGCGGCATTGATTTGTGGCCATGGAGTGAGCAAGAGGGCATGGGAAGGGGCGGAGAGGTGGCGGCATGCACGACAGGAGCTCCGGGCTTCCTTTCTCGATGACTATGCCATCAATAGCGATCAGTATGCACGTGCAGGATGGAGAAGTGGGTGCCTGGGTCCTTGCCGCTTGGTCTTCGCGGGTGCTCAGACATGGGGAGAAAGCCTAATCCACGCGCCTGGTCCGGATCGAGGTGGTGGCGACGCTTGGTCTGTGCATTGGGCAGGCTGCGACCGGAGGAGCTAGAGGTAGGGGATGACGGGTGGGGGCCACTTATCGGTGAGAGACCTCGTTTTTGCGCTAGAAGTTCCCGGTACAAGTTATTTATCTAGCCAAAATAGCAACATCAATAATATTGAAGCAACCCCTAAATATATAACATATCCATAGGTTAATAACTAATAATTTTATTATTTATACTAGTCATAATCCTTCAATCAAATCATTCATAAAACAAGATATATCATCACATTTACAAACCCTAAATATAATTTTGACTATCTTAAAAAACAAATATTAGTATTGTTACCATCAAAGTAGTAAAGCACAACTTTGTGGAAGAAATGAAGATGGACGGACGTAGAGGAGGGCGGAGCTGGCCAGAGAGGGCCGACCGAGTAGGAGCCAACCGCGTGGGTAGGCCGAAGGGCCGGCCGGTGAGGGGGGTGGCCGGCTGGAGTCGAGGTCGGCCGGGGAGGGCCCGGCGGTGGCCGGCCGGGCGGGGAGGGGGCCGGCTAGGTGACCGAGGTGCGGGCGCAGGGGCAGGGGGCGAGGGAGCGGCGGCGAGGAGAGACAGAGTGACAGAGAGCAAGAGAAAGGAGGTCGTGTGGCGCTGTAACAGCCAGGTCTGCCGTGCCAAGATCCACGGCGTGGCAGGCAGTCGCGGCCTGCCACGGTGGCACTCCTGCCATGCCACCATACACGACGCGACAGTATAGTTTGGCCATGCCAGGCATGGTGTCACGGCCAAAAGTGTTAGTTTTTTTAAAAAATAAAAACAATGTTATTTTTAAAATTTCTTTGCAAAAAGGGTTAAAAATAATTAAAAAAAAAAATCTCAGCGGTCACTGACTCGCCTAAATAGCCCGAGAGTTATAGGGAAACTGGATAGATTATTATTTCCAATGAAAAAAATGAACGGAATTTAAAAAAAATGACCATAAATTGGTGAATAATAAATCTTAAAAATAAGATACTGGGTTTTCACTGAGAGATTCAATGTGATTCAAAGAAATTTCTTGACAGGTTGATTTAGTTATACCAACCTCTCCAACGATAAATCCAAGAAAAACTATATTCTTGCTACTATGACTACAATCGGTTTTATAGCAACATTTATCATGACTTCTATTCTTTTAGGAACAATGTTTTAAATAGTATAGACGACAGTAGACAATAGCGACTACCAAACCATAAGCCCTCTCTCTCTCTTAGTTCATTTTTTTTCTCATGATGCCTCCCACCGTTTGCATGAAAGAAGCCGATAATGCTCGGGTAGAAGCCCACACCTAGGGTTTTCTACCGACGTTGCGCCCCACTCGGTCGGCCCACTTCCTCAACTTTGGTCGACCTAGCAGTAGAAAAAAAGATGTCAACGACATTTCATCTGAGTCCGAATGTCAGCGAGAAACAAAAAAACAGACACAAACACATAGAAAATTCTATCTGAAGCAGGGGCAGACGATTCAGATGATGAATTAGCAGGAGACTGCGTTGCAATAGGTTTCGCACCAGTCAGTGAATTGGCAAGAGGCTGCCACATGACCTGATACGTACAAGAATCGGACATTGTATCATCTAGATATAAGTTGCTCCATATGAGATACGTAGGGAGCGACCCAATATGTACTGGAATTGGATTTCGTATTCATCATCGCTAGTTGCAAATTGTTCTAACTATACGAGACACATAGGGAAATAAAGAAAGCGAGGTGGAAGAAACTCTCCACTACCCGAGTAGTTAGGGAGAGATGGACGTAAAAAATGGATGGAGAGAAATTTTACCTCTTGAATATTAGATACTGATATATACATACATAACTGTGTGTGCCATAGCTATACTATATTTAGCAAGTAGCAATAGTTATGTACCATTCACATATGAAAGACACTAAGAGGTCCATGCATATGCTCATATATACCAAGGGTTTTTATTTTGTCTCATTGAAAACTAATAAAAGGAATAAAACATACAAAAGATAGACATATGTAGCAAAAAGTTGTTATTACCAATAGCATATATATATATATATATATATATAGGGCTCTAGGTACCAAATGCATGTTAAACAGCCTACTTTATCCATCCAAATTAAGTACTAAACATGAAAAGTCTCTAGACTAATTAACAAATTAAAGAATCAGATAAATGAAGAAAATATTCACCAGAACCGATGATCCAAACAAATGATTAATAGTCCAGTGATATATAGATACTACAAAATGAACCTCATCAAAGCATGCAAGTGAACAAAAAGGGTGATTCATGATGACTTTCCATCATGATCAAAACTAAATAAATCAAAATGCATGCGTCCTAGGGTACTAGACTCTCCTAGTTTCATTGGTGCTACTATCCAATTGCATTGTTTGTAGCAGCAACACCTATGTAGCTCGACACATTACCCTTGCTGGCCCTTGTTGCTGCCACTGTTGTTGTTGTTGGGCTTTGTCCAGTAGCGATCAGACAATGACCCACCATTGTTGCTCTTGCCACTCTTCACCATGGCCTTGCTATCCCCCTCCTCCTGCTGCTGCAGCACTCCAGCTGATCCTGCAAAACCACCATCGGTGTTCACTCCCTCTTGAGTCCCCACCAGTTGCCTGACATCATCAATGGTTGGGCCACTCAACCCATGCCCATGCATTGTACCATATGATGGCAACGGAAATGGCATGTTCATTCCATTGTTGTCGCCACTCATCGCGAGGCCTGCATCGTAGCTGCTGCTACCATAAAGAAACCCTCTTCTCAGCATCTCCAGGAAAGATGGCGTTGTCTCACTCCCTCCCGCAGCCAGTACGGGCACTGACGCCTGCTGGTTGGATAGAGACATTGGCGTGAAGGGCACGGAGACCTGCTGGTTGTCCATGGTGAAGTCAAAGCCACTGCCTCCGCCTGTTGACATAAGTGTTGGGAGCACATTGGGGAATAAGCTTGTCATTGTGGCGGGCATCGTCATATTAGGCACCATAATTGGTTGTGTGTTGATGCTCATCTTGTTGGAGCTGGTGTCTGTGCCAGGGGATAATTGTGCATAGGCAGATGAGGACAATGAGGTGCCCGAGGCTGAGCCAGATTTGGAGGTGCGCTTGTTCCTGCGGCACCCACCACCAACTGGGACATTGCGGAGGGTGCCACCATGTGTCCAATAGCGGCGGCACGCCTTGCAGAAGTAGCGCAGTTGCGTCGTGCTGTAGTTGTTGTAATAGCAAAATTTGGTGTTGTTGGAGTCACAGCGTGGGCAACTGAGCGCCTCAGGCAGTTGCGGCCGCAGCTTAGGCTCCCCACTGCCACTTGTGTGTTGCGTGGCCTGTGCCTCCTTTGGGCTCCTAGGTTCTTCCTTTATAATGGGGGTTGAAACCATCATCTCCTACACCAAATAAATTATGGATGCACAAATTATTAACATGTGTGAGAGACACTGTTAACTACACAAGAAAAGAGAAATAATAATATAACATTACACTTTTCACCCAACTTCTTGATTTAACAAATTAAATAATTATGAAGCATATTCTTGTTCAAAACCATAGAATGAAATATATACTACCTTTTTAGATGGAAATAAAGTAACAATTTTCTATAGTAGCTAGAATGTGTGATAACCACAATCATACCATTTTAGGGCAGATTGTTGCATTGTGTTCTATTATTTATGTATGACACACAAAAACCAAATATCTATTTTATAGGTCCCACTTTTTCTTGCCTGATCCCATCATCCTACAGGGCCTATATCCCTAGCCCATTTTTTATTTCATGAAACCTGGTACCATAGTATTTGGACACCAATCACTACAACCCCTTTAACCCTAATGGCCCCTCGAGTCACCTGCTTTCCACCTCCCTACAGTCACCTATGGTGTCATCACTACCCCATACCTAACACACTTATGTCCTCACCCAGCCCCACACTAGTGCCAATTCCTTGCTCATTGGAGGATACTACGAGACACCCTGCCATGCACGCCTAAGCCCTAATCTTTGATAGGCACATGTATGTGTCCCACCTATATCACTTTCTACACAAACCAGTCACTCAAGCGTGCCTCATCATCTCTATCCCCATTGAATTGTACAACAATTAACCGATGTGATATATACGATGGCCAATTTTCCTATTTTGTATTACCAATCCTCATCTTCTCACACGGACCATATACATTACCTACATGGCATTAGGAATCCCAACACATGAATATTAAGTCGCCAATCAGTGATGCCTCATTTTCATACCCTATTTAATCCTAATTCTATAAGTTAGACCATGTTCGTTACCCACACCACCACTAGTAACACACCTAGCATATTCTTGTGCCCCCATACTACCTGCTCACCTGTGTTGGATGATGGGTGTTACCCTGGCACATGCTTGAGCCCTCATGCTCGATAAGACGATGTTCGCGTCTCACACGCATCGCATCTGATCCCTTTTAAACCTAATGACCCTTCGAGCCGCCTGCTTTCCACCTCGCTCCCTACAATCACCTATGGTGCGGTCACTACTATACCTAACACACTTATGCCCTCACTACTTGCTCACTTGTGTTGGACACTCAGAGATACCCTGCCATGCCTAAGCCCTCGTCTTTGATATGCCCATGTATGTGTCCCACCTGCATTGGTTTCTACACAAGCTAGTCACTCAAGTGTGCCTCGTCCTCTCTATCCCAACTGAATTCTACAATAGTTACTCCATGGGATCGATACATACGATGCCCCATTTTCCTATTTTGTCTTGACCGATCCCCATCCTCTCACAGGGACCATATCCATTACCTACATGGCATTAGGAAGCCAAACACCTGAATATTAAGTCGGCAATCAGGTGATGTCTCATTTTCCTACCCCGTTTAAGCCTAATACCATAATTAAGTTAGACCTTGCTTGTTGCCCACGCTGCCACTAGTAGCACACCTAGCACACTCTTGTGCCCCCCATACTACCCGCTCATGTGTGTTGGATGATGGGTGTTACCCTGGCATGCTTACCCTAGCATGCTTGGGCCCCGATGCTCGATATGCCGATATTTGTGTGTCTCACATACATCACATCTGACGCCAACGATCCACCATACCCTTGTAGACTTAATCCCCTCTATCCACCCCAATAGTGTCTTATTGACCTTCTCCACCGTACCATGCATGCCCTCATCTTTGCACAACATCGCCCTTCTTTGTCTCCGGTGGCTCCCTATCATCGCTACATCTACCATGATATTAACTTGGCTTTTCTAGGATGTCGTTACGTTGTCACCGTCTAGCCCTCATCCTATCACATCACTCTGCCACGATAGGATTTCCCTCAAGGCTCACGAGGCTATAGTGAGCACCAAGCAGAACCTAATCTCATTAGTGTTGCCAAATTAAAGTCAGAGAAGAAGATACATGGTATAAAGATGACTCTTATTGCCCCCAAAAATGCAGTGATAGATTTGTTTAAATAAATTTCAGATACTTGTTAATAATGCACGCTATAGACAAACAAATCAAGATGGCTGAAATAAATAAATAAAAATATAGGAAACTTTGAATTAATTTGAAAGGTGATCCACCAATATTGATTCATGGAGAATATTCATGCACTATCTAACGGGTACTTGCACACATTTGAATATGTGTACGCCTTGATTCTAACAGTGAGCTAGCTACTTGAAATCAAGAGAAACAAACGAGCATGTAAATTCGATTGAAGAAGAAGAATAAACATATATAAAGGTTAACAAATATGTACATGTATCACTGCATATCGATATATATATCTATATATAATATGGAAAGAAAGTAGCCAACATGTCTCCCGGAGGGTCGAGCGCAAGGAGGCGATCATACCTGCTGGTGGTTGTGGGGAGCCGATGCTGCTGCAGTGCTGCTGCTGGTACTGGAGCTCATGTCCATGGATCGGATCTTTCCTTCCACGCCCTAATAAGCTGTAGCCAATATAGCATAGATATATACATGAGCAAGCACATACATATATGCACCCGCCCACCAAATAAAGGATCGATCGATCCTGCTAGCAGGCCAAGCAAAGAGACCCGGCCATCAAAATCTCTTAAAATAATCTGTCAACCAAACCTGTATCAAAACACCAAGAAGCTAGGATCGATCAGAGACACAGCACGCACTGGATCGATGTTGTGCCGGCGGCCTTCCTTCCTCTTGTCGCTGGGGAGGAGGGAGAGAAATAGATCGAGATGGTACTGTGACTGTGAGAGATCGATGCCTCCTTTCGTTTTTTATAGAGATCGAGGAAAGGGAATGGGCTAAGGCTGGACAAACGGCGAGCCAGTTAGCAGACAGTGCAGTGGAAAGTGGAAACGGCGGCGGATTTCCGTGAAAGCAAACGCGCGGCGCGTCTGCTAGTGGATGACACGGATACATTGCATGGCACACATGAGATGCCTTGCAGGTCTTCTCTTCCGTTCGCATCGCATACAACAGAAACGGCAGAGAGAGTACATACGTCTGACAATCATGACAAGCTCAACGGTGCAGTACTCGCACGCGTACTCATCTTCAACTACAAGCCTCGCATCCTTCCTCTTGCACGGCTGTTTCCCCCTTTCCTACCTGAAAAAAAAAAAAAAAACAAACAAACAAACAAACAAACAAACATAGGTGACAGTACGTCGCATAAAGTAGGTGATGATGGTCGATGCTAGAACTAGAACACGGCATCACACACGAGCACACACAACATGCATATGCATCTCGAGTAGACTCATCAGATTTAGAAACCAGCGGCTTAGGGCCTGTTTTGTTAGCACCCACTAAAGTTTAGTCCCTAAAATACCAAACACCCCACTAAAGTTTAGGGGGGGCATGTGATAACTATTTTAGTGGGTTTTAGTATTGAACCAGACAATTAAGGTCACTAAACTTTAGGGGCTACTAAACTTTAGCGACCACTAAACTTTAGTGAAGGTAACTCAAACAGGCCCTTAGCCAATTTTGACAAACTAGAGTAGACTCATTGAGAACTCACCCAATCGAATCCTCACCGAGTAGGAGTAGCTGTTAGGATGATCTCCACTAGGAGAGCCCAACGCACTAGTACACAGAGCTACTATACCGGCGGTTGAAAACCTATTTCTACAGGCGTTTTTCGTAACCGCCTGCGCCGGAGGCCAGTAGAAATAGGACCGCAATACAGGCGGTTTATCTAGAACCGCCTGTGGAAATCGATTTCCACAGGCGGTTCACTAAAGAAAACTGCCTGTGAAAATCTATTTGCACAGGCGGCTGACTTAAACAAACCGCCTGTGAAAATCTATTTCCACAAGTGAAGCATCTAGGCCCTATTGGGTTAGGCGATTAACGACAATGCTAGATCACTATGACTAACGTGTGTTTTGCAGAGGCAAAAGTGTTTAAGTTAGGTCATGAGTGATGATTGTGAATGAGCTTAATGGTATTCATGCCCCCAAGATAGAATTCGTTTTCGGTTTCAAAGGACGGAGTTACAAGGTGAATACTAGGCTAGTTCTTAGTGCCATAAGGTTGAGAAGGGTACTAAGTATAGACTAGGACTTTGTTTTTCTTTTGACCGTACTATTAAGGGGGGTATGAGATTAGTAGCTTGACCTAGGAGAGGATGGGAATGTCGGTGTATGCACATTTTTCACAACTAGTCCTAGAGACCCTGCTTTTAGCCCTTGAGGTACCCTGAGTTAGTAGGAGCAAAACCCCTTCAAGAGTTTTGATGAAAAGAAGTGAAGAAGGGGGTGAAAAAGGCTCTGAACCAGTTTGCCTAGGAGGCTCCGGACCATTGGAAGGGGTCCGGTGGTTCTGCCTTAGGCAAAGTGTTGTGGAAGAGGCTCCGGACCGCCTGTCCGGAGGGCACCAGACTAATGGCCATTGGTCCGATGGCCCATAATTCCTGAGTGAGCCAGAGAAGAGGCTCCGGACTAGTCCGACGGCTAGGCCGACGACTGGTCCGACGGTACTCAGCATCAGCTAATATCTATGCAGTGAGGTCCTAGGCTCCGGACTAGGTGAAAGGTCCTAGATGGCTAGAGGGGGGGGGGTGAATAGCCTAATAAAAAATCTACAAATCACTAGATCAAAAGGTTAGATGACAATTAAGCGAAGCTTTTTGATCTAGCTCTACTAGGGGTGCGAAGCCACCTATCCAATGCAATTATAGTTAGCTAAGTGCCTAACAAACAATAGCAAGAACCTAAGACACTTAGCTCAAGCTAGCAAGAACAACAAACAAGAGAAACTAACTAGCAAGCTAACTAGGCAAGATAAGAAAGGTAAGTGCAAGAGATAGAGGTGATTGATATACCAATGCCTTGTGATGTATGGATGTCAATATAGAGAGCCAATCACAAAGAAAACCAATGAGTAGCTGGGAGACAAGATGAACACGATGATTTTTCTCCCGAGGTTCACTTGGTTGCCACCAAGCTAGTCTCCATTGTGTCGACTACTCAAGTGGTGTTTTGGTGGCTAATTGGCAATTCACAAGCCAAGCCCACTACCCGGGCGCCACAAGAAACCACCCAAATGAGAGTAACTCAATGACACGAGCAATCCACTAGAGTTACCCTTTGGCGCTCCGCCGAGGTGGGTACAAGCCCTCTCACAAGTCGATGAAGCCGGCCGCGAACAATCACCAACACGCGCTGAAGCTTCTCCTCAATCGCCAAGCCGTCTAGGTGTTGGCAAACACCAAGAATAACAAGAATGACCAAGTGCCACTAAGATGCAATGCAATGATCAAAGCACTTGGATCACTCAAACTCTCACAAATATGCAATCAAGAGTGAAGAGAGTGAGTTGGGGGCTATCTCAAGCAAGCACAATGAGTGAGAGTGAATGAGAGGTGCAAGAGGGTGCTCCTTGAGCCAGCCAAAACATATAAATAACCTTCCATCAAAAGCTAGCCGTTTTGCCCCTTCTTCACAGCTTTCTGCGTGACTCCGGACGCTGTTTGCATGGGGGGTCCGGACTATTGTTAGCATCCGGACCCTTCATAAACCGAGCTGCCGAGCCTCTGTCCTTGAGTCCGGACGCACTGTCCGGACACGCGAAGCTTGGGGTCCGGACCAATCTTCCTACGTCCGGTTCGCTTGCCATTTGAATTCTTCCATTCGCGCCCTCGTCTGGATCTGCTACGTGTCTCCGGACGCAAGGAACAGCAGCGTCCGGACCTTCATCGCCTTGCGTCCGGACCTCAGCAGAGAGGTTCCAGAGAGCTCCAAAAGCCCGGACGCACGTCCGGAGTCCATGGTCTGGACCAAGCTTAGCGTCCGGATAAATCCACCAGTGAGGAACAGAGAGCTCCAAGCCTCCGGACGCGCGTCCGGAGAACTGCGTCCGGATCTCCTGTCTGCCGAGACCGAGAAGTAGGGTTGCCCACCGGACGCTGTTTCATTAGTCCGGAGTGTAGCCTGTTTGCGTCCGGACCCTGCGTCCGGACCTTGTCTCTTTGTCCAAACGAGTTGCTTCTTCTTCTCCAAGTCTTCAAGTGCTAACACCATGAGATCCATACACTTGTGCCTTGTGTTAGCCTTTTCTTTGAAATATCTTGGATTTAAGTTCATGTTTATGTCACTTAGGTTTGTTTTATATGGATATGCAATGCAAACCTAGTGGCACATGATAACCGCAATCGACACGAGTTTTCCCTTGATAGTACGGCTATCTATCCTAAATGTGATCACACTCTCTATAGTGTCTTGATCACTAAACCAAAAATGGTCCTATAGATATACCTTTGCCTTGGGCCATTTTTGTTTTTCTCTTTCTTCTTTTCCTTAGCCATGGAGCACTTGATTCATCATCTAGCTCCACTTATCAACTTGGATCACCCTATCTAGATCATGCACTTAGCAATAGGGTTAGTCCATAGGTTTCATCAATTAACCAAAACCAAACTTGGGCTTTCACTAGGCACCTGACTATTGAAAGTAGTCCAGTGGTCCCTGGCTCAAGTGCAAGTTTGAACTAAGAGTGAGCTCCGGACCAGTGTGCATGGTCTGGTGGTGTGGGCTCCGGACTAGTCCGGTGCCTTCGCAGAAAAGAGAAAAAGCAGAAAACAGCTAGTTGGAGAGGTGGGGACTATTTATAGCTGCCCATTTCGTCCTAATTAGCTCTCTTGGCCATTGTTTCACCTGGAGGAACCTTGAGAGAGTTCTTGGAGAGCCAAGTGCCTAGTGAGGGAGAGATTTGAGAGAATCCATCTTGTTCTTCCCTCCTAGAGTGATTAGGAGTGACAAGTGTGCATTCATCCACCTTCCTAGCCTTGAGTTGGTCAAGTGAAGGTCTTGTTCTTGTTACTCTTGGTGTTCGACAACACCTAGACGGTTTGGTGGTGATCAGAGGAAGGTGATCGCCAAAAGATTGTTGGCGGCCCTTCTCCAAGCTTCTATGATTGGTTGTGGGCGATTCACCGAGCCAGAGTGGCGAAGAATCAACCCGTAGAGAGCACTCATCCCTTGCGCGAGATTGAGGGGGAGCGATACCTTGCGAGGTGCTCCAACGAGGACTAGGGGGGGTGTCGACACCTCGATACCTCGAGAAAACATCGTCGTGTCAAGAATTTCTATCCCGAGCTCCTTTACATTCCGCATTTACTTTTCGTTGTGTTCTTAGCTTTCCACTAGAATTACTTAGGTTGTTTTTCAATTCCATGATCTGCTACCATTTTCTAGCTAGGACACACGATCGGTAGGCACTAGGGGGTGATTGGCATTTGATAGGTTTTCATATTTGCTTTAGAAATTTAAAACAAGCCCAATTCACCCCCCCCTCTTGGGCATCTTGATCCTTTCAACAGGTGGTTTGTTTAAGTCAGCCGCCTGTGGAAATAGCCCCCCTCCCACATTTTCAATTTTCAAACCAGACCCTGTATTTAACCCTAAACCTATTGGATGGTGTTCAATTATACCCATATAGTATTTAACTATTTCATACAAGTGGTTTCATGCTCATAAACATAAAGTCACACTTATGGAATATATCATCAAAGTTTCATACTCTCACAAACATAAAGTAAATGCATTTACATCAAAGTTTTCACTAGTGCTCCAGTGCTCACAAACACTGTATATATATACATCAAAGTTTTCACTAGGGCTCTAATAACCATCTCGACTAAGTTGCAGACCACTGATCTCTGTGAGCGGTCTATACTTTGGGTCACTTAAGGTGCCCGACTTGTCGTGATAATTCCCCTCTTGAGGAATGACTTCTCATGATGAATGAGCACAAGTCCTCAACTATGGCGTACAAAGTACGTTCGTTCATGTTAGTCGCCTTTTGTAGATTAGCAGCATCCTGAGAGGAAGGTTTATAAACACTAATATATACACTTGACAATACATTTGTAACTTTAATGTGAGAACTAAAATCATGACTATTACTCATATTACCTTAGAAGGGTTCCTATTGTATCGTCTGTTCTGCCTCATGAACTCGCACACGTAGAATCCATAGAGGACCGATCCAGGTGGTTGCTTGTGGCACTATATAACAAGAAAGTGGTTATGTACTTACAACTTGTGTATGATATGTAATCATAACTTTTCATACGTACTGGTCAATGATGATATATGTTCAATGGCTGCCCTGGTGTGTCACACTTTCCTTTTTTTAACTTGTAATACCTATATGCCCTATAATCTCGAATAGAATCACCATGTTATTCTCAAACTCTCTCATCAATAAAAGTATGCAAGCATATCTCAACTTACAGCTCCAAGAAGTTCAAGAACCGTGCATAGCTCGTAGTCGCATAATTTGCGGAGACTAATACCAACACCCTTCCTTGCCTAGGATAAATGACAAAGCAGATCCAGTGGTCTTTGCACGAAGCAAATTTATGATGCACGTGCGTATTAGAATTATTAATTTGAACTATACAAACTCACACTTACCCAAAGTTATATGGGGCCATTATGCATCTTCTGTCTTGATATAGAAGCATTGAGCTTGCCAGGTAGTAGGCGTATTCGGATTCAAACCTTTTCTTCAATTTATTTTTCTTGTCCTCTCGTTCTTCACCTTCTAACCCCTTTAAGTCATCCTCGTCGTCTCCAATTCTGAAGTTGTGCCGTTCCTCACATATTTTTATTGGGTTCAAATACGCAACCCTTCCATTTTCCTTGTGACGAGGATCCGTACCGTAACGCATGATCTGCTCATCATATTGCATTCTGCAAGGTGCACGTTCATGTAAGATATGGAATTAGAATGGATACAACTAGAATGGATATAACTCACAAATACAAACACATGCATATTTATTCGTACGAGTAACACTTACACTACAAACATCGTTATGAGTTGTACATCGAGTCTCTTGAGGTTCATCATCAACCACATGTCCTCGAATGTAATAATGGCAGTCTGCCTTTCACTTGCAAATACAATTGGTGGTATAGACATGTTGATGGTGTCAATGCCAACATAAGCTACTCTCATGTACTAGTCATGCAACCTTTTTATACCACTAGGGATCTTGATCAATTTATCCCACTGTAGTAGGGGCCTCCCCGAGTGATAACAATTAGGAACATGTTCGTAATCTTTCTTTATTGGCTTCCTGATATTTACGCTAATTACCTCAGGATTTTTGGCTGACTTCTCGTGCTCATCCAAGTCAAGGATACAAGTAGTGCGTTGACGTCCAATTCCTGCCAAAAATCTGCCCATGCCAGCATTATTCTTTTTCTTCTTTGGCTCAAATGGGGATATCAATTTGGGTATTGGAAATTTCTTCTTTGGCTACGGTGGAGTCACCTTTGTTGGTTCTAGGTCTTTAGGTGTTGGGCAAGGTGGAGAACTGAATGATGGGTCTTTTGGTTTAGGAGGAGCCATGATCGGTGACGGTGGAAGAGACTGGGCAAGTGGTGATGGTGGGTCTAGAAGAGAATTGTCAGGTGGTGATGGTGGGTCTAGAAGAGATTGGTCAGGTGGTGACGGTGGGTCTAGAAGAGATTGTGAAGGATCTGACGACCCCTGAGTGAGTGGGAGGGCTTCAGAGGATTGTGTTGGTGGCTCACTCAATTCGACATCTCGTCGAGGCCAAAGGATGAGTTCTTGATAGCTTGTCTGAGTCTCTCAATGCCCTCGGGACCGGCAATGTCTAGCATGTCATCTTCGTATCCTTGGACGACCATCACCACTTCTACCTTGCAGTAGTCCTCTGGAATGTCATCACCAAGATACTTGTGTCCTGGGATCGCAAATCCTGTGCCTACTCCCTTGCACGATGATTGGAAATACCATATCTTATGACGAGGAAGCAAGGCGTGGGCATATTAATGTCGTCAACTGCATAGTGAGTCTTTTTTGCCGTTGACGCAACACTGCTTGGAATGGTTCCTAGACTCTGTGTCACCACAAGCTGTTGTGATGTTGGGACTAGCTGCATCTCGGGACCCTGACCTGGCGTATGTTGTTGAACGGACACCACACTAACCAATCTTTGCATCAACTTAGGAGGAGGATTGGACAACATTTGGGACATCATCTCTTAGAAGTCTTTTTTTGCCTCTTCCTGAAAATAAGAAGCCATCTCTTCCTTGTATCGATCACGCTTCTTCTACTCACCTTGCCACTCTGGTCTAAATCCTTCTTTCCATCATTCTTTTGAAGATATGCCTTGAACATGACCAGGATGCTCGGGGTTACCCAAGCCAATAGTTAGGATGTCCCTATCTCTGTGTGAATTAAATAATCCTTTCTCATGTTCTGCTGCTACCGCTAATATGTTGTTAAGTGCTTCATCGGTAGCTGGGTCTTCAAAGGACATACCGGTCTCGGTTTGCTTTGGTTTCCGAGCCATTATCCAGTTTGCGGTCCTTTCGCCAAGTTGCTCAGATAGCATTGGCAACCCTACCGCCTTCTTGGTAGCCTCTTCTTCCCTCTATTTTGGAACCTGTCGTTGGTAACCACTAGTTCCTAAGTGGTGGGGGTACTTGTTCTTTTTTGTGAGCGCAGAATTGGCTTCGCTCCGAGCTAAGAACTCTGCCTCTTGCCTCTGCTCTAGGAAAACCGCCCACTGACCGGTCGAAATCTTGTACTTTTTTGTCGGGTCTGAGCTAGTCTTTGCCCACTTGGTATTCATCTCAGACCTCCAATTGCGGAATATGACCGCACATTGCTTCAGTGCAAACTCCTTTACCAGTGGTTCTGAGCCCTGAGGCAAAATAAACCTCGTCAACATCTTGGCCCAAATCATGTTCCTAACATCGACTGACACATATTTCCAGTGTTGGATTGTGATGTCAAGATTGTCCCTAACTAAGAAACCAAGTGCGTTTCGAAACTTAGCTAGGGCTTCCACAGGAGCTAGGGGCTGTCCTTTTGGGCTCACTTCTGAGATTCTATATGTCTCATCTGGCCACCTATTCATTCCTCTGTCACCTCATTTCCGGTCACTCAGCTTCCTTTTCCTTGAACTCTTGGTAGTGGTGGTCTCGATTGTTTCTGGTGCATCTTCGTGTGCCATTTCATCTTGAGTTAACATTTCCTTCAACTCAGATAACACCTCCTATTCATGTCAAAACATACACTCATCAGATTATGAAGGCTAATCCATTGTGGCAGGCTAATCATGAAATTAGGTACAACCATGAGATCCTATATGCGAAAATTACCTCATCTGCTTCTGGATTGTAATCAGGGTCACGTTCATATTCACGACGGGCCATCCTCTATGCGAGGATCAGTGCCGACGCTACACTGTGATTCGTATTCAGGACTAGATTCTCGGAACCCCGATCCTTTCTCTATGTTGTGGGACCTCGGTGCTTGCTCCATAGGGTGGGACCCTGTTGCTTGTTCCATGGGGTGGGACCCCACTGCTTGCTCCATGGGGTCAGACCCTGGTGCTTGCTCCGTGGGGTGGGACCCTGTTGCTTGCTCCATGGGGTGGGACCCCGCTGCTTGCTCCGTGGGGTGGGACCCTGTTGCTTGCTCCATGGGGTGGGACCCCGCTGCTTGCTCCGTGGGGTGGGACCCCGCAACTTGCTCCGTGGGGTCAGACCCTGGTGCTTGGTCCTTGGGTGGAGAACTCATTGTACAAATCTATACAGTTATAGTTATATAATTAGTCTATGCTTTTGCGAAAATCTTAGCAAAGGATGAATAGTAGAGCGCGCATATAAATTATAGAGCATTTACAAGTTACAAGCATTTAAATACTACATATATATAGTATATACAAGTACACTACTAAAATTGCATAAGCATAAAATTCATAGAAATTGCATATATATATATACACACACACACACACACAAGTACTCTACTCTATATCTATATAGCATTTAATTCATGGAAATTGATTATATAAGCATTAAAATCATGTACTATATATAACATTTACAAGTATTTGCAAGTACTCTACTTATATAGCATTTACAAGTATTTGCAAGTACTCTACTTATATAGCATTTACAAGTATTTGCATGTACTCTACTATATATGTACTCTTCTTATAAGCATTAAAATCATGGAAATACATATATAATTCTATAAAATAATAACAAGTACTCTACTATATATATAGCATTTAATTCATGTAAATATTTGCAAGTATTTCAAAAATGAAAAAAGGAAAAGGAAAAGGGCACTTGGCCCCTCTCTCTATCTTCCTCTCCCCTTTGCCCTGCTCGGCCCAGCAATGGCGGCCCATCAGTGCCCGGCCCAGCAACAGCGGCCCAGTAGTGGTGGGACCACCCTGTCAGCGCTCCCTCTTCTTCAACCTCCAGCCACCACCGCCACCGCCCCGCCCCAGCACCTCTCCTCCTCTCCCCTTTGCCCCACTCTCGGCCCACCAGTGGCGGCCCAGCACACGCCCTCTCACTGCAGGGCGGGCCCAGCAGTCAACTCCGTCTTCAACCCTCCTCTCTCTCTCACCGCCCGCCATCGCGTGCTGCCCCACCACCAGCCGTGCGTGCTGCCCCAACACTAGCCGTGCGGCACAGCCACCGCCACCGCGCGGCGGCACCACCACCGGCATTGCCTAGCACCACCGCAGCTCCACCACGGTCGCCGCCCCGACACACACAGACAAAGAAGAAGAGGAAGATGAGCGCACGACTTACCGAGGACGATGGATGTCGGCGTGTGGAGGGAGAGGTCTCAGCGGCGAGGACGGCGGCGTGGCGAAGACGCACGACGGCGTGGAAATTTTCGGTAGCCTCACGGCGTAGTTTTGAAATGGAACGCGCCGGAGACTTAGAAAATTTCAGGCGGCTTTGGGCGCGATATATATTGAAGGCATTTCTACAGGCGGTTTGAATTGTCAACCGCCAGTAGAAATGATTTCTACAGGCGGTTGTAGAAATGATTTCTATAGGCGGTTGTTACTATTAACCGCATGTAGAAATGATTTCAACATGCGGTTGTTACTGTTAACCGCCTGTAGAAATGATTTCCATAGGCGGTGGACAATACCAACCGCCTGTAGAAATCATTTCTATAAGCGGTTGACAAAGAAAACCGCCAACAGAAATATTGTCATGTGATTTCTATTGTCTTGAACTATTGTCTTAGGGTTAAGAGTTTAGGGTTTAGGGTTTAGGGTTTAGGTCCTATTTGGGTGACGTAGTTTTTAAGGTTTGGGTTTGGGTTTAGGTTTAGGGTTTATGTAGGTATCTATTTAGGGTCTAGGGTTAGTTAATCATACAAGATAGACTATTTAGGTTTTTATATGTAGATGTTTGGTAGTTTATGCTTGTGTAGCGATACTTAGTCATACAAGATAGACTATATATATAGAAAATGATAGCATAAAGGTGGAATAAGAATTAAATGATAGTCTCACATTTACAAACAGTGAATGGTAGACATTGTACGTTACATATTGTACCACAAATGGATTACATGACAAATGACAAATATAAACTAGGCTGCTACTATTCTTCCTTGTCCATCGTGGCGAACCCAGAGCAGTGAATTATGTGGGATTCTTCGCTCAACATTCCTTATCTTCACTGGATGGTCTACAAAGAGAGACATATTGCTAAACTGGTTAAAATCCTCCAGATCAGATACACCATGAACTTCGATAGCTTGTTGCTTTCTAAGAAAAACTACATGCTTTGGTTGGTTGGTACTTTCCTTGTCATTAGGAGAAAGGATCTGTTCAGCATAGAAAACCTGTGCAACACGGTTAGCCATTATCCACGGGTCATCTTTGTAGCCTACCTTACTTAGATCAAGAACTCTAACCCCATAGTTGTCCACTGTGACATGTTTGTCTTCAACCCATTCACATCGCAATATGGGGATTTAGAATGTACCATAGTCTAGTTCCCATATGTCAACAATGAAGCCAAAGTTTGTAATAATCTCACCTGTATTAGACTTAATGGCCTCGCATCGAACACCACTGTTTTGTGCCATGCTCTTTATGTCCTTGTACTTGGTACAGAATGTGAAGTCATTAATGTCATAGGTTTGCCATGTCGTGACCTGACGTGAGGGTCCAGATGCCAACCCCTTGATGGTTTGTTCCTCAATTGTTTCCCCATGTGGAATATCCTTCTCCCTTAGCCATGTGTTGAACCGAGTCTTGTGTTCCTTCATTACCCAATCATCCATGTGCCCATGATTATGTTCCCAAAGTTCATTTAAGTGTTGCTTGATCAAAGACTCCATTATCGAGAGCTGATGCAGGATACTGTGATGTGCCTCGAGCACTATGTTGTAATCTTTCATGATGAATGGTTTTTGTCCCATCCTCCCACATCCATATAGCCTACCCTCATGTCGTGACGGAGGCAAACCTATTGCAACTTGGTCGTTTAAGACTGAAGAATCATGGACCCTTGTGTTTAGGCGATTAACAACAAAGCTAGGTCACTATGACTAACGTGTGTTTTGCAGAGGCAAAGTCATTTTTTGTGTTAGGTCATTAGTGATACAATTTGAATGGGCTTAATGGATATTCATGCCCCCAAGATGGAAATCGTTTCGGTTGCAAAGGATGATGATACAAGTTGAAGACTAGGCTAGTTCTTAGTGCCATAAGGTTGAGAAGGGCACTAAGTATAGCTAGGGCTTTGTTTTTCCTTTGACCGTACTATTAAGGGGGGTATGAGATTAGTAGCTTGACCTAGGAGAGTTTAGGAAAGTGGGTATATGCACACTTGTCACAACTAATCCTAGAGACCTTGCTTTCAGCCCTTGGTTAACCCTAAAAATGGTAGGAGCAAAACCCCTAGAAAAGACTTAGAGAAAACAGTTGAAACAGGGGGAGAAAGAGGCTCCGGACCAGTCTGCCAAGTAGGCGTCGGACCAAGGAGAGTGGTCCGACGGTCCCTGACTTAGGCAAAAGTCCAGCTCGAGAAGCTCCGGACCACCTGTCTGGAGAGCGTCGGACCATAGGAGAGTGGTCTGATGGCTCTTGTCAGAGAGAGAGAGAGCCTGAGAGAAGGCTCCGGACTAGTCCGACGGTGAGTCCGACGGCTAGTCCGACGCTTCAAGTCAGCAGGTTGTTTCCATGCAGAGAGCTCCCTGGCTCCGGACCAGAGCGTCAGACCAGGGCTCCGGACCAAGGAGAGTGGTCCGGTGGTTCGAAGGAGAGAAAATGTTTTCACTCAGTGAGCACCCTGGCTCCGGACCAGTGCGTCGGACTAGGGCGTCGGACTAAGGCAAGTGGTCCGACGGTGCCTAAGCTCCGGACCAGTGTGCTTGGTCCGGTGGTGTGAGCTCCGGATTAGTCCGGTGGCTTCGCAGAGAAAAGAAAAGGCAAAAAACGGCTAGTTTTGGAGGTGGGGACTATTTATAGTTGCCCCCTTCGTCCTTAGGAGGTCTCTTGGCCATTGTTTCAGCTGGTGACACCTTGAGAGAACCTTTGGAGAGCCAAGTGCCTAGTGAGGGAGAGATTAGAGAGAGTTCATCTTGTTCTTCCCTCCTAGAGTGATTAGGAGTGACTTGTGTGCATTCATCCACCTTCCTATCCTTGAGTTGGTCAAGTGAAGGTCTTGTGCTTGTTACTCTTGGTGTTCGACAGCACCTAGACGGTTTTGTGGTGTTCGGAGGAAGTGATCACCAGAAGATTGTCGGCGGCTCTTCTCCAAGCTTCTGTGATCGGTTGTGGGCGATTCACCGAGCCGGAGTGGTGAAGAATCAGCCCGTAGAGAGCACTCTACCCTTGCGCGGGTAGAGGGGGAGCGATACCTTGCGAGGTGCTCCAACGAGGACTAGGGGGGTGTGTCGACACCTCGATACCTCGGGAAAACATTGTTGCGTCACTGAGAATCCCTTTCCCTAGCTCTTTACTTTATTGCATTTACTTTGAGCTGTATTCTTAGCTTTCCTAATAGAATTTCTCAGGTTGTTTTTCAATTCCTTGAATTGCTACCGCTTTCTATCTAGGACACGCAAACGGCAGGCTCTAGGGGGTGATTGGCATTTGATAGGTTTTCATATTTGCTTTAGAAATTTAAAACAAGTCCAATTCACCCCCCTTCTTGGGCATCTTGATCCTTTCAATTGGTATCGGAGCCAGGTTGCTCTAAATTAGGCTTTACCGCCTAGAGCAAGATGTCCCATGGGGATGGACCACCACCCATGTTCGATGGTGATGACTTTCCTTATTGGAAAGTATGGATGGAGGCCTACCTTGAGGCCATGGATGTTGGCGTTCACAAAGCCGCCACCATAGGCGGATCGATGTTCGCCGAGGATCCCTTCTTTGAGAAGAACAATGCTAAGGCAAAGAACATTCTTTTCCGTGGCATTTGCAAGGATGTGTTCAACCGTGTGCGGAATTGCAAAACTGCGCATGAAATTTGGACAAACATTTGTGCTCTACACGAGGGCACCAAATGTGAAAGAGAAGAGCGCTATCACCTCATCATTGCTAAGTTAAATGCTTTCACCATGCTATCTCATGAAAATGCTAATGAAATGTACTCTCGCTTGAATGTCCTTGTAGAGGAGTTGAATGGCCTTGGGCTCACCCAAATGACACCGGCCGATGTGGTGCGCAAGATACTTTGTGTCCTACCAATAGACAAGTATAGCCACATCGTCACGGTCCTTCATCAAGGCGATCTCTCCGCAACTACACCAACACAAGTGTTGGGCAAGATCAATGCTCATGAGATGTACATGAAGATAAATGATGGAAGTTCATCCTCCTCCAAGAAGAAAGAGAAGGAGGAGAAGAAGGACTTGGCACTCAAGGCATCTTCTAAGGAGAAGTGCAAGATTCAATATGTCATTGAGAGTGAAAGTGATGATGATGATGAAGACAACATCGCTCTTATGGTGAAGAAGACCGCCAAGATGTTGAAGAGGCTAAACAAGAATGGAGTCAAGTTTGACTCAAAGAAGAAGAAATTCTTCACAAGCTCTTCAAGGAAGCCAATCTCCCAAATGAAGTGCTACAATTGCGGCACTCTTGGTCATCTAGCTCATGCGTGCCCCGAAGAGAAGAAATACAAGTTCAAGAACAACAAGTTCAAGAACTTCAAGAAGAACAAAGGCGGCAATGATGACTCAAGTGATGATGACAAGAAGCAAGACAAGTCATACAAGAAGAAGAAGAACTTCAACTTCCACAAGAAGAAGAAGAAGGATAGCAAGGCTTACATTGTGGATGATTGGCTCACCGATATTGATGATTCAAGTGACTCCTCCAATGATGAGAGTGAAGAAGAGAAGGTGGCTGCCTTGGTGATTGGTTCTTCTATTCCACCGCCACCTCCTCCTTCATCGTCGGGCTCATCCTCTACACACCTATGCCTTATGGCTAAAGGTGACAAGAAGGTACAAAAAGAGGATGACGGTGATGACCTCTCTAGTGATGATAGTGGCGATGAAGAAGCACCTTTCTATGATGAGCTAATTAAAATTTGCAACAAGTACGCTAGCATCATTAGGAAGTACAAGAGTAAAAATGACAAACTTCTTGAGATCAAAGAAAACTTGCATGATAAGCTTGACACCTTGTCTAGTGCTAATGATGATTTGAAGCTTGAGATTAATTCTCTCACATCTAGCACTAGGGAGCTCAAAGCCTCTCTTAAGCAAGCAAATGAGAAACATGATAAGCTTGAGAGGTCAACACAAGAGCTCCACACAAGGTATAACTTGCTAAAAGATGACTACAACAAAGTCAAGGAAGATCATGGCACGTTAGTGATAGCAAATGAATTGCTTACTCAAGATCTTACACATGTTGCTACTAACCCGTGTGCTAAGTGTGCAAGTGCCACCTCTTGTGAAATCAAGCTTGATGATGTGGCTCTTGAGCAAAGTGCTAAGTGCAAGGGAAAGAGAGTTGTAGAAGCCGACAAGTATGATGACTATGTCAAGATGAAGGATGAGAACTCAAAGCTCAAGGAAGAGCTAATCAATCTCAAGTCTAATAAGTCTATTGTCATCAAGCCGGCTCAAGAAGAAGACAAAGATGCTATCACTTTGATCAACTCTCTAAGAGAAGAAATTGTTACGCTCAAGAATGACAAGACCAAGCTTACAAGTGGCCTTGAGAAGTTCACCAAGGGTCACAACCTTCAAAGTGAACTCTTGATGAACACCGTCATGAAGAATGACAAGACCGGAATTGGGTTCAAGGAAAATCAAGTGATGAAGGCCAAGGTCAAGATTGAAGCCAAGAATTACTACAAAAACAAGTACAATAGCTACAATCAAGAGAAGAAAAGCCCAAGCCAAGGAGATGCTTTGAGTGTGGACAAGTTGGTCACTTCGCATATGATTGCTTGACTCCACTTCCCAAGACCTTGCCCAAGCACACTAGGCCTTTTGCTCATGATGCTCACTATGTCATCAACAAAGATTCCAAGGGTAGACCGCTTGTTGTGTTCCTTGGACCACCAATGAAGAACAAGCCTAGGGTTCTTTGGGTTGCTAAGGAGTTGGTTGACAAGGCAATGGGGCCCCGTACTAAGGGGGTTCCCAAACAACAAGCTTAACTCCAAGTTGCTTGTGTGTAGGTGAACTACAAGACCGGTGGGAGCCATTGGGTAATTGATAGTGGTTGCACTCAACATATGACCGGCGACCCCCGAATGTTCACCACACTTGATGAGGATTGTGCAAATCAAGACAGGATTATTTTGGGGGATAATTCAAAGGGCAAAGTTCAAGGCTTAGGCAAAGTGGCTATCTCTCAAGATCAATCAATTTCCAATGTCTTGCTAGTACAATCATTGAGCTTCAATTTGCTATCGGTTGGTCAACTTTGTGATCTCGGATTCCAATGTCTCTTCACTCCAAATGAGGTAGTTGTGACCAAGATTGATGATTCATCCTTGATATTCAAAGAGTTTAGGCACAACAACCTCTACTTAGTGGACTTCACATCAAATGAAGCTAGTTTGCAAGCTTGTTTATTCTCCAAGAATTCTTTGGGTTGGCTATGGCATAGAAGATTAGCTCATGTGGGCATGTCAACCTTGAAGAAGCTTGTCAAGAAGGAGATGGTTAGAGGAATCAAGGATGTGGTGTTTGAGACGGACAAACTTTGTAGTGCATGTCAAGCTGGCAAGCAAGTGGCAAACACTCATCCAACCAAAGCTTTCATGTCAACCTCAAGAGTCCTAGAGTTGCTACACATGGACCTATTTGTCCCTACCACCAATGCTAGTCTTGGAGGCAATGTCTATTGCTTAGTGATAGTGGATGACTACTCTCGGTACACTTGGGTGTTCTTTCTTCAATACAAGGGAGAGACACAAGGCATCTTCAAGAAATTTGCTACAAGAGCTCAAAATGAATTTGATGTGAAGATCAAGAAGATTAGAAGTGACAATGGCACCAAATTTGTGAACACAAAGATTGAAGATTATTGTGATGAAGTGGGGATCAAGCATGAGCTATCCACCACATATACTCCACAACAAAATGGTGTTGTAGAGAGGAAGAACCGGACGCTCATAACTCTAGCAAGGTCTATGCTTGATGAGTACAACACTCCGGAGAAGTTTTGGGCGGAGGCAATCAACACCGCTTGCTATGCGGCAAACCGTCTCTTCGTCCAAAGGCTATTAAAGAAGACCCCCTATGAGCTTGTCAATGGGAAGAAGCCGGATATTTCATTCTTCCGGGTGTTTGGTTGTAAGGTGTACATCTACAAGAAGCGCCAACACTTGGGTAAATTCAAACGACGGTGTGACATTGGTTTCCTTGTTGGTTATTCACTTAAATCCAAGGCATACCGTGTATTTAACAAAGCCACCGGCTTAGTTGAAGAAACGTATGACTTGGAGTTTGATGAAACTAATGGCTCCCAAGGAGCGCTTGAGGATATTGATGTAGGTGATGAACCCTTGAGGGAGGCAATGAAGAACATGACAATTGGTGCTATCAACCCGGAAGAGGTGGAAGAAGTTGAAGATGAAGCAAATCAAGATCCTTCTCCACCTCACACGCCTCAAGTTGATGAAGGAGATCAAGTGAGAGAAGCTCAAGAAGACACTCACATTCCTCAAGATCAAGCCGAGGCCGAAGCAAGCAATGTTGAAGCACCACATCCTCCTCCTCAAAAGACAAATAGAAAATCAACATCCATCCTTCAAGCTCACCCCCATGATCAAATCATAGGGAGTCCATCAAAGGGAGTAATGACTCGCTCTAGACTTGCATCTTATGTTGAACATCACTCGTTTGTTTCCTTTGTTGAGCCTACTAGTGTAGAAGAAGCACTTGCGGATCCGGATTGGGTGAATGCCATGCTTGAAGAACTCAACAACTTCACCCGGAACCAAGTGTGGACACTTGAAGAGAAGCCAAAGGATGCAAGAATCATTGGCACTAAGTGGGTGTTTAGGAACAAGCAAGATGATCAAGGCGTGGTTGTGAGGAACAAAGCAAGATTGGTGGCAAAGGGGTTCTCCCAAGTAGAAGGACTCGATTTTGGAGAGACCTTTGCTCAGGTTGCAAGACTTGAAGCCATCCGTATCCTTTTGGCGTATGCTTCATATCACAAAATGAAACTCTTTCAAATGGTTTGAAGAGCGCTTTCTTAAATGGTTTCATAAATGAACTTGTCTATGTCTCACAACCTCCCGGGTTTGAAGACCCAAACTTGCCTAATCATGTGTATAGGTTGTCCAAGGCACTCTACGGATTGAAGCAAGCTCCAAGAGCTTGGTATGAGAGGCTAAGGGACTTCCTAATCAAGAAGGGCTTCAAGATCGGGATCGTCGACACAACACTATTCACCAAGAAGCTTAATGGAGAGATCTTCGTTTGCCAAGTATATGTCGATGACATTATATTTGGATCAACAAACCAAGACCATTGCAAGGAGTTCGGTGACTTGATGTCCAAGGAGTTCGAGATGTCAATGATTGGCGAGCTAACCTTCTTCCTTGGTTTTCAAGTGAAGCAAATGAGAGAAGGGACCATCATCTCTCAAGAAAAGTACACTCATGATCTACTTAAGAAGTTCAAGATGGAGGATTGCAAGCCAATCAAGAACCCAATGCCTACTAATGGACATCTCGACCTTGATGAGGGAGGTAAACCAATTCATCAAACTCCCTATCGTTCTATGATCGGTAGTTTACTTTATCTCACCGCATCTAGGCCGGACATCATGTTTAGTGTGTGTATGTGTGCTAGGTTTTAGGCAATCCCTAAGGAGTCACATCTCTGTGCGGTTAAAAGAATCCTTAGGTACATAAGGCACACCCCTAGCATGGGTCTTTGGTATCCCAAAGGAGCTCCCTTCCAACTAGTTGGCTATTCCGATTCGGATTATGCCGGGTGTAAGGTTGATAGGAAGAGTACCTCCGGCGGGTGCCACATGCTAGGAAGATCACTTGTTTCTTGGTCCTCAAAGAAGCAAAACAGTGTGGCATTGTCAACCGCTGAGGCGGAATACATTGCCATGGGAGCAAGTTGTGCACAAATCTTATACATGACCCAAACACTTCTTGATTACGGCGTTGTTTTAAAAGATGTTCCACTTTTGTGTGATAATGAAAGCACCGCAAAGCTTGCTAACAACCCGGTTCAACACTCTCACACCAAGCACATAGATATTCGCCATTACTTTCTTAGAGATCATGTGGCTAGGAAAGACATCACTCTAGTTGGAGTTAAAAGCGAAGATCAATTGGCGGATATCTTCACTAAACCACTCGATGAAACAACCTTTTGTAGGTTGAGAAGCGAGTTGAATGTGCTTGATCACTCTAACTTCACTAAAAGATGAGATTGTGTGAACCATGCATTCATATGTAATATAACATGTTTAATTTGGTAATGCACATAGGCTTGGCTAACGCGGTTGAGATAACCGCCCTCAAAGCGTGTGACAAAGCTTAACCGCGGTTTTAAACTTGCAAGCAACCTAGATTCAAATTCCGTATTGCATAGCATATGCATGTGTGTTGCCTTGTTGTTTCTTTTCGGTTAAGTTTTGGTCATCCTCTAGGTTCGTCACTTAAGGGGAGCATTCAAAGCTTTAGCTGCAGCTAATACCCCTTTTGTGCCCCTTTGGAGCTTTATTGAACTATTTTTCTATGAAAACTAAGTCTAGCCTATGGCAAACTATTTCAAAATTGAGGGTTTGAGAGATGGTTCTTATGCTAAGTCCAACAAGTGCTCTTTTTTTGCTCTTTTGTGTTGGTACTTGGCTAAGAGAAAAGATTGGAGACAAAAATAGGAAAATTCAGAGCAAAATCAAGCGTCGGACCACCCTCCAGACCACTCTGCATGGTCCGACGCTCAGTGGTCCAACGCTCAGTGGTCCGACGCCCTGTCCCTCTCTGCATAAAATTCTTCCAAACACAGAAACCGTCGGACCACCCGTTCGACGCTCCTCCAGACCATAGGCAAGTGGTCCGGTGCCTCAGTCAACGCCCAACAGTTCAGTCGAAACACCGTCGGACCAGTCCGGTGAGTAGTCCGACGCCTTGGTCTGGTGGTCGAGTGCTCCCTGCATGAATTTTTTTCTCTGGTACCGTCGGACCACCCGGTCGGACCACCCTCCGGACCAAGCAGAGTCGTCCGACGCTCAGAATCTTTGTGATAACACCCCGCGGGCCGATCTGTTTTTGGCAGTTACTGTTTCTCACCACTGCCCGTACACCGCGCCGCCTCCACGCCCCAGCGCCGCCGCTCATCCGCCCCCTCGCCCTCGCCACTCACCGTCGGTGTATCCCTCACCGGAGCGTCGCCGCCTTCACCGCTCCGCCCTGCGTCTCCCCTCCACCAGCAGCGCCGCCGCCCATCACCTCCACCGCGCCGCCGCCCTCAGACCTTGGCATCGAGGTCCACCTCTCCGGCGGCAAAGGACCACCTCCACTATCCCTGCCTCATCCACCATCGACATTGTCTTTGACATTGCCAAGAAGGACCTCCCCTTAGGGTTTGTCTAAACCTAGGGTTTGGGGAGTTGACGTTGATTTCATCAAAATCCGACCACGTTTTCGTCGATTCGACTTCGTCGACTGCGCTTCATTGTTCTTCTAGGGTATGCCATTGATCATGGTTTTAGCGTTTCGTCTAGCTATCGATCAACTCATGCCTTAGTTCATTCGATTCCATATTCACTCTAATTCATCGTGCCAATTGTAATCCACAGTTGGCAAATCTCTTTTGGAGTGTGGTTTGGATCTTGAATTGCTCGGATTAGATACGCTCGCTTACCTCAGGTATCATGACATATTTCATTCTATTTCTTATCTAGATGCTTGCTTCCATACGGATTCTTATCTCTAGATTTTATATATGCTTATATATATCCTGTCTATTCTATCTAGCAGCAGTTAGTGGCAGCTTAAACTCGAGGCAAAGCTCACGAGTAAGGATTGAGGCAAAGCCTCAGAAGGTTCAGTCCAGTGGCTCGCAGGCCTCTTTGTCAGTTATTGCTTGTTTGATCAGTGGGCAGTGGTTCTTGCAGTTGGCAGTGGTTCTTGTGTCTGTCAGTGGTTTCTATCAGTGGGCAGTGCTTCCTTTGATTGATCAGTGATGGCTCGTGGCTCTTGTGCTCGTGTCAGTGGTTCTGGTGATGACACTCCTCCTCCTCCACGTTCTTCAAGGGACAAGGGCAAGAAGCCAGTTGTTGAGAAGCCCAAGAAGAAGAAGCGAAAGCTTATAGAGGCTGAGAAAGCAGAGGCAGTGGCAGATGCAGCAGACCGTGCAAAGCGAGGTGGTCACCGAGGTTCAGTCAGACTTGGCACCCCTCCGTGGGATTTACCATCTACTCCTCCTACTGAGTCACAGACCGAGGATGCTTAGAGCTTGTCATAGAAGCTCTTGGTACACCGTTGGCACCTCTTTCCTAGGGGCGAGCTACTCGTTCTCAGGCAACTCAGTCTACTCAGAGTGCCTCAGCAGCTCCTACGGCATCCTCAGCGTCAGTTCACCTTGATCTAAGGAACCTCACAGCAAAGCAGGTGAAGAAGTTTCGCTTTGTAGCTCTTGAGAAGTGGTGCCCTGATCAGCGTGACCCCAGAGCTTCACCAGGATGGCACACCCCTCTCATGGAGGATTTCTACAGAGCAGCTCAGCTTACTAGCATCCAGATCAGACCTCACAGAGTTTGCTCCTTGGAAAGCATTGTTGAGTTGGCTGGAGAGGAGATTCGACCCTTTATCACATATCTTCCGGGACTCGCCGACCTTCTTGGTCGTTCCGGGAATTATATTGAGAGGTGGGTCCGGGAGTTCTATGCCTCAGTGTGGATTGATCCGGAGCATCACTTTCTTTAGTACACTTTCAGAGGAGAGCGTTACAAGCTCTATATGACTCGGCTCAGAGAGATCCTTCACCTCACTCAGACAGCCGGAGAGCTCAACCTACACTATGACTGCTACAGAGGTGTCTCTGTGCCTCGCCGAGCTCGAGGTGGCCGTACGTTGACAGTTCAGGAGGTTGCTCCTCTCTTCAAGCCACCTTTCTTAGAGGGTTCACGTCGTACCCCGGCAGAGCTCCGTCCTACCGTTCACCGTCTGAACGAAGTTCTCCGGCGTACCTTGCTGCCTCGCACTGGTTACAAGGAAGGATTGACTAACATGCAGCAGCTACTACTTCAGGCCCTTGTCTCTCAGACACCATTCGACATAACAGACTTTCTTGTGTCAGAGATTGAGGATGTGATCGCTGATGGTATGAGGGCACGACGTCAGTTTCCATATGCTCACTGGATTTCTTCTATCATAGCTATTGAGCTTGAGGGAGCCAACCCCGGACTCCGTGTCTTGATAGATTAGTCACCGACTTCCTTCCTAGCCTACAGGGTTCTTGGTTCTTTTGACAGCCGGTTCAGGAACCGGTGCTACGCCTCGTCAGGGAGAGGACTGCTCCAGCCGACAGAGATGATGTGGATACTCAGGATGAGTCGATTCGAGGTATTGAGTAGTAGGAGCTTCATGACTTGGATACTGGAGCTGATGTTACCCCTGAGGATACTTCTTCCGACAGCTCAGACGCCGACTTCCAACCAGTTCCTCCTATGCCCCCACGGGCTCACGACATTGAGGCTGGCGGCTCTGGCTCCACTACAGAGACTATGATGCTGAAGATACTTGATCATCTCAATGAGCAGCAAAGCTCCTTAGTCACTGCAGTTACTCAGGTCCAGCAGAGACAGGATGAGATTCAAAGGCAGTCTGAGGAGCGCCACTTTGAGATGCAGCGACAGATGCTTGCCATGCAGTTGGAGTCACAGCGCTTACAGCTACAGTCTCAGCAGCTTCAGCAAGAGAACATGGCCTTTATGGCTCACATGATGAAGTGGACGGGTGCACCTCCTCTTGAGTTCCCAGCTGCACCTCAGATCCAGATGATGAGTACATCACAACCCTCTCAGTCAGTTGGTCAGCTAGCAGGACCACAACACTCAGTTGGCCCCTCAGTGGCCCCTTCAAGTTCCGCCAGACAGACCGTCACTCCCACCCCAGCCATACAGTCCAGTGGACTTCAGGGTGCCAGAATGACCACCCCGTTCCAGTCCCCGGCGACTCAGGTCACACAGTGGTTGGACACCTTCGGCCCGACGCAGCAGTTCACCCCTCTCACTACTGGTTTCACGCCGCTCTCTGTTACGATGGGTGCTACTGCTAGAGATCTCTCCGCGTCGTTCAGCGACATCACAGGGCAGCCGTCCCCCACTGGTCAGCAGATAGCAGCAGAAGTTGAGGCAGAAATGGTTGCACCGACAGCTGGTCAGCACCGTTCCTCAGTTGCTTCCTCAGAAGCCACACACGACAGTCGGGCTCCAGCCGTATCCACTCCACCCACAGCTACTGTTGCTACCGATGCCACTGTGGTTACTACGACTCCAGTACAGCCTCCGCAGCCTCCGGTTATTCAGACTCCAGTCGAGTCCATGCATGAGGCACAACCGGACACCGCAGCTCCAGAGGTTCCCACAGAGACAGTGGCACCAGATTCTGCTCCTACTCCTACCCCAGCTCCAGCTCCAGAGTCCTCGACAGTAGAGATAGCCGGCACGTCAGCTCCTGTCCCCCAGACCGCTTCCCTTCCAGCGTCAGACACTCAGGGGGAGGACTCAGATGATGAGGCCTACTTGGCAGAGTTCAGGGTGCTTGACCGCTCCATGGTTGCTTCCACTCCGCCTCCAGACGCTTAGTTTTGGTGCTTCGACGCCAAAGGGGGAGAGGGAGAGTCAAGTAGATGGGCTAGCTTCAGGGGGAGCTAGTAGGATTCGTTCTCTTGATGTGTATTAACTCTATCGCATCATGCATCACGTTTACCATCTTTTATGCATTGTATGATATGTGTGATGGTTGAGACTTGATGGTTGTGTGACATGTGTTGACCTTTACTTATATATATCATGTCACTTGGTTATGCTATATTGTTTCCTCTCTAATCTCTGATCCTTTGGCTATAGCATATCCTTTATGAAATCAAGTACTATGCTCAATTCATATCTATTGTGCTTGTCATGGCTTGAATGGTTAGGCATGTTTTTGTCTTTCTTATCACCAAGTAGCTTGACCTAGGAGAGTTTAGGAAAGTGGGTATATGCACACTTGTCACAACTAATCCTAGAGACCTTGCTTTCAGCCCTTGGTTAACCCTAAAAATGGTAGGAGCAAAACCCCTAGAAAAGACTTAGAGAAAACAGTTGAAACAGGGGGAGAAAGAGGCTCCGGACCAGTCTGCCAAGTAGGCGTCGGACCAAGGAGAGTGGTCCGACGGTCCCTGACTTAGGCAAAAGTCCAGCTCGAGAAGCTCCGGACCACCTGTCTAGAGAGCGTCGGACCATAGGAGAGTGGTCTGATGGCTCTTGTCAGAGAGAGAGAGCCTGAGAGAAGGCTCCGAACTAGTCCGACGGTGAGTCCGATGGCTAGTCTGACGCTTCAAGTCAGCAGGTCGTTTCCATGCAGAGAGCTCCCTGGCTCCGGACCAGAGCGTCGGACCAGGGCTCTGGACCAAGGAGAGTGGTCCGGTGGTTCAAAGGAGAGAAAATGTTTTCACTCAGTGAGCACTCTGGCTCCGGACCAGTGCGTTGGACTAAGGCAAGTGGTCCGACGGTGCCTGAGCTCCGGACCAGTGTGCTTGGTCCGGTGGTGTGAGCTCCGGACTAGTCCGGTGGCTTTGCAGAGAAAAGAAAAAGCAAAAAACGGCTAGTTTTGGAGGTGGGGACTATTTATAGTTGCCCCCTTCGTCCTTAGGAGGTCTCTTGGCCATTGTTTCAGCTGGTGACACCTTGAGAGAACCTTTGGAGAGCCAAGTGCCTAGTGAGGGAGAGAGTAGAGAGAGTTCATCCTTTTCTTCCCTCCTAGAGTGATTAGGAGTGACTTTTGTGCATTCATCCACCTTCCTAGCCTTGAGTTGGTCAAGTGAAGGTCTTGTGCTTGTTACTCTTGGTGTTTGACAGCACCTAGACGGTTTGGTGGTGTTCGGAGGAAGTGATCGCCAGAAGATTGTCGGCGGCTCTTCTCCAAGCTTCTGTGATCGGTTGTGGGCGATTCACCGAGCCGGAGTGGCGAAGAATCAGCCCGTAGAGAGCACTCTACCCTTGCGCGGGTAGAGGGGAGCGATACCTTGCGAGGTGCTCCAACGAGGACTAGGGGGGTGTCGACACCTCGATACCTCGGGAAAACATTCCTGCGTCACTGAGAATCCCTTTCCCTAGCTCTTTACTTTATTGCATTTAGTTTGAGCTGTATTCTTAGCTTTCCTACTAGAATTTCTCAGGTTGTTTTTCAATTCCTTGAATTGCTACCGCTTTCTAGCTAGGACACGCGAACGGCAGGCTCTAGGGGTGATTGGCATTTGATAGGTTTTCATATTTTCTTTAGAAATTTAAAACAAGCCCAATTCACCCCCCCCCCTCTTGGGCATCTTGATCATTTCAAGGACACTATTGCAGAATGGACCTCCGAACTCAATGGCCTCTTCGGTTAAATACCCCTCAACCATAGACGCCTTTGGACGAGCACGAGTCGAAACATAGCCATTTAGTATTGCCATGAAACGCTCATAAGTCCACATTTCATGCAAGTACATAGGACCCAATGCCTCAATTTGAGGAACCAAGTGCACAACGAGGTGCACCATGATATCGAAGAATGCTGGGGGAAACACATCTCAAATTGTGACACTGTCTCCACTACGAATTCCTGAAGAGTCGCTAACTCATCACGGTTAATCACCTTTGTGAGATCTTGTTGAAAATGAAGCACAAACGTGTCACTGTCATCTTTACGAACAAAGGATTTATAGCCCTGATGACAATTGGAAGGAAAGTAGTAAGCATGATATGACAATCATGTGAGTTGTAGTTGGTGAGTCTAAGGTCTTTCATTGACACAATACTCCGTATGCTAGAGCAAAATCCAGATGGGACTTTCAACTTCCTCAACCACAAACACATCGCATGTTTCTCAGCTATGTTGAGGTTGTAGCTTGCTGCGGGTAGATGACACTCCCATTTTCTTGTAGAACAGGGTGAAGCTCTTTTTTTATGCCTAACTGTACCATGTCCATGTGTGAATTCAGTCCTTCCTTTGTCTTGCTCTTCATGTCTAGCAAGGTGTCAATTAGACTTTCAAACACGTTCTTCTGAACGTGTATACCATCGATCGCATGTCATACATCTAACTCTTTCCAGTATGGTAAATACTCAATGAAAATAGACATCTTCTTGAATGTAGCCCCTGGAGTTGGTTTGACATCCTTTCTTGGTATTCCGTATTTTGTCTTCTTCCCAAAAACAAATTTGATTTTGCTAACTATTTGAAAAACTCTTTGGCCTTTACAGTTACTTGATGGTGCAATAGAGTGTAGTTTATCGTTATTGTTGAAGTACTTAGCCATCTTTTTAAGGCGGTACCTGTGTCCTTTCGATAAGAAGCGTTTGTGTCTCATGTACACTATCTTCTTAGATGCATTGAGGGACACGTAAGCGGTTTCATCTATGCAGAATACACAACCAACCTTTCCCTTGAACTGCCCTGGTAATGTGAAGAGAGCAGGGTAATCGTTGATCATAACAAAAATAATTGCTCTCAGCGTGAAAGATTCTTTGCGGTACTCGTCCCACATTTGAACACTTGTTTCCCACAACATTTTCATGTCCTCCATTAAGGTCTCCAAAAAAACATGCATGTCCACTCCAGGTTGTGTAGGTCCAGAGATAAGGATGGTTAGTAAAAGGTACTTCCGCTTTTGCATCAACCATTGGGGAAGGTTGTAGATGGTGAGGATCATCGGCCATGTGCTATGTTTGCTGCTCCTCTCAGCAAATGGATTCATTCCATCAGTACTCATTGCAAATCTAACATTTCTTGATTCCTTTGCAAAGTCTTCATGGTTGTTATTGAAATCTCTCCACTGCGTGCCATCAGCCGGATAGCGAAGCTTCCCATCATTTTTGTGCTCATTTGAAGAATGCCAGCCCATAAGTTTGGCATCCTCTGGGTTAGCGAACAAACACCTCAATTGATCAACCATAGAAAGGTATCACGTCACTAAAGCAGGAATCTTTTTCTGGGCATAATAGTCTACTTCGTCTTTTTCTTTGCTTGTGGGGGGTTTTGTTGCTCTCTGTTGGGTCTTCTTTCTCTTATTTCCTTTACACGTGGAGGCAGCACATTCTTCTTCTCGAAAGTCTTTATTCATCTTGTACCTACTTGCACCACAGTTTGGACAGCTGTCCATGTCCTTATACTCATCACCTCGATATAGGATACAATGATTTCTACATGTGTGGATCCTCTCAACACCTATAGTGAGCGGACTGATTAGCTTCTTTGCATAGTACGTGTTAGCCGGCACATTGTTCTCCTTTGGAAGCATGTCTGCGATAATACTCAAGAACGCATCAAAGCCAACATCAGACAAGCCATATCTAGCTTTGAACATCAACAACTTAAGCACAGACTGCAGCGTCGTGAACTCTTGGGTACAACCCTTAGACTCATCATACAAAGGCTCTTTTGCTGGATTCATCAGGAAATCCATACCTTTCATGAAGAACATTGAAGGGTCATCTAAATGACGATGCAACATTGCCTCTAAAAATTCTGCATCTTGCGCAGCCATATCTGGTAGGACCTCACCTTCATTTGCTCCATCAAAACCATGATCAGGAAGAGGTTGTTGTGTCTCGTGTACGAACTGAAACCCGTCAACAAGCATATGTAGATCAACATCAATATCTGCAGTGTTTGCCGTTATATGATGCGCAGAACTACCCTCTCCATGCTTTGTCCAAATCAAGTAATCCTTCATAAACCCCCGACAGACTAGATGAGAAAGGATTGTTTGAGTGTCATCAAATACAACAACATTTTTGCAGTCTATGCATGGACAATGTATGTGCTTCATCTTTGTTCTCCAAACATGGTTCTTAGCAGCGTCAACAAACTTATGCACTTCTGGTAAGTATGATGGATCTAGTCTTGACAACTTATACATCCATAATGACCTCTCCATCGTACATGTACAAAAATATATTGAATTAATTGTATGCTAAAAGTTGAAACCACAGGCCTAGCTTCAAAAAGTTACTCAAACTGAGCAAAATGAATAAAAGGATGCAAGAGAGAGATAAACTAACCTTTGCTAGCACCTCCTTCCAAAAAAAATGAATATCAAAACCTCTCCAATTGTATTTTCAAAAATCTGGATTTCCAAAAACGTCTCCAATGATAGTTGACTGCGAGCTAGAAGAGTTATCGAGGAGGAAGAAGGGATATGATTAAGTATAGGGTTTATCGGAAGGTACAATTTTTAAACATACATTTGTCTCACCATACAAACAAACAATTCATGAAACAATTTGAGAAATGAAGAAAATATACTAAATAATTAACATGCTTTATTAGAGAACTAACAAAAAAACTATATTCCCTTCTACATATGAAAACACTTCATGAACACAATCCATTGCTAGCTACAACTAAAAAATCTATTTCATAAGGTACATTTTTTAAACCTATATTTGTCTCTCCATACAAACAAACAATTCATGGAACAATTTATGCAAATAATGAAAAAAATACTAAGTAATTAACATAATATGAACCTATATTGCTCTCTACATGAACATACCATTCATGGCTATAGCTATATACATACAACTAAAAAAATCTTGGATAAACTAAATTGACAACAAAACATGAGTAGGGAGAGTGGAGAGACATCATCTAACCATCTTAAGCATAAAAAATTCAGAAAATCTTGCCCATAACCTAGCTACCCTTCTCTCTCACTCATGGTGAAACCCTAGATCCAAAAAGGGACTCAAATTGAGCAAGGAATGGACAAAATGAGGCAAGAGAGGCATAAACTAACCTTTCTTAGCAGCCTCCTTCCAAAAATGAAGATCAAAACCTCTCCCCTTGTATTTGAAGAAATATGGACCTTCAAAATCGCCTCCAATGAAAGTTGGCTGCGAGCTATAGGATTTCTCGGGAAGGAAGAAGGGTATATATAGCTTGAACAACACAGGTGGTTGCTTAAGCTAACCGCCTGTGTAAATTGATTTACACTGGCGGTTTACCTAAAATAACCGCCTGTGGAAATGACGCATTTCCACAGGCGGTTCAGCTAAGTGAGCCGCACTGACGGTTGGCTTCATTTCCACAGACGGTTATTTTAAGACAGCCGTCAGTGTAAATAAGTTTACACCGGCGATTTGTAGCTGGTCCGTACGCAATGTTCTGCACTGACGCATGATAACTGAAACCACCAGTGTAAATTATAAGTCACCGCAGGCTTAGAGGTTCTTTGTACTAGTGACCTATGGCTCCTGTACTTGTTCTCCATTGCGCCCTAGGTGATCCTAGGTTTCTATTAGTGGCTTCACGTATATTAGGTATATACACACCAGCAGTACGTACTATTACAATACTTTCGTAGCTCCATCCATCGTACTACATCATCTGTATATATAGTATATGATATGAATTATTATTGGTTGAGCACCTGAGGCTGAGTGTCCACCAATGCAAGTAAAGCAACGATGTCGATTGTTACCAGAATTTTAGTTATAGATCCGATTCCTACAAGATTTTTTTTTGTTTGACAAAAGATGAAAACAAACGAATTTTGGTCCATCAGAGTGCAGTTTGAGAAACCCAAATTCATTTTTTTAGATAAAGGATAGTTCATATCCAGCATCTTCTACCAAACGGTAGAATCACACCAATTATTACAACTCACAGAACCAAACGTCTCGGCTGTAGAAACCCACAAAGACACAGCCAACAAGGAACCCAAATTCATATTATTATTGATTCATGATCCTACCTTGGACCACATTCTCAAAACATACACGGCGAGAATAGTTGCACCTACGAATCAAAGGGATCCTGGGATGGATTATAACAACTCTTTGTATATGAAACTGGAAAAGAATGTTGATGCACAGACAGATGGGTTTTCAACTATACAATTTCTCAATTTTCTTTTTGCAAAAAACCACAGGAGCTTTCTTTCGGTTTCAAATATAAAAGGAATGGTGTTTACTCCCACAGCCGCCCAACAAAGACACCATATGTTTCTAAGACTATATCAATACTCCATAGCTACCCAATTGCCTTTCGTGTTCTGCTTCCCAATGGTGACGCCTGTCTTACAGTGTCTCACAGCCAATTCTTAACAGGCTCTATTCATATCCAATGCTTTTGATCAGATCTGGCTTTTGCTTGTCACTACAACCAGAGTTTAGAACAGAGACTGGTTAAAAACAGGGAAATATCAACCTTATCAAGCAAAACCACCATGGTCAGAGACAGTTCTTAACTGCCTCTATTCATACATGATGACTACCAGGTGTTAATAAACAATCAACATGTAACGCCACTAACATGGGTTAGCTGAAGCGGTGCAGAATCTGATTGTGCCTCAAAACATCGTCAGAGGACCTGATGAAGGTGTATGCAATGGATGTCTTGCCTCATCTGGTGAACCATTCGCAGCCCTGAGAATAATAAGAACACACTACGCCTTCACATGTTCACGGATGAATTGCTCGACAGCTGAAACAGTACCGGTCGAACCGGCACCCTCAGCAACAGCCACCTTGTTCTGGCACTGGCTGAAGTTGAATGCCTCTCTAGGGACCCCGAGCTGGACTTCATCAGAGATGTCAGCTGATGATATGGCATTCCTTCATTCTCGGAGCTTGTTTCTACAACATGGGAAAGAAGGGCAGGCATTAGAAACCTTGTGAATTTATTAATATTTCACATCAGTTGGAGACTGGTACACATGTTTTTTGCATGTTCGTTTAAAGTTAAAGGTGGCTACGAGTTATAGATCTGTTAGACTGACTCCAACAGCATACCCAAATGCCAACCCAAACCCAAAATATGTTCGGCAAAGTACATTTGGGTGTCAAAATCCTCCTCCAACCGACGACGCAAACGCCGGACGCATTTTCCGTCGGAGGGCAACGCAAATTTGCGTGCTTCTCCACCGTGACGCATTCGCCGCGTGGTGAGCCCGCGACAGGCCGCGGCCGGCCCTTCCAGGCTCCGCGGTGGGGTGAGGCGGGCCCGGCGCGACGGAGGAAGGCGACGATGGCGAGTCGGCTCCGTGGCAGGGCTCGGCGGCCGGCTCCGTAGAGGACAAATCTGCGGCGGAGCGAGGCGGCCGGCTCCGCGGACGACGCCGGCGAGTCGGATCCGCGGACGACAACAGCGAGGCAGATCCGCGGCAAAGCGAGGCAGCCGGCTCCACGGACGACGACGGCGAGGCGGATCCGCGGCCCGGCGCGACCTCTTCATCTTCCTCAGTCCGGAGCTGGGAGGGGAAGCAGCAGCTAGACAGCGTCGAGGAGGGGGAGAGGGGAGGCGGGGAAGGGAAGCGGGGGCGGGACCACGACGGCGGCGGGTGCTGGAGATGCTGCCGGGGAGAGAGATGGCGGCATAGGCAGGAGGCGAGATTTGGGGCGCGTTGTTGGAGAAGGTGAGTTTTGGGGGCGTCACCTATTGGCTGTGTAGGACCCAAAACAAGGAGTGGGTCTTGTTTTTGCATTTCCACGGTTGGAGACAGTCTTAGGGATACTTGGTTTGAGTCGTTCAAATTCCAATTATGCAAGTACCATAAATGTTAGGACGAGAGAGCTGTCCTTACATTTCTCTTCTTTATGAACTCCTTTGAGTGAGCTGTAACTTTATCTGTCTTGTTGCAGAATATAAGCACAGGAACTTTTTTCTTCACTACAGTTGTCTTTGTCAGAATGTCATACAGGTATCTGCAAAAGGATGGTAATATTGTTATGCAATGTTAATAGCATTAACAAATGATCAAATAGAGTAATTTTTCTACAATTTTAATAGCATTAACAAATAATCAAACAGAGTAATTGTTATGAAATGTTGAGAATATTTAGGCTAGTCACATGATGTTAACTACAATAAGAAATTAATAAAAAAGAATAATTTATGCAATCTTGGGATATGAAAAAAGCTCCTAATCACAGTATCACACAGCTCATTTCAATCCAGCACAAAAGCATGTAAAAGTAGATGATATAGACAACAAAGTTATTTGATAAATATTAAAATAGAGGCCACAAAAATTACTCTGCAGCAGCTTGCATGCTAGACAAAAAATCTTGAGCATCAACAACGAAAACAACCCCAGCTGCTTTAGGCAGGACTTCATCAAGCTTGGGCTTGAGCCTTGAATGGTCAGGGACATCAACAACATGCACAGGTTTTACTTTGCCTTTCTGAAAAGGGTAATAGGAAGGCTTAGTAAAAATTTTGCAGTAAAAAAATGCATGTTTCTTTATAAAAATTATGCTATTCATTTTATTTTTATCTCATTATGTCTGAAAAAGAATTAACTCTATAAGTTTCTTATCCTTTCTTGCTCTGAATGCAGCACAAATGTGTCATTGTTTTCTTCCATTGAAGTCACAGTTCCTTGATGTGATGATCCATCCCGAAGCTGACAAGCAGACACAGAATCACGCAATTAGCAGATAAATAAAAGATAGGATAACCTACCTACCTGTTACAATGGCATTGATATGAATACCAAATGGTCTAATAGACAAAAGGAACAAAATTATATTATCCTGATTTTTAATGGTATCACAATGCAGTGCTTCTAGAATCAGATATGAGCATAGTCAAATCAATCCAAACCAACTATCCTATATATACAAACAAAATCCAACCCCACATAAGAAAGAGATGTCCTGCTAGAATTTATTGCACAAAATGACGTTCAAACAAGATTATTTTGCAAACTAGATACTTGTCCTTCATTATTTTGCAAACTACATACTTGTCCTTCACTTGTAGAACCCTACACCCCACAGACAAAGAATAGCAGTTACCTGGCAGAAAAGAGTAGTTTTGCCATTGCCACTGAGCCCGGATAGCACTATAGTATTTGGCTTTGAGGATTTCAGACAAGATGTTGTGGAAATAGGAAGACAGGCAAAGTAATTGTTTATCATTCAATACTCTAATGTAATCAATTGTGGTATGATAAAGCAGAGATCTTGAAAAGCAACATGGTGGAAACAGATAATATGCAGAGTGTGGCACATGGCACCTCATGTATATTAGATCATAAGGCATCTATGAACAAAAAGCAAAACCCTTCTTTGTTAAAGAAGAGTAAATACTAAATCATTTTAGAGCTGGAACAATTTACAATGCACACCAACTATTGTTAATAAAAAACATGGGCATAATCTTCAATTATTTAATCGATAGCACTCCATCATAATTTCCCCCTTCAAATCTTCAAACTTGTGCCACAATGACACCTCAGAGTCTGAATGAACCAAGGCTCAAAATTTCCACTACATGCTTCCTTTCTAAGCACAACTATAATTTGTGAAACTAACAAATGTTCACAACTCCACAGATTGGCTAATTTATACAGCTATAAATGATATTGTGCCCCCCTCTCCCCGGTAATTAGGAAACTATGGCTTGTTGTTGCTTAATTTAATCAGACTATAGCCTCTTCTTCCACTGCCCAAATCATCTTCCATATGATGTAGGGCATGGACTCGGTCACATTTTATACCCATATATATGTATCAGAATTCAGAAAGACAGCACACTAGAGCTAAATATGCAATTCCAGATCCACAACTAGTTTATTCTCCAGTGAATGAATGAGTTAGATCGAGGACAAACAAAGCACTTAAGCAATAACAACTCCGGCGCTTTTATTTAGGCGGGCGAGAATGTGTCTCCAGAGATCCCACCCCAAGCAGTCCCCTGCCGCAAAATTGAACACACCTATTTCATGCCTACTGGGCCACACATAAGAATCCGTGGGCGTTGGCAGCACAATAATCCGTACTCAAGAATGCGGGGAATTTGAGAACAAGTCTAGGTTTGGGCAGCGCACGTACCAACGATGAGCAGCAGGATTGTGAGGGCAACCACTGCGGCCGCGATATAGATCTGCTCCGGGGGCTGCTGGCGGATCCAGCTCTCTGCTTGGCCCACCCACAACTCGGCTTGGCGAATCCACTCGTCCATGGCTGTGTTACCAAGGATTTGTGGAGAAGAAGAACAAAGGGTATCGCGCGTGACAGGCTGCTTGGAGAAGGTGTCACGGCAATGGAGGCAAAGGAGAGATCAAAAGAGTAGCGTATTACCCTTTTACGTTTTCGTAATGTAAACTAACGGGTGGGGCCGCTGTGTCGGTGACCACGCCGGCTGAGTACTAAAGTCCCGAGTCTGGGCAAGAGACACTATTCCATTTCAGAAAAAAAAATACAATTCGAAGCTAAGGACCGGGGGCTTGCCCGACCTGCTTCTTCGTCGCTAAATCCGTACTTGCCACCGTTGCGCGAGCTCATGCCACCGCCGGCGACGGGCGGGCGGCCAAGGGGCGTGTCAATTGGCATCAGAGCTTATCGGTCCGCGGCAGAAGGTCGACGATCCTCTGTCGGCAACAACTCAGGCTCCGGCGGCGACAAAATCGCCAGTGAGAAAACCACCACCACCACCACCACCACACCTGCCTTTTTCTGCACGGGTCGTCTTGTTCTCCGACTAGCGTTGCAGCCCCGTCGTAGACTCGAGTTGTAAATCCTAGGGTGTCGGCGATCTCCTACTGCGCCCTCGTGGTGCTCGAGTGGAGGTCCCAAAAGGTTCACCTTGGGTCGATTTGAGTCCGCCTCGGCGTCCGTGTAACCTAGAAGATCGATCAAGCACAGCCTTCCACCAAAGCACACGTTTTTTCCTTTTGTCCGATTTGGGCGCACGACTGCTCTGATCTGTGGCGGCGGCGAGACAGAGTTGATCACGCCCATCCATCCATCATTGTGCCGGTGATCGGTCGCGACAAGGGTTGCGAAGCAAGTCTTGGTGTGAAATTCCGGAGTTGCGCGATAGCCGATTGTTGAGCGGAGAAGACGGCGGGGGAAAGTCCAAAACTTGCGGTTTTACTCCGTCGGTTTTGCCTCTTTCCCAGGCGACGGTGTCAGTGCGTAGCAGGCGATCAGGGAGGCATTGGCCAAACCTTCGGCTTCGCACACCTAGCATCCTCAAGGAAGACTCCAGCTTTTCCATCCAACCAGACTCAACTCATACTGGAAACCATGACAAGGCGTTCAGAGGAGGAGAACATGAAGTGGGAGCAGCTTCAGAAGAATTTCGACATCATGTTCAGTCAGATGACTGAAATGAGTGAAACACAGAACCAGATTAAGGCTCAGTTGGACCTTTATGGTTCAGTCATGGATGAGTATTCCAAGGAACAACAGATCATCTCCCATCAGGTCCAAGCAAATGGTGATGCCATTAGCAAGGTTACCCTCAGACAGATGGAACAGGAATCCAGGCAACCAGCACTACCCAAGTTTGATGAAGAGCCTAGACTGGATGCAGCAGACTTGAATTCACTTCTCAATGAACCACTGTTCGAGAATGTGTTTGCTAAAGAGACCCCTCCCAATGCAGCTACGACATCACACCAGCTCAAGGAAGATTATCAGTACACCATGCAACAGAACAATAAAGGCAAACAAGCTTTTCTTCCAACGCAGCCCAGGGCTGAAATTCCACAATACCAGTCTAAACTAGATGCTAGATATTCAGATGAAGACAGAGATCAGAGAATCCCAAAGCATCTTATGCCAAAGATGGATTTTCTCGATTTCTATGGAGAGGACCCCAAAATGTGGCTTGACAAGTGCACTGATTACTTTGAGCTCTATAAAATTCCTGAAGGCATGTGGGTCACAGCAGCTAGAGTTCATTTGAAAGAAAAAGCTGGCAAATGGTACCAAGCATTCAAGCAAAAGAACACTTTCAGAAGTTGGACCCATTTTTGCCATGAAATAGAGCAGGAGTTTGGCTCTGATGATTTCAGATCAGCCATGCATACCCTGCTGTATCTCAGGCAAACTACCACTATTGAAGAGTATACCAGCAAGTTCCAGAACCTCCAGTATACCATTAACATGCACCAGGCTGGATATGATGATGTGTTCTACACTCAACAATACATTAAGGGACTTAAGCCTGAGATCAAAGGAATGGTGGAGGGCCACATGCCAACAACTATCCTAAAATCTTCTCTATTAGCAGCAATGCAAGAACAAATAGTGGACAGATCTAAGCCCAGATATGGCAGACCCCAGTTCAACAACAGAACTCCCAACCTCCCAAGAACTGATAGCACAACTATTCAGCCAACCTCTTCCTCATGGAAAGATAGGTAGCTCAGAGATTATAGAAAGGCCAACAACTTATGCTTCAACTGTGGAGAACCTTTTATCCCTGGTCATATGACAGTTTGCAAACACAGAAACAAGCCTCAAGCAAATGCTTTAGTGGTGAATGACCTAGACTTACAAAGGGAACTGTCAGATGAGGTCCTCAATGATCTAGCAACAGAAGATGGGCTCCATGAGCAATTTTATCAACTCTCCCTGAATGCCCTGACTCCAAAAGAGGCACTCTTTTGCCTAAAATTCAAAGCCAAAGTCAAGGATAAAACAATGCTCATCCTGTTGGACAGTGGGAGCTCCCATAGCTTTGTCAGTCAGCAATTCGTGGACATGGCACATATTCCTTTAGTCCCTATTCCACCAAAGACAGTAAAGTTGTCCAATGGTGAATCCATCACTACTGAATTCATGGCAAAGAACATGCAATGGTTCTGCCAGGGCCATACCATCTCCAGCAATATGATTGTCCTGGATATGCAGCCATATGATGCTATTTTGGGGTATGACTGGTTACAAACCCACCCACAGATGACCTTCAATTGGGAGGCCAAGACTATGACATTTAGCCATCAGGGCCACCAAATCACTTTACAAGGTATCTTACCACTTCCACCCACTGTTACTCCAATTTCAGCACCTAAAACTTACAAGACAACTAAAGGCAATGATATTTGGGCCTTTGTCTTGCTAGAACCCACCCCACTATCCCCTCCAGCCACCCCACACAAACACAAGACCCACCCAGAACCTATCCAACTCCTCATAACACAATACAAAGACATCTTCCAAGATCCCAAGACATTACCACCACATAGTCTTTGACCATTCCATACCTCTTCTTCCTGGAGCCATACCAATCAACAGCAAACCATACCACTATCCTCCCCACCACAAAACCGAGATTGAGCACCAAGTGATGGACCTCCTTAACTCTAGCCTCATAACCCATAGCCAAAGCCCTTTTGCATCCCCTGTACTTCTTGTCAAAAAAAGGATGGGTCATGGAGACTTTGTGTTGACTACAGAAAACTCAATGATCTCACAATCAAGAACAGATTTCCAATGCCTGTGATAGAAGAAATATTGGAAGAATTGGCTGGAGCCAAACTTTTCACTAAACTTGATATGAAAGCTGGCTACCATCAAGTCAGAATGCAACCTGAGGATGAATACAAAACCGCATTCAAAACACATCAAGGGCGCTACCAGTACAAGGTGATGCCATTTGGCCTCACAAATTCACCAGCCACCTTTCAGTGCCTCATGAACCAGATCCTCTAACCCCTACTCAGGAAAGCAGTATTGGTTTTCCTAGATGACATCCTCATCTACAGCCCATCCCTATCTTCTCATGTGGATCATCTACAAGAGGTCTTTGAGCTCCTAAGGAAGCATCAACTCTACCTCAAAGAAAGCAAGTGTTCCTTGGCCCAGACCAGCTTAGAATACTTGGGGCACATCATCTCGGCCCAAGGAGTCTCAACAGACCCAACAAAAATACAGAATATGCTTGATTGGCCAACACCAACTACCATGACTGAACTAAGGGGTTTCCTAGGTCTCACTGGGTACTACAGAAGGTTTGTCAAGGGTTATGGACTCCTCACCAAACCATTGACATCATTGCTAAAAGTCAAATAGTTTACATGGTCCAAGGAAGCACATGAGGCTTTTGAACAGCTCAAGAGGACAATGACTCAGACACCTGTCCTGAAATTACCCAACTTACAAGAACCATTTACAGTTGAAACAGATGCTTGTCAAGATGGTATTGGAGCAGTCCTCAGTCAACAGGGCAGACCCATTGCTTACTTAAGCAAAGCATTGGGAGGTAAGAATCGGACTCTATCCATCTATGAGAAGGAATTCCTAGCCCTAATTATGGCAGTTGAGAAGTGGAGACACTATTTGCAGAGAAGCACCTTTACTATTGTCACTGATCACAAATCTCTAGCCTATCTCAATGACCAAAACTTGCATTCTGAGTTACAAAGAAAGGCAATGACAAGATTGATGGGCTTAGACTTCAAAATTGTCTACATAAAAGGCAAAGAAAATGTGGCTGCCGATGCATTATCTAGGGTAGCCCATCTGTTCACACTGCAGGCAGTTTCCTCTGTCCAACCTGCCTGGATCCAGGAGGTTTTAAACTCCTACACCACTGATTCCAAAGCTCAAGAATTGCTTCAACAACTCTCCATTTCCAGCCCCAACAGTGAAGGGTTTGCATTAGATAAAGGTCTCATCAGACATAATGGCAAGTTGCTTGTCATTCCAGTGCCCTCGGAGGCCATTCTGGGATTGCTGCCACCCTACAGAAACTAAAGCCCCACTTTGCTTGGAAGGGAATGAAGACAAATGTGGAAGCCTATGTCAAGCAATGTGCCATCTGCCAACATGCTAAACATGATCACACTCACCCTCTTGGTCTACTGCAACCCCTACCAATACCAGAAGGTATCTGGCAAGATCTCTCAATGGATTTTGTGGAAGGTTTGCCAAAATCCAATGGATTCAGTGTCATCCTAGTCATAGTGGATAGACTGACCAAGTATGCTCATTTCCTGGCCATCAAGCATCCCTACACTGCTGCATCAATTGCAACCATTTTCATGGAGAACATAGTGAAATTACATGGCCTCCCCAAATCCATTGTGACTGACAGAGACACCATATTCATGAGCACTTTCTGGAAATTCATCTTCAAGGCATATAAAGTGGACCTTCATTTCACTACTGCTTATCACCCCCAATCCGATGGTCAGACTGAGCGAGTCAACCAATGTGTGGAGATGTATCTCCGATGCTCGGTTCAGAACTCCCCAACTTCCTGGAAAGAGTGGCTACCATTAGCTGAACTTTGGTATAATTCATCTTACCACACATCTCTGGGTTGTTCCCCTTTCAAGGCACTCTATGGCTATGATCCTAATCTGGGACAGGTCCCTACAGTGACTACCGATACACTCGCTGACGTTCAGGAGTTGATACAGAACAGGGAGCTTCATTTGGAAACTCTGAAACAGAATCTAGCCCGAGCTCAAAATCGAATGAAACAGTTTGCTGATAGAAAAAGGAAGGACTTCCAATTCTCTGTGGGTGACCAAGTTCTACTCAAACTACAGCCGTATACCCAGTCTTCAGTGGCTAACAGACCCTACCCAAAGCTGGCCTTCAAGTTTTATGTTCCTTATCAGATACTGGACAGGGTTGGACCGGTGGCTTACAGGTTGCAACTTCCTGCTAACGCTCTTATCCACAATGTTTTCCATGTTTCACAACTCAAGCCTTTTGTTCCGGATTCCACACCGACCTACGACACGCTGCCGGTGCTGACTGATCTTCAAGCAGCACAAGCCGTACCTGAGCGCATCATCGACAGACGCCTCGTCAAGAAAGGGAACGCAGCGATGCCACAAGTCAAGATCGCTTGGTCAGGATTGCCTCCATCAGCAGCGACTTGGGAAGACTACTACATCCTACAGAAGCGCTTCCCGGATGCACCCGCTTGGGGACAAGCGACATCTCAAGGGGGGAGAAGTGTCACGACAATGGAGGCAAATGAGAGATCAAAGGAGTAGTGTATTTCCCTTTTACGTTTTCGTAATGTAAACTGACGGGTGGGGCCGCTGCGTCGGTGACCACGCCGGCTGAGTACTAAAGTCCCGAGTCTGGGCAAGAGACACTATTCCATTTCAGAAAACTAAATACAATTCGAAGCTAAGGACCGGGGCTTGCCCGGCCTGCTTCTTCGTCACTAAATCCGTACTTGCTGCCGTTGCGCGAGCTCACGCCACCGCTGGCGGGCGGCCAAGGGGCGTGTCAGAAGGCCGACGGCGACGGCGACGGCGGCGGCGGCGAGAGAGGTCGCTTGGGGAGGTGAGAGAGAGCAGCCGCGAGGGGAGTGGTCGTTTGTTGTGGGCCGGCCGTTGCCGTCTAGTGGGCGTGGGCTTGGCAGACTGGGCCGGCCTATGTGAGTCCACGCTGCGTTGCCTCTAGGCTTCGGCGATCTTGTACTTGGGCTTTAATAACGTTATGACTTATGAGAGACATGCACAGCAGTACAGTACATTTCCTTCCTTCCATGTTCGGAGCAAATTCACTCAAAATTTTTGTTTCTTTATATACTATATATAAGTTTGATTTGATGATTTTATTTGAAGAATCTGAATTCATTCATCCATTCATATTCACGATGCCTGACGAGTGACGATGCCACCATAATCAGAAGTCAGAACATACACATAGTACACGGCAAACCGATCAGATTAATTAGTTGCAGTTGCAGTTGCAGCTACAGATCAAAAGGGACTCTGACAGTTATCTGAATCTGATCCATTCACCATCCTCATAATAAACATGCATGGGATTGCTTCGCTACTGCCTAGTGACTATCTGCAGCAGGGACCATTCGGTCATTGTATTCATGTATCTGAGACAGACAATTAATTCCTCAAATCAACTATATATACAATTTCTCCTCTACCCTTTTTGCAGAGGAACTACTATCCCAGGACCATTGGCTTTCAAATCCCATGCTAGCCACCAGTTCAAATATCATCTCAACAGAGATGTAATAACTACCAAGTTATATTGCCATAGTAGCATTATGGACCCTTTGAATGAATCAACGACGACACTCATAACTCAAAGGAGACTGTTAATGTCATACTCCTCTCTTGCTGCTCTCTTCAGTATTTCCCTCTGCGTGATGAGTCAGCTAGTCACAAGTTTGCAATAAAGAAGATTCTCTGAATCTTGCGAAGAAGAACTAACCTGAATTTGTGTCGTAATGTATCCAGCACCCTAGTTTTGAATTTTGACAAGTTTACAAACAGGCTTTAATATCACCGAAAGGAAAAAAAAATGTGGATAGATGCTATAAGCAATGCATACCTGAAACTTCTTCACCGCCCAAGGCACGTCACTCCAGGTTTTAGATTGTGTATCCTCCCAAAATAAAGGTACTTGAACTGACTCCACATGCTGGATAAGCCTTAGACTACCTGTTACAGTTATGATAGTACGGAGTACGTATATGGTACACCAAATATCAGCAGCCAATTCTCAAAATAAGGTCAGCATGGCTCTCAAAAAAAAAAAGGTCATCATCTACCAACAGATCGTGTTATCCGAGAGGGAAAATTCTTACTTGTAACAAATGCTTCTTTCCAGAATTCATTATTCGACCACGATGGAGAGATATCTCGTACCGGGATTCCAATATCATGGCACGCCCTGGTCCAAAGAAATACAACTCCTATTACAAGGCATCAGCATTTGGTAGTATGTCTCACTCATAATATCTCAGTCAGGATTCCAGCGTCAATCACTCCCACTTATTCAAAGAAAGTGGCACGAGCTCTGCCTTCCATTGAAGTAAGAGAAATAGAAGGTTTTTCCTCAATGGCAGTCAGCAGACACGCCTCAACAGGCTACAGGACAACCACAAGCTCTAGAGAGAACTAACCCACAAAGAAATGAGGTAATCTCTCCCACTTATGCGACCCCTTTGTTAAGCAATTATTAGGTTTAGTATATGTCCACTAGACCTAGAGCAGAGAGTACGGAGTGCAAAACTGTGAGATGAATCTCAAAGTAGGCATATGGTCCCTCTCAGCTACTTTCATCCGTATCCTGAAATTTGCTTCACTCTCTCCAAAATTGTATAAGACGATAAAACCAGAGCACGTGGAATTCAGACTAGTCAAGAATATTTACTCTATCACTATCTGGCGTGTAATCCCAGGGAGTACCCCATCACTCAGTGGCGCTGTTTGCACTTCAAACTTATCAATAGCCATTGTTTGATTAGAGAATTTCCCGTTCCTCACACGTTCCTCCTATAGAAAAATACAGAAGTTATTGTATAAAAGAAAAACTGTATTCAAAATTCCATCATGACAATGCACTTGTTTGAGTTCAAAACATAGTGTATGCTATTAACAGAGAACATCCATGTGGCTGGCAACATAGATGCCATTCATATCTGTATCTGTAGTATATAAAATTCACAACATAGATGCCATTCATTCATAGACAAGAAAGAAGTTGGACTCGCCTGTTGGCAGACAACAAAGAAGTTTGTGACAGCGCCTTCAAGAATGTGATCCCCGTCATTACTCAACAAGAGCTCTGTGACCCCAGGAGGCCTCATCTTTTCCATACTCTTCCGAATCCTGCATGCATTCAGTTCAGTCCAGTTCAGTCGTAAGATGAGGAATACTAGCTCAGCTTACGCAGCATCCAAAACTTTCAGAAATTAAGATTGCAGTACAGCACCGACCTGGCCCAGGGAGCGTACTTGGCGGCGGCGGCGGCCCTTCCCCTGCCGGCCACGGCAAGCCTGGCCCCCGACTCTCCGAAGACCGGCGGAGCATACGTCCCAACGTGGACGAAGACGTCGAGGCCGTCCCCGCCAGAAATGGAATCGTCTCCTGCTCCTCTGACCAGGGCCGTGAGCGCCAAATCCTCGTCCTTGATCATGGGCAACCGAGTGCGCATCTCGTGGATGGCGACCCGAGCGGAGGGGTTGACGAGAGAATGGATGGAGAAGAAGTCGAGGTCGAGGGCGCGCGATCGGGGCAGGCCGAGCAGGTGAGGGTCGGAACGGGCGAGGAGCGTGGCGGATTCGGCGAGGCGGCGGAGGTGGCGTGGCCACCAGTGGAGGGTGCCGCGGGCAGTGGTGTAGGCGCCCGGCGTGGAGTCGAGGAAGGCGGCGGCAGAAGGGGGAGCGCGTGGGGAGATGGCGCCGTTGCTGACGAGGACGGCCGCCGGCGACGGCGACGGCAACGGCATCCTCCTGACCTGAACTGACGGTGGCGTTGACTGGGACGGGGAAGGTGGTAGTAGAGGGATGAGTCAGATCCGACGGCCGTGGACAGGGCCAGATTGAAGATCCGACGGCCTATATCATCTACATAAATAAACTCTATTGGATGCATTTTGGCAGTACGATACTCGGCCCTGTTTACTTCCATCACAAATCCAAAATTCAAAATCCAAACTATTTTGAATTGCAAAATTCAGAATACAAAATATTTTAGTTGACTGTTTAGTTCCAACCAAAATTAGATTTATTTTGAATTCCAATGATGGGGATTGTGAGGATGACACACAAACCAATGTAAAGTTTGACTTATTTTGGCCTCTTGAGTTTAAAATTAAAAATAGAGAATGAACCACTTTTTGCCAAAATTTAAGGTGGAGTTTATTTCCATTTTGTAAAATGAAGAGTCAAAACTTAAAAAAATTTGGATTCCATGGAGAACTAAACAGAGTCTTGAAATTAAAGCAACAAGTCTTCCGGTGGATGATTTGATTCCTCAGTCTTGTCTTGCGATATATATACAGTATAACAAAGCAATTAGTCTGGGCTTACAAGAAGAACAACCTAATCATTATTACATGTTTTTTCGTCAAAAAAATCATTATTACTTGTTCATTAGCCACGAGCAAAGGTAGCTCACCGAATTGCCGATGCCATTGATGATGGATTTAATTTGCCACCACGATAGACGACACATACAACATGCAAGTGCAGCACGGACCAGTTGATGATTTCCGAAACCCTAATTAATGTAAGGTACGAACGCACACTTGATGCAAACTAATCGGAGACCTAGAGCACACTAGCTATGTGAAAGGTCTTTGATGACTAGAGAGGTTGAATAGCCTAATTAAAATTTCTACAAATTCACTAAAACAAATGTTAGATAATAACTAAGCGAAGCTTTTTGCTCTAACACTACAAGGGGTTGTAAGCCACCTATCCAAACAATTCTAATAATATAAGTATCTATCAAACAATAACAAAAACACTTAGATACTCAAGTTAAGCTAGCAAGACTAACTAAACAAGTAAATTTAGTTAGTATATGAACTAACTACACAAGATAACAAGAGAACTAACTACACAAGATATGTATATGAAAGTAAATACAAGATAGATAGGAGTGATTATAGCGAAGCTTGTGATCAAGATATGAATATGATGAACCAATCACAATATGAATATCAAATGAGAGGGAGACAATGTTGATACAAGATTTTTCTCCCGAGGTTCATTTAGTTGCCACCAAGCTAGTCCCTGTTGTGTCGACCACTCACTTGATGATTCGGTGGCTAATATGCAATCACAAGCCAAACCCACAACACGGGCGCCACAAGAATCAAGCACAAAAGAGGGTAACTCAATGACACAAGTAATTTACTAGAGTTACCCTTTGACACGCCTCCGAGGTGGGTACAAGCTCTCTCACAATCGTCGAAGCCGGCCACGAACAATCATCAACTCGTGCCAAAGCTTCACCACCGCTACAGGTCGTCTAGGTGTTGGTAAACACCAAAAATAACAAGACAACCCGCGATGATGATGATAACCAAGTGCCACTAAGATGCAATGTATGAAGCAATACACTTGGTTCACTCAAACTCTCATGAAATTAGCAATTGGATCAAGAGAGATGAGTTGGAGGTTATCTCAAACAAACGCAAGTATGTCAAGTGAATAGGAAGTGTAAGAGTAAACCCAAGGCCGGCCACAACATATCGTATAAGAGATCTTAGAAGTTGTGACCACACAGTCATATAGTACCAGGCCTCATCCTTGCCCTCCGATCTAGCAATCTGACGGTTGTGATCGGTTACTGTTTTATTGTTCCAGAGTCCGTGCCTTATCCTTCCACCGATCGCCTTCGGTCCCCATCACCCGCACGCTCGGCCCCGTCCTCTCGCCATACCGCGGCATCGCATCCTCCGCTCGCCCTGCTGCCGCCACCGTCTCCCTCCTGGATCTCTCTTCTCACGGAGGCTCACGGCCCTCGCGGTGTTCGACGCGCATGGCGGCGTCCTCCTCGGTGCTTCAACCGGTGGGACTTGCGGAGGCGGCGACGCCCTCGCCCCCCAAGGTCGCGTCGCCGCTGCGGCCTTGCCTGCTACGATTCGGTGTCGCCGGGAACCCCGCCACGGCCATCATACCTCTTATCAGCACCGGCGATCCAACGTTCTGCGGCACCAGCACGGGAGCCCCTCCGCTGCCAAACCCTAGCGGTGCAGCCGTGGTGCCCGTGCGCACCAGGCCTCCAACGGCAGCAGATCGAGGTACTGGTGTCTCGCCTCCATGCCCATGTTTCTTTTACTTCGCAGGTCCTTCATCCCAGCGTACTTTGTAATTTCCATGAAGTCATTTCCATGAAGCTATGGTGTTCGACTTAATGCCTCAGAGATGTTGCGTTCGTGACCATATGCATCTCTGATAAGTGATGCCTAATTGGCAATTGCGAAAACTTCACATTGCAGATTTTGTTAAGGTGATGCCTAATTGGCTATTGTAATGCTTCACATCCCTAATTTGTTTATTGTTAAATTTTAGTTTAGTTCATGTGATCTCTTTATTATTTTTCTAAGTGATGTTGGGTAGGATTTGCAGGTTACCAATTCCTATTCAGAAAATGTGTACATGAATATAAAATATGGAACCACCAAATGTTACCATCCGTAAATGCCGATTACAATTTCTTCGCATTCCTGATTTGGTAACTACCAAATTTTGGATTACTTCATGCGAGCTCTTTATTAATTTTCTAATTGATGTTGGGTATGATTTGCAGGTGACCAATTTCAATTTAAAAAGTTATGCAGGAATAAATGGCAGTTGTGATTTCTTTCCACTCCTGATTTGGTAGCTGTCAATTTTTGGTTTATTTCATGCGAGCTTTTTATTATTTTTCTAATTGATGTTGGGTATGATTTGCAGGTGACCAATTTGAATTAAAAAAAATTATACAGAAATATAAAATACGGAACCACCAAATGTTTCCACTATCCTACAAGATGACTTATGCATAGATATACAAAGCCCTTTTGTCGTCTTGCTTTCAACTTTCCTCCATGCTGATCTGGTGGGTCTGCTTGCCTTTGCAAAATGATGTATTTTGGTCCACAGCTTTTAGTCATTTTTTAAAAATATTTTGTAATCGATAAAAAATGGTGTGAACTACCAGATCAATGATGTTGTTTTGTTTCATTCCAGATATGTCTACGACATCTTTCGTTGAGCCATTGCCTATAGTTGAGTTTGTTGTGCACCTGCTGAATTTTGATATTTACTCCAGGCCACTCTCAGATGAAGAATAGGTGAGCGTGCTCTCATTAAAATAAAATTTTCCTGATATTTTCTGTCATACAGAGGACCATTTCTGAAATGAAATATTGTGTATTGCCTTCAGATGTGTGGTTATCGATGGTTCAATCTAAAATGGTTCGAACATACGCATAAGCAATGCATGAACTTAATATTTGCATTTCCTTTTTAGTGCAATGGAAACTAGGTGTATGTCCGACAGACAACACTGCTCTGTTTTTTGGTTTCTTGAGGTCCACATTTAGTATAATATTTCATACTGTTTTACTTACGAATGTTAAAAACAAAAACATTAATTATGTTTTACTCTTAACTCTTGGTAATCATATGTTTATTAAATATATGGTCCCATTGTTTACAGCATGTGCGCAGCTTCGCATGAGTGATTCAACTTTTGCTTTTTCAGTTTCCATCACATGCAACTTCTTGCATAAATTAGTTAGCAGAAATTTGGAGTTGTCAATTCAGTTAATGATTAAATCTATCTTTTTACCACACTGTTCGATCCATATTGTGTGCCCATTTCAGTGATATGTTGGGACCAGAAACATTTTGGAATGTTTAGCTAATGCCATGCCAGTTCAAATCAGGTACTTTAAAGTTACTATGGTTACTGTGCTATCCAATACTTGTAGATCACCTAAACATTATCCTTTTGTAACAGGTGATAGATTTATCCATGTTGTTTCTTCCCAGATTTTGTTTGTGTATCCTCTGCTGAATTAGTTCGTTTCATACTGGAACTTTCTGATTCTGAATTTATCATTGAGTTTCAAAAAACAAAAAAGGGGTTACCTTGTCTCTCTAACTCCGATATTTTTTTTCCTTCGTTCATCTAAATCTTAGGGCATGTTTGGTTGCAGTCCCCTAAAGTTTAGCCACTAAATTTAGGTGATTTTAGTCCCTAAAGTGTCAAACACCTCACTAAAGTTTAGGGGCTACTAAACTTTAGGGAGCATGTGATAGCTATTTTAGTTTTAGTGGGTTTTAGTCACTATTGAACCAAACAAGGTCACTAAACTTTAGGGGTTGCTAAATTTTAAAGACCACTAAACTTTAGTGAAGGTAACCAAACAGGCCCTTAGTCTTTGCAAAGCACGACAAGGTCCCAAACTGCTAATTCCTCTACCCACTGCACTTCTTTCTTGAACAAATATCCCACATGACTAATGCCTTCTTTTTTAGCAAACAAGATCATGTCTTCCATCCCAAAAAAATGCAGATTAAACTCTTCTTTTTCGCTTTTTGTTACTTCAGACTTTACTGCATTTTTCATGAACATCGTAGGCTATCTATAAATTTGAACATACAATTATTATTTTGTCTACAGTTAAAATAGTATGCAATAAAGATATTAAAAATTGAAATAAATGTACCGTGTCATCTGACGATGCTGACCCTATATGTGCATATATAAAGGTCTTGAACATTTCTGCCAATGTCTGTGCTAATCATTCCATTTTGCTTCACAGGGAACTCAACTAACTAGGTGGTGTCCTATCTTATACTCTGCAAATAGAGACTGCTAAAAAAAAGTGCCTTATGTTTCAATTTCCTTTGCTAAATTGGCGTATTGTTCGTCTACCTTTTACCTAAATGTATTTTTTTTTAAATACCACATTCCTCATATAAATTACTGTCCTGCTGGTAGTCTTGATTTTGAGATTCGCTGATTGTACAACAGTCTGATCATGCTATTCAGTTCAGTTAGTTTGGGTAAAACATAGTCTACATGCAGTGTGCTACCTTGCATCGTCGTACAGTTTAGTATTGAGCCATCAATTTTTTTTCACATTTAAAATTGCTTTCTCACCTCACATAATTCACCAAGACTGTTTTGCCTTTTATTGTTCGATCAGCAACTGACAGCCTAAAATCGCCTATACAAGATATCGTTTTAAGACTTTACTTAGATCTCTGTCCACTCTATAAGTGCAAAACTTTGGGTTTTGTCGAAACCTGTCCAGTTTTCATACTTCTATTTGTGCCTCAGAAACCATATAGTTTGAACCTTTGATCATTTTTTAGAATATCAGTAGCTAAGATATATAGGCATCTAAAAATATACTACTGCCATGGGTTTCTATTCGCGCTCCTGCCCACGCAATGCGCGGGGGAATCCACTAGTATATATATAGCATCCCAAACAAAACTAGCCTGCCCTTAATTCACAGCTTCTGTGAAGGCTTCGGACGCTACTTACACTGAAGCTCCGGATCAAAGATGCTAGCATCTGGACCACTGTTAGGTTCAAACTTCACGTTGGCGCGCACGGTTTCAATGTCCGGACGAGACCTCCAGATGCAACTAGCCACGACCTCCGGACCAAAGACTATGTGTCCGATCGATGAACAGAAACATTGTAGAGAGCTCCGAGCCTCCGGACGCATGTCTGGAGCTCCACCTCCGGACCAAAGCGCCGGGTACTTTCCATGATTATCGCCTCCAGCCATTGGGATTTTCTGATGAGTTCTTGGGAACTTCAGAAAAGGCTACAGTGCAGGATGCGGAGATTGGGGGAATAGTGTTGAATGTCGAAGCCCGGGGAGCAAATAGCATTATATAAGATCTCCCGTGAAAGATAAGGGGTCGCCCTGAGGACGTGTCACGGTGCGGAGTTAACGGAGAAGTGGAAGAGTCAGCCCTTTCGAGTCCCAACAGTACGAAGATACTTGAGGGAGATGAGTCGATTGTGGTGTGGCCTTTGGAATTTCCGAAGAATTTTGGGGATAAAACGATTTTATCCCCAAATTGGGGGGCATGTGTTGACACCGTATTTTGGTATGACCAGATGTACGCATACGAGGATTTTTCGACCAGTTACAACAGAGCGTGCACATCGTTTTGGCACGAAGGAAGATTAAAGCCCAAGTCACCATTGTTTTCTTATTTACAGGGCTTGTGCTACGACTAGTTAGGGTATGTGCTATGGTCTATAAATAGCGAGGTCTAGAGAGTTGTAGAGGACATCCAATCAATCAAATACACAACTTTATTTTCGGCCACCGACCAACCCTAGGAGTAGGAGTAGAGTAGATTTCGGTGAACCTTCAACGGACCGGGCTACATCGTCTAGATCGACCTCCAGTTTGCTTGTACGTCTAGCCTTGGTTCATGTCTCGTTTGTACGATTGTATTGTGTAACTCGTACAAGCTCGATCTGAGCTAGTTATTGGTTTGAATCTATGTTCATGATGTTGCATTACTTCAATCTCACATGAGTCATGGCTTTGAGCTAGTTATCGGCTCTATTAGATTGACGATCTAATAGATTCATTAAGTTATCGATATTGTTTGTTATGCATTGTTCATCAATTACAACAATATCTTGCCCAATCTCAACTAACGGATTGACCTGTGCTTTAATTCTACTTAGATCCATTGTTTTAAATGCTTTCTCTCTTGTACATGTCGAAGCGATAGATCTAAGATCCTATCGGCTAATCTGTTGGCCGTGATTGTTACATGTTGTAGGTTCGAGACATACGTTTGGTTATTAGATTGGTTTGAGAATAGGTGGATTTGGCTTAACATATACATGGTACAGTTGCATCTACCGGACCCCACTGCCAGACGTGTTGGGTTACGTCTGCCTAATCTTAGATCCATTTGGAGCCGGGCGTATGGATCTTGTTCAAGCTTCATGGACCCCATATTGACTAAGATAGCCGATCTGGCTGTGCTTCAGTCATACGGTGCATGTGCTTTTATTGTCTCAACATGATTAGATCTGTTAAATATATTGGATGTGTCTTAGCTTATTTACTTTTATGGCTGCATGGAAACACCCCAATGCTAGTAAATGAGTTAGGTTACCAGGTTAACTGTCATCACGGCTGCATGGGAACACACCTCTATTGATGGTTGATCTTTATCTGATATGCTTAGTAGATTTGGTAGTTTGGGTCGATAAATGTCATGTGCATCGCATCCTTACTTAAAATGTCAATATGATCAGCTGATTATATGCTTTATCAATAACATACTATTAATAGTTGTTTATATCCTATTATCATGCTTTACACTGCTAGGAGTTGACTTTTTAGTCAATTTCCTTTGGTCATCGACTATGTGAGAGTTGCACACTCATGGAACTGTCTCGTAACAATCGACAGATTCTATAATTTGACAATTCCAGGTCAAATTGACTGGCACCCCTGAGATCGATCAACCGAAGTGGCCTAGCCATTTAAGAGGTTTAGGAGATCAAGACCCTGCTGCTACACGTCTCCGCAGGCCTTGCGCGGTGTTGACGTTAGAGCCCGTTTTTTGCGTCAACAGGTGCGAACATCCGGAATCCACAAGCCAAGTGTTCTCCAACCCTCCATCCTACATCAATAGAAAGACATAGGGTGAGCAAATGACGCAACACTGGGGTTAGTAAACTTTGAAAGATACTAGTGTTGGCTCATTTGCCCTGGAAAAGTGTTAGATAACACACCATACATTCCATGTCACATGGGGGATAGCGATGACCATGATAGGGAAAACGTGGTCCGCTAAAGCTGTGGGGAGTGACCTCCACGAGGTCCATAGCCGTATGGGTCACGACCGATACCTCGCCGGGCACGACCATCTCGTGGTCTCATCACCTGAGGCCTAGCACCTTGAGGTCTTGCACCTCTTGGCCTAGCATTGAGCCTCTTAACTTCCGGTTCACGCACCCCTACCGGTGGGTGGTACATGTCCCGGTTGTTCATCTCAACTTGACGCCTCTCATCTCTCTTCCTCCTAAAGCAAAACTCTGCCAAATGTCCATCCCGCTCACAGTACTCGCAATGGTACATCACCACTCTCTTGGGAGGCACTCTCTTGTTGGGTTGGGTGGCTCTCGCATTCTTAGGAAGGGGATCATTAGATATGTCGGGCAAAATGTCAAGTGGGTTCTAAAGATGATTCGGTTTTGGAATCCACACTTGCTTTTGTGGAGTGACTTTGGGTGGTTCCTTAAACACGCCATCTCTCACAAAGTGACTCGGTAGCCTTAGGTGGATCGATCTTGGTAGGCTTGGGAGTAGTGGTGGGTTTCTCATTGGCGCTCAAACAACTGCACTCACCGATCTTACCGAACAAGCTATCGTCCTTCCCACCTATATCAAAGCCTACTCCCAGGCCGTCAGTTCCCCGTCTACACTGGCTAAGCAATAGTAACAACCCGGGTTTTTCTAACAACCAAAAATCCGAACTTTCAAAAACTTTTTCGTGCAATGTGTGAAGCATGTAGTTGCTAAGTAAAACTGAGCTAACCCTAGGAGAGTTTCACTGATAAATCGTTGCATGCATATAGATTGGTTGTAGGTGTGTACCTCTGTTCTCGTGCTAGCTCGGCTCTTGTTTTTTCTTTGGAGTTTGAAGTGCACAAATCCATGGCTATCATGACCTTAAATCTCCCGGCAATTCTCCTTCGACCTAGAGTCAAAATCCGTCTCGAATCTCTTTTTAATTTCTCTCAAGTACCTTTGGAATCCCGCTCAAAATCCCATGACTCATGAAAGCAGGGATATTCTTCCTTGCCTTCTTTTCTTTCAAATCCCTCCTAAATTCCCTTGAGCATCTCACATGTTTCATGAATCTTTATCCGGTTTCTTTATTGAAGTTGTGAAAGGAAAATTCCATTTTCCTTTTTACCTAACCGGACACTAGGTCTAGCCCAACCCCTCTCCACGCCATGCCCCCTCCCTTGGCCCATGCGTCCCTTTCCCCGCTTGGCCCAGCAGGTGCCTCGGCCCGGCTCCCCTTCCCTCTCTGGCCGCAAGCCCATCCGCAGCTCGCGCAGGCCCATGTGGCCACCAGTCACGCTCCCCCACCAGCACAAGCCGCAAGGCCAGCTGCCCCTGCCCCTGTCCATCTCGCGCGGCCAGCCCAGTAGGCCCAGCTCGCGCACCCGCACCCAAACCCTAGCCAGTAGCTGCTCGCTCCCTTCCACCCCCAGGCGCCGCTGCCGCTTCCCCAGGGAACGCGCCCGAGCTCCTTGATGCCTCTCGGTGTCCGCGCCCACGCCCGCGGATGGCCGCCACGCGCCCCAGGAGTACAGACGCCGAGGCCTTTGCCGTTCGTGTCCAAACCCTAGCCGATGACGCCGCTATAAAAGCCGCGCTCGTCGCTTGCCTCTTCTCTCCCTCCCTCCCCATCTGCCGCCGCTCTGCTTCTTCGCCGAGCTAGCCGACCACGCCGAGCTCTCCCTCCGTCGGCGCGCTGCCCAACCGCAGATGCACCTCGCCGCTGCCTGCCGCCGGCCTCGCGACGCCGGAGTCCGCGATGCTGCCCCCGTGGACACGCCTCGCCGCCGAGCCCGCGACGTCGCCCAACCGCGCCGGGCACCTCTCGCATGGCAAGCGTCTGTCGCCCTCCACTACAACCTCGGTCACGATGCCGCCGAGCCAACCGGGTCGTCGACCCCTCTGCCTTCGCCGAGCAGCACCCCCCATGACGGCCACCGCACCGGCCTCGATGTCACGCCTGGCCGCTGGAGTGCCACTGCGCTTCCCCCGACCCAAGCACGACTTTGGCCTGCATCCACCACCCCGCGACGACGTGTCTACGACACCGCCCTGCGTGCACACCTCGCCGTCGTGCCAAGCGTCACGACACTCTGCGGCGTCCGCCTAGCTGACCACGGAGCACCACTCCATCGAGCTCTCGTTGCTCACCGCCATGACACACCACTCCGTCCTCGATGTCGACCGTGCGGGTCTGCTCTGCCACGACATCGCCCACGACGCCTGTTGATACTTCTTAACGTCATTACCAAAAGTAGAATAAATTCTATTTTTGATAACGACGCAAAAAATGGTTATCCACCTTTCATGTCACTTATGCTATGTTGTCATCCCCAGCATGACAGAGAGATGCGGTATTGAAATATGCATTTGCTCTTCTAATAAATAATAAATGTGTTTCTGCAAGCGCACAAATTATACCGATGTAGCATTTTAACCAGGAGTATTCGAGGTATCGTTATTTATATTTTTACCACTGGGAAGGGATACTAAGGAATAAATGAGGAATGAGTAATGATGATTAATGAGTATCACTACATGTGTAATGGAGAGTTTTCATCTATCTCACTCGATACAGGATAAGGTGTCACATAAGATATAGATAATGAATGAATAGTGACAAAAGATAAGTACTGATCAGCATATATGTAGCCACATAAGATAATGATAAGCACCTCAACAGATATTCTAGCAAGACATTAACATGGAATTAGGACGAACTACAAAGATATTTCCTAAGTCATTCTTAACTACACAGTCTAGCATACTATGATTAGTGCAATTACACTTGGCAATCATGGCGAGATAAGAGATATTCATGTGTAGTGAGTATTACTAAGGAAGATGAGAAACATAGCAATCATTTCCCCGTAATAGAACTGCTCTGCCTGCCCTACAAACGGGAGGACTACAAAGGACTCAACAGGACTGTCACTCCCGCGATCTACCTCTCGATCCGGAATGTAGGGTACAATCGCAGATAAATACGGTCTAGGCACCACACCTACACAATATCTATCATTTACCCATAGTACTGGTGGATAAACGCTATACGATCCTAAACATGGATATGATTCAGATCTAACTAAGCCAAGCATATAATCATATTAGACTAAGAACAATATAATTGAATGGAGTAAAGTCATAAACAATATAATGAAGTAGAGCAAAGTCATATTCATAATATTGAAGAACAAATGATAAACAATGAAGAACTAGAGAGAGAATTACCAATAATCCTCTTGACAGATCAGGAAACCAATCGAAGATTGACTCCTAGTTCTAATCCTATATAGCTATGCTAAACTAGAGATCTAGTTGATGTGGTGGCTCTAGGGCTTGATCAGGGGCTTCTCCTCTTGAGATGGATGATGAATAATGAATTAGGTCAGAGAGGCTCTTCTCCTCAGGGTCAGGGGGCCTTCCTTATATAGCCTCCTCAAATGAACGTCAACCGTCAGATCAAACCGACCTTGATGGAGGGTGTAGATGTGATATCAAAGGCGGTGGGGATATGGTCCACAAAGCAGAGACCCATTGGGCTTTGCCCTAGGGCGGCCGCCCCCCGGGGGTAGGGCGGGCACCTTGCCCCTGGGCCCGCTCGGACTCTCGCTTCTTCCCGCGCCTTCTTGACTCTTCTAGAGTATTCTTTTCCCTACGGATGATAATTATCTCTATGTAATGCTTACATGTGGGCCTTTCCTCCATATTTCCTGATATCCCCCTGCAGAAATAGACATTGACCAAAACTCATGGAATTCTGTCAGTATAAACCCTATTTCTTGCTATTGGTTTCAATTAGATCCTTATCCTTGTTTAGTTGACAGTTGGATTTGGTATTTAACGACCATCAACAGCGCCGCAGGCAGAGCCGCACCCGCGGGGACCCACACTAGGAGCCCTCTGCCGAGCCCTCGCCACTGAAGCTACGCCGAGTCAACCGCTGCCGTGCCGCGTTGGAAGCCGCCTCCACCTCGCCGTGGCCGCTCCGCCAACCGCGGACACTAGGGCCACCCCGACGCCGCAACTGCACCACCTCGACCTCGCCGAGCACCCTCACGGCGGAGCCGTCTGCTGCCAGCGCCCGGCTCTGCTCTGCCCCGGCCGCTCCTCGACACGTTGTCTGTTGGGGATGATGACGTCGATCGCGTTGAGCCCGGCGACCCCGCAGCCAAGCACTCCACCGACGCGCCGCCAACCCCGAGGGTCTGTTTCCGGCACCGAAACCCCCACCTTGCCGTCTTGCTGTTATGCGACTCTGAGACCGGCCTTCGTGCCGTGTTCTGCACTGCTACAGGAAGGCGGTAGACCTGCTGTGTGAGCTTGCTGAAGCTCCGACGCCCCCTGCCCACCTGCTGCTCTGTCCGTCCTTCGTGCCGTGGATTCCCTTATTGCAGGAAGGGGTGTCCGTGACGGCCCCGGACGCTCCGTCGGCCCTTGCAGCGAACCGTCTACGCTCTGCCTTCAAGGTCGAGTCCTTGGAACTCACCAACGCCATCCACAACGTTGGCAAAAAACTCCTTCCTTTTCAATAGTTGTTCATACATGTCGCATTTGTCATCTACACTTGATATTTATCTATCTATGCCTGTGCTGTGTCTTCGTGCCGGTCTATCTATCTCTCTTGTTATGGAATGTGCTACTCTATTGTCGATCTTGTGTGGTGGTGTTTGTTTGTCTCTGTGGACCGTGCCTTCGAGCCGGCTGTGAGAGCGAGTGCTTGCACATTGCGATCACAAGTTCGTCTTGCCATGGTCGTAATGCCTAGCATGCTCCTTTCTCTGTGTTTTAGTTGTCCCCGTGGGGCTACGGTCGTTAGCTCCTAACCTCGTCCTTGGGATTTGGTCATTGTGGGCTCGATGTCGATATCGTCGCGGTTCTTACCCGCACATTTCGAGCCCTCCATGACCTAGTCTAGCGAGAGGTGAGTTGGGAAATGATAATCGTGCAACCGACGGCTGAGCTCATGGTCGTGAGATGTCTCGCAATGACCATTGGACTCTATCTTCTTTGCTTCTCTTATCCCTACCCACCTCGTATGCTTGCGCTATTTAGACCATAGCATCTCTTCGGTTCTTGTAGTGACAACCGCACTGCTAAGAACCCGAGGGATTGTCTTGTGTCGTTTTAGTTGCACTGAGGTTGTGGTGCCCTACAAGTTGGTGTAGTTTGAGAAACCATGAGTTAGTGTCCCTATTCCTTCAACCTCCGTCCGTTACCATGGCGTGTTGGTTGAAAGGATGCGAGGACCGTTCCTCTGTCTTCTCTTGTCGTCACTATTGGTCCTCGTCGATCTAGTAAGGCGTGGATTGTGCCCTCTTGTTCCAACTTCTTCGGTTCATGTCCTTTGCCATGACGTGATGATCGAAGTGTTGAGGAACCAATCCCCTTTTCGCTTGCTTGTTTCCCTTTGGTGTTTATTTATCGCTCTCTTGGTTCTTTTCCTTTGATTATCGTCGGATGCTATGGCGAGTGGATCAAAGGAAGGCGGATCCTTTTCTCTCTCATTCCCTCTTCTGGCTCTTTCGTACTCAAGACCCTTGTATGCTTGTAACTATTTTAGACCGTGGTGCTTCTTAGGTCCTTGTGGTGACAACCGCACTGCTAAGGCCCTAGGGGTGTCTAGGTGCATTTAGTGCACGTAGGTCGTGGTACCCTACAAGTGGGTTGAGTGTTGTGTGTTCTCTTGTGTGTCGCTCCACTCCAATGCCTCGCCTTTGCCATGGCGTGTGGATTGGGAGAAGTAGACCACTGCCCCTTTTCTTTATCCTCTCATTCCAACCTCTCTTCTGGTTAGCGAAGCTATGGTCTATGACATGTTCTCGGAGCTATACGAGTCGACTCGATCAACCGTCAGAAAATCATCTTTACCGAGGACATGTTAAGGACAACCTAGCCAACCCTCCCCCTCTTTCTCTTGTCTCATTCTCTTTTGCTTGTGCCAATTTTCATGGCGTGCAAGTCGAGGTCTATGGGACCAAGTCACAACTCTTGCATCTTGCGTTCTTGTTCGTTCTTTCTCGTTCATGCTTAGTTGTGACTTGTGGGGTATAAGGCTACAAAGGCCCAACCCTATGGTGTTTGTCTTCCTCTCTCGCTTGCAATCCTTCGGTTCCTGTCAATTTCCATGACACCCGAATTGAAAGACTACAAGTTGTGGTGTAAGTTTAAGTTAAGCTAGAGTCTAGGCTCTTTTCTCTTGAAGCCATACAGGTTGAAACCATCAACCCGGGAAGTGTGGCTATTTCGAGGTCGTGACTCGAGCTTATGCTTACCAGACAACCACTCTTGTTTCCTTTTGAGCCCGAGGAAAGCGGACAACTACCACGAGGGCTAAGTCTTTTGGTATCTTTTGTCGTTAGCCGCTCTTTTTGTGTCTCGCTGCCTTTCTGAATTGGATCTTGGTTAAGGGTTGATTGTTTTATTTCTTGTTTGTCGCTCTATCGAGGTAGTTGCATCGAGGGCGATGTTCATCGGACCGGTGATCCGTTGGAGGCATGAGACATGGGCAGCAACAGGATGTGGATGATTGTTGACGGTAATTAAGAGCTATTTTGTTACCATCAAAATACCGTCAACATCCTCATTTTCAAAGGAAAACAAGCATGACATGAACATATTGTGCCAAATAACTAGTTCCACATGTCCCATGACTATTTGATGCAGATAATGACAAATGGGGACATTTGGGAGCTAGTGGGCCCACATAGGGGGGGTCGACCGATCACCCTGTGGGGCCACTAGTCCTCCCAAGCCTCCATGATCCAAGATCCACCCTTTAGAACACTCTCTACCCTTGGATCCAAGTGCATCTCTTCTTAATGGCTCAGATTTACATCACAAGGATCCATGGGCCCACATCAAGGAGGTTAACGTGACAACTGAACTCAGAACCGACATCCAAGGCATATGACAGATGGGACCAGTGTCCAGGAGGCAGAGGTGGCCCACAGACCACTACATGTGGTCGGCCGACCTCATGGTGGGCCCCACAAGCCCCCACTTGGTCCCTGACCAGTGGGCCACCATCTAGAAGGTACAAGAGGGCCCACATGGCAGTATGGGTGGTCGGCCGACCACCCATAGGGCGGTTTCACCCCCCTCAACCGCCTCACTCACTCCTCAAATGATGGAAATCAACACCCTTGATCCTTAGGCGGTTCTAAAGTCGGTTGGATCCAACGGTGGTTGATGAAGGTGACACGGATCGCTGACGTGGCACCAGAGTAGCCCCTACTCTACCTCTAGCTATAAATAGACCCCTAGAGCCCCCTTCTCATTCATGCCTCATTGGAGAAACACTACTCCTTAGTCTTTTAGCGGAGCTCTCTAGTAGTGCTATGCTGGTTGGAGGAGAATTAAGGAAGTCTTCTGGAGAAAGCCTTGGGCCTGTCGGGAATCGTCTCCGGAGTTCTTCCTCAGCGGATGCGAGTCTCTTGTAAGTTTAACACTTGTAAGTGACTTCTTCTAAGTTCTTTATAGTATTCAGTATTCTAAATCTGGTTTAGCTGTTATACACTTTTCCTGCTTGTTCATCGCTTTGCTCTGAGTAAAGTGCTTTAATCTTATGCCAAGGTTAAAGTAGTAAGATATGTGTAGACGTCGTGTCTAGGCTAGATCTTACCTTTGTAAACCGCTTATCGCGCGGATTATTTGTGGATGCTAGTAGAAAGTGACAGCTCTATCTAGCCTTTGTATTCCACCACGCGTGTCAGATAAGTTCTTAAAAGGTAGGGCTTCAATACAACTTGGTGGCGCGGTCCGGTTAGAGTTTTGCCCTCTTTCTGATCTATCCCGTCGCCTCCTACAAGAGAAGGGCTGATAAAGCCAGTATAACTAGCTATACGTTGTTAGATTACTTTTCTATAGCAAACCTCTCTACCCAGTTATCATAGTCTCCCTTGATCCATCATAGGACATACCCGTATCCCTAGTTAGATCACTTCTCGTTTCCTGTGGAAAATACGATACCTGGAATACTCCCGGAGAAAGCTACCTTGACAACCGTACGCTTGCGGTTCTTTTCCGTTTTCCACTTTTGGTGTCAATAAGCTTTCTGGCGCCGTTGCCGAGGAACGATAGCTGTTTTAACTAGTATCTTTTGGTCCTATTTTAACTTTGTTTGATTTTACCCTTCATACCACATACACAAATGGATCAAACCCCACTTATCGAATATGGTGCTTGTCACACCCGATTTTAAAGAACAAAACCAGGCTAGCCATATGTGTGCCCAGGAAATCCACACATACAACAACAAAAAAGAAGAATATCAAAATCAATATTATATAGCGAAAACATAGATACATTAACACTTACATCAAAGTATAGCGGAACGATTACTAAACTTTCTTGAAGCTCCAACTTCACAGGGACAGTTGACTAGGGTTGCATACGCCTAGCACTTCTTCAAAATCTCACTAGATCCATCTTCTGTTACCCATCCGGGATTTTTATCCAAAGCATTGAAAAGTAAAGCAAGCGTAAGTACATATCGTACTCAGCAAGAATAACATGGGGTTCATGAGGCTCAAAAGGTTGACACTGGTTTACTGCGATTAGCTTTTAATGAGTCATAGTTTTAGCATTAGTAGCAACAAATAAGCAATGCCCCAATTAATCACATGAAACTGATAACATGAATAAGGAATAGCCTTAAAAAAACACAGTAAATCATTTATCAATGTTCAATTAATTTCCATTAGTCTATGAGTTTTTTCGGGCTGCTCGTATCCGTGAGCACGGCTGATATATCAGTTTTTAACACTCTGCAGAGGTTGTACATCTTTACCCACGAGTCGTGATTTACCCTTTCGCCCGAGGGGATCAGCCTCTTGACCCACTTCCAAGGAAGGTCGGCAGGGTTCACTATGAAGTCTTTCAAAGGGGCTCGCTGACAAACAACAGACACTACGGATCCACGGGCAAGGGGTATACGGGGACCCCTCGATGGTACACACGCGCAGCGGTAGCCACTTCGGCCGTACCCCGCAACCGCGCGTCAATGACAACTTTCGTGAACTGCCGCATGCGAGAGAGTGACCCTCATACTTAACTAAAGCCAGAGTCATGTAGCCCTCATGGTTGTACTGTATGTCCCACCTTTTGCTGACAGATAAGTTCTTAGATTCCATGTTGGTAAAAAACATCTTTTATTTCTCGTTGCATATTCTATTAATCAAGTTATAGTTCATGATCATAATTACTTGAGCACTAGCATCAATTCTACCCAATGCATAACCATAGGATAACAAGAAAATAGGGTATCAACACAACTAGGATACATAACTACGGTTATCAAGATAGACACATGCAGATAAATTAAATGATATTAAAGTGAATAGGACAACAAGGAAAATCCCATGCTATACTTGCCTTTCACTTGCGCAACCCTCACGCCATCAGCTATCGGTCATCACCTTATGATCTTCATCCCTCACAAACATTTCTCGTTCTACTCATAGCAAGCACCACACAAAGACAAACAAACAAAAGAGACAACTAAGAACAATACACCACACAAAAAGAAAATAGTCTATTAAAAGAGAGCTCGCTGCTACGGTTGAGAGAACGCAAGAGACACCAATAACGGAACTATCATTATAAGAAACAACTATCGAAAGATTTACTATGTTATGACAGAAAACAGACATGCTTGATTTAACTTTAATAGATTATAACTATGTTAAAGTGACTAATATCAGATAAGTCATAACATACTTTAATTTAAAAGCTTGGTTGAAACTACTCTTGTTTTATTTATAAACAACACCACATAATTTTAATCAAGTTAAACTTTACGTTGCAAATGAAAAGTATATATAAAAGCATCCAAGCAAGTTTATCATGTATGTGATATGTTTAAACTAATAAGACACAATTAAAAGTATATTTAAGTTAATTATGTTTTATCTTATTATCACATAATTATTATAAGCGGGTTCAACTTTACTTTTGCAAAAGAAATATTTTTGTGAGAGCATATAAACAAAATATAGAATGTATGCTTAAACTAATCAAGTTTTATTTTAGAAAGCATATTACTGTTAGCAATTACTCATATTAATATTTCTATATAAAAGACTAGGGTATAAAACATATATTGATATTAATCATGAAACTAGTTGCAAGTTTATTAATAATTTGGTACTTAACTATATATATAAATTTCTATGACATGATAAACATTACACTAACATATAGATCATGGAAACATAAATTAAATGCAATTTAAACGATGCAAAAAGGAATTAAACCTAACTTGCTTTTAATTAATTAAAAAGCTATTGATTAAATATTAATTAAATTAATATTTAGATTAACAAAAAATTATAATTAAGTAACACAAAAAAACATTAACACTACTGCGTAGAGTGCAACGGTACGAATCTAACGCAACTTGAACCACTCAAAACCGAGTTACGATGATTAAACGGTTGAGATAAAACGATCAAAAGCAAACGTGTAATTATCTGCATTTGTACCTTCTTCCTTGCTTCCTCTTGCTCCCGTACGTGACTGAGACTGTCCCGCTGTTGTACGATACTTCGGCCAGGGGAAGGGAGGGTCTCGGCCAGGGGCAGGCCACAGGTAGCAGGGGCGCCTCGGCCACGACGTCGGTCGGTCGGAGGGCCAGGCAGCAGAGCCCAGCAGCAGCCCCCGATGGCTTTGCCACATGGGCAGCTCCCGCCTGCTGCTCGCGTGAAGGGGCCGTGCATGGATGCACGAGATGGAGTGCATGGCTCACGAAGAGTTTGTCGGAGTTGACCGCCACTGGTATGATAGAAAGAGAGAAAATTATAATTTACTATACAAGGGATTTTCCAAACTAGGGGCTCCTCGTACGGTAGATGTTGTTTGCTTTGGTCAAGAGGGTGGGTACATATTTATAGGGAGGAAGACTCTCCACCTCAAAATCAACTAGCGATATGGTACTAATTGATGGTGCACCCCACATTTACTAACGGGCCAAATTAATCATCAAAGCTCATTAGTAAACAAATGCTTGAGCTTTTGTGATGTATAAGGATTATTGCCATGGGCTTTGAGGGCTTGTGGGAAAATTGATGTCTTCGTTATTTATTTTTGGAATAAATTATTTTCGTGAATAAAATAATTCTAGAAAAGTCCAGAATTAATATTTAAACAACGAAAAATACTCCGAATGCTCCAAAAATTTGGGGGAAATTCTTGGACGAACTTTGGAACATGATGAACTCAAATAAAGTGGTTGGAGCTCATAAAAATATATTTTGGAGCATCTAAAAATTAGAATTTGCTCATAGATAAATAGGAAAAAGGTCCGGAAAAATTCAGAAAAATTCCCGGCAAGAATTTAGAGACATGTTGATGAATTATGAACTCAAGGGAATCATTTGGATCAAGAGACAACGGATCCTGGGAATGTCCGAAAGATTAAGATCGAGAACAAGAATTTGATTATAGAAAAAGATAGAGACGAGCTAGAGACCGATAAACGACTTACTAAACGCGTTTAAAAAAAACTTTAAACACTCACATGCATCAAGACAAGCAATGAACAACCACCACAACAATTAAAGTCTATCAAATTGATTTAGAAAAGTTTATAAATTCACTTTTCCTATACTAAATTTGTGCAAATCAAACTAATCTTGGAAATTTTTATATGAACATAGAAATCATTTATTTTATTTAGTGTTTTCTAAGCACAACCCAAAATGTAAAATTTTGGGGTGTGACAGTGCTCCAACGGGCGCTAGCTTGGAGCCACCTAAATCATCTCAGGCCGTTTTGGCCGTTCGTTATGAGCTTCGCCTGAGTCTCATAGCGATGGTTCAGGAAAAACTGTTTTCTGGGGATGAAGACGAGAATCCTTATACTCATATACGTGACTTTGAACAACTTTGTTCATGTGTCCATATTCAAGGGATGAGGCCGGGTACCCTTAAGTTGAAGCTATTTCCGTTCTCTTTGACGGGAATAGCCAAACGATGGTACACTCGCCACGTAGATGACGCGAAAGGAGACTGGGAGAAGTTGATGCCTAAATTCTGTTTAGCATTCTTCCCTATTCCTTGTGTCATTTGTCTTCGAAAAGAGATCATCAATTTCTCACAAAGAGAGAAAGAATCTCTAGGTGATGCATGGGCCCGTCTTTTAGATCTAGTATCTTCAGGCCCTGATCTTGCTATAACCGAGCCTACAATGTTACAACATTTTTATGGCAGTCTTAGCAGAGATTCTGCGCAACTCCTTGACATATCTTCCGGGGGATCCTTCCTGTGTTTACCTGTTAGTGCAGGGAAGAGTCTTCTCACGAAGATTCTTGATAACACCCCCTATACTAACATATATTATGAAGAACCCTTGGAAAAACAAAAACCAACCCCCAGAACAGAAACATCATCGATAGCCGAAACTCTTCCTTCATCTCAAAATCCCGCTATCGAACCTAAACCACCAAGGGAAGAAGAAATTCATCCCTTGGAATTCCCCCTTGATATTGAGGCCGATTTGTTTTCCGATTTTGGAAATGCCTTGAGTCAATCTGTGCAAAAGAAGTCATCTGCCCGAAAAGCTTCGAACCTTCACTTCTCTACCCTCATAGAGGAAGCCTACCATCAGGAGACGGTTCAAGAGCTAGCTTCGATAATGAGCAATGAGTGGTTAGAAGAGGCCGAATCTTCATTCGAGCCAATTTGAATTCTTTCTTCCTCTACAACCATTCCTTGTCAAATCAATAGAGCAAGGTTAGACTCTCTTTTACGATCCTACCATAGGAGTTAGAATCATGTCTAAGTATTTAGCTAATGCTCTCCTAGGCAAGGTAAATCTACCTCCAACCAATAAGTTCTTGAAGCTTTCTTTAGGATAATTGATTGAGAGTTGTGGTATTGCACAAACCATTCCTACGCTAATTAACAAAGTCAATATCCTCTTGAATTTCTTCATATTTGATATAGAAGAGTTTGACTTGTTAATTGGACACCCACTCATGAGATTCCTTGATGGATCTCTTGATGGGAGTCTTAAGGGTCATCTTGGGAGTAGCATCAAGCTCTCGATTCCGCTAACCAACTCCACAAACACCATGACGGAATCACTCCCAGAATCTGACCCCATAGAGGAAGTGATGGTTGCATCTCTTCTAGAATCATCTCATCCTGATCTAGAAGAAGAAGCTAAAGGTTTCATCCATGAAGAAGACGATCTAGAAGAACCCATAGATCTAGAGAAATCTGAGCCCCCATCTAAGCCCTCTATAGAACTTAAACCCCTTCCAGCTGGTTTAATGTATGCCTTTCTAAATGACGATCGTGAGGCCCCTGTAATCATCAGTGACAAACTCTCTCCTGAAGAGTTCTTCAAACTCCTCACCGTCTTAGAAAAGCATCAGTACGTCTTAGGCTATTCTCTTCAAGATCTCAAGGGCATTAGTCCCGCTCTTTGCACACATCATATTCCCATAGAACCCGAGGCTCTTCCTTCCACAGAGCATGTTGGTATTTCTTATGACTATTGGATAAATCCGCAAGCGCACAGATTATACCGATGTAGCACTTCACCAGGAGTATTCCAGGTATCATATTTTCCTCAGGGAACGATAGTGATTTAACTAGGAATATAGATATGTCCTATAATGGATCAAGGGAGACTATGATAACTGGGTTGAGAGGTTCGATATAGCAAAGATATCTAATAAGGTATAGCTGGTTATACTGGCTTTATCAGCCCTTCTCTTGCAGGAGGCGATGGGATAGATCAGAAAGAGGGCAAAACTCTAACCGGACCGCACCATCATGATGTATTGAAGCCCTACTTTTTAAGAACTTATCTGACACGCGTGGTGGAATACAAAGACTAGATAGAGCTGTCACCTTCTACTAGCATCCACGAACAATCCACGCGATAAGCGGTTTACAAAGGTAAGATCTAGTCTAGACACCACGTCTACACTATTCTTACTACTTTAACCTCAGCTAAACGCTAAAGCACTCTACTTAAAGCAAAGCGATGAACAAGCAAGAAAAGTGTATAACAGCTAACCCAGACTTAGAATATCAAATACTATAAAGAACTCGGATGTATCACTTCCAAGTGCTAAACTTACAAGACATTCGCATCCGCCGAGGAAGAACTCCGAAGAAGACGCTAGACAGGCCCGGCTCTCCTCCAGACTCTCCTCACTCTCCTCCAACTAGCATAGCACTACTACTAAGGAGTAGTTTCTCCAATGAGGCATGAAATGAATAGGGAGCTCTAGGGGTCTATTTATAGCTAGAGGTGGAGTAGGGGCTACTCCGGTGCCACGTCAGCGATCCGCGTCACCTTCATCAAGCACCGTTGGATCCAACCGACTTCAGAACCGCCTAAGGATCAAGGGTGTTGATGTGGGGAGTGGGTAAGTCGGTTGGGGAGGTGAAACCGCCATATGGTGGTTCGGCCGAACCCCTAACTGGCCTGTGGGCCCTCCTGGACCTTCTAGAAGATGGCCCATTGATCAAGGGCTAAGTGGGGGCCTGGTGGGCCCCATCTATGGTTCGGTCGAACATGAGTTGTGGCCTTTGGCCTTCATCTTTCGTGTGGAGCATGGCCCACATGTCATTGGCACCTTGGCAGTGGTTTGGTATTTTTCCAAGATAGTTGTGGATCGGCCGAACCACTTTTGTGGCCAAATGAGCTCATCTTTTGTAGGTAGCCTCTAGAGGTAATGCCCATCATGATGGTGTATGTATTTTGCACATTTTCCATACTTGGAAATATGTCATGTTGAGCCCTGAATTATGACGTTTTGTGCCTACATTCAAATAGAGGACATATACATGTGGAACCAAGTTATTGGGTAGATTATGTTCATGTTATTCTTGTTTTCCTTTGAATATGAGGATGTTGACGGTATTTTGATGGTGACAAAATAGCTGGTAATTACCATCAACAAGATCCCACATACTTACCTCTTTGCTCGTCCTTGAGTTAAGGTTAAAAGATAACAAGACTATGCTATTCAAAGTATAAAGCAAACATAAAGATTCATTCAAGACATTTTGTCATACCGATGGGATATGTGGTATTGGCTAACATATATCCTTGAGAAGTTGAGAAATGGAACAGTTTTCAAGGCAAAGTCATCTTCCCAAATCATATTTTAATACTTGGAGTTTTTGATAAAATTTTCAAAAGAAAGCTCATAAGTTAACTTACTCCTCATATAGCACTCTAGATCACTCAAGGTGATGAATCCATACCAAGGCATAACATGAAGCTGCCTTCTTTTTTTATCTTCCTACTTCTAAAAGGCTTATATGGAGCTTAGGTAGGGATAAACAATGTAGCATACTTACCTTGCATATATTGTAAAGTCAAATTCCAGATCCAAGGAGAGAAATGTCATACACTTAGATCAAGATGTGCAAGTGTGTGGAAACATGGCAAATGATCAAAACTCCTTTATAAGATCTCTCTTTCTAACTTAAAATTTTGAGACGTAGCTATCTTTATTTTTCTTTTTCTATGAGCTTTGATTTGCTCATCATCATTCATTTTTTTTCTAAGACTTGGGACCTTCATGTGCCCCTATTTTTTTCATATATTTTCATAATTTTGCATAGTCTATGTCTCATTGACTAACAACATATACTAGAGAGAGAATTTCTATTAGAACATGGGGTCTGAACTATGTGGAAAATGAAAGGCATGTTTCTGCGTACTTCCAGTATAGAAGCAACATGTATATGTGGCGTGTACGTGATCTTGATCTTGGGAGCATGATAAATCTCTCAACAAGGGTCACAAAACTTGACCAAACTCAACACAAAGCAAGTAGCTTATGCAGAAAGCTTATATCATGAAAGAGCATATATGGCTTTGGTAAGAATTTTCTCACTATAGAGGAGTAGTGACATTATGGTTTTATGACATTTTCAAAAGTTAATCTCCAAGAACCTTAAATAGATAGGGTATGAATCATGAGCCAAGAACTATATCACATTAATCAACAACTTAGTCAATATGGTTCCCTATCAAGATATTTTCCCACTAGCATAAGCAAAAACAAGAATTCATCTTTATGACGCTTTTACCCTCAGAACGTCATAGATCATGTCACTTTTCAAAATTTTAATTTTGGATGCGATCTTCTTGTTTTATTCAATATTAAAAGGAAATTAAGCTAAGTGATGAATTTCATGAAGAAATTATTTTTATTTCATTTTTATTAAAAGAAAAAATGAGTAAACAAATGAAAAAAACATAAAGGGAAAAGGCAGAGACGTGGCAAACCAGTTAGAATAGATGTTTGAAGTTGAAAGGATGCTGGCTGGTGGGCCCGGGGCCTATAGGCACGGTCGACCGACTGCCCTACTGGTCCATTTGACCACTTCGGTCTCTGCAATAGAATTCCTTACCTCTGAATGTTGATTCACTCTGTCTGTTCTGAATTTTGGCCTCCAAAGTGGATCGGCCGATCCACAAAAGTGGCCATTTAGGACCAATTTTTTTGTGGGATGTGTCATGACCATGTACATCATGATTCCATGGTCGATCTGGTGAAATAGTATGTTGGGGTGTCGACCGATACCCCCCCATACTTGTTTCACAGCATACTGCAACACAGGACAGAGAGAGATCAAATGCAGGGGTTCTACTGGGGTAAGATACCAGCAGAACCAAGAGTTTCTTTTATCATTGATAGCCTAGGCATATGAGTGATAGACTATCAAGCCTAAATATCTTGTTGCTATGAAGGGCTAAGGTGATCCAAGGGATAAGATGGAGAGAGAAGGTCCTATGGCCTTAGCATTAGGGATAACAAGCATCTCTTCATGCTTTCTTCTATCAGGGCCATGCGGCAGGTTATGCCGGTGGCTCTAGAGGATGGTTAAAGAGAAGGAGGGGCAAGGAGATCCTCTCTCTCAAAGACTTTGGATAAGAGCTTGAGCTTTGCATTAGTGATAATGCGAAAGTCATTAAAGCTATCTTCAAGACCGAGACACCCCATTCTCTCCTCAGAAACCTTTTCTTCTAAGTGGTAAAGCTTTCTTTGGCAACAACACGTAGAAACTTTTCCATATCGCTCTTCTTCTTGGTGGAACCATGGTGAGGTCAAGGAAGTTGAGAAGGGAAGCAAGAGAAGATGAATTTTCTACTAGTGGTGAAGAAGAACAAGGTAAGAGGAGGAAGAAGGAAAGGGAGAGGAAAAGAAGATAGAATCCAACGCCCTTCACCTTTATTTTCACTTGGATCGTGCCGGAAATAGGAGAGAACTGTTGATCTAACACTCAGGAGTACCGAGCTTGGTTGAAGGACCAAATCCACGGTTGGCCGATCCCTTTTTGAAAGCTAACATCCGACCGAGCCATGTTCTGAACTTGGTCGAGCCAGGTGAGTCTGCTCGTGAAGTTTCGGGCTGTTTGGCCCAAAGATAGGTTCGGCCGAACCACTTTAGAGGCCAAATAGGCTGATCTTTCACGAGGGGGGAGTCAAGGCTAAGTCTAGGCCATTTCTAATGTCTTTTTTGAAATTTGAAAAAAAGTTAAAACATGTAGATTTTAGTTCTAATTTGGATTAAGAACAAAATCTATCATATCAATTTCTTGCTCAAAAATTTCATGCTCATAGAAAACTTTAAGACGTTGGCCATTTACCTTTATAGGTGTTGCAGCCGTAATCTCGAAGCATGACGATTCCATGTGTCACGATATTGCTGATGACGAATGGTCAACACGTTGTACTCTGACCCTTTCCTCCATTCATTTCTTCTCTCCTGCGAAGGATTAGTGGACAACACATACCCGAAGGAATTCACAAATAATTTGAAACAATGGCATTGTTGTCATGGAAACAGAGGACATCTTCTATGCTATAGAAAAGTTGGTTTTATCATTTTAGCATAGAAAG